>CM057809.1:64384482-65034482 GCA_030067965.1 Latrodectus elegans
CTTTCTAAAATTAGAAAAATTGAATAAAAACATGGATATTATTAAGTAATAATAAAATATTTTAAAACCATAGCTCATAGCTTTGATGTGATAAAATCATGTTTATCAACGCACTAACACAAATACTTCATTAACTTAATAAAAAAAGCCTGTTTCAATTTTCTCAAGAAATTCGTGTATTTACTTTAATCTAATTAACAGAAAAATATGAGTAATTATAAAAATTGAAAAATATTAGTTAAATAACTGTTTAAGGTTTAACTACGAAAAGAAAAAATAATTTTAATAAAAAATGTATATAAATAAAAATTATGTAACTACATGCAAAAATATATACAAAACTTGCAATTTTGTTGTATCTAGGCTATGATTTATGTTTATGTCCCAGCAGTTAACATGTATAGCATATTGAATCATGCATTTCTAAATTAACTAATTCAGCCGAAATTACGCATAATTTTCTGAACTTTTCATGAATCAACAAACTCTGTTCTAAACAATTCTGTTAATCGAATAGGGGACTCTACAGCTAAAGTTTATTGCAAATATGGGAAGTTATTTCATTTTGTATATGCTTATGGAAAAAAATCTCCAAATTATAAATCATGTTCTACTTTTTAAGCTTTTATAAACATTGACCTTACCGGTTGACTGCTGATAAGCGCTGTTTGGCTGTTACTAGAATGTTTGGATGTCACAGGCAAAACGACTTTTGCGTGTGACTTGCGTCCTCCTGTATGTCCTGAAGATTGAGAGGATGACGGTGTTGAAGATGAAGTTGTGAGAAGACCTGTCGAAGAATGATGAGAGGACGAAGAGGAACTGCCATGGACTGGAGATAAGCTTCCTTCAGAATCGCTTCCATTGCAAGAAGGCGGAGTTGGAGGAAGTGGGAATCCACTTGCTATATAAGAAAGGAAGTTAACACATTCAACGAGAAATATACCTTTTTAAAAACGTATATGTCATTACCTAAGCAGAAATGAGAGAGAGATATTAGTATATGTTTAAATATTGTTTTCATGTTTTGGGAAAATACATTGTGTGATAACATTTTTCTCTTTGCATCTTTTTTGCACACTAATGATAATACTGGTAGCGCACCTTGTCCTTTTTAGGACCTTGAACCAGAAAACCTAACCACCACCTTTGCGATATAGAGGAATAGAGTCCTCCTTAACTATGAAAAACCTTCCCGCAAAGCAACAACTAAAATTTTAACTTTCCTAGAAATTCTTTTGTTCAAGGTATCAACTGGTTAGGACGCAATGCTCCGAGTTTGAAAATATCATTCATTTCTTTATTACTTACATTATCGAAAGTTCCCTAATTTTGTAAATTCTTCAAACCGTTCTAATCTTTTATACAAATAAAGCAAACATAAGTAAAAATGTAATTTTATTTAAAAAGATTTTAATTGAAGTAAAATACAAATAAAAATTAAATGCAAGAAAAGGTTTTTCTAAAGTATACTCTTGAAATGGTTTAAAAGATATAGAGAAAATTAAAACTGAACATTAACATTACAGCAATTATATTTATTACACTGACCTTTTTTGTCACTCATAGGTAATTGTTTTTCAGACGAGGGTTAATCCAACCTGGATCTACGGTTTAAAACTTGCTTCCGAACCACTACAATTATTGAAGCCCAAGGAGGAATGCGAACCCACAAACTGCTGAATGCAGGCAGGAATACTAACCATTCGGCTACCAGCTTGTGTGGCTTACTTAATTGAATATATATTTATTTTATATGAAAAATTATAGTTAACTATCTCTGCCACAAAGATTCTTTCAAGAAAGTGTTAATAATAATTTTCTCGACAATCGTCTATAAAATTTACAAAAAAAAAAAAAAAAAAAAAAAAAAAATGTCGATTTGGGGTGATTGCATAGACATATGATATGGATTCGATTTCATTTATTAACGTCTACAGATTATTGTATCTTCTACTTTCAAATTTTAGCTTCGATTTACTTTTACTTACTAAAGCGGAATAAATTTCATTACCATTTTATAATTGACTGTAGTATACTAGAATATCACAACTTCATGTTAACTAAAATTATTAAGCTTCAATCTTAATGAATAATATTAATGAACGCCAATGAAACTCTAGTTAAATTTTTAATTAAAAATTCTTTCTGAAAATTCCTTATTCTATGAAAGAAGGATAAAGATCTTCGAACATTTTAATTTTATTCGAGATTCACTAGACTTGAAGAATTGATTAGTATCTTTTGAAATATATTTAGTAATAAAAAGAAATTTCAAAGCAACTTACTTGACATTGGGGGTTCAACTTTGACGTTCACTTTGGGGAACAGCATTTGGTCTCTGGATGTAGTTGAAGCCTGTTGAGCAGATGGCCTTGCTGCCAGAACTATAGTCGGCTGCTTGAGGAGTGATTGGGGATGCAGAGCGGAGGAGAGGGAAGATGCCGAGGAGAGGGGTGGAGAGGGAGCATTGAGGAGGGAAGATATTGTGGACAGATTGTGGGTGCGAGAAGAGGTCTCTGGTGGGGGAGAAGCCGGCTCCTGCTTGATGATAATATCCTCAGGAAAATCGGATTGACCACTTGTTGACGAAATGGAAACTGCTGGAAAGCATTCAGCTTCCATATCTGCAATAAATAATAAAGAATGTCCTTAGAAAAAGATGAAGATATTCATTTGCTTCATTTACGTTATAACTAAGAGAAAATTATCTGCCTGAAAACAATTTAAATATATAGAACAGATAAATACTTCAATGATATTACTCATTATATTGCACTATCAAATAAATATCATGAATATTATTGACAGAATCGATAATTTTTATATGCAATCGTCTGTTTGGTTCTGTCTTCATTAATTTTTTACAGTGTTAACTGGACAGAAAGTTGCAATTTAAAGCAAATTTCAAACTACTCAACTTGCTCAGAGTTAGAAATGAATCCATAAAATGTTATAATTGAAGACTAGAATGATAATCAATAAGCACACAACAGCTGTTTATTGACTCTAAAAATATAGCAAAAATAGAAGGGGTGCTTAAAATAATACTATTTATTCGCATGTTAATTTTGGTTTTCGCTTTATGGTTACTTTTTGCGCATGAGAACTAATTTGACCAAGAACTACAGTTTCAATTGGATTCCAAATCACTACAAGGACCCATTCTCAGGATGGGATTCGATCCAACAGAGCTAACTATTCAACTGCCGCCTCAGCTTTATTTTTTGACAGTGAAGATGTGTTAAATAAACACCTCTGCTAAATACGCTTAAATTATTTTCATGAAAAACGAATAAATTTCTGTTATATTTTCTTCCGAAAAAAATATTGTGATGAAGAATTTTTGATAAGTTAAGATTTTTAAGAACTCCAGATACGAATTAAATTTTTTATAGTATTAGACATCAAATTTTACTTGTTAGAAAATTA
Organism: Latrodectus elegans; assembly: GCA_030067965.1. Lineage (NCBI taxonomy): Eukaryota > Metazoa > Arthropoda > Arachnida > Araneae > Theridiidae > Latrodectus > Latrodectus elegans. The sequence goes on from CM057809.1 coordinate 64,387,915, forward strand.
CAAATAAATTGAGAGCCTGACACATAACCAGAACAACATTAAATTTTTTTGCTTAAATGCTTAAACTTGGATTAAAGCACATATTATTTTAATAACAGTTAGGAAACAAAATAAGAGATTGTAAAAGATCCTCTCTTATTTTGTATTCTAAAACTAAATCTTCAAAAGATTACTATTTCTCATATTTTCAGTGGATATTTTAACGTAAATCATGCACACATAAATTTAAAACATTTAAGAAAATAATCTAAAATGAAGGCATTCACATGCATGCAAAGTTTCGTTAAAAAATGTGTCGATTTCACAAAGCATTTAAAAATAAATTTCGCTTTAATATTAACTCAATTTCGACGAACGAACAAACTAACACGCACACTTCCTAAGCATTTCAGTGTTGCTCAGCACAAAAGTTTACGAACAGTTCCTAGATATATCACGTTTTACGTATAAAACTGCCGCTTGTTGTCTACTAAAATTTATGCCCTATGTATTATAATTTTTAATTTTTTTTTCAAATACTGAGTTAAATATTTTAAAATTCTAAATAATATCTTCAGAATTTTAGAGTATTTTATAATAAATATAACAAAATTTAACAATGTCTTCGAGTTAAAGATTTTTATTTCTTAAACAAGGAGCAGGATTAAAAATCATGTAATTGCACATTAAATTTTGTAATTTGCTTTTTTTAAAAAAAAATAAAATATGAATTCTTTTGTCTCAATAAATAAATATAATAAAATACTTTTGTCCCATTGATGAAATATAAGTTCTTTCTTATAGTGGTATTTGTTTTATTTTCCATACATATCAAAAGTAATAAAAAAATACGTATCCTTAATTAATCAAATCGTCAAAATATGTTTTGGAAACAAAAATGTAAGTTTTGATTTATACTCATGATTAGCGAATAATATTTATAATTTAGTCTATCATATTATAAGAATTGTTTTTTAAATGGTATTTTTCAAAATTCTTGAATTATTATTATTGTAAAATTAAAAATAATAAAAGTAATTCTCAGGAAAAAATTTAACATCATAGGGAAAAAAAATGTTACTATTTATGGTGCTGCCATCTATAATTAAATTAAAGTACTAGTTGAATACCCTGTGGAATAAGAATGTTTTTTTTTTCAATTATAATTTTATATTTCAATATATTTCAAAATAAGAGAGAATATATATATATATATATATATATATATAATACCAACAAAAAAGAATACATTTGAAGTGCGTAAAGTTGTGTTGTTATTTTACAATATGTGAAATAAATGCAATTTTAAATGTAAAACGCAATTCAGTCGAACTATATAAAATTGAATGAAAGTTCATTCAAAATTGTTTTATAGTATGTAAGTGGTTAATTTCTGTTTTAAAATAAAATAGAGACATAAATGTTTGCTATGAAACATTTTGTTCCAATTTATCTGAGAGATGGCGCTGCTTATCATTGTAAAAAGAATCTTGACAAAATAAATCTAATGGGACACAAATGTATTTGTAATCATTTAAATGTTTTTAAATTTTTGTAAGAATCAAACTCCTCATATATGCATCAATTTTTAATACTGTCGAAGTATTATAAATGAATTTTCTAATTTATTTTTATCACTGACATTGTGATGAGAATTCTACCATGTATCTTAAAGATAGGACGACGTTAACCAACATTAATAATTGTGTTTTGGCTTAAAATAAACTTCAAAATTTGTTGCATTGCAATTCCCTATAAAGACTGTTTAAATAAAAGGAAATTTTTGTTTTTTAATACACTTAATATACTTATAATTTCAATATTCTCTAGAATATAATTCTCAGAAAAAAAACTACAATTTGTGAAAAGATAACTAATTTAAAAATAATATTTCTCAAAATTCTACTTCCGCTTAGAATTTTCAGCACTCACGAAACAAAATAAGGTAAAATTTAACTGCTCGTGTAAAATAATTTAAAACAAGTATGAAGAGCATTATATTAAAAAAAAAAAATTTTAAAAATTATTCACATTGCCTTAAATAAATAAAAAAGGCGCACTATAAATTACATATTTAAAAAATTGTTTAAACAAAATTGTCGCATTATAATGGAACTTTTTTGTCAAATTAGAATAATAATTCGGAAGTAATTCGTCGAAATTTGTAATTTTCATCAATTTATATTAAAATAATAGTTCGGACGATTAAATCAAATTCGATTAAAAGTAAAAATTATCGTTTTTAATTATCTTAAGATTAGTAACCCCGAGATTTGAATATTCAGGGTTAACTTCCGGATTATTTCAGAGGTCATAAGAAGAATGAATGACACAGATAAGATAACAACTATGCGCATTCCTTTTTCATAATAGTTTTTGTTGACAATGTTTATTTTTAAATGATTAAAGGTTTACATATTCGGAAATAATAAAAAATATATTTCTGAAAAAATATAACATGCTTTTTTTTATTTTACTTGAAAAGTTGATATAAGTAATTTTGTTTCGGTTTCATTTACAGGTCATTTTTTTTTCATCGAGGCATTCAGACCGTAAAAAGGTCAGTGAACCGACGAGAATTTTACCGATACAGCTGTTAAACTATTTCCTAAGATTTTCAGGAAATCTAAAAAATAAACATGCGCCATGTAAACATTTCTAATATTCATACCACATCTGACATTTGAAAATTTATTGTAAGCTAATCATGCTATCTGGAATTTCCGTTTTCTCTGAAAAAAAAATGGATTGTAATGTCTTATCATTTACAAAAACCCACAATTCTCTTATTTTTTTCAAAACTCATCGTATGATTATAATTAAAGCCAGTCACTTTTCGATAGTAATCTGCGAAAAGTGATTGGCTACTTTGAAATAATAATTTAATGCTTCGAAAAAGATTTCGAATTCTTTGTAAGAATTAAAGTTATGATAGCTATAATAACAAGGTTTATGCTCTAATCAACTTTCCAAAAAGTTATTAAGTAACTCATATTTTCATAAGAAAATTAAAAGATTAAATACATTTAACATAGTTGGAAACTCAGCAGCTGAATATCCGTTTTATAAAAGGGCAAGTTTGTTTGAGATTTTGTTTGGATATAAAGTTTTTTTAAAAAATTTTTATTAGGACATAATTATGTCTGCGCGTTTAAAAGTTCTCCTCTTTTAAGGACATTAACTGTACAAATAATGATTATTGCAGCTATTAGGAGACAAATTGTCACAATATTATTTTCTCGGTAAATGTTTCCTCTAAATCGTTTAGAGTGCAAATGCTTTATCTCGATGGTTACTGTCTGATGAGTTTTCCTTATGAGAATTAGCGCATAAAATCCTTGCTATAAATGTTTTTAAATTAATTTTCAATATACATTACTAATTAGCACAATTATTTTCATGACTAAACTCAATAATATAAATATTACCCACTATTTAATTAAAAAAAAAAAATTAAGAAAAATCGCGAAAAATAATAGAAAATGTGGACAATCTAAATAACTTTGACACTCCTTAAGGAGCTACCGATTGACTGCGAGCCTTTAGAAGGCATTTTAATATCTTCTGTGTAAAATGTCTACCGGAAGGACTTCATAGATAGTGGGTCCTATTTATGGGTCGCAAGGGAAGAAACTCGGAAGATGCTCATCTTTTGTAATGTTTATTTAAATGTGGCATAAAAAATGCAAATTAAAATTATCTATCTTTATTTTACAATTTTTTTGATTATTCAGCCCTGAAATATTTTAACCAGTTTCTTGAAAATTCGAGGTTGAATATTGTAGCGTGATTTTTAATTAGGAAAAGATGAAGTTTCTGAAGTTTTAAATTTATATTAATGCATTAAAACAATAAAGTGTACAAACCAAATGTATTATTCAAGCATGTTATATTCAATAAATATTTTTTTACACTTAAAATTTGCCTTTTATCGACAAAAAAAAGTATGTATATATATCAATGGATAGATAATACAAGCATTCAATATTTTTACTTCATTAAATATTGTTTGAATGATAAAAAATACATCTGTGTATACATCTTTGGCAAAGTATAAATACTTCCCAAAAAGATGAACTGAAATTGTATTTTGTTCGAAACTAAGTGACAGGTCATTCTATATTGGGAAAAAGAAATGAATTATTGAGACTAATAATGAATGACAGATATAAAAATTCCATTTCAATTAAGTTAATTGCAATTTTTCATACATTATAAATGAGGAAATAATAAAGCGTCTATATACAGAAGTTAGTTTCATTGCAATCGTACACACGCAAAACTTACTAGTTTTATGATCAACTAATTTTTCCATCTTTTTATGTTCGTTTATCGAGTATCTATATTTAAGTTTTTGATAATGGGAGACAAAAGATCTGACAACTTATAGTAATCGTTGATAATTTTTGTCATTTATTAGTAATCGAAAATTCAGTCTGCGATCAACGAGAAAGGATAAATTAGCATTGTATTATGAATGCCAATATAACTGCACTATTTTTTAAATGTTAAGAAATTTTAGAAATTGGAGTTATAGTCTCACTATGGTGTAAGGGAAGGAAACTGTTCTTAAGAACGAAATTTCCCACTTCGATCAAAGTCATTGTTCGAAAAGGGATGCTGAGCTTCTCTATGCCTCTCTGTTGGGGTGGATGCTTGGGATATTAACGGGTTTCCTTTCTTCTGACATTTAAATAAGGTTCCACTATCGATGAAAAATTCTCACAAAAGGCAACTGACGCTGATGATATTAAAATGCTTTACAGCAGCTTTATATGTTAAAAAGACTAAAGTTTCTTTTTCACGATAACCACGTTTCTTCAGTTTGAAGTATGAGTTTGCATGAAGTTAACTATAAGGAGCTACATGAAGTTAAAGCACGAGAGAAAATGAAAATAAAGGCAAAGCACAAGTTAATAAAATGCACTATCAATTTGCTAAAAAAAATTCATAATTATTGAAAGAACCGATAAATATGTAAACGATTTATATCGTGAAAAGTTATGAATATCCCTCTAATTGAAAGGTGCGAATTCTTTCATTTACAAAAGGACTCCCATTTATTTTACTTATTTATAAACATTTTTTACTCAATCAAACAACTTAAATTGATGAAAGTAATTCTATAATGAATGATAAATATATTTGTACAACTACTGAATTTTGGACAAATACACATCTGCTTCTCCTCAAAGAGAGGATAATTGTAATGATTTTATGTGAAAATCATAGTTACTGATTTAACTTTCAAAAGTAATTCATTATCAACAAATCCACACAAACATGTTAAATAAAAGCGTAGTGATATAGACCGATTACCCATACACAAATTTTGCTCTTAATATTACAATATTCACGAGCAAATCAAAGCATTACGTGGTGTATTATTGAGAGATATTTGATATTAAAGGACAGCCTTACCAAAATTAATTAAAAAATGTTTTAACTAACTTAAAATTTCTATTTATAGTGGTATCATGCACATGATGAAACCAAACTTCAACAGGAGTTATATTCAAATAATGGACCATGTCAACTTTAAAGTTTGTATTTTTTATTTCAAATCCTTTTATTCAATTCTTAAATACTTCGTTTCTTAAATAAATGTTTATCTCGACATACTCTGTTTCAAATACTTATGTACTATGAAATTTATCACTTATGAAATTTATCAGAAAGTTTTTGAGATTTAAGATCTATTATTACACTTCAAATAAAAAGGTGAGAAAACTGTAAGGCTCTTACGAAATATCTTACCTATATAATTAACTACTATGCATATATATATATATATATATGTGTGTGTGTGTGTGTGTACATAAATATATATATATATATGTGTGTGTGTGTGTGTGTGTACATATATATATACTTGATAAGTGATGGAACTATATATATATAATAAAATTTAGATTTTATTAAATGCATAGCAATAATTTATGAAAAGCAATTTAATAGATATTGGTGTAAAATTTATCGTTAATTATTACAGAAAAATTTGCTGAAAACAAAACAAAGTTATAAAAAAGCAAATATTTTTTATTAAAAGCACTTAATCTAAACTACTTTTATTTGTATCACATACAGAACTGGTTTGATAAACACAATCCTAAAAACATCACTTGAAAATTACTTGCCAATTAAAGTAGCTTATAAGGTGAAATATTTTTGTATAATACGGTGGTGTCATATTTTCATTCCATGAAAGCAGGCAACTATTTTAAAGGAAAATGATTTAGTTAATTTTTTAAATAATTATGTGTAAAGAAAGTAAAATTTGTACCAAAGAATCGAATTCTGAAACGCTTTTCTAATATATAAATAACTAACAAAGTTAGAATTACCTAAAAACATCCGTGTACGGGAATGTACATGCAAAATAAAAACATTTCAATTCTGAATGTACTGAAATATATAAACTTTAAACCACAAGGCTCTGGATTTAAAAAAAATATATCAAGGTTTTCCTTAAACAATGGAAATTAAAAACTTGTCATATTAATCCTAACTTACTTCTTGCGTTAAAAGTTTACACATTTGTCTTAGAGTCAGTTCAAATAGAAATCTATCTTCAAGCGTCTAAACAGTCATTTGTCAGACATCTTTATGTAAAATACATCTGTTTTATTGCCCTACAAAGCAATATTCATTGTAAATAATCACACAAACAAATTAGCCCGAATCAAGATATCACTTTCGTCTCTTAGTATGTGTGAGATCGCAAAATTATCACAAATAAAACATTTGTGAAACAGCTTTTGACGCTAAAGCTTAAAAAATTTACTATCTAAAATTTTATCGATCTAAAATTTGAGTTCCAATTTTTTTATTGACAAATGTATAGCAAAGCAACATCACTCACTATATGTCAAGATGTATTACATTTTGCATCCAATCACTCTAAGACAAACAATTAGAGTATCACTCTCTTATCATACATTTCTCAAGATTTCATTTAAAATCAATGCGGAATTTTTTTGCTTTTCTGCATAAAATACTGCAGTTTATGTATTTTTAAATTTCTAAGTGTTTTACATTTTCTTTAACAGTTATTATATAAACTGTTTTACTTCATTTTCCATTCGTTTTTGCAGCATGCAATTTTTCGTTATAATCCACTGCATGCATTCTTGGGCTAATTAAAAATCTATTATTCAAAATTTTTTCAGATAACATTTTACCGTTTAGTCGAATTATCTTATTTAATTTAAAGCAAGTGAGATTATAATAGATATTTTAAAGATATCAAATTTGGTAGTGTGATGATTTCAAAATAATGTCTACTTTTTAAAAAAATTTAAATTTAAAATCATTACGATAATAATTTTTTTTAATCTTTAACCGAAATAAAATTTAATCTCATGCATTCGTAATTTCTTTTTTAAAGAGAAACGTTTGTTTTAACGCCAAACCGCCATGATTTGTTTCAGAATGAATAAACTTTGTGTGGAAGATTATTTCGTCGCCATGACTCAACAGATGAGCAGAAAAAAATAAATAAACTGGGGTAACTACTTGAAAAAGAAAGCAACAAAACAAGATGAAATTTCAAACAAAAAAGAAAGCACATCAAGTTGCTGGAATAAGGTTAAAAAAGAGAATAACTTAAAGCACTATTGCTTAAAAGAGCAACAAGGATTAAAGATATAGATTTCTCTTTCTTTGCTCAACTCTCTTTCTTTACAGTCTGTACTAAATTTCAACCACTTAATTTAAGCCAGCATAGCAAACAGGTTTAAGATACTAAAGGAAACAATGTTTTTTCTGACAACTAATATTTATTGCCAGACAAGTAATGGAAGTCGGAATCGTTTTGGAAAAGCTGCCAGACACAGTAACTGTCTTCCTTTAGAGGTTCCTTTTTGAATTGAATAACCATATAATGCATTTTTATTGTATATATATATATATATATATATATATATATATAAGCTATTAATATTCTTCAATGGAATATATTACCTTAATGAATTTATTTCGAGAGAAAAGATATTAAAATATTTATCTGATTGATATATCTTTGTTTCACAAATATGAAAAATGGTTTCGTACTAAATTAAAAAATATTTATATGAAAATTTTTATAGGAGCTAATTCTAGAAAACATAATTATTGTGACAACATATAAAGTGAACTGGGTATTTTTCAACAATATTGAGTAAAATAATTTCACGGAATAATTTTTTAAGTAGCCTTTCGAAATTGTTTGTTTATAGTCTTGCCAAATAGTAACGAAACAAGAATTTTCAAAAAATCAACCTTCACAAATTTGAATTGCCATAGAATATGGAAATGAATAGCGATTTTTCATTCAACCATACGTGTCACTTAACCAAAATTCTAATTCCATGTCTAGGAAATTTAATTTTAAAACCAAAATGATCACATTCTTTTATTTATTATTTTATAAAATAAATTTATACACTTTAAGAAATAAAAACATTCCCTAAGTAAATAATCCTGTATTATCTATATAAATTAAAAAAATCTAGAATAGAATTAGAATTTATTTTTGATTCTTAAGTTAAAAACTTTGTTTATTCTATATATATATATAAGAGTGGGAATAAAAAATCATAAATTATCTTTATAATATCTACTTTATATAATTAACACACATTTATTAAGAAAAAGGAATTAAATACGTTTATAGAAAAAATACCTCTAAGGGAATATAATTATGAATGAAAATGAAAGAAAAAAACAGTATAAATTTTATTTATTATTTGTAAGGTTTAAGTAGGGCCGGCCAACTTGTCTAGTGGTCAACGTGCCTGACTACGGATAGGAAGGTTCGAATCCCGGTTCAGGCATGGATGTACTCTCTCTCTCTCTATCCTGTCTTTGTCCTTTCTTTGTGTGAATGAAGTATGAATGATGCCTACCCTATAAACGGATCCCTATGGCATGTGTGAGGGTGCGATGGTGGCCCACCCCCTGTGGTGCACCCGGGGCAAAAACTTGACGGCTAAGAGGTCGCTGTTTCTGGCCGGTTTCTTTTGGGTATTAGGGAACAATAGATTAATAGACTCTGTTGCAGTTGTAACTGCCTACAATCTGCCTTTCGAAAAAAAAAAATAGGTTTAAGTAGGTAGGGAAGTTCCAAAAAGAGATAATGGCTAAGTTTGGATTTAGATTTGATTTTCAACCTATGGTTCTTTCTTGCACACGAGAGAGATTAAATCTATAGTTTAAAATAGACTTTGAGGTATTTTAAATAATCATTCCCAAAGTGGATGTCGAAGTGGTAAATTCTTGAACTGAATGCAAGAGGGATAATCATTCAGCCATCTTCTCAAGCGAATACCTTAAGTCTTTCACATGTGCAAAATTCCCTTCTAATAAAAGAATATACTGAATATGAAGAGTTTTTAACTTATTAAAAGATAAGAAATCGAACTAAAATTATTTTTTATAAACTTATATAATATAATATAATATAATGTAATATATATAATGTAATATATATATATATATATATATATATATATATATATATATATATATATATATAAGCTTGCTAATTATTAAAGTCATTTTCTCTTAATTGTTTGAGTTAATGTTTCAAAATAATTAACACCATCAGCCTCTTTTGCTTCTATAATTTGTATTTAAAGAACCTTATATATAATTTGTATTTAAATTTCTAAATACCTTTAAATTTTTCCGTTATATTTAAGTAATTATTTTCAGAATAAATGCAAATGGTATATTTGAGATTTCAACAAAAATAATCTTATTAATATGAGAGAAAGATATCTAATTTTAAACAAAATCTCTGAAGAAAATAAATTGCTATTAACAGTTAATATTCACAATTAAAACCATTATTTCTAATTCAATCAAAAATGTTAGTTTTTTATCTAGCTATTTGTCATTCCCTCATCACTTTTTTTACGTATGTAGTCTAATTAAAGTAGTTGGTTTGATTTGGCTTATTTTTGAATGATGATTTTTGGCACATAAGAGTTATAATTAGAGGTTCATTTATTTCATTTCGCCTTAGAGCAACCTGAAGCTTATGCAAGAAATTGCTTGTTCTCAGAAACAGAACGATACAAAAATAAGCTGTAAATTGAGATTCATATTTTTTACTGGAAGCCCTAGTAATAATTTTAAAATTTCTCCATATAAAAATGAACTTATTTATTAATATCCAAATAAAAGTTTTATTATTTAAACAATTATTCAAAAGTTTTCTTTCACATAAGACATATTTTTTATGTTTTATTTGCCATTTAATTCTTATAAGACAAACGATCCCCGATTTAAAAATAAATCTGAAAATGTTTCTATAAAAATCATAACAAAACGATTCAAAAACTCAATTTTATTAAAGACAATTGGTGGAAAACTATATTGTAGCTTACAATATGCAGTTGGGGTAAAAACAGATAAATAATAAAATAGAAACAATAAGAAGGCAGATATGAAACTTTCATAGATATAGATTTAATGCTATTATAATAAATGTTTTTAAACTGTAAATTAAGTGAAAACTACACTGATTCATTCGTTAATAACAAAAATAATTAAAAATGTCTTTTAAAAAGAAATCCCATTTCATACAGTGTTTCAAGAATTCAGGGATATATATTTCTCAAATGTACTAGATTTCTAGAACTAAAATATAGTAAAAATCAAGGGTCTTCAGCAACTGTATAACACTTAATTAAAATTCATTATCTTTTATTGCAGCGATAAGCACATGGTGGTCTTCAAGAGGAAACTCACACTCTATATAAATGAAACGCTCATTTCCTCGCTCCTGCATGTTCCTGGTATTGAGTACAAAAGAAATCTCCGAAGATAAGATAACGTAAAATCCAATTAAAACAGCGCAAAACAATTCTTCTGGATACCCTAATTTAAAACCCTAAGCTATCATTCAAGATATTCAGTTTCCGCTCTGGAACGGTAGTAAGGTTCAGCGTAATCAACCTCAAATATTACACGCTCCTTGTCTGCAGGTTCCACATCAATTAAAATTAAAAAAAAAAAGAGAACAAACGCGAAATAAAAGTAACAGCATGTTATGTTGTTACTCTCTCTACCGTGTTACATTCATTCAGCTAGCTCACACAGCGTTTTACCCCCTCTTACGCAAAACGCACGCGTATGTACTATTGTACACATGTACACAATCGGCATTCTAGCATGCTGTAGAAGAGTCGTCACACCGCATTCTTCACGCAGTCGTTCAACTTCGTGGAGGCTGCTTTTTCAAATAGATCAGCCGCAACGCGCGGAGAGAATCTGTCTCCTGCCTCTGGATGGTCCCTACCCCCCCCCCTCCCGACAACACAACCAAATCTACCTTCTTCTTCACATAATAGAAGCGAGTAAAAGTAGAATGCTCAGATTTTAATTTCGATTGAAGGTAGCGGATGAAATCACGTTTTTCACGAGATTTTCAACCCTTCTTCTTTTGAAGAACATATTCACCATCCCAAAAAACGATTTTTTCCCAACGTATAATCATGCTGTTATATTCAAATACATAGTAACCGGAAATTGAAAACTAGCAATTTCTCAACTTTTGGTTTTTTAGATTCTTATTGAAATGGACACTTACATTAACAAAAGGTCAACTCTAAAAAAAATTCAAAAAAATCCATTTATATATTTATTTTTTTGTTGAATTTAAAGATTCAAAATTTACTTATTGCCTATTTTTTTCTTAGTTCAAGTCTAGAATTAAGGAAATTATTCAATGTTTTAAATTAATTTAAAAAAAGAATTAAAAGATTTGAAATTCAACAAGTGTCTATTAATAATTTTTTTTTAATTCTCTGTTTTATTTCTTGAATTCTATCGATTGTTGATATAAATGGATAAAACACTTACAGTAGCCATGAATAAGCAATTTCCTAAGAATTAATTTTTCTCTCTCTTTGAGTAAAATATAAATTAACTTTATCAATTAAGAAATTTTTGTCTGTCAGCACTTACTTTTAGATATGAAATATATTTATATTTTATCTATATAAATTTAAGTTGTATTTTGCATCTTTTAGAGTCACTGGATATATAATTTACACAAGTTGTTCTCATCTACTATTTATTTTTATGTAAAAAATTCAGAACATTTGTAGTATTCAACAATTTTTCGGTTTTTTGTTTTAGATCCGAGCTAATTTAATTTATACTCCCCACTGTTACATATTTAACGTCATGTCTATATACAAAATATTTGAATCATTAAAGTTATTTAACTTTCGAAAATATATCAGAATTACTTTTTTATTATTTTCTTCGTCAGATGAAAATAAATCGCTTAAGTAATATGTAAAAGATTGTAGACACCAGGAAGAAAAGCAAATAACAATGATATTCATCGCACAAATATATTATGAAATAATGGACTAATCAATATCATAGAATTAAGAACTTAGAAATCAATACCAAGAACGACCTCTAACAGCAACAACAGCCCTTGTACATCTGGACAAACAGTAAAACAAAAACTGGATGGGATTCCCAGTCATGCATTACCTTACAGAATCGCAACATTTCGCAGGGTTCCAATAAAAGTTTGATTTAGTTTGTTTGTCGCTCCATGGTCCTTTTTTGCATACAAGGAATAATTAGACCAGAATCTACGATTTAAAGTGGATACCAAACCTAAAAAAAAGCAACCAAGTCCAATGTGGGATTCAAATCTATGGACCGTTAAACTGAAGGGAAAAATCCTAATCATTTGGCTGCCAGTCCAGTGGTTGAAACAAAGGGAGAGACATGGACCTTAATACAAGAGAATTGTTACAGGTACTATGCCAAGTACCGTCAATGGGAACAAGAGATGACCGAGACGTGTATCCAGTGGCAATTCATACTATACTTCTAGATCATCACCAGGAGGAGGTCATACCATCTTTTCAAGTCATATTTTAGAACATTATGACGAAGACAAAAGCATGCTGGCAATGTGTGCCTTTCACAATATCTCCGAACATGAAAGCAACCATCATAATAGTGTAAAAAGAATTGGGATTTATCTACAAACATGACGTCACGTCATTCTCGAGTCTAGATTTGTCATTGTACACCCCACTGAAAGCGCTCCTGATGACATACCGTTAAGAACAGTCAAAACTGTGGTTTCCGAGATACCAGTCCATGTTGTTACAAACATCGTCGAACTGTTCGTATTGACACTTGCTGTCTTGAAAATGATAGCATTTTCTGATTCAGGGCTCCAGATGTGAGGCCACGACTTATCCCAATAATGATATGCGATTTGGTTTGTTTGTTGATCAATGGCCATTATTTACACTCGAGGAATAATTAGACCAAGGCATACGGTTTCATGTGGATTCCCAATGACTACAAATTTACAAGCCAAGGGTAGGATTCGATTTTCAGGCCATTTTCAACAACGCATAAGAAATATGAATGTTATAAAGATTTAGGATATAATTCCGAAAAATATTTGATTATCCAAAAAATTTAGTTTTCCCCAATCACAGATTCTAGTGATGAATGATTATTCATATGTGAAGTCTTTTAGTAATACATCCTGATGTTAGTGAAGCTTAATTTGAAATTCAATTGTAACAATTATAATCCAAAATAAGAAATAATATTTGTAGATTATTTTACATTTTCTGAATAAAAAAATAAATAAACATTCTCTCTACGGCTAGTTGATTTCAAAATTGTTTTTATGATGCAGTATTTTTTAAAACAATTGTGTTATTTAATAATTATTTCCAAAACAATAGCTATTCACTTTGTACAGCTGGTTTTAAACATACAATTTTTTAATTTTAATATTATAAACTAACTCAGTAGCTCAATTTCCCAATTGTTTTTCATGTATTTTAATTGACTTCTGAGACAATACATTTGTTGTTTCACAAGTCATACATTTTATATACAATAAGCGTCGAAATATTTAAGGAAATTCGTTTGATTTTAAAAAAGCCAAATTTTAAGGCAAACACCTGTTTATTACAAACAGGTGTTTGCCTTAAAATTTCTCAACGTTAACTTCCACGCAACAAAAGCTATGAAAATAATTAAAATTTTTTATGTCCGTTTCGGCAAAGGAAAATATTTGTGAGTCTAGCCTTTTCTTAAAATAATTCTTTTTGATCTAAACAAATAATATATATAATTAAACAAGTTCTCTGAGAATAATTATTTGTGAATGGCTTCGAAAAAGCCAATGAACGCTTCTAAAGCTCATAGATGATTGTAGACAGAGCGGCAACTTCAAAGAGTTGTTTTCTGTTCGGTGTTTTTGTTTGGCATGATATAACTGCTCCATAGGCGAATTTAATTTACTATTAATGTTTGTATGTTGCTTACTCATTATTTAGCACCATTATAATGTTCATCACGCTTTTGAATATTCATTTTTTTGTCACCTAAGTTTATAAAAAGATCATATCTAAAAGTTTCATCTTTCGTAGAAATAATAACCTTCAATTTTGGTTACGGCACACCAAACCACGAATGCTTAAGCGCTTTTCTTTTACTATCAATTTTGTTAAAAAGTAATTACATCACGAGCCATTTGTACAATCTATCTTGCCCCAAAAATAGAATGCCGTTCTCCAGTTTGAAGCGCTGTTAGGTCAAAGATACTACTAAATGACTTTAGAGATGCATCACAATTAAACTCAAACTGTCAGCTCCCTTTGAAGATCTGATTTTATATCTAGCAATGTTTCTCAATATGAAACAGGTTTATCTAAAAAAAATGAGAGTTTAATTGTTATTTCGCTGCAAATATTTGTAAAAAATAAACGCCTTCTAAGGTGTTGGGAAGTTCTTGAAAAATTTTTATTCATATGTGAAGAAAACATTCTAGAGCAAAGAGAATCATTTGAAAACAAATACACCCGAACGCTACAAGATTTTTTATTCTTTTTTTAAAACAATAGACTTTTAGAATTTATTAATTTATCATCAGGGAAGAGAGACGAAATAAAGATTGGAAGATGTTTTTCCCTGTCAAATTCTTTTATATAAAAAAGGCAATGTATAATTGTTTAGATCAAGATTGTGGAGAAATTTCCATTTGGTATCAAAGTTATTTAGCGAAGGGTTAAGTAGATGAAAGTAATAAGTATTAAAACAGCATGCAGCTGTAGAAAAAAAATAATGAGTATTAAAAAATTGCGTAAATCTCTCTCTCATTAATTTTTAACTTCAAACAGTAAGGGGAAAAATTTATACGCAAATATCCTGACGCAAGGTTTTGTTATCTCTTCTTATCTGTATATGTATGAATAGAAATTTTTTAGTATTTTTCTCCTCATAAAGTTAGCAGATTAATAAAATGTTTCAATAAAGCTGCTTGAATGTAGTTTTTTTAATTCCTTTCTGAGTGTACCGAGATTCTAAATTCTATTGAAATTTGGTTTGGTCATTACTTCTACGATCACTTTTTCTACATTAAGGGTAATTCATTCAAAACCTATGGTTTAAAATTGATATCTAACCATTACAAGCATCCACATTCGAGATGGAAATCCAACCCAAGAACAAATAAGATAAAAAAAAAAGGCCAATGTGAGCGTTTTAAGTATTCAGATAAAAGCTCTGCCAAAGTTTTGGTGACAAAGCAGTCAAAAACTGCAAATAATGCAGGCAAATTTGTCATTTAGTATAGGATCTCTGTGTTAGGTTTTGTTGCTCGATTGACACTGTTAGCCTACGAAGATTAATTTAAATTGGATTCAGTTTTAACTGGCTTTTTTGTTGCCTATGATCACTTTTTGCTCGCACGATCTAATTCGATTGATAATTTAAAGTGCATTCCGAACCACACTGCAAACATCCTCACCTACTGTGAAAATTGAGCCCATGAGGTATTGTAATGATATCTAGAATACTAGCTATTCTTTTGTCACCCAACGACCATCTCTGGAGCACGAAGGCATATTAGATCAGAACATACAGTTTAAAATGGAATATGAACCACAACAAAGAACCAAGCTCCAGCCGGGATTCGAACCTTATAAACTGTTGAACCGAGTGCAAGAGCACTAACTAACCATTCGGGTACCACGTGGATTACTCAGACAACTGTCAGTTCGAAAAGATAATGCTTGAGATTGAAATATTTCTTACTGGGAAAGTACACTACTGGCCATTAAAATTGCTACACCAGGAAGAAAAGCAGATAACAAAATGATATTTATTGGACAAATATACTACAAATAACAAGTGATTAAATTTTCAAAAAATTTGGCTGGATAGATCCTGAGAAATCAGTACCCAGAACAACCACCTCTGGCAGTAATAACAGCAGTTATACGCCTGGGCATTGAGTCAAACAGAGATTGGATTGCATGTACAGGTACAGATGCCCATGCAGCTTCAACACGATGCCACAGTTCATCAACCGTAGTGACTGGCGTTTGGTGACGAGCCAGTCGCTCGGCAACCATTGACCAGACGTTTTCTATTGGTGAAAGATCTGGAGAGTGTGCTGGCTAGGACAACAGCCGAACATGTTCCGTATCAAGGAAGGTCCGCACAATACCGGAAATATGTGGTCGGGCATTATTCTGCTGAAACGTAGGGTTTCGCAGGGCTCGAATAAAGGGTAGAGCCACGGGTCGTAACACACCAGAAATGTAACGTGCACTGATAAGTTGTGAGATCCCGCATGGCGCAGTTGTGAGATCCCGCATGGCGTTCCGTATTACTGTCCTGAACCCATCGATTCCATATTCTGTTAACAGTCATTGGATCTCGATCGACGCGAGCAGCAATACTGCGATAAGATAAACCGCAATCCCGCTACGCTACAATTCGACCTTTATCAAAGTCAGAAACGTGCTGGTACGCATTTCTCCTTCTTACACGAGGCATCACAACAACTTTTCACCAGGCAACAACGTTCAAATGCAATTTGTGTATGAGGAACCGGCTGAACTATTTCCTCATTTAAACACAATGTAGGTGTCGCTACTGGCGCCTGCTTTGTCTGAATGCGCTGAAAAGTTAATCATTTGCATATCACAACACCTTCTTCCTTTCGTATAAATTTCACGTCTGTATCATGTCGCCTTCTTGGTGTAGCAATTTTAATGGCCAGTAGTGTATTTTCTAAAAATGTGTACTTTGTATGTTGTGTATTACCATTTAACACATTGACATATCTATGACTTAAGGTAACTGTAAACGAATATTAATACTTATATTCCAGGGAAAAGTAAATTTTTTCTGAATTCTCTAAATTTATATTTTATAGCACTATTTTTTATAAAATTATAATATCATAAAATTAAATAATTCTAAATTTTATAGAACAAAATTCTAAATATTACAATTTTCGATGAAAAAAAATATTCCAAATATATCTCATATAAGACGCCATTTTTGGATATATACTATATATGTTTTATATGTTACTACTAGTAACGTTGACTCCTACTAGATATATATATGTACATATTATATTTTTTTTGTGTTCTGGGTAATATTTCAACTTGTGTGTTATGCAGACTAGCGTTTTTGATAAAATCAAAAGCATGCCACCAAAGCGTTAAAACAATCACAGCCTTAAATTATTTGTCGATGTTGGAGAGCAATTTTTACTGGTTTTGCCTCACTGTTTCTGTTTTTTTTTTTTTTTTTTTTTTTTTACATAAATGCTCACGACAAAGGTCGTTCCCATCTTGATGAAGGGTTGCCAATAACGACGGCAAAAAGATGTTTGTGGTAGTATGAAAAAAAAGAAAAAGAAAAAACGTCGTTGCTTTCACTAAAAGAAAAAAAGTCATGGTCGTTGATTCACGTAACAGACTAGACTGAAAACTACTATTTCATAACAGCATACTCTCAATATCAATGACTGAAATAGTGATTAATAGAACATAGTAACATTTTTAATTCCTGGTAATCATAAATAGCTTTTAACAGCAAAACAACATTTGTAATAAAGTGTAAAATTATTCACATATGTTAACAGATAGTGACAGAAAATTTAAACAAATAAATAGAAAATAAACTGCAGAATTATTCTACCATAATAAAATTTTCTAGACTAAATTTTAAATTTACTATTTGCCTATAACAATTGAAAATCAAAATCACGTTAGTCAAAAAAGTTCTTCAACCAAGTCTATTTAAAAACAAAAGATGTGTGAATACAAAAATAAAATTATAATCTGATTAATTCAGTTATAGTTTCTTAGTGAGATGACAGATGGCTAAGTGGTTAGCGTTCCCGACTCCTAAGCTGTTGGTGCAGGGTTCGTATCCCTGTTTGGCCATGGGTATTTCTTTCTCTCTAGGTTTCGCTGTCTTTTCTTCTGAGATGATGTATGAAAGTGGCCCTCCCTATAAATGGGTTTGTAATTTTATAGCGTCGGTAATGCTACTCGCCTCCGTGACTTGGTTCACAGGGGCCCTCTGGGTAACGACAAATGAGTAGTCATCCAGTGCCCACCGTTATTAAACAATTTCTCATTGAAATACAGCTATTCATTTTTGATTAGTTAAAATAGTTACATTAATGTTGTAAAAAAAATAAAGGTTTTCAAGTAAGAAAATCATTTATGTTTTTGAAATGCAGTTCTTTTATTCCTTTCAAATATTTTTTCACCTCAATATAAACGAAAAAAAGGAAATATTAATTATATAAAAATAAATACATTAGAAATATTATTGTTTGATTTTACATTATTTCACAAAAATAAATTCCCATTCCTTAAATTTCCACCAAAATATACTGCTCATTAAAAATATTTTTACTCTAAGATTTTCTCCCAACTTCAAATTAGTTCAGGATTATACAGTGAATAATTAAAAAAAAATTAAGCAACTACAAACGAAGATAATTACGAGAAATTACTTTCTTTCCTAATGCGAATGTTATAAAAAGAATGAATGGCCAAATATCTTCCCTAATTTGCTGTTTCATTCGTTTAGTGTTTTCAAAAGAATAGCAGATATATTGCGAGTGACACAAATGCCTATTTAGAGAAAGAAATTACAAAAAATCTCTTTCTTGGGAGTAAAAGAAAAATATAAGTTCGACGAACTGTTAAAATAATTTAAGAAACATATATAAAGGAAAAACTGAAAATAACTTTGAAAATCAGTGTACAAGTGAATTAGATTGCACGTATTGACAGGGGTAAATCTTATTGAAAATTTAATGAGATTCAATTTCGCTTTCTTTATCAGAAAAGACATTTGATAAAAGAATCTATGAAAGGAGATTTTAGGCAAGCAATTGAAATAAAACAAATAGCATAATTATTTTTGCCCTATTGAATTTATGAACTACGGATGTTTAAAAATGTATACCAGTATTACATACATAGTTTTTCACAAAGTACAGATTATACTATAACTTACACAGTCAATAAACTTTTTGTAAATCCACTTTTGAGAAATCCATATTTAAGTCTCGTGGATAATAACAAATGCTTATTTAATATTTTAGAGCATTTAAAATTACCTTTTTTTAATAAATGAAACACACTATATTTTTTTAATAGCAAGATGGGATTTAAAATATAAAAATTTGATTATGCCCACCTGATTAATATTAAGCTAAAATTTATCTCTCAGTACAATAACAATTTAGTATTTTTCTTTTCTATTACTTAAATTATTTTTTAGATTAAGCGAGTTGCGCGAATAAGTACGCATGTACGCGGACGCTTAAAATTTCGTAAGGAAATCTTACATAACTCTCAAAACTTTTTTTTTCTTTTATCTTAAATGTTAATTTTAAAATTACATTTTTATTTTAACTATTTGTGTAACAAATAAGTTCTGATTAATGTTTTATACCTTACTTTTTAATAAAGAAAGTATTCTCTCAGAGGTTAAAATAAATTCCAATATAGATGAAAATAAAGTTCACAAATTACACAAAGAAATTACAATGTATTTTGGAGTTAATAATCACTATACACACTTGTTTTAAAAGCTTCCAGAGATATAAATATTAATTTTTTTTATTTAATTTTTTTTATTTTATTTTAAAAAATTACTATAAATAGTAATTTTTTTTTGAATAATTTATGAGCACTTTTTGTATTTAAAGCGCCAAAAACGGCAAGCAAATAGGGATGAGGGGCCAAATCTGTAGAAGTGCTCTTTTTAGCAACAACTGGAGTAAAATTTGTGTCACGTCATACATGACGAAATACACAGCATCCCTCCAGAACCCCCCTCCCCTCGACGATGAAACGCCTTTATCAGTTGGATCCGATTCTCTTTTTTATGTTTGTATTAAAAAATTTCTTTTCCCATCTTTTTTTTTTCCACTTTTATCAAATTTTTGATCAACAACTTTTCATTCGGGGGAACTAAAGGAAAGTGATTACGTATGTGATGAAATTTCATGCTCGGAAAGCTAGGCAGATTGACGAGTTTAAAATCATTTAGATTCATGTCACTGAATGGGTCCTTTTTTTGCGGCATAATTCACGAGTATTCTTTTCCCTCTCATGACAGTCCGCCGCATGAGCTATGCCTCTTTCCCCGTAATAATAATGCAAAGGTTCAATTCATCAGTTAACTGCACGAAAGAATTACACTCGGTCCGTGTTACCGATTCCAGTCTCGATCAGTTTGAAAAAGGAATAAAAATATCTCTTATAATTTAGCATTCATTTCAGAATCATAATGTATATAAATAGAAAAAGCAAAAATGTTCTCAAATATAATTGTTCACTAAGAGCTAAGATATTTTGCTTCCAAAATTATTACTCCACTGTATGTACATTAAGAATGGTACTGCAAGTTGGTTTTTATGGCGCAAGGTCCAAGTAAGGACAAGCTGCGCCAGAATGGTACTGCAAAAAATTACAAAATTGTAGAACAAAAAAAGTCCAGTGTTCATAAAAACAGAAAATTTATAATATATTAATGCAAGTTCTAATGAATATAAGATATGAATATCAGAAAAAAGACTCATTTGACTAAATTTGTCTGTTTACAAGCAGTATTGTTATAAGGAAACCACTCTTTCTGCGATGGTTTTTATATTGATTTAATCTGAAACACTTTATGAATAATGTCAAATTGGTTTGCGTATGACGTTGAGGTACTTGATTTAAAATTGAAGAAAAATTAAAGTATTTTTAAATTTAAATTGTTTAAGAGCCTCCAAGAAGAAGAAAAGGCATTAAATATATTTGTTTTCATCGCGCGATTTGTAAAGCACTATCTTGAAGAAAATATAGAAAAATCTGAAGCACATTCACAATTCAAAATAGCTCCTGTATGATATTTTTGTCTTTCGTATAAAAATTGCGCCTTTCTTTGGATTTTATATTGAAAGTTTAGTTTTGAGTATTTACAAAATTTCAAATGATCCTATTTCCACTGAGAGAAAACTTGGATTTAACAAATAATAAGCATTTGATATTTTGAATTTCAATGATTTCCGACAAACTTTTATCTTGAAACAATTCTTTGAATTTGTTTCTCAATTTATCAAAGGAAAATAAAAATAAAATTAGTGAGGTATTTTCAATAAAATGCTATATCACTTTTAATTTGTATAAAAAATGAAAAGATATCCGAACAACAAATAATCCGTTCGCAGCTGTTTATCCAAGATTTTGATTATGAAATAATATTTTTAACTTAAGTCCTATTTCGATAATTTTTTTTTAACATTTTCAGCTATACTTCATGTTTCATATGAAAAATGTACTAGCGTTAATAAATATACAATATTCAGTAGAACGAACTACAACAGATTAATGTATTTTAATCTTAATGAGTCAAGCAAATAATAATGTAATTGCCTTGCAGTGGAAATAATTTGGAATTGGTCCCGAAAATTAGCCAAAGCAGTGCAAAGGCGACATTTATTAAAAGAAGGCCCGGAAAAAAAGGCCTCTAATCAAGTAAAAGCTGCTTCAGTGATGATGTGTAAAGTAGGCGATGCTGTTAAGTGTCAAGTATGAAGTTTTTGACAGTTCGCCTGGCAAGGACATCTACGTATCACTAGACAGGAAGCAGTTGGGACAGAATTGTACAACACGGTGGGGTTTTTCTTTTCTTCTTTCGTTCAAAAAAAATAAATAAATAAAAACATCCGAATGAGATGTGGGACACTAGTGGACAGCTGTATGACTGTTTCGGGAAGAAAATAAAATGGGTGGAATACCCCAAGATTAGTGCTTTCCAAGCCACCATTAAGGTTAAGCAGGATGTAAAGTGTACTTATATATAACTACTTTATAACAACATGGATTATCTTCTTAATGATTGTAGCAAAATTATTACAATTTACCATCAATAAGAAAAAATATTTTTGCTTATTTCTTGTCCTTAAGCTTATGCAGTATTTCTGTATTTTCACGATTTTAATAATTTAATAGTATTATGTATAGAAAGAATCAGGAGTAGAAAATTGATAGATTTAGAAAAATAATCATGAGTAAATTTTATCCAAATTTATATATTTTTATAACCGTTCTTTTCCGAATAATGTGTGAAATGTTAAAACAATACTAGATTTCTGCGCCGAAAGTTTCTAATTTCAGCGAAAGATGAGTTGATTTCCTTGAAATGGTATTTGATCCAATCTATTATATAATAGTTTATATTAAATTCAATTTTATAAAGCAAAAGAGTTCTTTTTTAACATTTAAATATCAGAAATCAAATTTAACTACGCAGTTCTCCAATTTGTTTCATAAAACACACACAAAAAAAAATCTAGAAATGAAAAGTAGATAAAATGATCGAGTTAAAATGGATTAAATGGTACAGATCATTTGATTCAAAAGAAGCCTACACTGTAAGAAATTTAATTTATCGCTACACTATGAAATCAAAGACGTACAGGTTTCAATTCTATCTTGATATTAAATTGAAGGTAAGAATAGGCCAATATATTGATTTTTTATTCGGAGAAGTTTGAGTACTTGTTTTACTGAAATCATATAATTGAGTAAAAGACTTATTTTATTTCAAGGCGGTTTTTATATATCTTTGACATTTCTTTTCACGACTTTTAAATTTTGTAGATTTATTAAGAAAATACAATTTTTTGATTTTTATTCTATTTTGTTCTGACTGAATGCATTATTGATTAGAAAGCAGTAAAAATCAAAATAACTATAAATATTATCTTACGCTTTTTGTTTCTTAAAGAATAATAATTCTTATTTAAGAATTCATTTTAAAAATAAATTTTTGTCATTTATTCTCTCTCGTGAGCTTAAATATTTCAATTACTTATGTTCCTAAATAGCCTGATCATTAGCTTGCCTACTTATTAGCGAGTTACTACTTTCTGCTGATATTTTAAATAATTACGTACAAATCAGATATTTTTCAAAAAGAAGAGGAAATTTTTTGAAAATTAGTAAGAAGTATTTATGTAAATTCATAAATAGCGGTACTAAAACATTTAACACAGTAAGGGGTTAATTCAACTAGTAAATTTTTAAATTGTTCGGTATAATATAGTGTGTGTGCATATTAATGTTTAATAATATATACATAAACAATATGCGCATATTATTTATTTAATACACATTAAGTTCATACACGTAAATCCTCATTTTACGAAAATATTTCGAAAAATATTCACCAAGGAAGTTATTTTTGAATAGGGCATAGAGAAATAAAGATAAAAATAAATATGGTCCTATAAATCTATTTTTATAATTTAAAATTATCATGGTGAATTTAAGAGTCAGATTATTTCACCGAAAAATATTTTTAAAGGAGATTACAAATACAGTTTACAAAGCAGTTTAATCATATATAATAAAAATTCCACTTTAGCGAACTATTGAAAAGTACTTTATAATGTTGAAGGTAAAAAAAAAATTACATAGGATCATTTAAAAATATTTTTCATTTGATAAACATGCACACACAAATATTTTATCCTTTCTGAAAATACTTTAAGCTATTCTAAATTTCAAATATATCTTGAACTTCCAAACATAGTTTGAAAATATATTTTATAAATGAAAAAAAAATAATCTTTCAGTTTAAATTATTTTTTAGAAATATTACAAAAATCTATTAAAGTTAAAAAAAAAAAAAGAAAAATTTGTAATCCCCTAAAGGGTACTTTTCTTAAATTTAAAAATAGAAATATACAGCACAAATTTACAGATTGAATGATGAAGCACATTATTCTGCGTACATTTTGAATAAATGATACATGCAGTCAAAATAAAAATGAGAGGTGACATTTTCGTAATGATGATAAGAAAATTTAGAAGCCGCCAAAAAAGGGGAATGACAAGGATAAGAGAACTCATTCTAATGAATAGTGTTTAACAAAATGAATCATCTCTGTAAAAACATACTTAATTACTGTTTATATTCTGCTACCCGATTTTTAAATGCTTATTTGTATAATCGTAATGTATTTACTTATTTGCATGCACAGTCTTGGCATATTTTTTAAACAAGAGTTGGAACATTAAAGATACAATGGTCAAATCAATTAAAGATAGATCCTTATAGATGTCAAATTGATAATAAATACAAACGAAGGAGAAAAATTTGATATTCTTTAATGTAGTAGTTCACAAAAAATTGAGGAAACGTATTTATGTTGAGATATTTTACTATTCTTGTGACCATTTTTCATAATTCTTAAAATATTTAACACCTTGTAAAAGTAAGCTGAAAATAATTGAATGAATGAACAATTAATAACAAAAAATTTGGAATTTATTCCTAAATAACAGATTTAAATTGAAACAAGAGAATTTTATTGATGCAAGGATGTATATATACAAAGTTAAAAAAAAACAAACAAAAAAAAACAGAAAGCTGAATCGGAAACTAAATTATTCAATTTATGGGTTCGATTCAAATAAAGGAAATAAATGTTTCTAATGTCTATACCTCAGAATCCACTTTAAACCGTACTTCCTGGTGATTTTGCTTCTATTGGGTAAAATTTAAAAATAAATGGATAAATAAACGAAATAAGAAAAGAAACTGATAAATGATTATTCAAAAATTATAAAAACTATAACTTACTTGAGTTATTTAGCACAATATTCCTTTTAACATTGTATTTTTTTCTTAAAAAGTTTGCCTTATTATTTGCTCAACTCAAAAACATTAAACATAAATAGTCAATTGTAATTGAATATGTTTATAGTTAAGCTTCTTAAAAAAATTAGTTTTTATTGTTTAGTAAAAAATTTTGCACATATATTTTATATAATTCTGTAATCTAATACATCAAGGTACATACCAAATGAACTAAGAATTAAAGAGTTTCCAATGAATATTTTATTTAAAATATACAATTTTTTACAATGAAAATCAGTCATAAATCACATAATGTTTGCATTTATTTTGATTTTGGTGAAGAATGAAGAGTTCACGGGCTGTACACATTTCACACGCAAACATTCTGCAAAATGATGAAAGACGTTTTAGCATATGCTGGAACAGAATACAGTGGTCCCAAGTAAAATCTCCATACAATGAATTCTTACTGATTTCACCAAATGTTCTTGAGCAAGTATTCCTCATAAATTTACTCTTATTCTTATTTCAACAATAAAGTTTGGTTGATGAACGTCAATCCAAAATTTTTGAAATATTAAAATGAAAATCTAGTTCTTTGTGTAAGGTCTTTTTTTTTTATTTTCAAAACACATTAAAAGTTATCCTTTAGTTGCATTTTGCTAAATCTTAACCTCTTAAAAACAATTTCTATATTCTATTGCGTCAACTTTCATTAGTGTTTGTTTTTCAACAAAACTCAATTTCATATGATCTTCCAAATGAAATACAGTCAAGCTGTTACTTGCAGCGTATTTAAGCAAGACGACTCAAAAAAGAACTTTTGTCAAATAAATGTTCGATGGGATGATTTTTTAATTACAATTTTTCCTATGAAATAGGAATTTCGTCGAGTCCACGCAGCATTTGGAAAAAGTAGCTTTTGAAATATGCATTAGTAGATTCAGCTAACTTATTTTCAAAACATCGCATACATATGTGTATATCCATAACAGGCTCTAATATTATATATATATATATATATATATATATATATAAATATATATATATATAAGAGTTTAAATATAGTAAACATCTTTCATTTCCTAATGAATCATGTCTATATCTTCCCGATTTGTAGGTCCACCTAAAAAGAGAACAAATTAATTAGATGTTTTTAAAATTAAAATCTTTAGTAGAATGCATTGCAAAATGTGTCAAAATGCATATCATAAGTTTAAATGAAAAATTTAAAATAATATAGTTAATAAATTGATTACTATAATTAAATTCAAGAAAACAAAGGCTAAAATTGTAATTTTTAATCTAGTTATCATTTCCATAGGAACTAAAATAGTAGTAGATATAAATTGAAGCAATATAATTTAAAATAAATATATTTTACCTCATTATTTTTTTAAATTACTATTTTGAGACTCAGTATTTTGCGTAAATAATTTTAACTAACTTTTTCCCTAAATTTTAATTTTTCATTCATCTGTTGACATAACAGGATAGGATGGAACAGATTCCTTGATATATTTAAAATGATCAACTGTGCATTTCTAATGATTAGCTTGTAAACGTTCAACGTTAATTTTTTGCACAGGATGGCTGATTAGACAGTGTTGACCTACAGTTCTATACATCCAGTTTGTTTGGCAGGAGGACTAATGGAGTAACATTCAATTTGTTTGCTTTAATAAAGATTTTGTTTTTCCATAAAATTTAATGCTTATTTCCCGTTTCTCGTGAAAAAAAAAAGTTGTGTATTTTAGAATAAATAACAATACATATAAAACCAAATTTAAGAAGTTTTGGTCTCTCGTATGCTTTATGAACAAAATTTCTTAACAGCACAATCTTGAAATGGTTCAGAATATATATAAAACTATTATTGTCGATTACAAAATTTATTACAATGAACTCTGATAACTATTATTGATAGTAATATTACATTCAAATATAAATATCAGTTATAAATTTTGTTTACAACAAAATATGGTTAATATTACTGATAAATACATTTGCATATTAGGAATTCTTGGAATTTTTAAAAATTTTTTCTTTAAAGCCACTATTACAGAACATTTGACAAAAAAATTTTTTTGATGCTTTAATGAACATTTTTTAGCTCAGCATTAAAATTCAATTTTTAAAAATCATTTTTCAATTACAAGGCTGTAAAATACCTTGAAAAAGATTTCAGCATACATTTTCAATTTAAATTCAGTTTTTTTTTTCATAAATCCTTCAATTAACTCACATTAAAATATTTTATCAGGTTTCTAATTAATCTGAATTAATTATCTCATTAGTAAACTCTTGTAAAACTGTAACACAAAAGAGATAAGATGTCTTACTTTATTAAGCCTATCATAAAGATAATGAAAATGTATTATATTTAAACTTCAACAGAAAAATAAAAATTATTCATTAATTAAACTGATAAAGTTTACGTTTTTAAAAATATTCAAACAGTGAAACAATTCCGACTGAGCATATTCATATGCCTCGATTAGACAAATTCTGAGAATAAAAAAAATTCATTATTAATTGAAAATTGATATATTTATGCTATTGAAATTTAATTTTTTGAAGAAAAATAAATTATAGCGAAAAAAATATCATTCTATATTAAAATACTTAAATTATAGAACATTTAAACTATCTTTCTCACTATGCCTTAACTCTAAAATAAAAAACGATGGTTCTGTTTACACTTACTGTTTGAAGCTTTTAACACAGGTAATACTAGATAAAATTATGAAAAAAAAAAGAAGTATGGGAAATAAAATAAGTATATTAAAATATAATATGAAATTAAAAATTTCATTTAGTAGAACTACATTTTAACCATACTTCTTAAGAAAAGAAAATAATTAAATATCTATTTACCTTTTTATTTTGTCTCTTCCAGTTCTTCAAAGGCAAAAAATCTTTCAAAGTTGGCCTCACGTAAATACGGAGATCTTCTTAAAAATAAGCTGTTTACTAAGAACATGTTTATAGTGTAAGAACAGGATGTGAACAAAAGAAAAAAATTAACGTTTCCGTTACGCATAAAGGCGAATTTTTATACGCTTTTACACCGGACAAATCCCTGGTCGTACATGAGAAATGTCGTTTTAACATTTAAAGACAATACAATTTCTGCTAAAGTAGATTATTTTACTTACACATTTAAATAAAATTCATATGAATTAAAAAGTACATTCATAAGCGAATAAATATACATAAAACTGGAAAATATTAGGAGAGTAATCAGTTTGAATTATTAACTATCGAAATGGAAAAGCAATTGAATAATAATTTATAAAAAGTTCATTTTTGCAAAATTATTTTAG
Organism: Latrodectus elegans; assembly: GCA_030067965.1. Taxonomy (NCBI): domain Eukaryota; kingdom Metazoa; phylum Arthropoda; class Arachnida; order Araneae; family Theridiidae; genus Latrodectus; species Latrodectus elegans. The sequence goes on from CM057809.1 coordinate 64,416,171, forward strand.
CAAATGCAATTTAGTAGTGAGTAAATAACAATAACTGAAATAAAAAATGTCACATTTTTAACAAATTACAACTTTGTAAGTATTTATTTTGTAAACAATTTTGGCTGATGAAAGCAGAACTCTTTTTTAATGAGCTACTTTAAGAAAGTATGCTTTTAATAAAAAAAACATGCCATTTAAAACTTAATTTTTAATACCACATATTATAAAACTTAAAAATGCGACATTTCCTTTAAATTTTTAAGGAGATAGTTTGTGAATTTAAAATTAAAAGACAAATATGAAATAAAATGCATATTTTACATTTGTTAGAATGGGTAGCTTAATTTATTAATAAACATCTATAAGAAAGTATTAATGCAAAGTGATTGAATACATAAGATAAAAGAAACAATAAATCACTCACTAGCAAACACGCTTGTAATACCGATTAAGAGGAAACTCCTTTTTAAGCATAATTGTTTTAAAAAGCACCATGGACATAAATGGAGTATTTTCCTATTCTGCATTAAAATCAAGTAACTATAAAAACAATTTAAAAAGTTGGCTGGAATTATCCTTGTGAAGCTTAAGAAAACATTTTGATAAATTTTTTTGTACACAAGATTACGTCACAATATAGTAAGAAAATTCTTTTTAAAACTGTTACTTCAAAAACATAAGAGTTTGTTTTCCTTGGCAATGAAAACAATAATGTAATAATGCGTGTATTTAATAATAGCAGTTATTACTAGATTCTTTATAATACTAATTTGTTTTGATTACTCTCCAAATAGTTTCCATTTAATGCATTTGACATAGCAAATTGTAGCATTCTTTCATGAATTTCTAAAGCATGTACATTTAAAGTTATAAATTTATTGTTGAAAATAGTAACGTATTCCATTAAAAATATTAAAGTGAACTATATTGATTTTGAAAGATACTAATATTAAATTTTGATTTCATCGCTAAAAGAATAGAAAAAAATATATGAGGATACGGTTTTAATAACTATAACAATTAAAAAATCTAAATAATTGCATTCAAATATGTTATATTTTATTGAATAGGTAATCTTATTGATAGCATTAATTATTTTCTCCTTTTATAAAGACTCTGATATTTCGTAACAAACCGTTGTAAACTGAGAAAAAAATGAAGTTGTCAAATGAACAGATAAAGCGAAATGTGTTATTTCCAAGTTGAATGCCGTATAAACGACCTGAGCACATCTCCAAATGAAATATTATATCTATAATTCATCTGAAAATGATTCTAATAAAACTTTTTCAGTGGTTTGACTCTAACACAAATAGCATTTTGTACAGCTATAGGGAAGTTTTGAGTTAGCTATTGTCCTTTTCGGGCCAACGACACGCCATGGTAAGCCCGGCTTGATGCGGTTCACTTAATTTGACCCTGAAGCCGACTGGGAACCAATCCTGTCCGCTATAGATTTCTTCGGGGATAAAAAAGCATGGATATCGAGTTCCGGTGATTTCTTTATTGAAAATGACAAACAATATCGAGGCATATTTCCCAAATCAAGAGATAAAAATATCTATAAAAGTCTACTCAAATAACGAACGAGTTAAAGAACTGTGAACAGACTTTCTTAGATAAGTAGATTGAAATATTAAATTCTTTATCGAAAATGATACTGTCGGAAAAAGTGTATACAGACCTGTACAACGATGCAAAATACCCAATTGATCGCGATTTGAAGAGACAAACTAATACCTGTTTCCGATTGATGACCTCAAGAAATTGTTAAGTGTATTTAGAGAATTATTAACTTTTACACGATTAAGAGTTTAAAACAGCATAAAAAGTTATTCAAAATAAGTGAATTCCTAAAAAAATACCGCATGTACATGCAAGAAATTTAAAAAGGAAAAATATGATAGCAAATATCAACGGAATGTTTTTGAGTTGTTTAAGCTTTGAAAATTATAAATTTGCTAAAAACATTTAATATAGTTTGATGTTAATAGCATGTTTATATAAAAGTAAAAAAAAATACATAAATATTTTTTGAAGCCCTTATGTTTCATGAATAACTATAAATTGAACATAACTTAAATCAAGAAAATAGTACAGGATAATGAAATTTTAAAGTATTTAGCATTTTTTAAATACAAAGTATAATGAGCACACATTATTTAAATAGAAACTTTTATCAACAATGCATGTTATTTTTAATCAAACAGTGCAAAAATTTAAACATATCTAGTAAGTTATTTATGTATAATGAAATAAAAAAAACTCTTAATAAAAATGAAATAAAAAAGACGAATAAATTATTTACATTTATTGTGGATTATACTTAATAACGTATTTAAAATACATACCTTAAGTTGTTCCCATCTACAAGATTAAAGATATTGTTCTAACTTCTTTTGTACTGATCAAGTAAGGAAAAAAGACATCATTCTGCAAATTTCCACAATTCTAATTTTATCGTTTGCTGTTTTTATAGTTTTTATGCAAACCGTAATGTTTTCCCAAATTTTAATATCTAAATTAAATTTTTTTTAAGAATTTATTGAACTTTTCCTTTTATATTAAAATTTATCAATGAGCTTGTAATCAGAATATAACTTCGAAAATTTGCAAGATGAAGTCCATATTGCTTACCTTTTTTTTCTTCAATCAAATGCTTTTGAACTAAGCATTTGAGAACTATCTTATTTAGAGTTTTCATCTTCGATAACTTAACAATATAGCCATATTTTTCGGATATCTCCAAATTTATTTCGATTACAGAAAAATATTTGTAACGAAAACTAAAATGTCTACGCAATATAAAATGTTCTAAGAACTATCGGGTATTGAAGAATAATGTATTTACATAAATTTCAGAGGCTTCACATTTTACGCAAAAATTAGAAGAAAATGTGTATATCATCCTTAATAATCATTCTTATCTTTTATAATTTAGCTTAAAACGAAAACATTAATAAAATAATGCTAATTTATGAACGGTTTTGTCTACAAAAAGTTACTTTCACTAAATTTATATTTCAGCTTTGAATAAGGCAACAAAAGCCCAGAAGTAAAATGTAAATTTTACAGTCATAAAAATAAAATTTATATAATTTCTCTGAAAATTAAATGAATTATTAAACTTTTAAGAAAAGTAAGGAGCAACAAATAGCTACTAAAAATAGTTTAATTGGTTGATGGAGAACTTAGAAAAGAATTTAATCTCATACATGGTTTGAAAGAAAATTTCCTACGGATTATTTTTTATTACTGCAATAATAAAGTGCAAATTTATATCGAGAATAATTGTACTTAAATTAAAATTAAATCATGAATACAAAATCTTAATAATTTTACAAATATAAGGATTAGAATTCTTAAAGAGATCTGAATTTTAACAAAGAATAAAACTAACTTAACAGCAAAATGTTTATTCACTCGCAAATTTGTGATACATTAATAGTGCTTTTCATCCATAAAGTTATTATTTGCAATTAAACTTTTTAAAACTATTTTTCAATAATTATACATTAAATATGCATTACTTGCAAGTTTTTTTACAATTAATTAGAGCTTGTGATTGCAGAATTTAATAATTAAAAAGAGATTATTTATGGCATTAAATTGTTTTCTGGCTTATACTTCAATTACTAAGTTCGTCTGTACTCAGTACTTGAAACTAAACATGATCTGTTATTAAAGAAGAATATTTCATATGTTTTAAACTTTGATGGCTCTATTTGAAAATCACTATATTTATAATTTACAATCAAATCTGTATAGGAAATATTTAATAAAATCAAAAAGTAAAGAAATAAGTGCAAAAAAGCTTGCGTATGCTTCCACAATTAAAGTGAATTTTTTCAAACAGCGAAAAATTTTTTTTACTATTAGCATATCCATAGAATAGTCTGAAATATTTTTATCGATTGTAAGAAATTTCTTCTAATGGGTAGTTTGATTAAATTTAAAATTTATGTAATAAGTTATATTTCTCTCAATATTTTATTAAGAATTTGTCTTTCGAATTTCTCAAACAAAATATAGAATGGAGATGAATATAGGTGATTGATGAAGCATCTTATCGTTTAGATATAAAGCATAAGAAAAGCCTTCTGAAAGAATTTTCAGAAATATAATTAGGATTATTCTAGAGCACAATGTTTTCGATAAATTATGATTTTATATTTGTTTATATTAAAAAATATAGTGCTCTAAAAAATTCTGATATCAAATTGAAACATTGCAAATAAAAAAGAGCATTTAAAAATTAATTATATTATGATCAAGAAATAATAGATTACATTTTTCTTTTTTAAAAAAAATTTCAAACACATTTCTAAAAACAAATTCATACTTAGCTTAATGTGTGAAAAATACTAATAAAAAAACTAAGCAAAATCGATGCTATAAAGTTTTTAACTTAATTGTTGTGCAATGCTATTGATTAAAAGCATCAGCTTGCTTTTTTCAAAAGAAAACTTTATTTTTAAAATGAAGCATAATTTCAGCTCCAATTGAGTGAACAGTAACGAAACAATCAGCTATAAGAATCGAGGGTATAAATTTTCCCATAATTACAGATGATACTCTGATAATTACTTTAAGCCAAAAATATGTTTTATTAAAGAAAAAGTTGAAACTTCACGGTTTTCCCTTTGCCACCAAAAATTAAAAACTAGAACAAACGCTGTTATTCCTTGTCGAGAATATTTGTATTTGTTAAAAAGTGGATAGCTAATGAGCGCGTTATTTCATTTCTGTCAATCGTGAATCAAAAATTAGTAATCATTCAGTAATAAAATGTTGACATTAAAACTGATAAATGTGCATAAACTGAATAAAAGTGAAATCATTTTGTGTGTGTGCATGTGAATTCACTTTCAATTATCACTTTAAACCAAGTGGTGAAAAGTTATTTTTCCAGAATTAAGTACGATTTATTTTAGAGAACTTAACTTTCCCTAGAATCAAAAATAGAAAAGTTTATTTTTTGTTCTTTGCACATACTAGTTTGTCACTCAATATGATCTTCTTTTACGCATGAGGGCTAATCAGACCTAGATCTATAGTTTAAAGTGGATTCCAAACCACTACAAACGCCCAAATCCGTGGCTGGAATCCGAAAGCCACCAGAGTTGCAGGTACTAGAATGAATTTTAATATTCACAAAATAAACATTTTAAAGCGTTATTAAAAAAAACAATTACATAATTTAAGGTATTAAAACTCTATTTTTCAAAATATATTTCAATGAAATTAATCCCATTTATCAACAAATACGAAAAGCTTTATTACGTTGTTCAAAAAGAGAAAATTAAATTTGCATATATTTATGGAATTAACTCACTTATATTAAACTTTAGTTGAATATCTTTCTTAAGAAAATCTAAATTCATATATTTTATTTTTTTTAAAGTAGGAAAATCCCTTTATCTTCGTTTTTTGCAAGGGATCGGGACTATAGTTTAGAGTAGAATCTGAATCGCGGCAATCATCCTCGCCAGAGATGCGAGTTAAAACCACGTTATTGAACTAATGACTAAAACCACAATTATTTAAGTACCTGATTGGCAAATGTCTTTTAGTATTTCAAACAATTCTACCTGAAATCAATATTTTAATCGGAAGTAGTAAACACATTGGTTAAGCATTATTGTTAAAATTTAAGTACTAATACTTCAAAACTTACCCAATAGTAAAAATTGTATATTTTAATAACATTCACGTTGTCATAGTGCAATAACAAAATATACACAGTGGTACTACTGGAAACAAAAGATTTCATTTAAGCTCAAAGGAAATGAACAAAAGCGAAAATAACTTTCGGAAATTTGGTTTTAAAGAAGTACTGTATAAATAGAAATGAAAATTAATAGCATTCATAGAGTGTGGATTAATAGAACAATATATCAATTAAAAAGACTGTGTAATTACTGCAATTGAATATTATTTATAAAAAATTGCTATGTTTTTATATGATGTATAAAATTAAAAAAAAATATACCCAGACAATTTGAACTCAAAATTTACAAATGCTAAAGAGCTCCGTATTTTCATGAAAGTTTGATTAAGAAAGATCAATTAATAACTGAAAAAATTTCGTGGAGAAAACTAATGCAGGTATACTTTTAAGGTCCTAAATAAATCATATGCACAAAACAACTGAATTGAAATTCGGAATAGTAAATATTATGATTGAAAATGTAGTACATGCTTAAGAAACATGTGAACCCCCATTGAAAAAAATTTTTTTTTAAATAATCAAATTAATATGAATTATGTTGAGTCACAAAAAATTTGTGATATTGGATCAATTGACTAAAATCGAATGAAAAGATTCAAGCACAAAAAATATAAAAAAAACGTATAAATAATGTTTAATAAATTATTATCTCTATTATAGAATTTATTATTTAAATATAAATATTTCCCAAAAAGAGAGCAAAAAAAGTGCAAATAAATATTTAGTTATACTTTAAAAATTTTACGATAGAGATTATTGTAAATTATAGAATATATAAAATATCACAAAATTGCATTTATTCTATAATACAATTTGCACTTTGAAGAATAAATTTAGATTAATAATAGAATAATAAAAAATTCTGCGCAATGTTTAGTTTACCTTAAGGAAATTTAAAGCTGGTTAGTAAAAAAAAAAAAAAAATTGAATACAAATCTATAAAGATAAGACAAAGTTCAATAAAAACAAGAAATTATTTTTAAAAAGTGAAATAATGCTTAAATATAGAAATATATTTATGAATAACACGGAAAATTACGTTGCCGGTAAAATATTTTAAATATATTTTGCATATAAATAAAATTTTAACTGCGCAAAATTCTATTTTAATTTATTTCTGTTGCTAAATGACAACAGGTGAAACAGAGTAATTACATTTGGTAACTATTTTCATTTCATTAACAATGACAGAAGCCATAATAAATCTGGCATAAAAAAGAGTTAATCGTTTCTAACACCGATAGATCAGCAAGAGCAATAATAACGATTCAACCGGTTAAATTGTAGCCTTTTAATCAGCCGCTAAACAAACAGGTTCTCATATCGGAGCACATTCCAATCTCTTATAATAATCGCAGGTTTTCTCGTCGTTTTGTCAGACAGTTAAAAAATTCCTCTCAACCTCGATCAACCACGCTCGACGGGATCCGGTTCTATTCTTCGAGAACCAGGAAATAAAGGAGAAGGATGCAAACTTCTCAATCAAGGTCAGGGAATCCTTCTCTGCCAAAGGAATTTAGGAGTTTGCGAGCAAGGAATAGATAGATATAATATCGCTGTCAGTGATTTTACCTGCCGTTGTTATTGAAGGTACGATAAGTGGATTCGGTAAGTCGAAAAGAATAGGTAAGCAGTCACATGCAAATAGACCAGCGCGTGTGCTCCAGATTCTTTGCGGTCGATTTTTTTTTCTAATTCTCTCGGTCTCTCTCCCTTTTCTTTGCAACAGGTACCGCTAGACGCGAATTGTGTTCATTGGTGCTCTAATTTTTAGTAGCTGCTTTATTTACTTTTTTTATATTTTGTGAGGAGCATAATGTCCTAGATCGCGTCGTTGGATAGGCGGGACCGTCTCGATGTGCTTGAGGACTTACCTAGAATCCTTGGAAACAGGTGGCTATTATAACCCTCGGGTCAGACAAGCAAAAAGAATCCTGATACGAAGAGGTACAGAAAAACATGCCTTCTTTTTTTTTCTCTCTCTCTTTCTATAAGCGTCAATTATGCGACTCATTCTACAAGTGACCATAATTTAAAACCTAAGAATATGTTGGCTTAGTCGCTTAATAAGCAAACATCTTATAAAGAATTGTAAGCATGTCTTGAATGCAATGAATGGCATAACGGGTAATAAAAGGATGTGTTTCGTGTCAAAAATAATGACAGCGTCATGTTAAAAATCATCATTTCTTACCATTTTTTTAAAATTATCCCTCGTTTTTCCTTTCATGAAAATATCCAAGTGTAGAAATGTTTTCTAAGTTATTTTAATGACTTACATTTAGCATAAAATAATTTTTAGGCTCATGAAAAGATTACTATAATATTATAAAGATATAAGTCACACTCATTTTCATAAGGTTACGAATGTAAAATCAGTTTGAGTGTTCCAGGGTGTTAAACCTTTGAATTTATAACAAAATATTAAGTATTACTTACATATAATTTGGATAGTTGTCAAATTTATGGATGAAAAATTTGGTTTTTATGAAAAATTTTCTCACTTGATGACATTTTGCGTAAGATGGATAGTTAAAAAAATTTTCTTGTTATATTCAGGATGAAAAAGTAAAACGTAAAATGGAAACATTTGATGGAAAATTACGCTACACCATGTTTCACAAACGCACAGAAGTTCTTTTTTTTTAAACAATGAATATTCACAATTGTAAGGAATTCAGATTCACATTATCATTATCAAACAAGACTAATAATTTATGAGCGTATATTTCTGGAAATTACTTTAATCAAGCTGGTAAGTTAATATACGTATTCGTTGTTGGTTAGAAAAAATGTAACTAGTTCCTTATAAAAAGCTCTGGTTTTTATTTTGTACCACATTTTAAATATGGATAATGTGTGCTTTCTTTCTTTTTGCTAACATATACTTATTGAAACAATTATAGTAGATGTGTGTGGGAAATTCTTTCATTGCAATTGTTTTCTCCTATTTCAAATTAATTTACATAGTAAAGACGATTTTTAAAAGAAAGTCTATTACAATTGCACTTCCAGGGAAAGCGCCGGTAGTTGAGAAAGGCCGGTAGAATTTTTTATTCATTTCTAGATTTTTAATGATGTAAATATTTGTTATTGTTTGACGGTCAAGATATCGGAGTGTTAATCATTCCACTGCCAGCTTGGCAGTTTAATTCAGAATGTGAAGTCTAACAGAATATTAAGGTTTTCAAATTGCAATATTTTTGTTTGACTTTCAGTAATTTGGAGGACAATAGCAATATGTAACAGCTGATATATTTTTAAAAAAGGAAGATTTATTGTCTCTGGAAGTATAAGGATTAAATATTCTGCACACAACATAATGTCACTTACCTTTATCGTAATCTTCAAGTTTGATATTGTGTCCAAATGGCGATTGTGGTAATTCATCATTAAGAGCGAGAGAATAACTATGTTCTGATTGGATATTGGGAGACTGGACCGCATCAGTCATCATCCGATCATTTAAAACAATTGGCTGGTGATCCAATATCTGAGCCCAATCAGCATCACTGTCCAAATGCATATCTTCGGCGAGATTCTGCAAAGAAAAAAAAATCATATTACAGAACTTGAAATGATTTAATAGGTTTTTAGTATTCTATGCTCGTGTGTTGGACGAAGCTTAAAATTAAAAATTAAATGTAACCCATCTTCATTAAATAGTTTTCTTAATTTGTTGAATGTTTAACATATGGTAACATCTGATAGTTTTTTATATTATAAATTCTACGAAAAATGTGAAGTTAACTGTAAAATGATTGAATAAAATATTTTGAAAAATTTTTATGTGCAATATCTTTATAGTGTTTTGTAAACGTATATTTTGAATTACGTTGTAGGAGTCGTGATAAAATTTTTATTATTCTTTACTTTGTAAATTCAAGTCACTCTAGAGTTGTGTAGTTACTATTACGACATAGTGACAACGATACGTTTAGTAAATACTTTGTAAATTAAAATGGATACCTTGGTCTTTAGATTCAGATTTCGAATATTATTCATCTAACGGTGATTACTATTAACATTAATTCAGTAGAGTTAAAAATATGCAATAAAGAGTTTAAATGAAGATATTCGATTGTATATAATAATTATCAACAAGTAAATTTCCAAGTTTTTAAAATTAAATTTGTAAAGATATTTTTATACAATTAAAAATTATTTTAAAGTTCAAAAATTTAGAATAATTATTAAATTTAGTATTAATTAAGTATATACTTCAATGAAAAAATAGATTTAAAGTTTTTAAATAAAAAAAACTTTAAATGTACCTTGTTAAAGGTCTGAATGTTGTCCCTTATTACTGCAACAAAAATAATTGCGCGCAGTTAAAAATGCACTTTTATATTAAGACATAAAAAATGCAGACTTTATTCCCTGAAAATATTTCAATGCACTCTTGCTCTTATAGAGTTTAGCTCTCAAAGCAATTTTTGAGATAAATGTGGTCAGTAAAAGTACTCAATCTTCAAAAAAGTGCGTGCATATGGGATTGTAAATTAAATAAGCGGGATCTTTTGTAGATCACATTTTTGACGGACAAAACTAGATATAACTCTAGATCACCTAAATCTGATATCTACACATACGAAATGATTCAACAGTGGCAGAAAGTACTAAGAATGAGCTTATTGTCCAGGTGACTCTTGTTCCTAAACAAAGCCGTTGTTTTCTACAAAAGATTCCTTTTTTCCGCGGCAAATTCTAGAGGAGTTCATAGGTCATAGCGGCTACGCTTCGCTTAGTATAAGGACCAAGCTAATGCCCAGCGGCCTAAGGAGAGATTCATCAATGACTTCCAAGGTAAAGAATGCAATGTCATTCAACTCTACTCTGAGGCCGTTAAAGCAACCGGAAACTATGGCTTAAGCCAAAGGATAATAACTTCATTGCATGAGCGCGTCAAGAAGTCCACATCTTCCAGCGTTCAGAATGCTTGCTAATTAAACGTTACCACACTTAAGAAATCTTTTAGCTGCGTTAGTTTCTGGAATGAGATACAGAGAAAAGCGGAGCTTATCTCGTAAAGAGAAATTGAAAGCGAGAGCTTAGGGCGTTTTTACAAATAGCTTCTACACATTGTCATTATATGTTTTACACAGAATTCCCATAGAATATATTTAATATCTTTAATTATTTCAAAGTTCCAACTTTTTTGCATTTTAAAGATATTAACGTACGTAGGTAACCATGTGGATAGCGTAGAAAAAGTTATTTTCCAAACGAATTATTGCATTCGTTTTTTCATCAAAGTAACAAAATAATATTAATAATTTTTTGGAAGCCCATTCATTTTACATCTACATACATTTTACCAAATGTATGTAGCATTTAAAAATATGTAGCATGTATGTAGCAAAATATGTAGCATGTATGTAGCAAAATATGTAGCATGTATGTAGTATATGTAGCATGTATGTAGCATTTAAAAATATTTAGATTTTTAAATGCTCTACTGAGTTCTTTCTATTGATGAATTTAAAGCACAATATGCAGTTACCATGTTTTTCATGCAAGACCGCTCTTATTAAAACTCTTATTATTTATATATTAGTGCGATATCGAGAGAAAGATAGTTTTCTAAAAATTCCAATTGCAATGTTTCCCAAACATTATAAATTACTAATCTTTAACATTTGGTATTCTACGTTTGAATATTCTTGGTGGTAATTAATTTTCTATAAATAAACAGTTTGAAATGACATGACTGTCTTTAAAAGAGAGGGGAAAATGATGTAATTCCTACAAAATGTTTTACTTTTTGTATTATATCTTCAGAAAGGTTGATTTTAATTACAAAAATACATTTATTAAACTACCTTATTTAAAATATATCTCTTCAATTATGTAAAACTCAATCTGTTCAATGTTATTAATAGCAATTTAATGCACAAGCGATTCAGAAATATACTAGGCTGGAAGTTTGCTGTCTAAACTTGTTAAATGAAATATTTGAACGGTAGTAATTAAACAAAATTTTATATACTAAGGCTTAATAATTAAAAGGAAACCTTCTCACATTTAATTTAATTTCAATAAAAAATTAGTTTGTCAATTTTTAGAAATGTAATTAAAGACATTCATTTGGATATTAGTTATAAAAAGAAACTAATAACATCCAATTAAAGTAGTTACTTCAGAAATAAATAAAATAAAAAAATTATGTTGCAATTTACATGCAAGATCTTGTCAGATGAGAAAACTATAAATCAACAAATTTCAAAATATAACAAATACTTCCGATTCTACGACTAACATAATAATTAATATATGCAATTAACTAAAGGAATTATGAAAGGGATAAATGGCAGCTAGAAAACAAAGGAAAAATTATATTAATATCTGAACTATGCTCAAGTTTTTAATATTTATTAATACATTGCACAAAAGGTTTCCAATGCCCGACATTTTTTCCTCCTATAAGGAATAGAGTGTCTGAAGTCTCTGTTGAGCTGAAGGAAAAAGAGAATCATTTAACTTCTAGCCAAATCCTCCCCCTCTAGAAATCAAAGTAAAGTCTAAAAACATTTCATTTGATTATTTTTAATTAAAATAGAATTTGAAAATTCAGTGAACTTGAAAACCATTAACATATTTTCCAAAAGGGTTACATAATTTATTGACATTAGGTACCAAATATGTAACTAAATCTGTAGACTATAATAAAGTTATTGATATATCTTTTTAATTAGAAAAAAATTACCATTTATAAGTGATCAAATAATTTGCATTATCAATGCTTCTGAATACACATTATTAAGGATTTTATTTGATTTGCGACTAATATTTGCAATTTTCAAATGAATAATAAATCTTGGAATCAGCAACGAAAAAACTCGGCAGTAAATAAAAGTTTAAAACCATTTTTAAGGAATGGTTATATTTATATAGTACTATTCAAAAAGTAAGACGTTCAGACTAAGATATTAGTAATTTAACTTCGTACCACTTTTAGTCTGATACCTTCATATATCACAAATGAGCTTTCATAATAGCAATTGCTTTTAAAGATATTCAAACGCTTAGGGTAATTTAAAGTATTTCAGCTATTTTATAAAATAATTTTATCATGCAATTTTGATTATTCTAATTTTCAAATAAAATAAAACACACCTAGTAGCGCATTATTAAAATTTATTCACAATTAAATAACTATTACATTTTATTATTGAATAATATAAGCAATACGATAGAAAAATTATTCTTGGTATTCGATGGATTTCAAATATTTCATAAATTGTAAAGTAGTATATACATATAATTCAGTATTTTTTCTAGTCTTTCATAAAAAAATTTGTGTTAGTTTGTACACAAATAAAGTTTATTAGTATTCAAGATCAGAATAATTATTTGAATTTAAAAAAGTTTTGAAATAATAAAACTTAAGAAAAGTAATTTTTTAAAAAATTAATGTTCCTGATAGAATTTTAAAAAAATTTAAACTTTTCACATGTTAAAATTTAATTTTTAAAATTTGAATTTTTCATTGTTGATATGAATACATTTTATTAATTATCTATTCTATCGATAAATTTCATGTATTACAACTAGACTTTTTTCAAAGAACATTATTTTTCACAAAAAATAGCAAGTGAATACACTTGAATAAATGCTCAGTTCTTAAGTTATTACTATATTATTGAAATGAGATATTAAAATTTTAATCTCTGAAAAAAAAAGTTCAGGATTATTTTACAATTCGGATGAATAAAATGTAAATTCCTCCAATTTTGGAGAGATTATAGGTTTGAAAATCCTTGTTTTTCCGAAGAGAAGTTATTATCAATCACAAAGATTGAGATAGATGTTAAGTTTGTGATCGATGTATTTAACTGGTTGCGTTTCAAACGACGTGTGCGGCAAATTAATGAGTGCATTTGGAATGCAAAGAATGATAGATGGATGGATGGATCACCTCTGTTTGCCTATTGCTCAAATGGATCTGAAGATCGCATATAAACCACTTCACGGCTTTTTACCTTCTTATCATGATGTGTTGAAATACGTTCAAATTACAACTATGATATATATTACACCTTAATGATATTTTCTCTTAAATGATTTTTATAATTAATTAAAGGACTAACATTTATATAAATGACCGCATGGCGTGACGAGTTCTACTCAATTTTTTGCTTAGCACGAAATCGTTTCTCGGCAGTCATCGAACTCCTCTGCGAAGGTTAAGGAAAATTCTCTTAATGTGAAATAAAAATAAAATAAAAGTATAAGCATTCAAGAGGGGTGCAATAAGATCAAAAATATTCTGGCAGGGAATTATCTGATGGAATTGTATCATCTTAACTTGATACTTGAATAAAGATTTCTCCGAACTTGACTCGCAACCTTGACTCAAAAAAAGTATTGCTTCTAAAAGGACACTCGTAGTAATAACTGATTCTCTTTAAAAGAAGTAGATGCTCTTGAAAGAACTTTTCTTCAATTTTGTCATTTGCTGACAAAGGTTACTTTCCCATGTAAACGTCAAAAGCCCGAGAAAGCCGTGCGGCCCCAGGTGTATCCCAAACCAACACCACTGTACACTGAACTTTCAAGAAAAATGCCGCCGGCTAACCAAATTCCAACGCGTTCAACTTCGTGCCTTCTCGCAACCGGAGGTACCCAAAAGCGCGTTTCAAAACTTCCACCGGGTCAATCGAGTATTTAATCTTTCACCTTTTTATTTTTTATTCCCCCTTACTACTTTAAATGATTTAAAGTTTGAGAAAAGATGATTATTTTATTCAATGTCTATCTCTATTCGAAAAAAAATATGTGAAGAGAGATAAATAATAATTAGAAAATAGATTCGACGAAGAAATGTATGAAGGCGGCTTTCACTGTTTGCTTCAGTTCTATTTGTTTGCAAGAGAAGCCACGGGTGGTTGTGGAGCAAACAACTTTTCAGGAGAAGTATGGGAAAATGCCGCAAAGGAGGCAAATTTGAATCTTAGTGAACTTGTAGCAGTGAGCTTTGTTGCGCCTAGAGGTCAAGTGTAGACGATGCTCTGAAGAATATTCAACTTTTCCAACAATCCTTTAGGGCTTTCACGTGTTTTTCAGTAATGTATTCTGATTAACCAGAGGAAAAGAAAAGCAGGTGCCCCATTTCGGCTTAATCGAATTCTCCTTACTATCTTAAGGACCTGACATCAAATGGAACGATGACAGTTCTTTTTTAAGAATAAAGTTCTTGATGGAAATGTGATTTAGGGAAGTAAAAACAAATTATGCAAAGCGGTCTTTGTGCTTAAAGAAACAAAACTTATTAAATAAGCCACCTGAAGTAACCTAATTTTTTTCAGATTGAAGGCAAAATCAAACGTTCTTGTGGGTATTGAACAAGGAAAATAAGACAAAATATGGAACTAATGCAAAAGAAAAACAAGGTGATTTAAGGAATAGGTGTTGGTTGCGCACAGCTTAATTATGCTAAGGTATGTCAAAAAGTCTGATTTATCTTCATGCATTTCTGCTGACTTGTTTAAAAGTCATAGAAAATAAGAATCATGCACTTTAATTTTATACGATTCTTATTTTGGCTAATGAATTGTTTTAATAAAGGTAAGAAGTTGTTATACAATATTTAATAAAAGAACTAAATTGTTATCAATGTTAGTGAAAATATTTTGAAAGCAGTTCATCGCCGCAGACAGCAAACTATATTCTTGAAACGAGTCAGATTTCATAAACATTTCCTCAGAAACCACTATTATTCAGTTTGTCCACAATGCATAATGAAAATTTGTATCAACTCTCCATAACTCGAGAGTAGCATGCTGTTTGAGAAGCTATTTTGTGAGACTAGCGAAATTTTAAAATATGAAGAAAACAAGTTTAAGATGTACAAATGTTTGTATATAACACAAATTTACTTCCTATGTGTATTTCTTCCCTTAAGGAAATCTTCCGATGTACGTTTCTCTTCAAGATATTTAATATTATTTCATGCAATATTATTCGGCATTTAATATTTGAAATAGCAGGTATATAAGCTAATTTAAAACTTATACCAGTTCAACATTTATAAAATATTATATAACCAGCTTCTTATAAAATCAATTAAAAAGTTTAATCAAAATATTATTTGATTTACTTTGAAACCTATACCTCCAATTTATTCAATAGCATTAATGTGATTTAAAATCTGTGTGGAAGTCAGAGAAATATTTACACATAAAAACATCTGTTAAAGTTGCTTGTTTGTAAATTTTATCTGCCTAAATATGGTTACCTGTTGGGAGAATATTCAATGTTTCCTGTGTGTTATTGCTACGTTATGGAATTTAACATTTTCAACAACTTTATACCCAATGTCCCAAACTCTTATATAAATCTGTCGAAGAGAGTCAGAATCGTAATTTATATCACAAGTTAAACTTTCCTTTCAAAGCTATGATCATGAGAAAGGAGATTGAGATGGTTAGGTTTGTTCTATGGTCCCTTATTGAACACGAAAATAGGCTGAGAGTTACAATTTTATGCTGTACCATTACAAACATCCATACCCAAGAGGTAAAGTAACCAACGAGTTCTTTAAGTGAATGGCAAAGCACTAGTGACTCAACCACCAGATCGGTTGCAGTAGACTTTAAACTGTGGGTCTTACTCGATGAACAGACTTGTTTGCCAATTTATTATTGTTACAAATTGCTTTTTGCTATTATTTTGCATTTATTTGCACATGAAAGCTATTTTGAGTGGGCCTAAGTCTTATAGTGAGTTCCAAATCCACGTGGGCCTAAGTCTTATAGTGAGTTCCAAATCCACGTGGGCCTAAGTCTTATAGTGAGTTCCAAATCCACGTGGGCCATCGTTTTATGTTTACACCCAAAGAGTGAGAGTCGAATCCATGAATAGTTGACTGGAACATCAGTAAACAAACCATTCTGCTACCTGCTCAGAATATCAGGTTCAACTAAGTCTTGAATATAACATAAGATAAAAGGAAAAATCGCATATGAAATTTAGCAAATTTTTTCCATTAATTTGAATTATAAATCAAAAATTATATAATTTAACTCATATTTTTATGTAAATTAAATCACTATTAGTTCAAGTGTGTAATGTTATCATAGTTATAATAGATTTAATGTAGAGAGCATATAAAATGAAACATCAATTCTATAATACATATATTCAACTGCAAGATAAATATAATTAATAGCAAATCTCATTAATTGGATTATTTTTAGTCTTTAGAAAGAGTAAAAATAAATAAATGAAATCAAATGTTCCTCAGAAATGAAAAAATTAAACAGACATTTATCCTTCAAGAGGGAAGGAGTAGGGCAAACACGCTTTGTTAAAAATGCCAAAAACAATTTTGTAATACAGTTTCATTTGAAAAATAAAATGCCCTTGTGCTCAACAATGCTTGATTAATATTTTTTTAGTACTACCATTGTACAATCAACGAAATAATCCAGAAAAAAAAATTTCTTTTTTTTTTCTCTTCAAAATAATCGAATCAAAAGAAGTTGACATTTCTTTTATAATATATTTTTAAGATGTGTTTCCGTCTTGATGATTCAATATTTCGTTAATCTTTTGTAAGCACATCTCTTTCGCTTGCAAAATAAAAGTATGAAACACATCTCTTTAAAATCTTATCTCAGCGTATCCCATGGACTGCTCCAATACACAACCAGCGCAGCATGTTGGAAGCGCTTATTTCTAAAAAACCAACATTTACAGTCGTCTAAGTAAACAGGAGCTGTCAGGAGCAGAGCCTATCTTCAAAAAAGTATTTATCGTTCATGAGTCTCTTAGAATAGGGTTGTGTTCAAAAGAAAAGGCCTATCTTATCTTAAGAATATAAATTACATAGAAAATATCTTCTCTTATTATGTTGCCTATCAGTGTGCACTTTTGCTTTAACAAAAATAAGTTGAGGTCAGGTAAGCATTGTTTTTGGGACTATGTAATTGTGCTCAACTTTACTTAATAACAAAAAAAAAGTTCCTTACCAAAATATTGAAAACATTTAGACGGAAAATTGTGAAGTTAACTGGAAAGAAAACAAGCTAAATAGCACAGAAAGAGAGGTTTAAGAAAACAAAGTTTAAAAAATCGGATTTGCTCAAGGAAAATGAATCGAGTTTCAGTGATTGTGATAATAAAAAAATCAAATTGTGTTGAATAACATAAACTTAGATATTTATAAAAAAAATTTCAATCTGTGTGTTTCGTAACATTTCCTTATCATATTACACTAGATTCAAATGTATACTGTGTGACTATGCATATATATATATATAGATTCATAATACATGTTCTATATTTTTAAACTTTAGTAATTATAGTAATTCATGTTTTTGCATGGCAACATATTATAAATTTATCGCAATTTATATTTTTATCAAGTGCATTAATACGAGTTCTTTTATCAATTTTTCTTAAATTGCGTGAATAAATATTACACTGGATCGTGCAATCATGCAGAAGATTGAAGACATCTAAAGAGAAAATGACACCTAAACTGGTATTTCATACTTCAGAATTTTTACATTATCGATGCAGTGTATCATTTGTCATGATTAGTTACTGTTAATTACACTTTAAAACGACAATATTCCTACAGCTCAACAATCAAACTACCTTTTATTTGTATGTATTATCCCTATTTGAAGAATGGAAATAAAATTTAGAATATTAAAGCTTCTCTTTGGTATGCTAGCTTTCTTTTGATTTATGACACTGTGGTCATTTTATACACACCAAGGCTGATTTTATTGGCGTTTAAAATTTAACGAGTATTCCGAATGATAAAAAGAATCTATACATGAGGTACAAGTTAAAACCTCCAGTTGAAGGTAAGAACGATGAATATTCAGCCACTAGCTTAGTTTTGATATCTTATGAATTTACTAAGTTAATCAAATCATCCATTATAACTGTGTGAATTTCATTTTTATATTTTTAACATTTACGTGCGTTTCACTTGAATGACTAAAAGGCGATCTGAGACGCAATCTTAAGAGAACTAAATGTATACAAAGTAGATTAACGTTTTCAAGGATTAACACTTAAAATTTACAAAAATTTTATTAACTAATAAATGATTCAGCCCGAAAATTTGTAATATTATTTGTAAACTGCTAAAATTTTATATTTAAAAAAATCAAGACATTTTTGTTCATTATAGTAACAACGCTTTTACATTTTTGCTCGCTACCTGCAATAATAGTTTATTAAATAGTTTTATTTTCAGTAAATACACATTTTGAAAGGGCAAATGTTTGGAAAGAATTAACTCGCATAAAAATAAGATTGAATATTGTACAAAATTTGTAACATTTGATAAAATGTTTTTATGGAAAACTGATAAAAAAAATCGCTATGATAGTTCTTTCATTAGAGAGAATATATTTTAAGTCCTTTCAAACACATTTGAAGTTAATCTAAAATTTCTAATCAATCGATTTTCAGTAATCAACTAATTTGTTTCTTTTGCCATTCTGTTGTCACTTTTTACACACAAGGGCTGATTCAATAGGAATTAAAAGTTTGTTTGTAATGCTTAGGAATACACTTAATCACAAAGATTGAGACAGAGTATCAATAAATTATTAAACTGGAGGGCAACAGTGTTAATCATTCAGCTATTAGAGCAGTAAGTAATTCTGTAGGAACAGTGGGAGAAGATTCTCAGAAAATGTCTTAAAATAAATGCATTTTCCTTAATATGTAACATAGATTGAATCCTGAGCATAACTGGGCATAACAGTTTGAAGTGTCTAAGCTCTTCAACTCGCTAACTAAAAAAAGCATTATAGACCAACACATAACTTGATCGAAGCATACTATTTAAAGCAAATTTTGTAAACTCTCCATATCCATGGTGGAAGTCAGACTCTTGGAACTAACGAATTGATTAACAGTGATAATCAATGTGTTACTATCTCGACTTCATCCTATCCTACCCTAGACCCTCCAAATAGGAACGAAAAACTGACTACAGTGCCAGATAGGTGGAATTTATTCATACAGTAAAATAAAGCTTATTTATATGGAAATTGGGATTTGCATAGTTAAGTTGCATTAAAGCTGCGTATTAAAGACTGTGTTTAACACTCTGGAAAGAGATCCTATGAGATTGGGCTATCCTTAGATTCAATCGCGGAATTTCAATGTCAATCTTCCACAAGATTCAAACTTAGAACAACCAAGTAAATAGTTTTGGTTTCATTCAACGATGTAGGGCCACTTTTTGTACATGACAGCTAACTGTATTAGAACCAACACTTTAAAGTGGACTTCAAACTACTTTAAATATCCCCTTCCAAAGGTCTCAAATTCATGAACTTTTGAATGGAAGACCAAAATGCTAATAAATCAGCTGCCATCACAGTGATTAACCAGACGGAATAGCAAAAGGGTAACTTGCATGAGAAAAAGTGTCAACTAAATTTTTCACTGGGTTTTTCGTTTTCTTTCTTAGAATCGTGTAACTAAATATTTGAAGTCTTCCGACATTCTGAAATTTCATTCATTTTGAAAAGACTTAATTACACAAAGCTCAATGTTAAGCTTTCAGAGAGAGCTTTTCCTCCAACCAATTGAATGTTATTTCAGTAATTATTTTTAAAATAATTATGATATGTTAGAACGTTATTTTTGTTCAAACTATAACAGACTCTAGAAACCCGAAAAATGTTTTAAGCTAGAGCAAGAGAAATACTATCAACATTTGCAACATGCCACGAGATTTGAACCTAGACTATTTGACCTAGAAAGCGATGCACAATCTATTACGTCAAATAGCAGTTTAATAAATAAGAATGTGTCAAAATAAGTAGCCTGATGCGGATCACGTACATTTGTGTAACTAACATGCATCCGGTTTGCAAGATCTAAAGCTATTTTATTAGGACTAATAGAATCTATAATCACCTCTCGAAGACTGGAAAAAAGACTTCAAAAACTAGGCAAGAAAAAAACATGTATAATGTACACCCTCTTACATATATTAGTCATATTATATCACTAATATCAGAGCTTCTTAATATTTTTATTAAAAACTTTAATTTCATATCATTTCCACATTCGAAATCAGAAATTGATTTGAAATGCAGAAAAGTTTACTCTTGGACTTCTTAATGTGAAAAATAATTATGTTGAATCTTTCTTTGTATGTATTATATATATGTGAGTGCTCATAAGTTATAATACAACTACACAGCTATTTTAAAATCATTCATTATAGTTAATAATTAGAATTAGGCAGCAGAACAGTTTCAGATTTAGTACCGAACTTCTGAATAAAATCGATAAAGTTATAGATAGTAATTAAGCGTTTAATCTATTTTTTTTACCCTAAAATTATGAAATACCTTACTGGAAAGTAGAAGCAATTCTAAAGATGATTGATATTTTAATCCCATTTATATAATCAACTACATGACTTATCTTGAGATTCAATATTAGATACAAGAACTAATTATTCCGTAAAAGGAGGAATTGATAGCAAAATGTAATAATTTTTTTAAAAATTGTAATTGAAATCTACGTGTTATATTTTTGATGTTATTAACCATAGAATTTCAAATTCATAACAAAATCCCAATTGTTTCATAATGCAAAAGTATATTTCAGTTCCTATTTTTTGTTCTTAATTTATATCTAATCTGTTAAGATTATAGTCTAAACGTCCAGTCTTGTGTGTGTGAAACTCATAACTTTGACCCTGAAACCAGGAACTTACTCTAATCACTAAGCAAAATCAACTGTAGTAATTAAAAGGCTATGTTAATTCTAGAAACAGTTTAATGTATGTTTTTATTCAGTATCATAATATGTAATTTTTATTGAATATTTGTAATGTAAATATTTCTGATCATCAATTATAGAACGATTTTAATACTGAAATTCAATATTTTAGACATATTTCTACTACGTAAATATATTTCTAAACATTTTCCTCAAAAATAATGAAAACAGAATAACTAAAATTTACTTTAACTGCATTATATTTCTTGCTATCAATTTATGCAGACTTGAATTTTCTAAAAGCATATATATATAATTTCAAAGTCTGAAACCAGATGAAAGATTCAAAGCGTATGTTTACATCCTTCATTGAAAACTATCAAAGCATACCAAAAAATTTTAGGTTACCTCATCAGCTTATTATGGAAATATTTTACATTGGAGTGAGAGTTTGACAGTATTGAAACTACTACCATCAGCTTTTTATTGAATGGGCCATCTTTTTAATTGTTTCCAATTACAAATATGATATTTATAGTGATTTGAAATTGTGTATATATCTATTTATGGAAATAAAACTTTGCGATACATTGTTTAAGGACTGCTGTATGGAAAATATATGTCGCAGGCCAAAATATTGATATCAGCTAATAAAATTATCTGTACCTAGTGTATGATGTATTTAGGACTTTTATTTCTAAGCTTTTGCTAACTTGCTATTAGGTAACATAACGAAAAATTTCAACATATTTTAAGATTATTAAAGCTTTATTTAAGAATTAATTAATAAAATTTTCACTTTAAAAATTTTTATTTCGACACTGGATTACAGAAAAAAAATTTACTAAATTCACGGAATCCAATAAGACAATCTTAAATACAATAAAATAAAAAAAGCAGCTTTAAAATTTAGTTTTTTTTTTAACTTTTTACATATTGTCTAAATTATTGAATATATATATATATATATATATATATATATATATGAAGATATAAAATAACAAGATTTACATTTTAATTTGAGATAAAAATGAAGCAATGGAAAAAAGTTTTGAGTGTATTTAATAAAACTAAAAGGAAATTTTAATTACAAAATAATTTTTGAATTTATGTTACAATAAGATTAATTTCAGGACTATAAACACATACACGCATATGAGTATATAAAAATATTATAAAATTATATTAAGAAGCAAATTTACCTGGTTAGTAATGTAAAAGGTATGAGTATTTATAATGCAAGTATCGGTATTATCAGCTCTTGAATTGTCTAGCGATTGTATTGAACTATATAACGCCGGTATGATATGCCAGTAAGAAATCAGTCACTCAACACAATTCTTTCTCAAGGATTCGAATGCTTTGAGAAAACAATTTCCTAACCATAACTGTAATCAGCAGTCTTTAGTTACAATAAACCTACCTATCATGAAGAATTAAATACTCAGGGTATAAATCCTTAATTTTTAACTCTTATTCCAATTTTATTTTATGACTGGAGCAGAAAATTTAAAATTATATCTATCATTTGAAACAAAAACATTAAATTAATTTAGTAAATAAACCATTTTTTAATCAGTTAGGACTTTGATAAAATATTATCTCTAAATTAAATTCATATTTTTTGTATTATAAATAACTTTTTTTACACATTTGTATGGGATTAATACTAATGTTCCTGTTGTTAATAATCACTGAATCTTCATGAAAATTATAGATAAATTGCATAGAGGATTTTTAACGCAAAAAAATTTTGAGTAAACTTTTAAGAACGTAATGAATATTTTTAAAACTAGGATGAATAAGTCTTTGCAGTTTTATATTTACAATTGCTAGAGAGGAACAACATAAATAGAGAGGGTCTGGGATAAAATCCTAAGAAATAACTTAAAGATTTATTTATGTCAAAGGAAAAAAAAAAAAAAAAAAGCAATCTTGCTTTTTTTTTTTTAATATAAATTTTATTCTTAAAATTATGAATTTTTAAATGTAGGATATTATTACTGAAATACTGTATATTTTTATTTCAATTATTTATAATAGACTTATAAATTCTGATTTTATCAACATTTTATATTATTCATGTTAATTCTACACAAGAAGTGTTTCATATTGTTAATAGTCTCATATAAGATTTCCATTACGTAACTAATATTAACGAATTTTGATAATTGGGATATAGTTATAAAACTTATATAAAATTTGAAATTTATGTTTTATTTTTGAATATTTTTTCACGAAATTTGAACTTGATAGAAATATAATATTGAAGAATATTACCATAAAAACATAAAATAAGTCTTTGTATAACAATATATTCGAGATATTTACATAAACGCGCTGATCAAAAAAATATTGAAATTTTTTTTTTTACACAACATACTTATACTGATTACAACAAGATTGAAATTAAATTTTAAGGAAAATAAATATTTAATAAAAACTAAAACATTGTGATATAAATATGAGGTAAAACATATGCTGTGTGATTTTTTAAGTAATCAAACGATATCTCCAAAAATCTCAATTTTGTATACATCTATTCATTTTAAATACACATGTGGTAATTATTTGATTTACCTGACAGTCGTCCATGGTTTCATGGTCCATAGTATCTTCGGAAGAAAACATAATGTCGTTTGGATCACAACTTTTAATTAGATCGACATCAGGGTAAACACATACCAGCTCACCGTGTTGATTGTTCTTTCCACAAGAACGTACCATGAAGTAAAAACAAACAAATATTTTAACACACAACAAAAGTTAAATAAAATTCCCGGCCGGTCGAAATAATTGAATAATAGGCGACTAGAACCAACAACTTGTTTCAAAAAATGAGCCAGTAACCGTGTAAGGATACACTTCGGCTGTTGGCTCGCTCGCCACTGACAACTTTTGGAAAGAAGGCGGTCCAAACCTTTCGTGTTGCTGTGACGTCA
Source organism: Latrodectus elegans (assembly GCA_030067965.1). Lineage (NCBI taxonomy): Eukaryota > Metazoa > Arthropoda > Arachnida > Araneae > Theridiidae > Latrodectus > Latrodectus elegans. The sequence goes on from CM057809.1 coordinate 64,440,540, forward strand.
AAATGACGTCCTTTCTTTTCTGAATTTTCATTCGTGCATACAGTCGAATTTGTAGAAACGCTTCACGGAGTAGGGAAAAAGAGGGAAATTATTTTATTTTTCCTTATATTATGACAGGTGTACTATAAGCTGTCAGATGTAATAGATACGTACAGGTGTAGAATAAGATTTTCAGTATTGTTTTTGTATTGATAATCTAGGCATGCGGAATGTAACTAAAATGTATATTATCTTGTGATCGATTCTCTGTTATCATTAGTTTTGCGTATATCTAAAGGTAAAATTTTCTTACAAATAATAATTATTAAGAATTCATAATTATATACTTCTATATAGACTTATTGGAAATTAATATTTAATTAAAAATAACAATTTAGCAGGGGGATTCACCTTCTGGAAGAGCCATTTCAAATCTTCGAAGAAATGTCGATATTTTTGGTATCTATATTTTCTGAAATTGCTCAACATTAAATGCATACTGAGCAACTGAAAATGATCGTAATGCAATATTGATAAGATTGATAGCATTACGATAGGATATAAATGAGGTGTAAGATATTCCCAAATTTACTAAATTAGCTTTCTAAATATCAGGACCATTTAATGTCTATTTTCATTTAGATAAGTTCGAACATTTTATTCAAAATAATATGAGTAAATGAAGTTCAAACTTTGATCTTCTTGTTCAGATTATCAATTAATCAATAATACATCTTACGAACTGAAACCATTTCGTTATTTCAATCTTTACATCTTTGGTAAATAGTATTGTTATATATATATATATATATATATATATATATATATATATATATATATATATATATATATATATATATATATATATATATATATATATATATATATATATATATATATATATATATATATATATATATATATATATATATATATATTGCGGGACTTTAAGTTGCGAACCACATGAGTGAACTGCAATTTTGGAATTAGAACAGCCTTAGGTAAATAAATATAAGTACTTTACGAAATATTCTTATATTCTTCTTTATTTTAAAAACAATATTTATATTTAAGAAGATCAAATATAGTTAAATGTCATCTAATTCTCATTGTATCATTAATAACTTCATTTTGTAATATGAAAATTTATTACAAAATCAATGATTCAAATATAATTTTATTTTCCGAAAGTAATGTTACAAATTTTTTGTAAATATTTATCTCCATCTCTTTAGAGACAAGTCATGCATTTTTCTAAAGATCTTCTTTTGTGACATAAAAAACAGAAATTTGTAAGAATGCATTTTTTTTCAACTATTTAGTGACTTTAAGGAATAAGTCGTAATTTTATTAAGCATATGCCCTACAAAAATTAAAAAGCCATTTTAACAATTCTGGTATAACCGATTTCCTTCATATGACAAATTTGGATCAAAATCATTTATTTCTAGCATAAACACGCAATTTGCTTTTATAATTACACATCACCTGCTTGTAAATTGATATGAAAATTAGATATATCCTACGCTAATGATAGGAGGGAAAAAAAAAGTCTAGTCGGTCAGTAACAGCAATGACAGTAACTTTTAAGTAAATATGTTGCCACCAGCCCATTAAATAAATGTACACGAATGAAGAAAAAAGAGGTATCATCTTCTCCCGAAATGATCATGAAAAAGACAACATTCTTCGCATAACCGTGAGAGAAAGGGGAAACACGAAACATATATCCACTTGTAATGATTATAGAACAATGGAGAATGCTCCAGACGAGTTCGTAGTTATTTTGGAACACACAAAAGATACCCACTGTAATAATGACTCCATTGGCCTAAATATTTTCAAACCAGCGCTTTATATTTCTCCTCGTCTCTGCAACGAATCCAGTACTTTTCCATTGAGTTTAAAATCTTACTGCGATTGAATCCAGATAACGTTCGTGTCAATGTTTCGTATGGCCCAAAGCGTGTATGATTGACGATGACGACGAACTCTTCGTTTTAACTTTTTAATGTGCTCCCTTTAGAGTTGCGGAAGTCGCTACAAAAACAGGGAAACGCACGGGTTTATGAATTGTTAGTCGTATATATATTTTTTTAAATTGAAGAGGGACTCCCCATGGTAAACTAAATGGAATTTTCATGTACAGGAGCTTTTAGGTAAGAAGCCGTGGTAAAAAAATAATAGACATAATTTGAAAAACTTATATTTGCTATGTATGGTGTTCTTTGGCAAACGTTTTCTATTTATAATTTTCTCGATTTATTTTACAAAGTACTCAGTTAAAAAAAAATATATGAATTCACGTTTCAACATTTATTTTTTTCAAAGCTTTTAGTGAATTACACTTTTGTTTTTATTATATTCTGTATTTATATAAGAGGTTAATTTTTATTTCGGAAGTTTTTTAAGATCTTCCCTACATTTTCATTTAGTAAGAACATAGTAATTTTTAAAATCTCCACTTAAAAGTAATTTATCATATACTTCGGAATATATTATCCTGATCTTTATTTAGTGGCAAATTTCTTTATTCAACATTTTTCAGGATAAAATTTAAAATGTGTGTTAAATACAGGACTGTCAAAAGGAACTCAAATGATTTATTTCACAAATTTTAATTTTTTTTAAAAAAATCTTAAAATAATTTACCAAAATTTGGGTCATTATGTACAATGAAACGTTTCATTTAAAACAGTTTAAAAAATTCTTTTATAGTTGGTTTTTGATAGAGGGAACTGTTTAAATGAGTATTTTATTTATGCGGAAGGAAACAGCTAGGCGTGTCCTTAAAACAGCACTTGTAAGTATTCACCTACTCAAGTGCTCCTTCTGGCTACAAGTCCAACACAAGACCCTAGTGTAAACATTATACCCAGCGTGGCCGTGTCAGTTTGCGGTGTTATTGAAACGTTGCTATAATTGGCAATGTTTTTCCTTTTTTCTTTGCGAGCCGGGTCATCTTTTAGGAGAGAAAACATTCATGAGTCACGGTAAGAATAGAAAGAAGGAGTAATCCAATCCACACGTAGGTTCTAGCCGCCTATAAGTAGCTGTCATTCGTGGGAAGCGGCATAAACGAGTTGAACGCACTGCACAGACATAAGAAACGAATCTTGGCGTTCAATGCCAAGGGCAGGTAAGCTAACGAGAATAAATACTCTTGAAAGAGATGTGGAAGAAAAACGCAGTGCGAGAGACAACGACCAAGCATCTCTCCGAAGGTCATTTATAACGTTTGCTTCTCTAGGTGGCTGCTGTCGGATCATTTCCTCTCTGGCTCCGAGTCAGGATAATTATCGAGCATTTTCCTTTTTGATTATTTATCGGCTTCGGAATGCTGACCGTAATACTTAAGTCTGGTTTGAAATGATCTCATTATGCAAAAAGAAATAAATTATTAGAGTTGGAAATAAGATTTGATATATATATTTTTTTTAATGTTAGGAAAATACATAAAATTCACACAACTGTTATGCATCACCAGCAAGGCATTGAAATATTGTTTTAAGGTGATCATAAAAGGTACGATCAGCAGAATAACGTTGTTTGTGAAAAAATCTTAAATTTTAAAAATCGGTATATGGTGTACTGATGTGCAAATACAATTATTTAACTTTTTAAGTAAAATCTTAGCTTTTTATAACAACCGTGTAAGAATCACAGAATTCGAAATTTGTGGTCTGTTGTAATGAAGCTTAATTCCGCTAAATTTATTTAAGTGGATTTAAAATATCTTTTACAAATGAATGTATACTTATTTTAATGTGTCAAAGCTCTCACAAATGAAATACAAGCGTGAATTCACAAATATTCTTCTAATTCTGCACTCACAAAAGCAATTTCATATTTGAATATTAACGATTTTTTAAAATTTAGATATTTAAAGTACTGCATATATATATATATATATGAATATATTTATATATATATATATATATATATATATATATATATATATATATATATATATATGAATATTTTTATATAGTGTAAAAGGAAATTTTTATATTAGACCTTAGATATTATGTCTTTGCCTGAATGTCCTATTTAATCACATTAAAAATTAAAGATAACATTTAAGTTGTTGAAACGAAAAAAATTTAGTGATAAGCACATACATGAATTAATATGCTGTGGGCATAGTAAAAAAAATGCATAGTATCTTTACAGTTAGCTCCATGCTTTAAATTATTATATTTATTTAGTAATGAACTTTAGAAAATGAATATGCCATATATGTGACACAAGAAGTGTATATATATATATATATATATCTGTGTGTGTGTGTTCAATATTCATCAAATATTTGCATATTTTGTAGTATGCGAGCACAAAATGAATTATAAATATCTTAATAAAATTTTCATATTCAAACTAAATTAATAAATACATTTACGTAATATTGTTTATAAAAAAGAAATATTTTCTATTCCAACACTATGACAATACCGTACTAAATATTTTAAGCAGTTATTTTTTTCATACCTAATTGAATAACATTCTTGAGTTGAAGCATTTTACATTTAAAAAGAAAATGGTATATATATATATATATATATATATATGAGTTTTTATTTTTATAAAATGTATCCGTAACTATGCTTAATAAATATAGTCTTATTTTTCTCGTAAAACAAGTGTGCTCAGATAGAAATTAGTAAATTCAAAAAAATATTTTTATGTATTTTTTTTTATTATTTGGGAAGGAATATTTCATGCGAATACAACATTTATTTTTTGTAATTGGACTCTTTTTGTAATTGGACCCCATTACAAAAATTAAGTGGTTTTCTTTATTTAACAAAAATTAATCTTACGACAATTTTATTAAAATTTCCTTTAATATAAAAACAAAGTTATTTCTCTATTTACGCAAATCGGAAAATAGATTTTTAGTCAGCTATTAAAGTAATTTTATTGTTTGTCACATAGGTAAAAAAAAAAAAAATCAATGTCTTTCATCGATATTTAGAACGGATTTCAATCGATGCTGCTAAAAATACGAAAGATTTGCAGATACAGTCAAAAATAAAAAGTTATTTTCAGAAAAATAAATGTGTACAGTTACTAACATCTCATACTGTGCGGAAGAGTTAATTGAAGACAAAAAAATATATATATAAGAAGAAACAATTGGCGACAATGACTTCTAAAAAATCCTATTACAGTGCCAAGCACCGCATTGTAGAAGCGTTACGTTAATTTGCGGTTGAATTAAGAATGACTTACGAAAACATAATGGAAAACTACGTGATTGAATCCTTTAACGCATAACGAATTATACAAAGTATAATAGAATATTTTAAAAAATAAATAATAATTAGCAGCATTATTTCACTAAAGGGAAAAATTGAATAATACAATTAAAATAATTCGACAATGAAATAATTTTGACTTGTATATAGGATTTAAAGTTCATTAGATTTAATCTCATTCTTTTATTACGTTAGATTTATTTAACGGATCTTCTTTTCTCATTGCGTGACTGATTGTTGAAAAACAGGTCTAAGAAATTTAGGAAATTATATACATATATGACAATAATCTTCATGTGTTTTTTAATATTAGCTGGTGTTCTTTTATTACAAAAATGGAAAATCATCAAGATACTCTCTATTAAATTCTACTAATATTACAGCAGGGTCATGACACAATTTCCTGATCTGAACTGGATCCACCTGCTGATGGTAACGATCCATTCCTCAATGCCTTTTCTAATGGTCTCGGTCTGAGATTCGAAATACTTACCAATCGAAGTCCATAAGACTTTCAATTGTCTCCTCAGGAAGACATTAGAAGCAACAGGAGCAATCTCAATGAGGAAAATCTAAAGACGGCAAGGAATGAAGGAAAATAAAGGGGGAAAAAGCAAAGAAATGCAGCCTTAAGGCTCGATTTAGGAAAAGACGTTGAACTCAAGAAGCTTAAAATTTACCGCTTGGAAGCCTACGGGTTTAGTGGGGGCCGGTAATAGGTATGGTTTTACATTTTTATTAACATTTGTTTTACTTTTTTTCGCAGCAAATAGGAAAATGTTGATGAAACTAAATGAGATAATGTGAAAACTGTTGTTCAACTAAGGCAGACAGATCATTATCAGATTAGTTTTAATGCTGTTAGAATGCGAGATCCATTACGGTTCTCTTATTTCTTTTTGAATTCTATTTTTAGCAATAGAAAGTGTGTTTGAATAAACTGTGAAACTACTTTCCTGTTATATATATGTGTGTGTGTGTAATTATATAATATTTTCCATGAAATTATTTTTCAAGGTTTATATGTGGATTTTGATTGTACAAAACTAGTTTAAATGCTAATGAAAAGTTTATGATACCACTCTGTTTAATATGCGTTTAATTGTTTTGTCTCATATTGAAATTAACAGAAACTGCATTACTATGGTTTTTATGTGGCCTTATATTTTTGTATATGTTACACAAAATTACTAGAAATAAATATCATAATTAAATAGAAAAGTAATTAATTACAATTATTTTTATTTCAATAGAAATTACTTTTGTTGTAGAATGACCAAAACTTGAAAAGAAAACGTACTTTGAAAGTTTTATTTTATGTACCAATAATTAAGCATGTTTACAAAAGCAAAAAAAAAAAAAAAAAAGTTAAACAAATAAATAAAATTAACATTAAAAATTATAAGAATTCCTGATAAGTAATATATATATATAGAAATATTTCAAATGAATATTAATTAATATTCTATATCTTATTTGAAAATTTTAAAGTGAACTTCTCCAAAAAATGTTTTTTTTTCCTGTAATTTTATCGTTTAGGTTGTGTGTGTAATTTTATCATTTAGCTTTAAGGTTGTTATTCTAATATAAATTATTTTTTTGTTACCCACGATTACTGAACAACTTCTCCACATAATGTCCAAATTTTCGCTTCAAAATAAATAGGTATTCTTATTAAAACAAAAGTAAATTTGGGTGTGAATAATTGACACTCGTTTTTAGTTTTTACACAAACAGTCCACAAAATAAACACAATAATAATATATTGATCCATATAATCTTTCCAAATAATTTGAATTTTATCTCAGTTGCAGCTTAGAATAGCTTATGCTTAATCAAGCTTAATAATTGAGAAGAATTCAACTTTAGAAGAAACCTCTTATGCTGTCTCTAAAAGATTTAGCTATTTTGAGGAACATACTGCTTATCACCTAGAACGTATTTAGGTGACAAACACGCAGATTATTTCGCAAGGTGAAGCGACACAAGAATTAGTCCATTTATAAGTAGAATTAACACCAATTCGTATAAAGAATCACACAAATCCTTAAATAACTGTAGCTTATCTCTCCCTTTCTCTAAAATCAACTGTTTCGACTGTTTCACACTTTGAGTTTCATTAATTTGTTTATATTTAAAAATCATTTATGTTGAATTTGCCTTACACCAAATGATCTAGAAATTAGCAACAGATCTTCTTTAAATAAAAATTATTATTCAAAGATTCCAGCAGATTGATTATTATTCCTTTGTTTGAAGAGCTTATATAGATAAATGAATTTATAGAAGTCCCTTATATGACTTAACCTTAAGCGTTCAAACTTTATTTAATTTATATAATCGCTAATATATTAAGTTTCACAGTATTTAGTAGAAATATTTAGAATATTTTTAATAGCTGTTGTACTTTAGTAGAGTGGGAAAAATAAATAATGATATAATTTAACTCTCTCTCTCTCTCTCTCTTCTTTCGCATACCATGTTACAAAATTTTAATTCCTGAAGAATATTAAAAAAGCTTTTATAAAGTGTATTGATTAAGTGATATTAAGCATAAATTGAATGAAAAGTGAAAAGAGAGAGACTTACTTCCATTTTAATGCAACTCTAATTTTCCTAAATTTAGTTCTGATATTGTGTATAAGGATAAAAAGTAAAACTAAAGTTATAGAAAATTCGAAACAATACTCAGTTCAGTTTTTTTCCCCACGAATTCTTATACTATTATGAATCTGCACAATGACTCATAATGGTTTGATATTTAATTTTTATAATCAAGACATTGTTGAATTTAAGATATTAAGAAATGTGGTATTAAATACATAATTTATAAATAATGCTTGTATGAATTTATTGCCCTTGTATTTACTTCACGCTAAAACTATACAGTAAATTATAAGCAACGTATTGATTCTCGACTCAACATATTTTAAATATGACGAGTAAAGAAAGTAACTCGTAGTTTTTTTATTTTGCATGCTGAGAAAGTGCCAGTTCATGTACTGACCAGACTACTTAAGTAGTATGGTCAATATATAAACTGGTACTTTCTCTCTAATATTTTTGTCAAATTAGTAGAGTAATATTAAGCTGCGATTGGTTAATCTGATTAAGTCCGGTCAACAAGGTTCTCTAATTGGGGTAAGAAAGAGTGTTTCTTACTTGTTTCTCACAAGAATGATGCTGTCGACATGCAGAATAATGCAATCTTATCAGAATCAATGTGTGATAAAATAAGAATAATTTATTTCCGCCTTTATAAAGTACCACAATGAGTTATAATTAAATTCAAAAAAAATATATTTTCAAAAATAAATTATTCTTGGGAAAAATACCGTTTATAAGCATCAAATTTGTAAATTTTAAATATATGTTTATGATTCGCGTTTTGTAGCTATTTTTAACAATTTGAAATTCAGGTGTTGCTGATCCCAGAAATTCTCTCAAAATAGCTCTTAGATTAACAGTATTTATCATGAAAAACAAAGTGGTATCAATTATCGAAACAAATGTTTTTGATGCAAAATCTTTATTTTCTGAAGCAATTCAGTCATTGTATCACTAGTAGAATATTACATTAATTAATTTACATTAAATTATTATTAATTTAGAACATTAATTAATTCAGATTAAAAATTTTCTCAAAAAAATTATTTTTATCAGATTTTTATTAAAAAAAAAAAAAAACTTTAATATTCGCAAAACATTATTGCTAAATATTTATATCAACAGTCATCACCAATTTTTTTCTCCCATATCCGTCAGAGTTCTTTAGATAAGTAGGTCAAAGTTGTGGATGCAATGGACATAAGTTTTCTTTAAAATATTCCTCCCCAAATACCATCCATAAAAACAAGTGGCGACAAAAATAATCTACAGTGTATTTAAGGTAAAAAGAAAACATGCACACACACACATAAGAGAAAATAATTGATAATTTCGCTGGGAAAACCATTCACAGGACATTGAGCAACAGCCATTTTGTAGTGATAGTTCGAAGATTTTGGCTAGATAAGCTCCATTCCGTGCAAGTTTAGCAACTTCCGGATACAACTATCTAAGTTTGGCCATACGGATGATGAATGATAAGAGGGAATCACCTCGATATAGTGCTGTCATTTACCGTATTATGGTAGACACAGGTAATTTACAAGGCACTTGAAAGAAGTATACATTTTTCAGAGATTTCAAGTCCTACATTTTTCTTCTTTTTTTCAGAAAGAACAGGAAATACTTTTCGATGTCCGTGAAGGTCAAAACCGATAATCATAAGATCACCTCATAAGATAACAAATATTTTTACAAGATACAAAGTGAAAAGGATTTCGGAGGATTAAATCCATAAAGAAGAGTTCTACTTTTATTTTAACTTGTATTTTTTGCGTCGCACTTCACAAAGGACACAGGTGCAGTCTCAAAATATCAATATTTGAAACAAGTTTTGGTGGTGAAATGCACTAAATCATGATTTAGGAATTAAGTCATAAATAATGGAGCTCTGTAATTAAAACGACTTTAAAATCTAAAAAAATAACTAGCATCACCTAAAAAATCTCTTAAATTTAAATGTATTCAAAAGTTTCTTTGTTAAATTTTTGATTGAGACAAAAATATTTTTTTTCTCCTGTTGATTAAAAGTAATTGATTTTGCGCGTTTTTTCACTTTTCTGATTAATGATAAAAATCTACTGAATTAATAATATATTTATTCATAACATTTTTATAAGAGAAAAGATATATATTTAAAAGGTTAAAGTTAATAAACTCATACATATTTATTTTAATCAATTATATTTATTTTAATCTTGATATTTTAATGGCTTTTATTCATTTTTTTATTTATATTTACACATTAATGAATATATAATTTAAATTAGAAATTAATATTTCATAAATCCCTGCTGCAATATTACTATTAATGTATACAAAAGCACATATTTTAATTGATGAACTTTCTGATACTACTTTATAATGCTGAATAGAATGAATTTACAAATTGCTTTATAAATGTAACTATAATTACTGAAATTTATAAAATTGGAGAATAAACATGTTGAACATAAACAAAACAAAATTTCTCTGTATCAGGCAAAAATTTTATTATGTTTTTATTAATAAAAATATATTCAATTCATTGTCGTGCTTAATGCCAAGTATTTATATTTTAAACAAAAATAACTCAAAATGTAACCTTCTTTTAACCTGTTTATCATATGCAACTCATTTTATTTTTGCGAAAGAAAAAATACTTTTACGCGTTATTTCACAGGAACTGCAAAAAGTTCTCTCGAGTATTGTTGAAAATGTTGATAAATCTTTTAAAATTTGTCTGAACAACATGAATTTTTAAACATTTTTCACGCATTATAGTTTTGCAATAATTTTATTCCGTGGGTAATCATTTGACTGGATTGTTTTCTTGAAAGAATATATTTTATTCTCTTTTTCTCACCAGTAAAACGGGTCCAAGTATGCAAAAATCTCATGTGCAAAAATAAAGAAAAATCGAAGAAAGAAACGAAAGAAAAATAAGCAAATGGTTCCTTCCCAGCAATCTATGACTTCCGACAAGACTATACGGCTTCTTAAGAAGAGACAGTAAAGAAGGGTTTGAAAAGCGAGAAAAAGATTAGAAAAAAAAACATGCTTTACTCCAACTTACTCCTCAGAAGTAGACGCCATTGTTCCTCGGAAAGTAGATAGGACACGTCTGCGACAAGCCTGTAATAAATTCCATTTTAAGAAAGAATGCTAGACACACTCATGTGAATATCTGACAACTCTCTGACGTCTCCATGGAACGTGAGCAATGATTATTCTAAAACGACTCTCTCAAAATTCTTTTTTATGCCATTTAGTAAGATAATGGGTTTGATTAGAAGAGTAGAAAATGCAAAAAACTAATTCATATTCAAGAAATAAAATAACACTCACTCGAATAATGAAAATTAGCAAAAAGATTTTGAAAAAATTACAAAATAATTTTTCGTGAAAAAATTAGATTTCATCAAAAGAGCTAAATTAAATTCTTTGTAAAAAAAAGTTTATCATCGAAGAGAAACTGCAAGAAAATCTATGGTATGTTGATTACATAACAATAACAGCCTAGCAAAGCATTAGTAATTCAATTCAATGTCATATTTTACACTAAAACGCAAATTAATGAAACGTGAATCATTTTAGATTACAAATTTAACTACATTTAACTTAGTACATTTTCCTTGCTCTTTTTACTTAAAGAATTCTTCTTTATTACAATTATGTCATCGTCATCAAATATTTTACCATAACTTTTCTAACTTATTTTCTAACATTAAATCATGATCTAAGAATCCCGTTTGAATAAGGATCGCCCATTAAATCTCAAAACAACATTCAGAACTGAATAATAATACAAAATATTGAGGTTGTGTGTGATGTAACTTCAGAATATTTCTTTAATGAAAGTTACTTAAGGTAAAGACAATATTTTCCTTCTTTTTATAAAAGTTAGATGAAATTTTTTTGATGCATAATCAATATTTTTATGTTAAAACGATTTTCCTTTTAGAACTTAATCCTTAAAATTGAAAAAAATAAAGAATAAGCTCTTAAAAAACTGTGATTTATTTTACTATATTTACTTTACTGTATTGCTATACGGAATTCATTAAAAAGACTAGCTAATGCTCATTTTTGAAAAAAGCAAATATAAAATATTTCAGTAAATCTTCCGTTACTCTTGATTTGTTTCACCAATTTCTAGGCAATCAATTTACTGTATTTCAATCAATTAAATGTACCTTAATTCATCTTTTTCTATGCCTAACGATTGCTTAAATGTATTTATTTGGTCATCAGTCTTATTCACAGAGAGTCATAATTGTTTTCATTTATTTGTAATCGCACTGATAAAGGATGATGTTCATAAACTTTAAAAACTCTAAATAACTGATGAAATATAAAACACCTAACAATTAGTGAAAAACAATTTAAATATAATTAGCATTAACTGGAACTTAGTAAAATTTATCAGTGGTCTGAAAAAATGTTAGTAGTCTTCTATACGGGCCACAAGATTCAAAATGAAATTTAAACTGTCTAGCAAATCAACAACGTATTGTGACTCACTCTAAGTTTCCCTCCACTAAGTATTAAAAGTTTTGAAAATTTTCATTTTTCCAATAAACTTCTACTTTCAATGGAAACAATGATTTTAGCATGTATTTTATATGATTTTTAGCACGTGTCTATTTTGATAAATCCTCATTAATCACATCAATATTTTCTAAGAGCATGCCATCTCCAAATGTTTAATTTCGCAATTCCTTGTTCTAATACATACAATAAAAAGTAGCTAAATATAAATAACAGATATTGTTCACTGAAAGAAATTTTTTCCTTTTTTGATATAAATTAATATGAAAAGTTCATAAGTCAGAAAAAAAACTGAGTTCTATATGTTTTATATAGTTTTCACAAGTATCAATAACAAACAATTAAATAATCTTACCTATATATATATATTTGTCAAAGGTCAATTTTGAGGTAGCATTTCTTTCTCTAAGTAAGTAATAGTAAAATTTGGTACAACAGTTTAACACAAATAAATTAGGGTAATCAGAAAGTTAAAAATGTTTTCATGCTGAAGTAATTGAAATGTGACCAAGCAACTAATTTTTATAACGTATAAAAAATGAATTCTTAGAAAATTTTAGAGGAAAAAAATTTGTATTTCCCATGTTTCTCATTAAAGCTTACGAAGCGAGACATCAGATAAAAAGAAACTCAATTCAAAGAAGAGATGTCGAAAAAAAAAAAGCTTTCGACTTTTATGCTTTTGAGAGTTTCTCGCTTTTCCATTTTGCTTCCTTATTCCCTATTTTTTGTTGATACAGACATACTAAATGTATAATAGGTGAATACAAAAGCATATGTGTGAAAAAAAGTATTCGCTGTATATTTTAATGAAAAAACTGCATCGAAAAGAAAGATAATCAATAGATATTTTGTAATGCAATGTAAGTCTTCTCAGATAAATGCAATTTTTTGAAGGAAAAATGGTAAAATTTTGATCACACTTTTAAAATATTGAAAAGAAAATTTCATCTACTTATTAATGTGAAAAAAAGAATATAATTGCATACATACATATTGCTTGTATGCATGAAAAATATTTATAGTACAAGAATTTCAATAAATGAGAATTTATACGTGTTAATAAAAGATATTTAGATTTATTCGTTTCTTGAAATTGGATGACTCTTTCAACTCAAATCATATGTTATATGTTATGATGAGTAAATACATCGTTTATAAACAAGTAAATTGAATACTTTGCATAATATATATATATATATATATATATATATATATATATATATATATATATATATATATATATATATATATATATATATATATATATATATATATATATATATTGTATAAAATATAAAATCTTTACATGATTGAAAGCAGTAGTGTCACAAATGTATGCATACATATGCAAGCGTATATGTGCTTGTGTATTCAGTGCATGTGTTGAGGTTTATATTTTATTGAACAAATTTGAAATATAATTTCTCAATATATATTTAAAATTAGGAGTTGAGAAGTTGATTATTTTTATAAAGTATTTTTTGTTGGTTGAAAAATTAAAATTTCTACTTCTGTTATAACTCTCTTTTAGCCAAAAACAAAAGGAAAAAAAATAATTAAAAGAAATAATGACTTAATGTTAATATTCATGTCGGAAGATGATAGTTATTTTTTATTGTGTCTATAAAAATTTACAAAGGAATGAATTTCAAGAATTTAGTACTTTTGCAGAAATAATAATGTAGATGTTCATATAATTCTCCAATTCATTTTTCAACATGATCGTCCCCATCTTCTAGTTATGATACGTTCTGAACCTCCTACTGAGAGATGAAAACAAAAACGAATGAAGATTACTGTGGGAGCAAAGTATAAAGTCTGGAAAATCTGAAAAAGATACCTGTGTGTCAAGTAAATATTTCTCTTATCTTCTTTATTTTATTTTGCTATCCTCTCGCAAATTCAGTTTTTGTCGCTGTCCATATCAGAAGCGAAAAGTAGAATAAGAGAGGTACTTTCTAGTCACGAAACAGTTCATCCACTCAGAATTAAGAAGCAAAATTTACAATTTATATTTCTTGCACTGTTCCGAAAGTGAGCGACTACAATGAATGCGGATGTTTTTCTCGTTCTCGGCAAAAAGAAGCAGAAATGAGTGCAACGCAAATTTAATCAGATATCACTTTTCTTGCAATTTATATGCTTCTTAAGTCACGATATAGAGATAGAAACTTAAACACCCAGGCAAAAATTTCAACTATCTGACGCTTCTTAGTGTGTTCTCTAAGTAATATTTTTATATATATCCTTACAAAAAGAAAAATAATAAATCTTTGGAATAATATTGTATACACCACTAATCGCAACACGGGAGAGAAATATTGCATTACTTAATCGTGAGTTTGAAGAATGTAACTTGTAAGCTTGAGTTCACAAGACCATTTTTCTCGAGCCACAGAAAATCATTACAAAAAAGAAACAAAGAAAAAAGTCTTTGTATTACAATATATCACCGAGTATAAATTGCAATATTATTGTAAAATAAGTCGCTAGATGGGCTTTTCCAAATTCATAAAAATAAGAATTTTTAGAATTGATTACTTACATTATCGATAGTAAATATAAATGTACGAGTCACGCATTTGAAAATAAGAAATCGTGCCGGAATTACCTGCATAGTAAAAGAAATGTGTTTTTCCATTTTAACACCGCGAGTAACTCTTTCAAATTCTTTTTTTAGATTTATTGTAAAGAATAGGAATTACATTTTTTTTTAATCTTTGCGAGTAGAAATAATGAGTTTTTCATTTGTAAATATAAAAACATAGCAAAGGTCTTTGATCGGAATAATTGAGAAAAATTTCATTTCAATTTACTTATAAGAATAAAACCTTAAAAATGATGTTTATATAACTCTCTATATATGAAACTGCTTTTTTTTTTATCATTAAATAACATTAAAGCTTAATCTTAGAATACAATGAAAATATAAATTGAAATATTTTATCAAAGAAATCAATGAAATGGGCGGATTCAATTTTCAATGTAATATTCAAATTAATACATTTTTGTTCCCAAGTCAAGAGGTTTCAATTTTTAATCTATAAATTCTAGAGGTCATTGAACAACTTTAACCGGTCAAAATTTTAGCAAGCAAATCATTTTTAGCCTCACGAGTACAAACGTAAAAGGATTTGCATATCTTGGGTAAAATAATATTCTAAGTACTTTGCAAATGATAAGTATTTTAAAATTCTTTCTTTTAATAAAGCTTGAAAAATTTATAACATCGATTATTAATCGTAATATGTAATTTTATATGGTACTGCTATGTTGTTTTTGTTTTATTGTAATTCTGAAATTAAATAAGCAATAATTTTTCGTTCAGTACTTTCACATTTTTAACTTTCATTCTCATTAATTCCATTAGAAAAGGCATTGAAAGAATAATTATTATAAATTCCAAAATATTCGTATAACATTTTTAGTATTCCACTGCAGGTTGTCTACAAAAGCATCAATAAAGAAACTAGATGAATGTTACATTACTACTAACCTCCAATATGATGAATAATGATATTTTTACAATCTTCCTTATGAAGGTTGCCGTAAGTAATTCATCACAAATTGTTATTGATTGCAATACAATTCACGAGCCGTACAGGAGATGAAGGGAATTTGCAAAATGGAAAACTTAGGGGAAAACCGCCTTAGTCTGACCAAATATCAAAACTGAAATTTCTGAAAGCATTTTTACGATTACGAATTCTTTAAGTGCTTAGAAACTTTCAAATTCATTTTAGATATTGATATCATTATATATATATATCTAATTTTCATTGCATGATTAGAAAATAATTGGAGGAAAATTATTCCGTTTTTTTTATTTTTTTTTATACATTTTTATAAATTTTGCATAAATCATAAACTAAAAATAAGCATTAGTTTTAAATCAGATTTATAATATTTTAAATTCGCATTTTTATTTATTAATTGAAACGTAATACTATGTATATTGAAGCGTTTTCATAGTGATTTCAAAGAAGTGCTAAATTTCTTAACTCAATAAGTATTTATTGAATTCATTATTTTAGTTATTGGCTACAGAGATGATATATATATATATATATATATATATATATATATATATATATATATATATATATATTTGAAAAGTTGTATCGAGGGAAAATGATAATAAAGCAATATTTTTGAATGATCATTGTATTTACCCATTTTCGACAGAAGTTTAATACGTTTTCAGTAAACTAGTCATTAACTACATAGTGTATATATATATATATATATATATATATATATATATATATATATATATATTATGAAACTCGATCGCAATATAAAATTAAACAATAGCAAAACACTTTGTTAAAAAATGTTTCTCAGATAGACTGATATGTAACCGAAGTTTAGTTCCATAAAGATTGTGTAATCTTCGAGTAGCAATTAATTGAGACGCGGACGGATAAGCGGAAGTATTACCCTCCTGTAACAAAGAACAATACACAGATAATTACGTTCAAACAACTAATGACACTATGAGATGGCCATTATTATGACATCATTAACAAATTCTTGAATCGTTAATTGAAGCACGCGTTTCACTCGCATAAATTCTCTTCAGATAGTACAATATCCATTTAATATCAAAGAGAAATGACGGGAAAAATAAATCAGCAATAGGGTTTGAATACATAGCAATAAGGTTTGAATTTTGATAGAGCAAAATACGATAAGATGATTAAAGATAATAATTAGTACACTCCAAGCGTTTGCTTCTTATCACGATATCATAATTAATAAAAAAATATGGCAATGTTAAGTCCATGCAAAATAATACACTATTATTACATATAAATTTTTCGCATACTTGCACTGAGTTTAGAAACGCTGCTCAAGTTTCACTTGAAATAATTTAGTATTAGTGAATAAAATTGGTAAATAAGTGGATTGCGTTAAAAAAAAGTAGAAATCCTTGAAAAACACCGTCTCTCTTTTAAAATTAAAATAAGAAATATTAAACAGCTTATACATATATAAAGCACTCTAAGCGAAAGGTCCTTAGAAATGCTTGACATGATTATTAAAATGGATATCTTGCTCTTTTACCATTTTTACGATCTTTCTTCGTTTCACGTTTTACGCACCTAGAAGTATGAATAAAATTGACATTTATCTTCAAGTGAGAAACATTATTTTTGCAGTTTTATTCGGAAGAAAATGCATTCATTTAGATGATAGTATATAAAATCAAAATTCAAGATAGGCATCTAGGACAAATGATAAAGGAAAAAAGAAGGGATAGAGTCAACACCTTACAATCGAACTCAAATAGTCCTTTTCTTTATTACTTACTGCATTTTTCCAACGACGTCCTTGAAGAGGTTAATATGCATGCAGGTATCGTTTCAAGGTAGACATTGATAAAAACAGACAAAAAAAAAATGCCGGCTTTGCTCCAGTATAGTTTTCCCTGTCTAGAGATGGCTATCAACAATACTCATGCCATGGGAGGCTACCAATTTCATTGAGCAACTAAACTAATGAAACAAAGAAATCTATCTAAACGCCCAATTATCCTTCCAACACTACAAAAGCTGTGCTTCAACAAAGGTTTCCTTCGAATTCAATAGTACCTTGGGATGTCCATTTTATTGTCTTCATTTGAGATACCAAATAGCAACTTTTTGAGGAGCCGGTACAAAGATATCACCTTACCCATCACTGCAGAGTAAACTTAAAACTAGTTGAATTTAAGTTTTCCTGTGGTAATATTTTTTCACAACCTACCACTCTTTTTTTTTTTTTTTTTTTGCTTGGTTCAGTGGCCTCGGGATGGTTTTGAGTCGCTAATTATAGTCAGTTCTTCTCGAAGAGGAAGTGAAGTGGACATGATAGCTATAGATTCGCTACAGCGGAGCTGCAAGGAGTAAAAAATATTACCAAAACTATTTTGTTTTTCTTTCTGCTATGGAACAGAATTGTACGGGGATAATTTCTTTATCAGTTGACTTCATCTGATATTCAAACTTCCGTAGTCATATTGGAAATACTTTTATTGTATTATTTGTGTAGTCCAACCATATTATTAAATTTGAATTCATCGATCTGAATGCGATCTCTATCGAAAGACAATAAAATGATTTCTTTTTTTCGGATCAATAAATTTGAGACAATAACACTGCTTTAGAACTTTGTCTCAAGCAGAAGTAAAAATAGAATTACCTACGATTTTCAATGCAGAAAAAAAAAACAGTTTGAAAATTGTAATACAATTCCAAAAACTAATTTTTTAAAATTGAAGTATTTTTACCAATTTTATTTGAATCGTAACACTGTAACCGAAAACAGTTTTCAACATATTCCATTATATTTCTGTTAAATATTACCTATTTTGACCATCTTCAAAATAATATAGTAGTTCTATGTAAAAATTATATAAATCCTAATACAAATTAATATGCCATTAGGTCAATGCAAAGTAATTTGTTATATTTTAATTTTTTGTAATGAGTTCTGTGAAGCTAATTTTTATTTTTAAATAGAAGGGAATTTTTTCCTTCTTTTTTTAGAGAAATTACCAGAAATTAATATGGAAACAAAATTAAATTGCGTGCGTGCGTGAGTTGAAAATAATATAAAGAATTACATTATTTGATACCTTAATTATTATTAAAGTTACCAGCCATTAATCTATATTGTGCATTATTTATAAAATTTATCAGGACAAAAAAACAAACAATACACCTTAATATTCCTAATTTGCATCAAATAATGCATTCCTAATCTGTATAAAAATTTTTTTATACAATAATTTCCTTTTTATTTTTTATACAGTAATCTGTATAAAAAATAAAAAGGAAACTAAAAAAAATTAATCTTATCTAAAACAGTTATAATTTTTAATCAAAATATTTTCAGATTACTGTAATTTGATTTGAATAAATATAATAAAAAATCTGTAATATTATATTTAAATGTTTCAGACATTCAGACATGCTTAAACTCATTAAGTCTAAAACCTTATTTCGCTGACATATTTGAAAGATATTTTAGAGTTTAATTAAGTAAATTATCACTTCATTTTTAATTTTTTAATTTTTTTTATTTTTTTGCAATTATAGATACACTTTTAACAAAGTGAATTCTTGCATTTAAGTCTCAAAACATAACATAGATCCTGTATGCAGCAATTTAGTTTCAACTTTACTTGTTTGAAAAATAATGTGAAAAGCTCAATGACACATAATGAAAATGTTTTCTTTTTCTGCTTAAAATTACAACAAAATGAATAATGATATTAACAGCCATAATTTAACTTCTTATTCCTCACCACCTTGCTAATATTTAAATAAATGTTAAAACAGTTCAGTGATCCTGTTCAAAAAATAAAAAAAAATATAATAACAATAATAATAAAAAATGGAAAGAATGCCCCTTAAACTACATTCGGCGGGTCAAAGCAGAGAAAAAAGAAATATCATAAGAAAACACGTTTAAAGGTGGAGAGTAATCTTTAAAAGAGATCACGGAAAAATCGGCAACTCCTCCTTGACAAAGAATGCAATAAAAAGCTTTCTTTTTTTTTTTTAATTCTTTTTCAGCAAGTGAATACTAATCTTCGTAAAAACCTTAATAATTTGTAGTACTATTTAAAAAATTTAAGATGTCATCAAAAATGTTTGAAAATTTATTTCGGATTCTACCCTAAATCGATATAACGTTATTATGGTGATGTTTTTGTATATTATGAAATTATAATCACACTAATTAAGTACGTCGTTTAAGACTGAATAACATAAATTTCTTAGTGAAAATTGAGAAAAAAATTTATGCACAAAAGGAAGAAATTTAACATCTATTATCCTCCTTATAGTTTTTGGTATTGAATGTGAAAGACTCTTTCTCTCAAAGCGCTTACCGTAAAATTAAGATTTTTATTTTAAGTGAAACTTAAGGAAAAGTGTTTGAAACCTAAAATTAAAACTTTTTTTTTTATGTCACGTAGCTAAGATATTAAACGTTAATATGGAAATATATCAAGATTGTTTTGTTAAGAATAATAAAATTCTGCATTTCAAATAATGTGATTGAAGTTAATTTCTAAAAATTATTTTCCGTTTTTGATATTAATGTAATAATACAGGCTTACTTTTGTGAGAAACATTTGCATTAGAGTTTTAATGCTATAATAATAATAATTTACTTTAATACTTTAATAATATAATAATAATAAGTTTTAATAGTTTACTAAATATTTTGTATATTATGCAAAGTTAAGTGCTAAAAACAAAAGAAAACAAAGAAATAACGGATATCTTTGATAAATTTTAATTAAAAATGTTATAAATAATTTACTCGGCATATAGTTAACATAATATTATTTAAAATTTTAAACGCGTTTACGATGGATTGTAAAATTTAGAACATAATTTTTAAAATTAAATTGGTATTTTTCTCCGATAAGTTATATAAAACGTTTTATTAATTGCTAATTTTATGGATGATCCTTTTATTTTTATTGGTTCTGAATGTCTGATTTTTACAACCGTCGTAATTTTAAATGCACAACAGCACGCAAAAATGAGGTGAATGTATTTGATCGCTTAAAATATTTTTATATATCGAAGAAAAAACAAGTTTAAAATAATTAAAAGTAACCTTTCTAATTCTGCAAGCAATCTGGTCAAGGGCACTACAAGAACGAGATTAAAATTCATTTAATTTGAAATTCCTGTTCATTTAATTTGTAGCAGATTTCAGATGTGCTGTAAGGAGATGAGATATTTCCTTCATATCGAATATCCAAAAGTTCGAACCCCTGTTGTGATTAAATACAATTATTACAATAGATTAAATAATATTTTAATCCCATATTATGCGAAAAGATGAATTAAAAACTTCTTCCCGTCCGAAAAAGGAACAGATCAAGGTCGGTCAGGTGTATGCGGTCACAAGGCAACATCTTACAAAATAATCGTTTGCTCTTTAGTAATCATTCTCTTTCTCCTCATCCCGTTCGTCACGTAATAATGGAGTCAGGAATGCGTGACGTCACAGTGCGAGGCGGGACAATGGCAAAAGACGGAAGTGCGAGAACTTAAATAATAATAATAATAAAATAAATAAATGAAGGCAGTTATACAAAACCTAAAACATAAAAAAAACTGTAAAATTCTCTGCGATTGTAGGTCTTCTGATTAAAATCAAAATCCCATAAGAAATGAAAATAGTTTAAAGGGGGTCAGTTAATTTAAATTTAAAACCTAGAATTCGCCTTTTTTTATCATAAAAGTGCCTAGAAATTATGAAGCATTTATATCTCTTCAATAAAGAGAACAAAAGCTGCATTTAATAATTTGTAACCCAGAAAAATTAGTTCACAATTGGCAAATGAAAATCAAGTGATAAAAATAGAAACAACTTTAAAATAAATTTAATTCGCCTATAATTTATTTTATCTTACACTTTTTCAATATTTTTTCTACATAAAGTTAGTTTTTTCTTATTTAATCAAAATGGCAAACTTTTTCAAAAATATAAATTTAAAAATTAGATGAAAAATAACTTTAAAAATAAAAATTAATTCAAAATCAATTACATTATCATAATAATAATAATACGTTTTAAGTATATTTTATTATAGTCTTTAATAATCGAAAAAGTTTAATTAAAATATGTTTATTTTATTTAAATAACTTTCTAATATATGTTTATCCTGAGTGACCAACTATATATAAAGGAGTGATTATTTAAACTCATGCAATAATTCGGTAAAGTGTCACTGAATTGATTAATTGGAAGATCCGGCGGTATGACTTTTTGTAATTATTTATTTAAATTTTTAAAAATTTTTCATAACCATTTTTAAAATTTTTCCAATCAATTTTTTAAATAAATAATTAATTAATTTTGAATTTTTCATAACCACATTACAAAAAATAAGTTTTATTAAAATGAACACTAAGCATTTATTAGAATACATTACTTAATTATATAAATTTAATACTACGTTTTTTAAAATTAATAGTTAAAATTTTTGAGACTGAATTTACTAGGCATTCTTTAAGCAAGACTAAAAAGTATCTGGAAATAAAGTTTCATAAGGATAAAGTAAAATCAAAACAAATTATAGTATTTAAAATCCACAGCAGAAGAAAATTAAAATCAAATTAAACTATTTTTAACATAGCACACGTATTATTCACCATAACTAAAAGTTTTGAGTAGAAAAGAGAGAAAATTGTTTCAACAGTACAAGCATGCTTAAAGTTTAAAAACTTATAAATTCGAAATAATATAGTATTTCTTTTCACTGAAAGTCTAAAAAGCAATAAAACTTTTTGATTTTAAACAGTCAAGTCATTTCAGAACAATAACTGCTGCTATTGTTCATAAATTTTATAACAAACAAGGAAAAGCTTATTGTTACTTATCCTTGAGAGTATATCGTTTACTTAGATTACCCTTAAAACAAAGTATTTTGATTCCACTCTTTTAGCCGCAGCATTCACGGATCTGATAGATTTTATGTCTAGACATTGACGCGTTGTAATTCTGCTCTCAGCAATTTACAAAGCTAAAATCATATTATTTTTTACAAAAAAAAGAAAAAGCTACAACGACCTCTGTGAAAAATTCTAGGTCAAAAAAAAAAAAAAAAAAAATTCGGCTGGGTCAGCAGTTTATTCAATTTAAAATCTGAAAACATTCCAAACTATTTTTGCTTCAGCTAGTACGTTTGATTACAAGATTTTTTTTATGTAATTAGTGAACGTAATACTTGTAAAAAAATTAAAAATTTATAATAGATGTATTTTTCGTAAACAAATTACATAGAGAGATAACATATAAAAAGAAAACTAACTACATAATAAAAACACAAAATGCGTGCAGTTTATGGGAAAACATAATTATAGAGTTGGCGTTTATATATATTTGACTCTGTTCTATATTAAATAAATACTGTTAGAAAAGTCCTAGTACACTTCAAATGAAAATCACACAACTTAACGCACCACTTTAAATAGAAAGAAAAAATAACTCTTTCGTTTCTTCCTTTTACCTCATAAGTTAACTTGTGAATTAAAGTTAACTTGTGAATTAAACACATAAAATGAAATTTATTTTACATTCTCTAAATACGTTTTTTTTAAAAGAAAGAAATATGAACAGACACACAGTCATTTAACTAAATTAATATTTAAATATATTTGAATACATTAAAATATAGAGAAAAGAAAAAGGAAACCAATAGTTACATTCTATCACGATACCAAAATTTTTTACTATATATATAGTAAAAAATTTTGGTATCGTGATAGAATGTAACTATTGGTTTCCTTTATAAATATATAAAATAAAAATATTATATATATATATATATATATATATACATATATATATATATATATATATATATATATATACATATATATATATATATATTAATTATTTTTATTTTATTTTCTACTAGCTAAAATTTTGTATTATTTTATTATCACTCTGTAATTGGTTGTTGACATCATATAAAAGCTTTATTCCTGCCACCATATCATAAAATTTTATTTTTACGAAATAATTCTAAGCTAAATGGAGGAAATTTTTGAAGATGGTTTCAAGAGTGACCCACCAAAGATGACACCAGGAAGACCGGATGGGCGTAATTCTTCTGAATTAAAAGGAATGGCAAACACGTAGGTGTGGGACAAAAGAGAGACGCCGAGAAAGTTTATAACTCGATAAGTGTCAAACCCGTTACGCTCTCCTCGGACTTGCCACGACTGGTGTGTCACGCCAAGCACGCCACAACACTCATATCGGATTCAAAATATTCGATTTTCATTCAAATTCCTCTTCTCTAATATTAACCACCCTGCAGCCCTTTTTATTCCTGGAAGGGACCATTGGGAGGGAGGATTTTGCACTGCTACTCTACGACACAATCGCCATGAATCGGCGCTCTTGTAACTGGAATTACATGAGTTACGACTCAACTCCCAAAGAGGACGCTCATTTGCATGCTGGGATGGGTGGGTTTTTCTGCTTCCACCCCCAACAAAACCTGTCGAAATAGGCCATAAGGAAAATCGTGATCGAATAGAGTGGTTGTGCGAGTAAAGAATGAACAGCGTATGCTGTCCATCATTTTTGACAGTATGAAATTGTAAAGTTGAAATTTTTCATTAGTTTGTTCCAGAACATTCGAAGCTATTACTAGGAAATTGGTCTGGAGTCTTGGCACGAATAACATAAGTGAATATTTGAATTCACTATTTTTTTTTATTTCTAAATTAATTTATACAAAAAAGAAATAATGATTCACGAAATTATTTCTAAATATGTGGATAGAACATTTATTTTTATTAACTTTTCCAAAGCATAAGTCAAAAATGAAGTTATTTGGTTCTTAAAGTTGTAAAATTCATTTTATTACTATTAAATTTCTTTAAAATGTGTTTATATGTTATATTACATAATCATAAAAATGTATAATCTAAGTTTTAAAGCTTTAATCTCAGTATTAATATTGAGAAATATAATGAAAGTAAACAAGTATGATATTATTTTATAATCATCGAATGTTTTTTCTTTTTTTTAAATTGTTTAATTCTTGTGCAGAATCGTGATCTTACATTCTGAAATGATGGAGTAATCAAATACACACATTGATTTGGCATTTACTAAAATTTTTTTTAAATAAAGAGAAGGCTAAAACATTATTAAATAGTTATTATTTTTTTTAATGAAGTTTGGGGTAAAAATTTGTTTATTTAAACTATTTTATGTTTTTATCTATTTATTTATGAGGCACAAGCCATTTCAACTTCAGATCAAAATTTAAATCCTTAGACTAAGTTTATAAAATTTTAATTCCTTTCTATGATTTTTTTCTCCCTCTTTCATCATTTTTTGTATTTAAAATTTCGTGAAGTTATGATTTGTTTTAACTTATGTAAAATAATTTAAATCATTCTAGTTTTTAAATCATCATTATTGGGAGGCATACCAAAAGAAAAATATGGCGATAGATACAAAATACATTTCGGCCCTATTCCTATTGAGAATACTTCCCGTTGTAATTTTATTAGGACATACCGTTTAGTATTCACCATAGTTCATATAAGCGTCTGATTTTAAAAAAATATGCCATTTAACAATATTTATTAAAAAAGTATGAACATACTTCAAAAAATTATTTTATATCTTTAACAAAATTATTTTATATCTTTAACAATTGCATAATGTCACAAAGATGATTTTGTTTCATTTTTTAAGCATAAAAATATAATAATTCATGAAATTAATAATGCTGCCAAAAATCTATTTTGGTGGCAATATTGATTCAATGAGTTCAACAAAAGTAAAAAAAAAAGTAAAAAAAAGAGGATGCAAAACTATTTTCATCTCTTTCAGAGAATTTTATTTATTTAACGTGTAAGTGAAAGACGCAAAAGCTTGTGCGTCCAAGAAAAATGAATACATTTTGTTTATATAAGCGTAATTTCATTCTAATATATCTTCTAAGTTTCAATACATCCCACTGAATTAAAATAGAATAAGCAAATTGAATTTTTTGAGAAATGAATAGAAAAATTTAAATATTTTCAGAAAAATTAATAAGTTTTTTTTCACTTTTATGGTTATTTATCTTTTTTGCTTCGATAAGAAAAGATTAATTGTAAGGACAATATCTGTGCTGGAAATTAATTGGAGTCAATTAATGTTTCATTTAATAAGTTTTTGTGAAGCATGAATGAAACACAGAAAAATATGACATACTATAGAGATTAGCTTGAAAAGCAGATACGCATATTCAGCATTGTTTTCTGAAATAATGTTTACTATTTAAAACTGAACGTTTTATACTTGAAGGGAAAATATCCATTCAATTTTCTTATTAATTATTTAATTTTAAAGAAAATTATAAATGCTCAGAATTTTTTATCTGAAATATAGAGCTTAAGAAATATCATTTCTGGTCATAAGTATATTATAATAATTACAAAATTAACAGAACATATTTTATGTAAACGATAAAGAAATTTGGAAATTTTTAACATGTGTATTTAAAATTTGTTTGATTTTGAGTATACTGTAATAAACAATTTGATCAGTATATCTTTTACTATGAATATGCCATTTTAATTTGCCCTTTATTCCAGCAACATTATAAATACACAAATATTATAATATCAGGAGCAAAAGAAAAAGAAATTAAAAAAAAAAAGCATTTAAACCAATATTTAAATTTAAAGCAATATAGATTGTATTTATGTATTGTGTATGCATGTATTAAGGTATCGCCAATTTAATTATTTAATACATTTTGAAAAATGGAATTAGGCATCTAAATAACGTATTATAGTTAAAAAAAATATTTGTTTATGTCATAAGCAAAATTATAAACTGAATCTAGTCATAAAAGTAAGAAAATAATGCACTTAAATTGCAAAAAACTTTTCATTCGCATTTGTACCCGAAGAACTGTATTCATTCCTAAATACAGGTATCCAAGGTCACATCAGTTAGGCAATCGGAAAATACCAAAACAAAAAGTGAGAGAGAGAGAGAGATGTCCCTCATAGAGAACCTTTATACTAAATAAAATTTATTTGGAGATCGGAAAATTTTTCACGCGAAACCGGATAGTCATGGCTAACAATGCGTAACGTTTTTGCCAGACGTTCCACACTCGTCATCCGGTCTTCTCTATGAAAACCGCTCCCCCTCCCTTTGCAGCACCACACGGAGCAGTTCATTTTCTTGACCCCCTCCCTACTATTTACTTTTCTTCTATCTTCTGTCAAGCCGAAGGAACATTTCACGACTATCCGTTTGATGTGCTGGGCAGTTAGCAGCAAATTATTTCAATTTAATAGAGGATGGTGCAAGCTCCTTGCTGTTTCCCCATCGTTCTGAAATTAGCTTGGTGTGAATAACCTCACTAAACATTTTGTCATTGCTCAGTGCCATCAACTGTTTCCACTTCTGTTAGTTGTTCTCCTTTCTTGTATTTTATCAGTCTTCAAGCCGTCCGCCCTGTTTAGTGGTAAGAGTGCCTGACTGCGGATAGGGAGGTCCTGGGTTCGAATCCCGGTTCGGGCATGATGTACTTTCTCTCTCTATCTATCCTGTCTTTGTCCTTTCTGTGTATGAATGAGGTGTGAATGGTTGCCTACCCTATAAACGGGTCCCTATGGCATGTGTGTACTGAAGCAGTCGGACTCCACACCAAATATGGTTCAGTATGGAAAAGTGGAGCAGCGTACCCTATATTGTCAGCCTAGCTGGCACAAGACAAAATAAAAAAAAAAATCAGTCTTCAAGACACAGAAGTAACAATCGCTCGATGATAATTCATCATTAAGAAATACAGAAATCACACAATAGGTAACTAAATTACAGATAAGAACACACACATATTTGTATAAGCTTCATTGACGACAAGTCGTTCCCTTGCCTAAGTAAGACATGCAGGAAAATTTCGACCATTTCTCAAGTGATGCGATGTTTAAATTAGACTCACATTTTTTTCTGGGATTATAATTTATTATATGTAGTCAAATTTTCACAGAATAAGCAGGTAAAATTTCTACTGATGAATGATTTTCATAACAAAAATATTTCTGTAAATAATTTACATTAATATCAAAAATTAAAATTAAGTAGTTTTGGATTCATCAAAACTCAACTCATAAGCACAAGTAATTTAGATTAATAAAAAAAGTAAACTTATTTGAAAAACATGCATAATTTAAATACGGGGAACTGTCACAAAATAATGACAGTTTCAGATGAGGAATATTAGTGATCAAGAAGGGATCATGAATTTTAGGAATAATCAAGCAAACCAAAACCGAGCAAAATAAAAGATAAGAAAACTATCGATTTTAATAATTAAATAATTTTTTACGAATATATTTCAATTTTTATGCTTATTTTGTATCTACATATATTGTTGAATTATATTTTATGTTGTTATTGCTGTTACTAGTGACACTTGGACAAGCCAAGATCGCTATGCCGTAGCTATGCGAGTTTAAGTCAATTGGGGGCGTCTTTCGTTTAATCAGAGCACCATGAAGGTGATAGTACGACTTTTGCTCTTCAAATCCTCCAATAGATGGCAGCATCAGAGGATCTATTCCCACAATTTTGGCATTGATCTGAAGGGGGAGTAAATTTCTCCAGACCATTGCACCCATGGTAACTGCTCAATGACCGACCACAGGACTTTCGATTCTACAGATTTAACGAGCACGTATATCGCATGTACTCGGTGGATCTTTGGCGGCATTGGGAATCGAACCCCACCCTTTCGGATGGAAGGCCGATACCCTAACCGCTAGGCTACCACGGCCCATTATATTTTATACACCATAGACTACATTGCAATTATGTTGAAGTATGCTTTTCCGAAAGGCCCTTTTATTATATTTTTATCCGCTTTGACACCACATGTTTTATATATATTCTAGAGATTTTAATCGACTATACGTGGGTAAAGAAATTACTATTTCAAATTTATCATACAAATATTTATCAAAATTTACCTTACTATCAAGCAATTATTTAATAAATATCAAGAATAATCGAGTGGCATAAATAGATAAATAAATCTGAAGTTTATTTTACATCACATA
Organism: Latrodectus elegans; assembly: GCA_030067965.1. Lineage (NCBI taxonomy): Eukaryota > Metazoa > Arthropoda > Arachnida > Araneae > Theridiidae > Latrodectus > Latrodectus elegans. Next base: position 64,469,521 of record CM057809.1, read on the forward strand.
GCAACGGTAAACAATTTCTTTGTGTGAGTGAGAATTTTATTTAGGAACTCAAGATATATTTTAATTTTTTATTTCTTTCAATATATTGCTTAAATATGCAGGGTTCCCAAGGTCATTTTATCTATTCTTATCTTGATATTATTCAGCTTAATAAGGATAAAACACTACCTATAGGAGTTTTTACCCACGATTCATCATTTCACTTACTTGATCTCATTTAAAAGAATTACTCAGGAGAATTTTTATGTAGTTTAAGGACAGAAGATCAAAATAAAAATACTTGGCATTCATATTTTGAAATTCATAATTTATGCATTTGTGGCCATTAGTAATTTATGCATTTGTGGCCATTAGTAATTTATGCATTTGTGGCCATTAGTAATTTATGCATTTGTGGCCATTAGTAATTTATGCATTTGTGGCCATTAGTAGAGAACTAGTAAAAATTCAGCATTTAATTTGGATAATAAAAAAAAGCAGTTATATAAAAAAAAATTATATAATACAAAAACAACTTAGTTTTATATTCTATTTAAAATGCTGTACTAAATTATAAATTTTAATATTTTATCACACACAATTAAATTTAAACACAGACATTTCATTTCTTTTTACTTTTGTGACAGAAAATGTCTTATAGGAAAAATATTTAAGCCTACAGTTTTTTTATTCGAAAGGTATTGATCTGTGTGACTTTAGGAATAAAGTCCTTTAATACTGATTATAAGTTTATATAATATGAATTCACTGAGAATTAGTGATAAGATATTTGAATTTGTGTGTGGCTCTATAAATCCTGATAAAATTTAGATTTAGATTTTAGTTTGTAACTTTTTAAGGATCTATATAATATGCTTATGCGTGTTTCGATTTAAATTTAAAAATATGTTCACAACTTCATACGCGAGCGCAAAACCAAGCAAAATACTAACAAAGAAAAATTATTGAGTTTAATTGCATATATTTAAGAATGTTTTTATATTTAATTATATATATATATATATATATATATATATATATATATATATATATATATATAAGTAGAAATTATATAGCCTCTGCTTATCACTAATCTAAATGCAGGATCCTGATTGCTAATGCGGATTTGTGGTTAGTGTTTGGTTCTCTTTCAATTGATATTGCTTTCGAATCGCTAGTGAGAGAGTTGAGCAACATTAAACAATTTCTGATTCCATCTAATGTATTTACTAAAACATTACTTCTATCTGTAAACAACATCCAACAGTAATATACAAGTTAAATAAAATATATGGCCCCCCCAACACACAGACACACAACATTGAGTTAAATAAAATGCAAGTAAATAAAGCACTTGAATATATCCACCAAGATATATTTTATTTAACTTCCGAAAGCTTTTGAACTATCTATACTTTTCTGATATTTATAAATGAATGAAAGGGAAGTTTAAAATTGAAATATAAATGGAAGAGAGCATGACTCTTTTTTAAGAGTTTAATTGTATACATTTAGGAATATTGTTATATTTTAAGTGCAGAATATAGTTTGACTAAGAAACTATCTTTCTAATAGATATTAAATTGTTAAATAAATGAAAAATTTTCAATTAAAATTTAAAATCCTTTTTTTCATATTTGTTTCGTTAAATATTTCCATTATTTGCATTAAATTTTTAAGTGCAAGATTCAGTTGTAAATTTTGAGTATTTTAAATGAGTGTTAAATAAGCGCTAATACTTTATCACATTTAAAAACCAGTGGTATAGCCAAAAAATAATTTCCTGTGGTGTATCTCACTCACAATTCAAAGAATAAGTGAAAATATTTAACACTAAAATGACTGCTAGCACCATCTAAGAAATGTTCGGAATTTAGTACCACTGAACATCATAATTTACTTTTATACAACTGTATGCAGTGCTCACCCTCATTACTTATATCAGCCACTTCAAAAAGTATATCCTCAACCATTCATGATACAGATTGCTTGTAGTAGAACAAGAAGGGAAATTAATTGAGATCCACTCGACATTTACTCGACCTTCGAAAGGCACTGGACAGAATGCAAGATAAATGAAATAGCAAATCAGATCGATAAATAGCAGATTAGAGTGATGGTAGTTGATGCAACGAAATAAGGAGAAAAATATAACGTTGACACGCTCCACTAATCTGAGCAAATAGGAAATATAAAAGGAATTAATTGAACTGATCCGATTGTATGGTTTTATTGGATAACATCCTACATAAAGGAATGGAAAGTTTTATTTTTTAGCCATTCCATTTTTCCCAGAGCAATCTGACAATACCACCAAATACTCATTTAATTAAATACAAATAAACTGGGGGAAAAACAAACAAGGAGACAACATAATTGCTAGGTTCGATTTTCATACGCAATTCTGAGTAAGTGAGACAACTTTAGGTATTCATTTAAACGTCTCTCGAGGAAATACATTTGTTCGCACAACCTACCTCTCTTCACAAGTTCTTTTTTTTTTTTTCCTTGTTGGCTTATTTTATTTTCAATAGTTTTTTTTATAGATTTAATACAGTTTTTTTTTTAGTGAAAGGGTTGGTTGTGAAAGAGAGATGTGAAATTTTTCTAAGGCGTTTCATTTGACTGTAAATTAGTTTCGATTAAATGTTTCCCAACCGAAACGAATTATTTTATTTCCTAGAAATATTACTGAAGTTATACAACGCTACTCAACCTAACAACATTGAGGAAATTTAAGCTGGCTTTTTTTTAAAGTGAGTCATTGCTAAAAGAGGCTGTAATTTACCACTTTTTATTATTTTTTTTATTATGCATTGTAATTAGTTTTTTCGTGATAAAATGATTGGTAATAGAGCATTTCTTTTATATGAATGTAGCAGTTAGCTGTCGTCCTAAATTGCTTTGTAAGCATTTCTTAAATTCTTATTGATAGCTCAAAAGCTGAATAATATAAATATCAATTACATTGCTTGATAAACGAAGAAAATTAGAATGATTAAGAATATTTTTCAATTAAAGCCAATTTTTCATTAGGTAAACTATTAAGTTAAGAAAAACTTTTTTTTAAATTTAATGAAGGCTTTTTTTCTAAATCAAATAAAAATATTTCATAAGACAGAAAGAGAAAATAAATTTAGTCTTTGATGTTGTATAAAATATTTTTTATTGAAAACAAAACTTTGTTTGATAATTTTAAAATAAATGAGATTTAATAAAGTGGAAGTACATTTAATAAAAGTATACATTCTCTTGTGCTATCAAATATTAGAGTTGAGATCATTTTTTATTTAAACTGAATTAAAGAATTCAAGCTAACCCTAATTTAGATAAATAGTTTTGAATATTTTAAAAGGATTTTTAAAACTATTTTGATAATATTATTGGTAATATAAATTCATTTTGAATGATTGTATTCTTTAATTTTCAAACAATAATTCTAATTTCTACTGATCGAAAAATCATCGAGAGAAAAAACGCTACTGAAGGTCACTGTGCAAAAAATAAACTTGATGGTAAGAAGACGCTAAAACAGCAAATTCATCATTGCGCGAATCCAGACAGAGTTGAGTGTGTTTATGCATGGATGAACATAAACCCAGAAATTTGAGCTTTAAAGCTAAAAGTGTAGCACTAAATTTATCTGGAAGGAAATCGATACAGTTTTTTTTCCATGGCAACACTTATTTTTGCTGAAATTTCTCTTTGATTTGTGAATTTGAAAAAAAAGTATCAAATTTTTGCATTTAGATTCTCTGATTTAAACTTTCAGCTGACATCGACATAATTTTTTATACAAAAAATTGAATAAGATTAATATTTGCTTAAACTCGTCATATTATCAAGTGGCTAAATTCAAATTAAAATTTAAAGTAATCTCGTTTATCTTGAATTATTTTTCTGAACATAAAAAATACAATGAAAACTTACTATATTAATATTACCAAAAAATGCAGTGCTTTAATTTTTATAGCAATGAAAGTAATGTATATAAAATGGTATTGCAATATTTATACACTTTCGGGAAGAAGAAGTAAGGGGATGTGGAAGCTTTATGCCATTTAAAGACTTTAGAATGCAATCAAAGGATGTTCACTGTGATTTTGGAAGAAAAGTATGAGAAAGTTGGCTGGAAGACACGTAAACCATGATATTAAAATAGAAATATTAGTTGAAAAGGAATTCTTTTAGCTAAATAGGCACAGTAGAAAGTATTTTATACAAAGAATACAAATTCTCATTGCATGAGAATACCATTCAGGACCTTGGGACACTCAGAATTCTGTTGGAATTTCCCCCTTTATCGTTAAAGATATTTTCAGTAAAAATTAGGAGACACTAATTATAAGAATTTAAATTTATCACATTATATTGTATACTCTAAAAATAATTTTTTGAGCATTCCTATCGTCCCATTTTTATGGACTCAATGTACACTGATTTACTGAGCTCATGAAACAATCTTTGATAATCTTGATGCATTCAGAACATAAAGTATAAAGTTTATGCATTAAAAGTTACTTCTCCATTCTACTTATTTAAGTAAAATTAATTAAAAACTTTGACAATTACATTTATACCTCAAAATTTAAAACGATTCCAGCTAAATATTATTAAAAAGTTATTTGAACTTCTTTTAATTTTGTCAAAGCTTTAGTTACGTTGCAATGGATTATTTTATCATATGCTAAATTTCATTAAAAGTTCAGAAAATGTAAAATGCGCATACAAATTATCAAATTAGTAAATAAAATTCAAAGTATATGGAGATTGTTTTTAAAGATACGGATCAAAAGTAATTATTTTTAGAATGTCTACAATATTGCCTTTAAATCATTATCTATTTGTCTAAAATTGTGTATGTCATATATCAAACAATAATAATAAGCAAATATATGCATGATATACATATTTGACAATGTCATACGAAAATATAATTTTACATATTAGACATTTGAAATTGTCTTTCCACAGACCGTTTATTTTTCAGCTGTGTTATTTTCCCCAAAATAAATATAATTCAAATTGAATAAAGCTTCTGAATTTTAAAATAACTCATTAAAAGTTTCATAACTCAAAACAAAATGACATTTTCGTGAAACTTTTCTTTTCTTTTAATTTTTTTATATTTTTTACTTTGTCTATTTGTTTGTTATCAATTGCAATTAATAACTTCAAAGAATACTATACATTTTACACTTTCTATCAATTGTGTTAGTTTTTTACAGTCTTTTGTCATAAAAATTCATTTTATGATGTTTAATTCTGCAATCGATATTAGAAACGAACTGTAAAAGTAAAACATAAAGAATTCTGTAAAAGTTTCATGATCAAGGAGTCCATAACCCAAGACGTTTTTATCAGAAAATTTACAATAAAAATACTACAATTAAATGAACAACTTGTTTAAACTAATTTAAGAAGAAATCAAAACCAATTATGTTATAGTAACAACACAATCTGGTCTAAAATGCCTGGAAATAATTTATATATTAAAACTTATTTATAATATACAATATTTTCAATTAATTGTTTGGTTGCAGGCTTTGTTTGAAATAATTTTAACAGTACAGTTAAATTATTTTCATATTGTATGTAATAAGTGTAAATTAAACTTAACCTGGAGGCTAACTAATTAAGCTTTTAGTTACTGAAGTTTTATTTGAAGTCTTTACAAGGTTAAAAGGGGTGATGATGAAGAAATTTTCTTCTCTGTATATTAAATGATTCGACAACAATGAGAATTCCACATAATAATGACGTCATTATTTTTCTCTATTATCAAAAGCTATAAAAAGAATACTAAAGCTGTCTATAACAGAAAAGAAACTGTGATAGAGATCGATGAAAGATATAGACACTTGGCTATTATGGAAAAATAAGATGTTCTAAATTACTTCCAAAAGCCCATTTTAAGAAACAGAATTTATAGAATAATGATGGGCAGATAACGCTAGACCGTGAGAAAGATTAATAAATGAAGAGGAAAGAAGTAAGAAAAAAATTAAAATACGAAAAGTGTATTTGAGAATTATAACTAAGAGAGAGAGAGAATACGATTGCACAAAGAGATAGCTCCTTTTTTAAAGTGAATCAAGTAAATAAAAAAAAAACATGCTTTAAATATTGAGTAAATTCTTTTTGTTATCTGAAGTTATACAAAAGGAAATCTCATTGCTGCAATAAGTTACTAATTAAAATTAACAAATACTAATTTTTTTTTTAATAAAGCATTATTCTCTTACTTGTTTGTTTATTTTATGTGTTTTATAAAGTCAGTATAGGCTATAAAAATAAGTGATGTCAGTTTGATAAGAGTTGAATTAATTTATAAGGATCCTTATTTCTGTACTTCAAATACTTTTTAGTATACTGTATCAATTTACATCATGTGATACATAATAACTTACTTTTTTATGAAGCAAGCTAATGAATATACCTAATGGCACATAAATATTATATTTGTATATCAGTTTATTAGTTAGAGTTGCAAAATTGTAAAACAATATACATATGATTAGTTTTTCATACTCAAGCAATTTTCTCAATAAAAATTTATAGAGTATTATTTTCGCAAAAAAATTTTATATTAATAAATCTAATTATTTCAGGGAATGTTAATAAATTATCATACAATTAATAATTTTAAAGCAAGAATAAATAAAATAGTTTAATTCGACTCATTATTTACAAAGCTGTACATTTTTTGCTAATTATCGTTTATAGAGAACCGCAGTCATTCAAATTAATAACAATAAATTTTGGAAATAGTCTCAAAAATCTATTTTTTTACGCACATTAACTACAGCTAGTGAATGGATTGTAAAGAAAGTCAACGACTCTTTCTTGCAAGTTCTAAGAAGAATATCTGCCATTGCCACTTTTATTTTCTCCCTTCCGATCGTCAAAAGGTATATAAAAAAGAAAACGACATCCATTGACAGACGATAGTTTAAAACTAACCACTTCTTAGAGTTATATCTTCTTTGAGCTGTTGTGATTTGTTTGCTTTTATTTATCTCAATAAACTCAAGAACTTGGCTGTCACTGAGATCAAGTAATTTATTTCCTACGAATAATATCAGTTAATGAGATTTGTTTCTACTGGGATAATCCTGTTTGTTTTTCATCATGGGAATGATAATGAGTTGCTAAATAAAGAAATTTTATTTTGATTCCGTGATACTGAATCTGGGAAAAGAGCTAAGATTTTTCTTGTAAGATCGTTTCCATTTGTGCATGACTGAATTTCTGAGATGGTAGCATTTCAAATAATGATGTTTTCATCGAAATTTTTTGTTGAGAATATGTAATAAATATCAAGAATAAGAAATGTTGTTACAAATAATTATTATAAAAATTTTAAATGTGGGCGCATAAATAATAAATTTCTAGATAATAAAATTCGATATTAATTTATAATTCAATCATAATTTACTCCCACGAAATTTAAATGCAAAAATAATTGACTACGGCACTCGAGCAATACAATTAATATGATGATTTTTTTTTCGTTTATTAGTTCAACTTTTATAATAAATTATGATTTAAATAAAGAAATTTCATATAGATAAAAAAATTAAAGTAATATTGTAATGCAATTACGAAATTTGTTCTTATGAGCACAAACTCTTATAATGTATTAAATTCTCAAAGTTCTTATTAGAAAGAAATTTTTTGAATAATTCCCTCAATTATTAAAGTGTAAATGTAATTACCATTAAGTTATTATCATATTATGAAAATTTTATTTCAGTATTCAGAAATATGAAGTACATGGAAGCATCAATGAAGGGTTAGTCTAATTTTACGGTTTTTTCTATTTAAAAAAAAAAAAAAAAAAAAAAAACTAAGAAATCAAAAATATTTTATGCTGCTTAATTTTAGTGTGAGTGGATACTTATTTTAACACCATACCATGAAAATTAAACCAAAATGCTATAGTTACATTATATTATATTGTAATTATTTAACACTAATTAATATTAATATAGTTTGAATATTAAAGACTTTAAGAATTGTATGGAATATTAATTCTTAAAATTGTAATAAAAAGTAAATTAATCTTTTTTTGACTTACTTCAATGGACAGGCCACAAATATAATAAATATATATGACTTACCTAAAAAAGAAAGAAAAAATTAGCTCATTAAATAAAAAATTTAAAAATATATAAATGAAAAACTATTATATACTTTATCATACACAAGAAAGAAGGATTTTAGTAAAAATATTTCTTTATTACTTATATCATTTTTAATCCAACTAGCGACATTTTTTTTCACATTTTGAAAGCGATAGAATTACTTTTTAACTCATATATGTTATAAATGATTGCAAATTTGTTATTAAGAGAAATGTTTCGTAAAGCAGTTGATAATTTCTTGTTTATACTTCTCAATTTTTATAATAGTGTAAACGACACATTTATTTCATTTAAATTTTTGCTAAATAGAGATAAAAAGTTGTAAAATATTTTTCCTTGATTATTTTATGAGAATATTCTCTGTCGTTAAATTTATTAGCTATAATAAAAATGACACATTTACCTCTTCTTAAATTATCCTTTTATAGATTCATTTAGAAAATAAACTTGTCAAAAAGTTGAAATTTTAACAAAAAATCCTCTTCGAATTAAAATTGTCTTAAAGGGAATATTTTAAATTCATAGCAAAATAATGTAAAAACATAACTTTAAACGTGCTATGAGAGTAAAAGCTGTGAGAGTAAAAATAACTATTTTTGAGTGTTCATGGTGCACGCACACACACACACACACACACTAAACATAATAAATTTATGAACTTTAATATTATCTCACAATGACGAATTTTAAAATTATCTCCATAATTTAAAATTATAATATTGATTTTCTTAAGTTAAACATAAACGAAGCCATTGGTATCTCATGAAACTGATCGTGGAACTGGAAAAAAAAATGACTCACTTAAGAAAGATTTTGTTTTGTAAAAGGAAATTGATTTTAAGAAACTAACTCTCTTAAGAAAGTACTATTCCCATTAAAAATCAATTCAACTGTGAAAAAATATTTTAGATTCTTAGCAAAACAATACTGAAAAAAAGTTATTCAAACGTATTTTTAAAATACATGGCGTGAGTTAAAAATAATTGTCTTTCTGCATGAATAGCAAAAGATTATTTAATTTTATCACTTCTCCATTTACAAAAGAAATGATTTTTCTAAATGTTGCGACTGACATCTACTTATTTTATTTAAGAATTATGATTTCAGTAAGGCTGTGCAATCTGAAACAAAATTCCATCATGTTTGCAAATGAATAATAGTTGGCAATCTCCCTGCAATCCTGAGTACATTTTTCACTTTCTAAGATATTAAACACTCGCATGTTTTTCAAGAACTTGAGAACTTATTTCGCTTACAATTATGTTCTTCCCTTTAACCGTAACCCTGACCGCACTTGTATGAGAGATAGAATTCACCAGAGTCAAATTTATTTAATACATATTTTACATTTTGCAAGGCTATAAGCACGGAAACGTGTCATTTTTAAGCGATTAAAACTAACTCAACCACTTTTTATTTTGAAATGAAAAAAAAATAATAATAATTTAAACTAAACTTCAATGGGATAACCAGTTTTTGCATAGAGAAATCGAAAATTCTTCAAACTTTTTTTTATTCCCACGCCACTGACCTTAATTTGACCTATAAACGGACTTGTCTGGTAGCAGCAAAAATGAATTCAATAGTTAAGAAGAGCATACCCCTCCCACGCCACAGGTTATAAGGCGTGGTATTTTTTTTATTTTGTCCTATGAATGAAACAAAATTTATTATTCATTTATATACAGTTTAATTTCCCATTTATTGCTTAACTGATCTATAAAGGGGACATCATCCTTTGTTTTAAGGAACAGTGATGAGGTACTCGAATCCTCTGAATCTTAAAAGATTATCACGATTCAAAAGGAAAAAAAATGGAATTTTCCATTATTTGAATCTTAATACAAAAATAAATTATGGGGTAAAAAGTTTTAAGAGCCAACACATGCTAAATTGTGTGTGTGTATGTATATATAAATTCTATATTTTAATAATATATATATAAATTCTATATTTTAATTTATTCAATTCATATCAATGTTTATGTATACTTTTAATGCAATTTTATGGATGAATGACTAAAGCATTCAGTACAATACAAAACAAAACTATCCAATTGCATTTCCTATTTAGGTAATTGGTAATTAAGTAATTGTTTAGTAAAATGCTTTCTAGAATGTTCTCACAGCAGAGTTTATGAATAGTTTCAATTGTTTTCAGATTAAAAAAGGAAAGAAATTAATTTAGGAAATATTTATTAAATATAAAATATTTAATCAAATTTTTTTCAAAGAATAAAATTACATTCTCTATGAAGTAAATATATTTTAATTATATTTAAGATAATAGAAAAGTTCCAAATTTCATTTGTAATCACATTTTTTATATATTAGGTTATATTCTAAGTTCAGAACTGTTATGATAGCTTTCTTAATTAAAATCTGTTAATATAACGTAAATGGATTTTCGGGTTCCAATTTTTTTAAATTATTCTTATGCAATTCTGAAGGTTGGATAAGGACATTTGTTTTAAAATTTTGTAAGAGTTTAAAAATGTTAATGACAAGTTGGAAATGAATTCAGTTATTAGCTAACACCCAATAAGAATCAAACTAAAAAAAAATTATTATAAAAACATTTCTAAAGACTAAATTTTATTATTAACCATAACTTTAAATGTAAGTCTTGCAAATCGTATAAAATTTGTTGCATGCGGTTATTTAATAAGTTTTGGTTATTAATATTGCTAGCAATTTGTTGCAGATGGTTTACTTACTAAGTTGCAAAATATGATAGTAATGAATTGTATGTTAGGAATTAATTAACAAACACACAGGAAAATAAAGCTTTTCCTGTAAGCAAAACGTGGCATTCTTGCTATTCACTGATTAAAAAATAATTATTCAACTTTCAGAAACGTTTTCAGAATATTAATCTCGAATTGTTCTCCTTATTTCCAAATTTTTTATTTTTCAATATAAATTGATTTAAACTTATTTTTATAACAACCTAATTATATTTTACGTATTAAGAAAATCAATTAAAATTATTTCATGAACATTTTCTAATCATAAATTTTTACTTTTCATAAGGGAAATGGAACTGCGAATTTATGTTCAGAAAATTATGCGATAAAAATGAAAATCAAAAAAATTGTTTTTCTGAAAATTCGGACTTATAAAACAATTTAATTATTTTGAGATAAAATTTTCATTACGGAATGCATAATATTTGATTAAGCTAATTTTAAAGCAATGCAAGTTTATCAAAATAAAAGAGAATCAAATTTTAATTTTATTAAATAATGAATTATTTACGTTATTCTTTAAGATATACCAAATTATTTTAGTAACATCTGGCTAAAAAGGATTTATTTCACTTATAAAAATAAATAGGCGTGAATATAATTAAAAATTAACAAAATTCAGATTAAAATCTGAGAAATTATTTTCACATTCACATAAGCAATTATATTAAATATGTTGAACATAATATCACCCAAAAAATTCAAGAACTATACAAAAAAACTCTCAAAAGAGGATTTTCCGAGTAACTTTACAACCATTATTGGAATACTATTTTAAGAAACTAAGGCATGTAATCTTGCTTATGTTGTGATAAAACAACTTCGTATTTTTTAAAACTATAATCTACACACTCTATTTTCAAATTTTATTTATTGAACATCTATTGTTCATAGAATAAGCAAGCGTTCATCAATCAAGTACCTGAAAATCAAAAAATTTTCTTGAGTGAAATATCGGGAATATATCAACATGCTGTATTATTTAGTCTAACTTATATCTTGTAGTTTTTTTAATTTATTCATCCGTATAAAACTTATAGAGTACTCTTATTGTTAAAAAAGCTTTGTTCAAATTTTATGAGGCTCATAAAGTCGTTACATGAAAATATATGCGAACAAATTTGATTTAAATTTGTTTAAGTGTTCCATGATTTGACCCTTATACTTTTGCCGGAAATTTTGCCTAGGGTAACCATTGCAGTTAAGTTTTTCCTAAAATGGTTAAGAATAATCCTTTCTGTTATATAATGATATTAAAAAATTAGCTCGTATTTTTATCTTCTCCATGATGAATTCAATAATTTTTAATAAATTAAATTGTAGGTTTAAAAAATATGATGCTTTAAACTATGAACATACTTTACTTAATTCTGATCTTTCTTTCCTGGATTGCATTAAAGAAAATATGAAACAGTATCTCTTTCCTACATTATTGTTTTTAAAAACTAGTTTTAAACTTACAAATTATCAGAGTTGAAAAATGTATTACTAACGTATTTTGTTACGAGGTGCGTCTCTTCCTTATCTTCCTTAACCCCTTTAAGAGATTAAAGGGGTTATAATGTAACACTAAACGATACCATACACTTTCCCTTATCATTGTGGCAAACAGGTTAAAAAGGTTAAATGAAAGTTTTTGGAGTAACTCCTCACATTAATTCTACCGTTAAGTTAGAACAATGGAAGAGTTTCCCACGAATACAAATGGATTTGCTTTCACTGAGTTTTAATTCCCACGCCTCTAACCTCTGAATGACCTTAAAATTTCCCACCCACATTTACTTCCAGTTTGTTTCCTAATGGATATAGATACATAGTGGAATAAAATATTACTAAAAAAATAGCTCCGGTGTCTGTTATACATTTTACAGAGGAGTTAGGTCAAAGCCTTCAAAGTGAATTGGGGCATCTCAGCCAAACTGACCACTGCAGCACTAGGAGAAAATATCAAAAAGCTATAATTGTAAAAGCATCGCTTTTTTCCTCCCTTTTTGTAACAAAAAGACACTCGACGAAACAAATCCCATTTTTTGACAGAGCATTGCTGAAATTTTACTATCAGCAAAAAAAATGTAGCTAGATTTATTTTAAATGCTTATCCTGGTGTCTAGTCAATAAGTGAACTGAGTGACTTAACTGCAAAATGCTAGTTAACCAGCAAATTTAGACTGCATTTTGTATAAGGTATAGAGAATTTAGTATAACTGTATTTATTACCTTGTAATCGTACTATTTCTTTGCTAAGATAAACATTACTCATAACTATTATTTAAATCTGTTATTATTATTATGTTTGAATATCGAACTGTAATACTCTGATGATTTCATTGATGATGAATATCAAATTAAAAGAATAATAACATAATTTGTTATTATTCTTTTAATTTGATATTCATCAAATTAAAAGAATAATAACAAATTATGTTATTATTATGTTAAGGAGCACTTAAGTTGGAAAAAAAAACGTAAAATCAAATGTAAGTAAAATAATAATTTCTCGACTTAATCTTTAAATTTAAAATTATAAAATTTAAAAGACACTAAATGACTATGAAAATTTTGCCTTAATTAAAGTTTTACGAGTGATGCATTTATGATTGTGAAATAAATAAAACAGAAATATATAAAGAAAAATAACAATTTATAGAATTCGATTTTTAAATATTTTTGTAAAATTACTTTTTATTTAAATCTGCAGGCCACTAAAAATATAAAGATTGGTAGATAATATTAGGTATTTATTTAAAAAAAATATTGAAATATTAATATAAATTCAAAAGAAAGGGAAAATAATGATAGAATTTCCTGCAAAATGAATATGAAAGTTGCAATAGCATTTTGCTTAAGATAAATATATGGCATTGTATGTATATTTTATGTACTTATATTGTATGTATAACAAAAATAAATGTATTTTTTAACTTTATAAAAAAAAAGTTTCTTTACGCTTTCATTACAATTTTCTACAAAAAAGGGAAACAAAAATTTATTTTATTTCCATTTGGCATAACAATGACAAAAAAAAGAGAAGTTTGAATGCTTTATCTATAATTAATTTATTATAAATTAAATATAATAAACCAGTAGATGTTAGAAATAAATTAATGAAATAAAATACTGAGTTGTTTGATAATACAACAGAAGTATATATCTCCATGGGGAGTGCCAAGAGTTGCTTTTATGTAATATCTTTAACTTGAACTATATAAAATGTTAGAAGAAAGTGATTTTCCGAAGTAATTTGTTTCTACTTTACTTCTTGGATACCTTTCATATTTCACAATATCTCGGATAGTTTAAGTATTTCAATAAAAATGTATTCTAAAATTAAAAACTTTTCATAAAGTATCGTTTTCATGTTTTTTTTTTATATCACAAGAAAACTTTTCATCTATTAAGAAAAGGTTCATACTCTATAAAAGAAAATTAAAGAAATTACAAACGGGAATATATGAACAATTATTATTTAATTGAACTGTAGAGGTAAAATATTGTTGTTTTCAAAATAATCACATAATACAAAGCAGATACCTGTATCATATTTGATTAAAGAAACAGAGAGAGTGTATATTTAGATGAAGGCCTAATAATTGTTTCATTCACCCATCATCGAAGCCAAAAAAGCGGGTAATTTTGGAGTTATTTGAAATGGAGATAACCCGTATTAAAGAGATTTTTTATTTGTTTCTTATCTAAGTGTTGAGATAGATTTCTTGATACTAAGAGATTACTGATTATTGCATTGTAAAAGTGAAAGTGTATGAAATAAATTACCATAATCTATTAATTAACAACTAAAATCAATTATTCAGTTTCTGCTTTTATTAATTTATTCATCATTTCTAGACACATATCAACTCACAGTTTGTATTTTAAGCAATCTTTAGGTTAAATGAGTTGAAATTTCCCTATAAATAAGTTAGTAACAGTTTATTTTCATTTATTTATAAAGTTTGGTTTCAATATACTACTTCAATTTATGAATAATCATATAATTGAATCACAAATTTTTTTAAAAATGTTATTTTATGAAAAATAGCAATTTTACATTATTGTCAACAATCTCACAGATGTGAGACATGTTACTGACTATAATATAACAATCATAAATGAAGCAAAAATTATCATTGTTTGTTTTCTATAATTTATTTAATTAAAATCAGTTTTAAATTTATTAATAATTCTGTTCATTTCTCAAGTATATGTTTAGCAATTATGGAATAAAAACTTAAAAGTTTTAAATTATTATTAGTAGTTAAAAGTTACGTATCTCATAGTTGCTGTAAGCTACAATGCGTAATTGAAATCTTTTTTACGTTTCAGAAATGTAAAAAGTATTATTTTTCTTTTGACTTTTTGGAATTTTGTAAGGAAACTCTGAAGCATTTATATTCATTAAACCAAACATTTTTTCGACGAATTCATTATTTTATTGTATTAACTACAGCATTAAAAGTTAATTTTAATAAATTAAGTAAGCACTTAATAATTAAATGCAAAGTAATTTATTAAGGAATAAATGTTTTTAACGATAATATTTTTTGTTTAAAAATGTCCTATAAAATGTCTATTAAAATATACAGAAACGTTCGACTGCATTTTTCACTTAAGACTTTCAAATAATTTTGTAAAATGTTTATTTACTCGAAAACTTTCTTGAAAACCTTCACTTGAAATTTATACGTTTTGGAAACTTTTTCTATTTTAAAGCTTCAATCCAAAGATTACGTGAAACCACCTTCTAGCTACTATTCTTGCCCATAATACATATATTTTAAATCCATTTTTAAGTAGCACATCATTCTGTCAGAAAAGATTACATCATATTAATTATTATTAATGACTTTATATTTGTTTTGCAGCTACAATTCTTTTCGAAAAATCTTTTTGTGAATGTTTTGTCTAGTAAATTTGTTATTATTAAGATGTGTAATTTTAATGAATATGAAATAAATTTTTTAATTTAATGAAAGTGCTACCTGCCTATTGCATTCGCTTTAATGTAACCATAAAATAGTATAAATAAAATTATGTGTACAATGTTTTGCTTTATTAACAGAATACATAGAAAATCTATATCATTAAACTTATTACATTCTCTTGAATAAATTAATATTTGAATTCAAAAATAAATATCAAGGGATAAATCTTTTATTTTTACAAAATCTATAACTACGAAGATCTAAGTACTTACCATTTACACACACAAAATTTACGAAAGCTATCAAGCTCACAATTGAAATAAATAAAATAAATGATATTAACAATTGTTGTGTAATTGTGTATTAACTACAAATATAAAATTCATGAAGAAAAATTTCAAAATATTCGCTGCAACTCGGGCACTTATGAATGTAATAAGATCTTCTGTGGTTGGAAAAGTGAAAGAATTGTGAAAATGAATCTTCCATTCTGAACTAAAGATTTCACCTGTAGTTACTGTAGGGTGAAGTTAGCCAATAAGTTTTGTTCAGTGGCCATGCCTTTATTATAGATTTATTTAAAAAAAATTTTTATCTTTAAGGTTTAGCCCTTTCCCCATTTATACCTTTCGTGTCGAATATTAATCATTCACACGGTGTTTCGCGAAGCGTATCAGGTTTCTATTGTGGAGTGGTTTCACCTTTTCATTATATTGTTTTATCTTTTTGGCGATCAAAATCAGCGGTCCAAATAAAAGGTTCGGTCAGGGACGAAGGATGAAGTTAGTATCTAGATTGAGCGAATAAATACGGCTGGCCTAGTTGGAGCAGGATGAGAAGTCTTATATATAGAAAATCATTCACCGGCCATCTTGCTGTAAGGCTTGACCTTTCCTAATAGCACAAGTAATCGAGAATGAAATGAAAAAAATCCCCTCAAGCCTATTCTGTTTCCATTTCTGTCACAAAAAATAAGTAAGAAAACGGGTAATTATTGTCCTAAGTTCGCCTACAAATTATGAAATGATTCCCCGCCAAATGTAATTAAACTTTTAAATTTGAACTTTATTAAATTTAAATACAGTTTGTTAAGACAGAGAGAAATTTTATTTGACATTACTGTAAATCTATATTAGTAAAAAGAGGCGCTTTTATGTTTCGACAAATAATATGAATCTAAAAATAAGCAATCTATAAAAAAACTTATTTTTTTTTACTTTTCCTGCTATAATAATATAGTAACAAAACGAAGCTTTATTTTGGTTAAAGAAAAGATAAAAATGTATGATTTTAAAAATAGGAATATTATAAAGAAAATTTATTTTATTTCAAGCACAATCTTTTATTCTGTCCAGTTCCAATAAAAAGTAAAAAAAATTGTTTCATGTAATAATTAAATTATCAAAATATACAGTTTAAATATATTTACGGTTAATTATTAGTGAATTTTTTTAGAAGTTTTTTAATTGTGATTTTTACAAAAGACATAGATAACTTAAAAATGACAACTTCTCTAATACTGAGTCAATTTATGAAATCTTGTTATAGCCTTTCTTATATAGCATAAACTAACTATATAGTGAAATATGAAAAAAATTTTTTTTCAAAGAAATGTTACAGAAAGTGTAAAATATATTTCCATTTAATCATATCGTAAATTTCGAAGTGAATATATTGATTAGCTTAACAAATTGTTATATAAAACTGTTTGAATGTGAACAAACAAAAAACAGATCTTTATTTCATTTAAACACGCAAAACAATGGTCGTGAATGTTGTTTGAATGAAACAAAAAATTGAGGAATGGAAATACCGATAAGGACAAGCTTCAGTGATTGCAAATAGTTCTGGAAAATTTATTCTACGTAATACAAATTGATCGTCTTTTTTACAAATTCTCACGGAGTATCTAAAATTTGCAGGAAAAAATAGGAGCAGAAAGTTAAAAACTTGTGTGAACGATGCGATTCAACTCAAACAGAGCGTTTGAAAAAGAAAAGTGCCCTAAGAAATCTCGCCAAACTAGAAATACGAAGGTATCTATCCCAGAAGGAAACCAACTAGGCATAGCACTAATCTGAAAATGAGTCAAAATTGATGTTGTCAGGGCATCATGATAGTTTCATTCCTATGGTAATCCACAGATATTATTTGCGAGATATCCTGCTCCTCACACAAAATGGCCGAAATTTCAAAGTATCACTTAACAAGTAAATTCACAAATGGATTTTGACAAATGGATTTCTTCATGAGAAAAAAACACGAAGAGAAAATAAATAAATGGATAAATTATGAAAATTATATACACAAATAATTTTTAATGAAAAAAACTTTTTTTAATTTTAAAGGAAGTAATTAAAGATTTTTTATTAATTAAAACCGTATTTCCTTTTTTTATTTCGTTGTATATTCTGTTTACTTTTGAAGAATATAAGCGAAAATTCAATCAGGATTTTTAATTTTAGTTAATACATCAGAGAGGAAATTTATTTACATATTTATTCTGCAAACTGCAAAGGCATATTTTAATGCAGTTTTAAATATTGTCAAATAAGTATTGATGGTAAAAATGTAAAAGTAGTGCTCTTTGTGCACTACTTTTACATTTTTGTAAAATTTACATTTTTGTAATCAAAGCACTCATGTAGTGCTTTGATTATATGTAATATTTAGATAAAAATTCCTGCTTGGTCAAAGAATATTCATTATTTTACAACGAAGTTATTAGAGGTTGATTTGTATTTCAGTCAGTTTATATAGATATTTGATGAAATTTATTTACATATTCATCACAAAAAATTCAGAGGTTTTTAACTATTAAATTTTATTAAATTTGAATCAGAATATCTTTAGGAAAATATTTTTCAGTGCAAAAAATTATTAATGGATGAAATCCAATTCAATTTTCAATTATTTCTACTTAAATGTGAGTATTTCTTAACTGAAACGTTTATAATGCAGGTTTATCTGTAACATGCACAAGTAGAAAAATTGGAATTTTTTATTTAAGTTATAAAATATTTAAATATGAATCAGAATAAATATAAAAATCGGTAGAAAATATTATTTTTACGCACAAATATAACAAATAAACAATCAGCTTAATTATAGAAATTTCACATTTCATAAAATGTTTAATTACCATATATTATTCTACATGTATTTCTAAACTTACTATACGTTTCTCGAATTCTTTGTATCTTTAGAGTTTTCTGAAACTGGTATTCGAAAGTATCCCTTCCGTAATCTTAGTTAGGAATGTTAACAAGGTTATTAAATTCTTAATTGTTCAACTCCATTGATGAAATTATTAGGATGAACTTTCCAGATAGCTTATACTCTAAACTCTAGTAACATAATATAATAAGTACATACTATCATGTTTTGCGAAGTACTAGTAGAGTAACTTTTATTATATTATTTTGCGAGTTGTACATTACAGCCTTTGTCATTTATAAAAGCTAAAAGAGGGCAACTCTGTGTTATATAATTCAAGATTCTAAATTAAATTAGATAAAAATGTTTGATTATTTTTAATTTGTTGGCTTAACAGATTAATTTTTACAAAATTCCTTTAAATTATTAATTATTTAAAAGCACTAACATATTTTAACTTTATTTGTACTTTTAAACATCATATAATTTCTTAACTTATTGAATTTTATACTTTAAATAACAAGAAATTTCGAATATGAAATTTCCGATTTAAAAAAAAAAAAACTAAACTACTACTATTTATTAGACTATAAATTAAAGTATAATATTTCCTTTTAATATATATTATTAAATTAATTATACTAAGGGAATATATCATAATAAACTGTTAACTAACAGTGTAATTTTTTAATATAATGAAATATAAATTCCTAAAACATTTGTTGCAATAAAATTTTTTATTATGTAGTTTTGGAAGAAAATGATTACATTTGAAAGCATTCCCCAAAGAAAATATTTATATTAGTCTGAGTATTGATATAAATATATATTTTATAAGTTAAATTTTTTAATCATTATCTTAAATAAAATAATTACAATTTGTAAACATAAATGTTTAGTATGTTCTTTTAATTGTTTTGAATAATATTTAGTTAGGCAAAAACGTTTTAATGAAATATCGAAATCAAATCTGTTTAAATATCGTTTTTTAAATAATGAAACTAATTTTAAACAATTAATTAAAAAATTTTAAATTACAGTATGTTTCTTAATTTTAACAATGTCACTTGCAGCAAAATGATTTGAAGTTTTCTTTTTAATCGTTTTCTAGTAGTATATCAATAGCAGGGACAGGTGTAAATCTATAATTATGTCAATTATGTTATCGAAAATAAGTGATTTTATAAATAATATTACGAATTCAAAAACCAAAATATTTCACATTAGTAAAAAATTCCACTTCCCCTTAATTCTGAAGATTTACAAGTTATATTTAAATTATTTAAAAAATATTTGTTATTTTTTGATCCAGTTACATTTACCATTTATAATTTTAATTTAAATGGTAGAGAGATTATGTATAGAAAGGTACTTTTATAGAAAATATATTATTATTTTTCATGAAAAAATACATTCCTTCTAAAAAATCCCAGAAAATGATTTACAGGAAGACCTTGCTATTAAACAGACATATTTAAATTTTGAAAGATAATAAATACTTTGAGATGAAATACATATTTAAAGTATTCGAGTAAAATATTTGTGAAAATATATATATGCAAAAATGCAAAAGATATTTTCTTTTTGTTAAAATGTTACATATATTTTACGTTAACGTTAAAAAAATGACTAAAAATAAAAGGAGATTCTCTTTTGACAGTCAAATAATCCACTTAAAAAGAAATGTAAGCAAAATAGTAGTCATTTCTAGCCCAAATTTACTCAGCCTTTGTTTTAATAATTCTAGAAATTCTTTTGCATCATTTATCATAAAACTAGTTCTAAATAGTCTAAATTGTTTCTTTGATAGCAGTGTCATAGAAAATTATATAAATAAAAGATAAAGGAGAATATGCATTTTCACTCTCTTTTCGTCCATAAAAATTGCTCTTATTTAAACCTTGAATTATTTAAATACTCAAAATGTATAACCGAAAATTATTTAAATGCATGAATCTTAATAAACTGTAAAGATCAAATTTCAAATAAATTTGTTAAGTTTTAATTCAAACGAAACTACATGAATTACAAAGAAATAAATGGAAGTCTAAATTTGTTAATTTGTTCTAGAAATTTAAAAAAATTCAAAGAAATATCTCTTAATTTATTTCACTAAAAATGAAACAAGTTTACTGCTTTGAAATTAAATAAGTTTGAAATATTTCATTGTATACTTTCAAAAATATTATTTCTCATAAAGAATTAATTAAATTTTAGAACTTAAAAGTCAGTTGATTTGTTAGAAAAATTAGAATCAATAAATTGTGTTAAAACTTCACTATGACCATGAAAATATTCTCTAAGATCGTAATCTCATTAAATGACTTAATAATTAATAAGATTCTTTTGATTCACACACAATTAATATTCTTTATGAGGTGTGACAATTGTTTACAATATTCGTCAATTTCACATCTATAATTATTGAATATTAATATTTCTGCGTAGATTTATAAGATTTAAGTAATTTATCATCCGGTTATTTTCTTATATTTCACAATGCAAATTATACAAAAATTTAATCAAAAAGAATTTTTTAAACTAATATTCATTCATAAATTCAAAGATCAATAATTTAAAACATTCACTTTAGTGATCTTTTAAATTATTGATCTTTGATGTTTGAAAGCTTTTCACTTTAGGGAAAAGCTTTCAAATATAGTTACATATTAGTAACAGATTGTGAGTACAATATCAGCAAGGTGATCCAGTTGTACTAAAACGTAAATAATATGTAACTAAATTAAAGAATTTTGTATCTTTCACGGGAGTTTTCCCTCAACGCAAAGTAGACTTTTTTCATTTGTTGCACTTTTCTACAATACAAACGAAGTAGGAATGAAAATTTCAGTGATAACTGATGAGAATTTCTATAAAGAAACTGGTTCTGCGTTAAAAACATTGATAAGAAGAAAACAAATAATAAAATGAAAAAATCAAGATAGTAAAAAAGTTTTAACCTACATTTTGATTCTTTCTTTGATCTAGCTTAAGGATTTAGCTTTCGCAAAAGATTCCGATTTATAAAGGTTTTTGATGACAGAACCACACCTTCATGATCATCGATTATATACAAGAAATGACCGATTAATCGAGCTTATAGTGGTTTTCCAGAATGGAAATTACCCAATGAAGCAACTTGCTCGGTAAAATGAAATTTTTTATGCTTCTCACAGATTGGGAATTTTCCTCTTTTGTTAAACCTGATTGGATACAATCTGAGACAGATACAACAAAAGAATTTTAAAGTTTATTTTTTCGTTTCTCCACACTAATGAACGTATTGCGAAACTGTTATGAGGAAGTGAATTTCTTATAAAAGGGATTAATATTAATATACGGACGCCTTTAAGCACATGTGTGACTCGTGAAATAGTTTTTTAATATTAAAAAACCTGTAGAAATACAATATTTTGGTAACATTTTTATTTTATTTTACATTCGCAGAAAGTTATACGAAAATTTAAAAATTAATGTTTTTCTTGCATCTATAAAGGAAACTTATTTTTTTGTATGCAAAGAAAATTCATAAATAATTACATATTTTGTTGCTCAGATTTTAAAACAGATTAAAGCTTTTGGGGATATCTTCTCAGTGATTTTCATATTGAGTCTTATTTTCTAATAACTTCATATTTTGTTATCTAAAAATAAATTAAGAAACAGTTCTACTACTGATTTAAAAATAGCATAATTGTGTTAAATATACAAAATGAAGAATATATATATATATATATATATATATATATATATATAAATGCAATTGAAAATCATAGGCTTCAAAAAATTAAATGTGTCACATATATTTCATACATAAAATTAATGTACTTATAAATGACTTATCAGTTCTGGCTTTATTTGTTTTGCTTTAACATTTAACTCCTTAAAATTTTTAGATAAATAATTCGATTTTAGATAGACAATTAGAATAATTAGATAATGCATCTTAAATAAAATAAACATATATAAGCAATCACGCGCAAAAGATTCACTTTACATAAAATTCCCATAACACATAATTTTAAATGATATATCATATAAATAGAACGTCATTTAAATTATATCATGTTTTCTAAAAAAAGTATTAATGTATAGAATATGTTATAATTAATAACTAATATTTAGCAAAAAAAATGCACCATTATGAATAAGCGAATTTGAAAAATTTACGAAATACTTAGATTTAAGTAAAAACTTTGAATATCTATTTAGCAGCTGGTATAATCAGTTTTATTAAAATTCACGAAATTTACAAAATTCTTCCTGGTAACATTATTAGCGTTAAATTACCAGATTTGTAAAATTGATAAAAAGTCGTTGTTCCATATCTTATAAGACCAAATTTAAATGTAGAGAAGGAAACTTTTTTTCCAGCTACAGGTGGCAAAAAATAGCGTGAAACTGTCGTCAAATGATGCATTCGACTTAAACGGATTAACAGGCCATAAAATAGAAAGATGCCCGCACCTAAATAACTCGAGTTAACTGAAGCTTGCAGTGTAAAGTTAGCTGATCACTTGAGCATGTTTTAGTATCATAGATCTAATCATTTCAAAACTTATTCGTTTTTAATGGTCTTCCTCTATTTTAAGATATTTGTACAAATTACACTTACAATATGTAACATAGGGATTTCTGTATGAGTTACTATTACGATATTTTTTAAAATACTATGTTTAAAAGTTTATTTTGTATCTGTGTATTGTTGCGAAAACAAAGATTTAATGTATATTTTAAAAAAAATATTAAATTTACGTTTTGAGTAAAATTGAAATGATGGATTTTATATTTAGCACTTTATAATATGTTTTACGAGAATGAAAGTGAAATTTTTTTCTCACACTTGAGTTTCATTCTGATTAATCTTTGCATTTTAGTAAAAAGAATTGTATGTTTTAATATTAAACAAGAAGTTGGAACAATTAAAACATATAAATATTCTATCAAAAGTTTTTCTTGAGTTTTGCTTAAAAATGTTAACAACAAAATATTTTTAATGAATAATTTTTCAAAAGATATTAAACGTGATTTATGCTATAGTCAAAATTATCTGACACAATTAATTTTTTGAATAATTCGATGGCATATTTCCAAGAATAATGAGTATTTCATTTCCAAACACTATAAAAAATTAAATAAATAAGTTATAAAAAAAACAAAAAAGATAATTTTCTTATAAATTATCATTTTATAAAACGGAGCAAGTCCTTGGAATCGCATCTCTAATACCGGAAAAATTTCGCTATAGAAATCTTTCTTAATTGATTAAGAATTTATTTAAGAATACATTTATTGGAATAATTTTAGTCTTCATTAGAAAATAAAGTAAAGCTTTTAAAATAATGACGTATGATAATTCAAATTTCAAGGGAATATATTATAAATGCGGAAAATATTTTCTTAAAATCACTCAACATTAATATTTGTAATTATACACAAATGATACACAACCACTAATTTTTTTGCTGGATAGTATTACAAGCTCCCCAACATTTTTTTCCAATTTTGCAACAAGAAAAGGGACGAGCTTTTGTCATTAAAGTATATTTTAATGAGAAAATATATTAAGGCAACATATTCATCTATTTTCTTCGAGATAGAAATTTTATACCATCTTGATAATTTAAAAAAAGGGAAATGATTGTAGAAAGCATCAGCGAGCGAAGGAATTTCATCGAGAAAGTATAATTGAGACTTTAGTCTCCTATTCTTATCCTTTTCGAGATTGAAATGAATAAATTATTTGATGTCAATCAAAACTTAAAGATAATTTTTAACCTTTGCCTTCAATCTTCTTTCTTAAAGCACGAAATGATTTTCATACATACGAAATAAACTTCTTTGGATTCATAGACTTTTTCAAAGTCTTCATAAATATTAAAACAATTTTTATGATGTGAGAAATGAATGCACATGGTAGATTTAATGGGGTAAATATGTATTACATATATCTTTATTTTTTTATGTTTTTTTACCAGCATGAATTCGAAACTATAATAACGTTCATTTTTTTACACACACATATATGTATATATTATCAAAGCAGAATGTGGTTTAATTGTTATTTTTAAACTCACACAAAAACATATATATCTCAAAAAGTAATTTAAAGAATATATGCTGAATTAGATTTTCCAGTTGTATGTCCAATATGATTTTCCAGTTGATATAATTATTGCGCAAAATAATCATTCTTTAAAAGTTTAATAAAATATCAATCTCTCTTTATTCTACTTCTTTGGAGCACCAAAATTAATTATTTTTTACACTCAAAAATAAAATCATTCAAAAATGTTATTTTTGTAGAGATTATTCAAATTTATCAGCAATAAATATAAGAAATTTATAAACTGAATTATATACTGAGAATTCTAAACTATTTACAGCTCATCGAAATTTGATTAGTAGAAGGCTTAGCTACATCTTCTGTAAAGTCCACTCAGTGATAATGTAGAAAATCATGTTCATCAGAAATTTCCCATAATTTTGTGCACTTTGAGTACAAAGATGTATAAAAGATTCCAAGAGAATTTAATGATATGTACGCAGTGATAACTTTGGATAAAAAAAATGAAAAGGAAATAAATTATAGCATGTGAATCAACATAGTTTAATAATTATTTAAAGAACAGAAATGAAGTATAGAATAAGTTGAAATGAAACAACACGAAGGTAAATAGGAAGAAAGTTTTAAGACATATGAACAAATAAGGTAAAATGAGGAAAATATACGGTTAACGATCATTGATGGAAAGAATACACAAATCAGAAAAAAACAATTATAATTAAGATTCGTGTGCATAGGGTTTCTAAAATATAATTCCGAGTAAATTTAATGAACAGTTATATGGAATGTATTTAATAATGATAATAGGAGGCAACAATTAAAGATTATTAACTGAGCTGCAAGTTCGGCTTATTTCAAATGCTTCGAAATCAGTATTTGTTTTTAATTAAAAGTCAAAACATTTTATTAATTTTTTGAAAATATTTTGATACCTGTAGTATTATACAAAAATCAATTATTTTTGCTCATAAGGTAAAGATACTTCATTTTGAGAATTCTAAGCTAAGTCTTAATGACTACTTTTGCAAATATACTATGTACTAATATATGCTTGAAAACATATTTTGATAATTTAATTGAAATAAATAATTATTTTCTTAGTTAAAATAGTTACTAAAAACATGATAAATGTAAACATTTATTTAAAATGTTCGTTGTAATCATATTATACAAAACTAATCTTATAATACAAATTAGACATATAAGCATTGATATGATTTTCCGTATCATATTCAGATGAACTAGATTAAATACTGTAAATATAGAACTTCGCTAATATTTCTCCTCATATTTAGGTAAATTATAAAGCAAAAATTAAAAAATAGTAACTGAAATCATTTTTATCAATCCTTACTTCATATTGAAGGTTTCTTACAATTATTACTATTGGATCATTGAATGGTCAACTCTCTTACCTGTTCAATAGTTCATGAGTTCGAACCCAGATATTTGTAAATGTTTTAAAAATAACTTCACGCCACAAGTTCTTAGAACTTGTGTGTTCAAAATTTTGATCGTAGAGCTATAAATCAACCAACTATCATTATTTCATTTATCTATTTTTTATATGTGTGTGTGTGTATGTGAACTGTGATGAAATTTTCCTCAATTAATTCAGTTTATGAAAAATACAATAATTATAATACAAGTATCCCAAATTAAAAGAATTGTTTGATTCAATTTTCATTTATATTTTGTTCAGAATTTTTGTTACATGAGCATAAAAACTAATGTTTGAAAATTAGTGATAATTTTAGAAGTATACATATATATTTTGCAACAAGAAATAAAACTCTCTCCCATACAGACGTAACATTCAATCTTTAATTAATTAAACTTGAAGCATTTGATCAAATAACTTACAGATATAACTTGTACAATATGTTTTTATAATTGAACAAAAAGGTTTTTATTTTTTCCAAATCGAGATCATTGAACTTTTGTGAGAACTACTACTCCCTTTTGTTTAATATAGAGTTTTTCATATAACCACGCCCACAAAATCTAATTCCTTTCTATAAAAAAGTAAAAAAAAAAATCTTGATATAAATATTTATACATATATATTAACTGGTTGATATAAATAATAAAATATAAATAAGTGATGAGGTGAGAAAAGTATACATGAAACTAAATATAAAAAAGTGCAAAAAGAATTCTCAACGAAAATAAGGTTTTAGAGAATTTTAAAATATAATTATTTAGCTATTTTTTAAGTAACCTCATTAATAATGTCATTAGCTATCTCAGTAAGATAGTTTTTTGTAAGATAAAATCTAACACTTTTTTAATAGTTTTGGATTAACACAATTGCTTAAAAATTATGTTTTATGAAATTAATTTGCAGTTATTTTACAAAAACATTTACTTAAGTTCTCAATCGACTGTCGGTATGCTTTAATACGTGTAAAAGAATGAGAGTTCCCTGTAATTAAATAACACACAAGTTAAATTAAGGGTATTATTCTCATTTTAATTAAGCGTTTTAATGTGCCTAGAACTTTCTACTTGAGTAATAAATTCAAATAATAATTGGTATATCTGACAAAAAAAAATAAATAAATAAAAAACAGATTTTCTTACTTTTGTTAATTTGGATTATTAGGAGAAAATATACGAATAAGATCATAAGACTTGTTCTTCTACGACATGGAAAATTAATTTAATAATAAAAAAATATTTTTTCCTTATTAATAAAAGTCAAAATGTGTAATGATATTCTCGACTGAAAATTGAGTTTTCCCAAAAAATTATTAGTATGTGTTTATTGGCTTACATCATTTAGAAAATTAGAAGCAGGATTATAACCCCCACTAAATAAAAGAGACAAGCAAGTAATAATAATAATAATTGGAAGCTATTTTAGCTCTTCTTTCCTACTTTGAGTTCTATTTAAAAATGTTGTCGCGTTTAAATTTCGATAAACACAGCGATTTGAGATTAAACAGGGCAAATTTAGAACATTATCATAAAGCAGATACTTCAAAAGCAACAAAGTGAATATATATATATATATATATATACCAGGTCTGTAACTTTAAAATGCGGATTTGTTCAATAAAAATACGCAATGATTTAGAAAAAATGGAAAGATATATTTTATTCAAAGTATTGGCCCTCGCTTTCTACACATTTTTGCCATCTAGTAGGTAAATTATGGATGCCGTTCTAAAAGAATTGAACGTCGCGTGACCAAACCAGACGTTGAACCATTTTTGGACGTCTTCATAAGAATGGAAGTGCTGCTCGGCAAGTGCGAGTCTTATGAATGAAAACATGTGATAGTCGAAAAGAGCAATGTCTGGCGAGTACGGAGGGTGGGGTTATATTTCCCATACAAGTCCTGCCAAAGTGTCTTTGACCGGTTTTGCTGTGTGACTGGGTGCGTTGCATGCAGCAAAATCACTTTCCCATGCCTTCGAAAACATTTTGGTCGTTTTTCGATCAACGCATAATTCAAATTAATTATTTGTTGTCGATAGCTATCCGTATTAATTGTTTCACCAGGTTTCTGCAGCTGGAAGTACACAGTGGCCTTCTGGTCCAACCACACACATACCATGGCCTTCGTCCGAAAAGATTTGATTTTGCAGTCGATGTGGATGCTTTTCCACGTAATAGCCATGATTTTCATAGCTTTGGATTCTCGAAATAAAACCACTTTTCATCACTCGTTACGATACGATGAAGAAAAGACTTCATCGTATCGTAACGAGCTATTCGTGTCTCCGAAGCCGCATTTCACATGTGACTTTGGGGTTTTCCATTTGACGCTCGTTCAGCTCATGTGGCACCCATTTTCCATCCTTCTGGATCTTTTGAATGGCTTTCAAGCGTTTGGAAATGGTTACACGAGAAAGATTTAATTGTTCTGCTAATATTTCTTGAGTTTGCGTGGCGTCCTCATTTGATAACACTTGCAGCTCGGTGTCTTCAAACTTTTTTGTGGTCTTTGTCCCTGTCATCGAAATCACCACTTCTGAATCGCTTAAACCACCGTTCGCAAGTGTCAGCAGATAGAGTATGTACACCGTATGTTTCCACAAGAATTCGATGTGCCACCACTGCTTTTTTTCCTCTGATTGAATAAGAAAATCAGCACGTGCAGCAAATGCTCTTTGTTTGGCTCAAAATTCGACATGTTTACCACCGAAAAAAATATGCTACCAACTCTTAAGCGTTTAAACAAATATTGTGTTTTGAAGCTTGCTGTCACATCTGCAAAATGTGACATCAATAGGCTTAGGTTTAGTCCGCCATCTACCGGAAAAAAATCCGCATTTTAAAGTTACAGACCTGGTATATATATATATATATATATATATATATATATATATATATATTCGTATACTTTGGCTTAAGAAGTTTTTGCAATATCTGGCTGTACGCGTTTGGAAATAAAAAAATATTGCTTAAAAGCAAGAAATCTTTTTTAAAACTTGTTACTATATAAGAATAAAATGTTTAAGATACAGTAAGGGGAGAAATCCAGATAGATAAAATAAGATAACATTTAAAAAAATTGGAGATAGATTTTTGCTTTTCTATCTTATAGAAATCAGGTTTACAATCTATCTAACAGGTTTGCAGAATTTATCGCTAGCAAAATTTCTCTAAATTAAACAATTCTTATTTAATGTTCTAATTTTATGTCATAATTAAGTATTTGAAAATTACTCTATGAGATATTTATTTTTTATTAGCGCTTAAAAAAAAATCTGCTAGTTTATTTATTGGAATCTTTTAGGAAATAAAATTGAGAATTAACATATATCTCTTTCAAAATACAAATCTAAATATTATTGGTCATTAATGATTAAATCAAAAAGTTTTTGATGTTTTTGTTTAATGTTTATTTGTTGTTTGTGTTTCTAATGTTGTGTGTGTGTGTGCGTTTTGTGGTACAAATGAAAAAAAACATTTCTTAATGTAGAATTTATCGTAAAAAATTTGCATATTTTAAATTTATTTTTGTTAAGATAATTAAATCTTTGTAACTGTCTAGCTACATCAAAATATATTTGTATTATTTTGTCAGTGATGCATATATTGAACTAGAAAACACTTCTTATTAACTTCAAACAAAGAAATAAAGAAAGAAAGAAAAAAATTACTTTGTGTGAAAACTAAAATGTCATTACAAATTAACTCAGGATGAGAATTTTTCCATAATTTTTTTTCCATCTTTCCTGCATATACTTGCTTTTTATTTAATGTAGCTATCATACTTAATTACATTCTTAATAAAGTTAGTTTTTATCCGTTTCGCTTAAAAACATACAAAATTCCTTAAAATTGAAAGAAAAGTTTAAAATTTAAATGTAGACTTTGAACTGAATAACTCTTCCCATGCATTAATTATATTTTTTAATTCAGTTTAAAGTTTAACTCCTTAAAATTTTCGTTATTCTGACTTAAAATAAATAGATTCATTATTAAAAATTAATAACTTTTCTTTCAGATATTAAATAACAAAAACTAAAATAAAGAAATTATCATGTTAAAAAGGGATCATTTGGATTTTGCGACAAGCAGAGAGCAGCCCCAATGTTTTATCAAAAGTTGCAAATAAGAAAATAAGCGTTAGATCTGTACATTCCCAGTAGTTTTAAAAGAACATGGTTCACAACAAGGAAGAAGGTAGACGTTACAGAGGAATTTAAAGATTGGAGGTGTGTTTTCTTATCAGTTTCCTTTTTGAGAAACACGATTAAAAGTTCGCTTATAAATTCCCTGGAAGACACACCTATAACACAGCGTCCGATTATAACTTAAATTTCTCATTGCGTTTCGGGGCTTCAGTTAAAACGGAACTGTTAGTATCTCTAGATTAGTATCCAGAAAAACAGGATAAGGTTTAGATAAGACAACAACTCGAGTAAAAGGATTTAAAAATAAATACAGAAAATGATTTAATGAAATATTTGTAGCTCAGTTAGCTTCCACAAAATACACTTCATTTCTTGTTTACATTCATTTTATAATATTATTCAAGAATACACATTGCTGCAAGCCCTTTAAACTAATTAATCTTAAATTTTGAAGTTAACAAAAAATTTATTGTACATTAAGTTTGTTTTAATTAACCCGGGTTCTTAATTTTACAAATTGATAAAAAGATATATGAAGAAAATTCAGTATTGATAAAGAATAAGAAAAATTAGGATTTCATTTGGGATACAATATCTACAAAATCAATCTAAAAGTAAGTATTCTACGAATACCATCATCTTAATTTATAATTCTGAGAAGAATTTAAATGTCCAGGGATAAAAATTATTTGATATTGAAAGTATTAAGCAGGCGAAGGCAATTTTTTATTCGCGATATGCATACAAATTTCTGCAAAGTAAATGGGAATATTTTGAAGTAGTCTAAAATGATTTGTAGGATGAACTATGAAAAAAAAATATCATAAAAGCATGAGAAATGTTACTTCGGAAAAACCACAACTTGCACGATTTTTTATTCTTACATTTATTAAAAAAAGAAAAATTTCGAAAAAAAAAAGTTGAAAATGCTGATTGTAAGATAAGAAAAAATGTAAGAAAATGAAAACAGACAGCAAAAGGATTAGAAGAGTTACTAGCGACAACACTGAAGCCTCATAAAACCTGCCCTCAGCACCCGGCGTCCAGCAGGCATTTCTATCAGCAAGTTTCAAGCCTGGGTTTTTTCTCTCCCCTCCTTCCTTTTGGACTGATGCCGACTGCTCAGACACAAGTAGGGAGGGTGGCAAAAATGGGGTAACTTAATGAGATCAACACAGTCCGTCTGAGCTCATAAATGACCTTTTTATGATTTTCGCTCTTTGCCGGTGTCTTGCAGGACAACGGACATCAGTATTTATTTTTTAAATCTGCATCAGCCAATAATTACAAACTGCCCTCAACTATGCAATTAAGATTACTAAAATCTACTCTTTCTATTATTTCATCTACAGTGTAGGCCGCATTTCCCAAACTATGCTTGAATTCATTTAAGGACATTTCTTTCATTCAAGAAAAATTTATTGACTGCATAAACGAGAATAAGAAAGCAAGAAATTATTCTTTAATGACTTAATTGCCATCATAAGGCGGAATTAAAACAATTTAGGTCATTAGATATTTAAAATCTAACTTCAGTTTAACCTTTTATGTAAAAAACTTAACCATGTTTATGAATAACCAACTTAGCTATATTGTTACAGAATAATTAAAAGTCTCGCGCAATAAACACAATCAGCGATATTAACTTTTATAAAAATTAAGAGTTTAAAAAGAAATAAAAATAATAGAGATAGGAAAAAATTCTAATTGCATTTGGCATCTCTTAATTGCTTAAAAAATAATCATCACGCAGTCATTTTTTGCTTTATTTAGCCACATGTCATTAACTGGCATTTTGTAACTGTAACTTAATTCACTTGTTTTTTCAAAATCACCTCTTTCAATGAGAAATTTTTAATTTATGGAGAAAAAAAAACTTTTCTTGTAAAAAAAAAACTTACTTCAGTTTACAATTAAAATGAATGAACAATATGCTTTGATTTGCAGTTGTAAATCAGATTTTAATTATAAATAACCAAACTCAAAAAGTTCATACAATTGTAAAGGCTAGCAAAATTATTCATTTAATAAATGATTTAAATTGGATTATTTACTCAAATGCGTGAGTGAAGAGAACGTTGGAGATAAATTAAGCCTAGGAGTTGTTTTAAAAAAAATTATTTTTTAAAACTATATTAAATTTTATTCAGTAATATTTAAAATTCTTTATTACGTTACTAAAATAACTGAATTTTTGTTGAGTAGGAAAAAAATAGAAACTGGTTTTGTTGTTTATGACAGTTCGAGCATTACAATTTTTTACCATTTAGAACATGACCGGAAAAAGAAGTACTGAAAATTTCTTATCGGATTAAAATACTAAAATCTGTTTTCAGTATCAAACTAATCACAAATTTTAGTTACGTTACAAGTAAATTGTTCACATAAAATTGATAAGAACATTTTTTTCATTCCCTCGTTTCAATCAAAATCTTTTACAGATAGTTTAAAAGTTATTCAGTTAGTATAAGAAATGGCCATGTCGACGCCCCTTTTTAACTCATGAGTAATTTTCTTTAAATAATTGTCTGCATTATAAAATATTTAAAATAGTAGAAATCTATTAACTTACCTTAAAAGAAGTTATTATGAATGACTCAAGAATAAGGGTGTTTAAAAATACGAAATAGAACGATTAAATTAATAAGTAAAAACTTTGCACAAGATAAACACAGGTGGATTTCCTGTGCTGACTTAAATGCACAACAGATGGCGCCCTAATCTCAACTTCTTTTTAGCTTTATTTACTCACTTTTTTTTTTTTTTTTTTTTTTAATATTTTTTTCTTGTGTACTATTAGTTCTTTTCAGAGACATTTCCAGTTGAATTCATAATCATAAGGGGTTTTGATTGACCTGCTTAAATGAGTCTCTAAGTTCCGCTGCATCATTAGAAATTACTGTCATAAATGGCAAGTGGAGACTATTTAGTGAAAGGAAATTTTAAATGTACACAATAAATCAAGTCAATAAATCGTAGAAATATCTTTAAAAACTAACTGAATAGTGCAATATATTCTGAATATCCGATCTTTGCATCTTCACAATGATTTAGACAGTTAAGATCCTTTAACTAAATTAAAAATAATTATGTGCTATGTATTGTATTTCAAAAGAGAAAATAATAAAAGGCGGCGCTGAGCGTGAAAATATATTCCAATTAATCATAGAGAAAATGAATAATGTTTTATACTTACAGATTCATGAAGAATTTTTTAAGCTTTTTTTTTTTTTGTATATATCCTAATATTTAATTTGCATTCTTGCCTTTATTTTTCAATTATATCTATAACACGTAACTTAATTTAAACACTATCTTGTAAGAACTCTTTATAGATACTATATTTGCCTTAATGTAACAATGATTATTAAGAGTAAGTTTGTTATTTAATAAAAAAATTTTTATTATAATATAATTATATTTTTAATCATAAAGTTTGTTATTATAAAAAAATAAAGCATTTTTAATTTTTAAATCAAAAATATTATAAGATATTTAAATTTGAATGATATTCCATGCATTCTCGGAATATAATACTCCTGTAAAATGCTAGAACTCTCTAAACTGAGCAGGAGGAAATTCATTGGGCTACCATCAGATATTGTGCGTCGAGCAAGCTTCAAACTCGAGAATGTAAACAGTAGAATCAATATTTTCAGAGTAGCTGTCAGAGGGTTTCATTAAATGGTGAAGCTTTCTTCAAGAGAAGATTCCCCTTACCAAGTAATGAACGATTTGAACCCCTGGAGTATTAATACGTATAGGGGAGGGAGAAAAGATAATTTTTCGAAAATCTTTCAAAGCACATGGAGGAATAACAACTGTTTTAAAAGGACTAAAATAGTGTAAATGAAGAGAAAATTTGTACTATCAATTAAAAAATGAAAAGAGTGTATTTATGACAGAGCTTAAAAAACACTTGGTTCATACGTTTATTTTCATACATTAAAAAAAAAAAATTAAGTGAAATTGTATGCGTAATTATAGCGTTTAAGAGAATAAAAATAAAAAAAAATTTAAAAATTATTTTACTTAATTATAATTATGTCGACTGTTTTGAAATAATTAAATTTCTATTATTTATATTCATCATACTTTGAAACAATAAAATTCTATTGCTATTTCAAATAATCCTTTCTTTTCTCAATTTCGTTGAGTCTTTAATTTTACGATTTTACCAGACGGGATTAAAACAAAATTTGAATCGAAGTCAATGAATAATTTATTTTAATGCTGTCAAATGCCGTATAAAAAAGAGCTTTTTAAGTCACATTATATTAATTAAATGATAAAATATTTCAGATGGTGCGTCTTTTTAGAGCAATAACATAAAATAATGTATTAAGTTTGCATAGAGAATTAAAATTTAAAGGATCACCGATTTACGCATATTACTAAATATTTTAGCTTTTAAGTTTGGTTTTTTATTCGAACTGAATTTTCAAAGAAATGTCGATTTATTGTCTGGATGATTTGGAGAAACACCGCGGCAATCGAGCAAAGATTCATTGGAGAGTGGATTACCTCTAAAGGGGAAATAATTGTTATTCCCTTTGTTTCAATGTCCAAGCGATTAAACCCTGAGGAATGCCAACAATGACCCGACGGAAAGATAAGTAGACCACGAGTCAAATTGTACCGATTTGTAATCGTAGTCCCCAGACCACGATATAGAATGTCTCGGACATTGAACTCTATCTATAGACACCTGATGAATTGAAGAGAGAGGGGAATCCTTCAACACACGCATACACAGTGAAGTTCTTTTCATTCTTTTCTGTACCAGTCAACAAACCAAATTACGTTGCTTGAGTGGATGTAGGGTTGCTCGAGTCTTCTCTACCCTTTTGGAATGTGACAACACGATTTTTCTTTTATCAATAATATAGAATATGTTCTTCATTCGTAATCTGAAGCTCAAATTAAAAAAATTAATTTTACTTTTTCTTATTTTTCAATATTATAATAGATAAAAGAATTTTACGCGTATTTAATGTGAATTTTAAACTATTCTGGCGAAATTTCAACACATTTTATTTATATTTTGAAGTAATAAATTTATTTAAAAGTTTAATAAGTAAAAGAATTTCAAATGTAAAATCAATTTAATTTTTTTTATTATTATCGCAAAATTTTAAATGTATTTATTTATATTTTGATGTAATAAATTCAATCATACCAATGAAAATTTAATGAGAGGTACAATTAAATAAATATAAGCATATTAAGTCATATCAGAATAAATGTGTTTCTCAATTTAGAAACCACGACATTTTTTACCTTCAATAATACAAACTTCGGATAATACATACTTTTTTTTAATATATTACCGTGAGATTTATTAACTAAAAATATTTACGAGTTCAAAAAAAAAATTTTTTTTTTTAATAAGTCAGCAGGAAGCATAAAAATAGGTTATTTGTTTCATAAAATTGAATTTACCTACATTAATATGTAATTATATTGAAGAAAAGAAACATTTCTTCAGACTGTCAGCTGTGTCTTCATAACTTGGTTTATGATATAACATTTTTTTTTTTTATTTTTAGGTATGCACATTTTTTTTATTGTTGCAATATTTTTTCTACTAAAGTTTCTTATAAATAAATTGAAGGCCCACTTTTGTAAATTTGAGGTTTTATGTTTCAATTTGGTACCATTTTATGTAAATTTTCGAACATTTCAATAAAGTTTAATTCTGAATTAAAAAGAGACTTGATTAAAATTATCTAATAAGCAATATACTTTGTTAACTTTATATGAGATCTAAATTTATAATGACAGACAACTTAGGAGTCTTAAATCAATAAATATTTTTAAAAAATTTCCTTATTTTTTAAGAAAAATTTCTACCTACTGTGAATGATGGAAGATATAAAAAATGATAATCTCTCTGAAAATCTCTCTCTCTCTCTCTCTCAAAATAATATATGTTTCCATGACATTTATTTTTAAACTTATTAGTTTATTAAATTTTTAAGAGTACTTTTTGGAACTAGTTCTTTGAACAGAGGTAAAATTAGATACATTTTACATAGAATGAAGAAAAAACTGTATAATTCTACTAAGCCTATCGTATAAAAAGTTCCGCATTTTTATCAACAAAACTCCAAACCAACCCCATCCTATTACATTTTCAAACAATCACCATCAATTTCTTCTTATATTTCAGTTATTTTATCTCAAAATATTTATGAAAATTATCTTTATCTGTCGTGTTTTCTCAGGGAACCCTCTTGCACTATCGATATCAACTCAAATGCAACCAGATGTTATAATATCCTGCAACAATGAGCACCATTTCTCAGGGGCACTCTTAAACAATCATTATCATCGGAGTTCAATTGAAGAGAAGCAGTATTGTTATTTAAAATTTAATTTTTTACTATGTTCATTGTTGTTCTGTGTGAAAAGATATCTTGTGACAGCCGTTCAGAAGTAGCGAGATAAAACAAAATTTCAATGTCTGCGCATCCTTAAGAAGAATTAAATTGCGATATGTGTCTTTGAAGGACGGGTTGTTAGAGGATAAAGTAGATAATTGAAATGTCTTTTTTTTACGCGTAAAAAGAAAAGATACAAAGATATACTTATTTAAATATCTTATACGATGTCGTATACCTTTATTTAAACTGCGCATAAAAGTAGATAAGAATATTTATTAAATATACATTACAGTTTATTTACAAATGTGTGCACAGTATATAAAAGGCGAATAACGCCATTTGACTAATCTTCCGTTATATCTATGACATTTTTATAGCACAGAGCGAAAAGCAGTTTTTCTATGTGAAAACTTTTTTAACTTTTGCAAATACTGAAAGGGAAAATTCTAGAGTTTATTACACATAATTAAATTATTAATATTTTAAATTGTGAAAGTTCCTGTATTTTTACGATTTGGCTCGTACTCCCGGTTAATCAGATTCATTCTAGCCAATCATTTGACATTCTTGTTAATGATTGGTAAATTGCTTAAGATATATTACCATGTCTAGTACAAACTTCAGTTATTCTTTACCAAAGTTTAAATATTTTAGACAGCGACTTAATGCAGTAATTTTTCCAAATAACATTTATTTTTGTAGCCTATATTCAAACTATTTCCTTAAATAAACATTAAGTTATAAAAATGTAGAAAATTACTTCGATGGCTGAATACATTTTTTGATTATTTTAGAATAATATAGGAGTTAAAATTATATAATATGAAAGAGTTAATGGATAGAGTTCAGAGAATTTAATCTAAATTTAATTACTATTACCTATGTTATTTTATTTGATTAAAATATATTGGATTTATATCATGAAAAATGTAAATTAGATTTTTTATTAAAGCAATTGTGAATGCAAGCACTTTTAATGTAGTATACTAAAATGTCATTTAATTAATATGTACTTAACATGATATCTTAATAAGGATAAAAGCTTTGTTGAAATTTATTAGCATTTTTGAAATTTTTAGCAATTTCTCAAACATACGCTTTTGCTAACTGAAAACGAAAAATTTTCAAAGGATCCATTAAAAAAAACGGTTTTACTGAATGGCAGTGCATATATTATTAGTAACTTTATCTTATAGAAAACAAATATCTTTCACTTTCGGTGAAAAAAAAAATACCCGGAGAACGTAAAATCAAATTTATGACTTAAGTGGTGCCCTCAAAATGCTTAACAAAAGAGTTACGAGTAAGCTGCTTCTTTGGGCTACTTTAAATTATCACAAGTTTATTTAAAATTTTACTGATGTGTTAGTAAAATCAATGTTTGCCTGTAGAATATTTAACTAAGACTTCATATGTTAGTAAAGCTGGTTAATGCATTCGTTATATTTAAAGTTGACAAGCCTTTTTTTTCTTTCCACTAATGTAAAGGATTTTTCCTCGTGCTATCCACGTATTTGCTTTCTACCATAAAATACATCTGTTGCAATTGCAAACAAACCACCCCTTGGATTCAAGGCTCGCGCTTGTTTGTTCGATGCTTGCTGAGTATTTAGGTCTTCACTTTTTTATATATGAATCTTCTTCGAGTTTTAGTTATTTTGTCTTCTCTAAACCAGAGGTTATATGTGCATCTCAATTATTTTAAATCTGGAGCAAAATGATCAAGGATGTTTTGTAATCTGAAAGAATGGATACTGTAAAAGCAAGAAAGACGAACATTTAACGTGCTTTGCATGCGAAATTACTCGTAACTGTTTCTTTAACTCAAATTTTCGGCAAAAGCTTTCTAATCACGTTATTATGTTCTTTGTTAAAATGATTTTCACTAAATACTCAATGTATGTTTTTTTTTTCTTCTTAATTTTAGAACATGCTTCTTCAGGGTTTGCTGATTACTTATCTGTAAATACTTAGCTACTTGCAGGTAACATTTACTAAAAAATGGTAACACAGATATGAAGTTAGCTGATTTATCATTATAATAAAACTAAAAAAGGATACACATGTATGAAATTTAAATGAATTCATCTCAAGTAAGTTATGCAAGAGGAGGGCAGATATGATTAAAATCAAGTGTAAAGAATACTTCACAATAATTGTATTTAAGAAGGCTTACAGCATTAATAGCAAAAACATGCGTTAATATATTATATGTATAGCTGCCGCGTAATTTTTTTATAAATTACAATTTGCTATTATTTTTTTTTCAATTTAAACTTCTAAAATTCAAAAACTAATTTTATTTAATACTGCTCTTTGCTAAATAAAAATATAATTTTATTTAAAATATTTAAAGGAAAAATATAAGAAAAAGAATCACCAGCAAGCACAATAACAACAAATTCCAAGTGAAAAGAAGGGTATTTTATTATACCATCGTATACGTATTATATAGTATTATTGCTAGAAGGAAGAAAATGTCACAGTTGAACTAAAATCACATCAGAGCAAATCACATATACATTTCTCATCAAAATTCAATCTAAGAATTGTTATATTGTATTTGATAGATGTAGAAATAACATTTATGCAAGAAAAATTGGTGAACACTCCTTAAGGAATTAAGTGTTAAACGATAAACTGTCGAGTTACACCTGTTGTTGATTGAAATTGACTGAATATTAGAATGCTAAGTACCACATGCAAGTTTTTTTTTCCTTTTTACCCTTACCTTTACTGCAATAATTAATAACGAATATGAACTTGATTTAAATTTATTCACCTAACAAACTGTGTAGCATTTTAATTTAAAATAATAAGAATGTGTTTATTAATACTTAAATTGAATCAAATTTCAGCTGGTAATTAAGTACCTTACAAAGGGTACATTTCTATATAATTTGTTAGGAAAGTATTAATTAAAAGATATACCAAAGAACCCTTAAAACTTTTTTGTAATACTTTATATTATGTATAAATATTAATATTTTATATTGAAAATCGGTGTAAATTTTCGTGACTTCTTAACTACCTGTAAGAAATTAATGGAAATAAATAAAAAATTTAAGAGAGTAACTATTTAAAGTTCAGTTAAACTAGAAAGCGGTTAAAACGGAAATGAGTTTCCTTAGAAAAATTTTCAGACCGTATTCTTGAATTAATTCCTATAAAGAAATAAAATTATTTTGCATTGTCTAACTTTCAACATTTTAAACAGGGGAGTTAATCTAGTTAAAGTTAACCTTCAGCTTAGATCTCTTTCAGTTTGCTAAATTTGTTTATTGATGAACTGTAAATTTCAAAAAAAAAAAAAATCTAATAAATTGAACTTTAGAAATAAATTAATTGTGTTTATAACTAAATGTTTTGTTCAATTAATAAATAATTACGTTTTTCCTTCGGTCTACAAACCTACTTCAAATTCAATTTAAATGAATGACAGTAAATTGAAGAAAGATAAAAAATAATCATTTAATTTTAAAATCTACGTCTACATACTACTATACTGATAAGAACACAAAAGTATTGAAAACATCTTGGAAAGAAACATATTTTCCACATCAAACCAATAAAAGAAAATAGGAAGGGAAAATGTTACGAAAGAGCATCTTATATACAATGGTTATTTTCAAACATCAAAACTAGTTTCTGTTCTGCTAGGGAATAAACTTAGAAACAAGATAAAATGTGAAATTCAGCTCTCATAAACTCTAAATGAATTAAATTGTTTTCGCTCAAATATGAAGCATACAGGGCGCATTTTCTCACACAAGAATCCATGTGCTTCAGGCGTTTAGAATGTCATTCCTTCGTTTTAGATCTTATTTCAAATGACGAGTGAGATTCTCTTTTTTGATTCCCATTAGTCGAAAATGTATTTAGGATCACTGTTGCATGAATTATATGCACAGATGTTTAGATAAAAGAGTTGTCAAATTTTCAGTTTTGTAAACAATAGAAGAATGAATTTAAACAAGGAAAATGAGGAACTTAACACATAAATACCCTACGTTTTATTCATTTAAAATGGAAAACTATTGAAGTACCTATATTACGATTATAATAATAATACCTATGTAAACACAAAAGCAAATATTTATACTAAGGGTTCTGTTAGATTGTAAAACCAAAAATATTTCCATTATTGTAACAAATTAATGATAATTTTAAGCAAACCTATATATATTTTTATGAAAATGTTTATAGTAGATATTAATTTTATTAACAATTTTGTTAAATTCAGTGCATCAACTTTTAAGTATAAATTCGAATAACTTATAAATAATACATATCATTTAGCAAAAAAAAAAAAAAAAACTTTAGTAAAGCATTACTATTTACAATAAATAAAGACTTGCAAAATTAAAATGAGGAAAGCACGTATTTCACATTACAGAAATATATTTTCCAAATTAGCATTTGTTAAACTATTAAATCATTTTCCCTGCTTCATAAGGAGTTTTTATTTGTAAGTATCAAAGCGCTGTTATTTCCTTTTAGCAAAATTGCTTTTATTTTTCAATAGATTCCTTGTAATGCAAATTAATTGATTTTCCGTAATATTATGATATACGCCCACACTTTTCGCCCTCTTTATTTTATTTCCTTAATAGAAAAGTTCTTTTTTTATTTACCAGTAAATATTTTAAAAATAACTTGTGCAAAGTAGGATATTTATAAATCATATTTTGAAAGTTATTTGAAAATTTTTTACTATAGTTTTATTTATAGAAATACATGTAAATTAGATCATATTTAATTAAGGAAGCATTCCTTAAACATCGAAATGCAGATAAAATCGAATAAATAATTTTGAATTTATTTTCTGTCGTATCCAATTATTAGACACAAATATTTCTTTTCTATATATAAATTGAAATATTATTCATTTGTTTTACTTATGTAGTTCTCTTCAGTTAATTAAATAGCTCGATTAAAATTATAATTTTTTTTAATGTTTTTAAATACATTTTTATATAATAAGAGCTATAACTGCATATAATATGGTGTTTTTTACATTTTATTTAAATGGAAACCAAATTAATGTATCTGGTGAGAAAATTTAGAGTGGATTCCTTTAATACTGGAATTGTAATTTTCAATTTTGTCATTTGTTTTTTGAAAAAAAAAATTTCAGTATGAAACAGAGAACTATGTTTTTAATTATTATACAGATCACAAGAAATTAAAGACAAATTAATTTTAAAAGCATTTTTCAATTGACAAATGAGATCTGCGTTTTCATAATTGCTACGCAATAAATTTTTTACTGAGAAAGCACGATCGCTGTACTTCGATATCCCATAAGTGCTTAACAGTTACTTATTGTTAATTTATCTCTCAAAATTTTCCTTGCTCTCGTTTTTCACCTGCTTCATTCACAAATTAGTCTGATATGACTGATAATTTTAAATCAATTCAATGCTAAAGCCATATGAAAAAGGGGGGGGGGGAGAAAGGAGAAGGAAAGAAACGTAGAAAAAGAAAACAGAAGCCATGTGTTGTAGCAGTTGTGTTATTCACACGGTGGGGAAAATTGGGTTCTGTGAAGTTTGTAACAGACCTTAGTGATTATAGTATCGAAAGAGGGACACACTGATGCAGAAGTTAGAGGCTATGGGTGTCACTGTAAATCAGTCCTTCACTTTTAGTTAAAAACATGCATGACATTTTATGTTTAGTATTACTTTTTACTAAAAGAAATTATTTTTTTACCTATGAATTTATTGTATTCTTCTTAACTTCATTCATATTTTTTGAACTTATGTGTTAGGACTCAAAATGATAAATTTACATATTCTCTCGAAGTATGAAAAATGCATTGGTAATCATGATTAATAAAACGACAAATAAAATATTTTTTGTTAAAAAATGAAATAATTTTAATAAAAGAAAAATGACATTCTTAAGCTGAAAATTTAATAGCATAGTATCAAATCAAATATATAAATATAATAGGGAATTGAGAGTTAATATACATCAGTCAAAAAACCAATTTAGCATGCACTTTAACACTAGTACTTTAAGAATAGTAAAACTTGAAGTTAATTTTTACTATCAACTCTTAAAGTACTAGTTTTAAAGTAATTCCAATTAAGTCCCAAAATGATATAGAGGCGATACCTCTTTTTTATAAGATAATCAAAGTAGCAATTTATATCCTTCAACTATTATTGTGAACTTGGTTTGTTCACTTTCTGAAATACATTGGAAAACTAAAACAATATAATTAATATTGTTAAACTCATGGTTATAGAGTGACTATTTCTAATATGTGTGTGAAGAAATAATACAATTATTATGAAAAACCTTTCATTTGCAAAACGATATTTAGTCTTAAAGGAAATAGTACTTAAGATGGTATGTAATAAATCTGAGAAGGAATTTTCAGTTGTAAGTGATTGAAATTAGAGGCAGGATTTATTTATTTTAATGAATAAATAACCAAATTAAAATATAGAATTGTGTCATAGATATGACAAAATATTTTAATTTTCCATCCAAATGTAATAGATAATAAATATTTTACACTTACCACAGAAGAGTTTGCTGTTATGAAATAGCATTATTTAAAGAGATAAATCAAAATACATCAGAATAAGGTTTAGATGAAGGCTGCATATAATTGAAATTTATAAAGTTGGCGTACATATTTTTGAGATTTTCATCAAAGTCTTTTTTTTTTTTGTATTGAAACGCTGATTGAAAAAGAACTATAAATTGTAGGTCCTATACAAGAGAGATTTTTATTTGGTATATTTCTGCGAATCTATTTAAATATGACAATCGAATGCTTCATTGAGAGGACATATCTATTCATGGCGGAAGAAAGATGGGGAAATGAGGTATACGAGACTTCTGCTCGCAATTTCCGTTGTTTTGGTTCAATAGCCGAAGACAGCCCTTGATATGCCTTCATTTGTACCTGACATTTCCCAATAATCAAGGGATGTGTGTATACTTTATGAAAATAAATATATCTTGAATGAGCCATTTGTAGTATTAATTTTCTTTATAATTATTAAAACTGCGCTGGTTTTAAAAACATATACCTCGATGAATTATTAATTTTCCAAAATACATAAAGAGATATTCTCTAAAAAAATAATTCATAAAAATTGAAAAAAGCGTACTCATATTTTTATAATTTACAATAATTAAATCCGAATGACAAAAAATATTGATAAGAAATGGTAATTCTTATAAATGTTCGACGTAGAAAAGGAAAATTTTAGTTTGCACGCCATTTTTTTTTAAATTACTCATTTATAAATAATACCTTTTCTAATTTTCATTGCTTAAATTTTAAAAGAACATTCTATTTATTGAATTAACTAATAGCAAGCATACTTGGAGTATGCATTGTTAAATAACACAGAAAAACAAAAGTACATGTCAGTCATGCAATTTATTTGCTACTTTTAATCCGAAGAA
Organism: Latrodectus elegans; assembly: GCA_030067965.1. NCBI lineage: Eukaryota > Metazoa > Arthropoda > Arachnida > Araneae > Theridiidae > Latrodectus > Latrodectus elegans. Next base: position 64,513,949 of record CM057809.1, read on the forward strand.
ATTTTAATTTTATAAATAAGCTAAGAAAATGTATGAAAATTTTTGTTTCGGGAAACATAAATTATATACATCTTAATTTCAAAGATTCAATTAAATTTAAATATTTTACTGTGACCAAAGTTAAAATAGATGAAGTGGATGAAAAAACGGCATTATTTTTTAGAGCAAAATAAGTTATAATACATAATTAAATTTTACACAAAGTTTGAAATTAAATTTTGATGTTGCGTTTCCAGGGACTGGAGGACTTGAAACTTGTAACCTTCAAGAGAATTTTTGCTCATTGTATTTGTAGTAAATATTGAGACATGTTGACAGTAAAGGTTGAGACTCTGACCTGTTGAGAAAAGAGTCTCCTAAATAGCAACAAGCGCTTGTGCACAACACATATACCGGAATTATGTTTGATAGTATCAATTAAGAAACGCACCTGTATATTTTCTAATCAGCATTAATATTCAGTTAAATATTTTTCAATTTTTCAACCGCTTATTACATACGGGTTATTTTTATTTTATATGAACTTTATTATATTATGCGTTTCTTTAAATTTCTAGTGGCAGTTTCTGATTAATTTCAATTTACACAGATGCATATTTCAATACTTCTGTTGAAATATTTCTCTTCAAATATTATATGTGATAAGTAGTATTTGTACAGTAAAAAAACAAATCAGTTTCAAGTTTTCTATTACATTTTTTGTATGTATCAGTCATATAATATCTAACACCACCATCAGATTTATAAAAATCTCAATGAAGAATGGTCTTATAGAGAAAATATTATTCATAAAAGGCTCGAACTAATTTTAATGCTTAGAAAGAAATTATGTTTTGTGGATAATTGTGAAGTTAGAGAAATTTGCTTGATATGAATATGTAAGAACGTTTTATGTCGAATGGCGTAAAACGTTCTTAATTTCTAAGAATTCTACTAAAGTGTAACATTCTAATCATAAAACACATTTTTTAGTATTTATTACTATTTCATTTTTGGTTTTATGTATACAATTTCTTTTACATGAATACACAAATTACCAGATAATAGAACTGTGATCTAAATAACTCAAGAACTTTTTTAAAAATTTCAGTTTTAAATACCAAGTGTTACCGCTGCTTAATACTAAAAAATAATGTGCTAAGGAATTTCTTGCAATCATATTATTAATAAATATAACGGGCATACTAAATAAATATAGAAAAGAGTAGAATAAATAATAGTCAAGGGAAAATATGCGCTTCTCATTTCGTTACAGCTGTGCGCCATTTCAATTCCCATTCCAATCAAATAGAGAAATAACTGAATGGTTACAGTTACATGGTAAAAGGAATGACAAAATAATTTCCTAGGGCATTCGATGTCTCCTTTTACGAATCAATTATTTTTAATTGAACGTTCGATGGATACTAGGGCAGACATTCAAGTAATAACTTAACTTCTTAAATACCCAATTGCAAAATTCTATAAATATTTAGGACTCCTTTACTTCTGACAGTTTCAAACGCTTGGTAGTATGGCTTTTACAGAAAGATCAAAACTATTTGTTTTTCATAAAATTTACAGAATGTAAATTTTAATGATAATTAGAATTTTCATAGGGTAATTGATGCAATGGTTATAATATAATATGAATTTACACATGATTAAATGACTGTGAGGTCTATATTAGTCAATCCAAATACACAATAATACTAATTCTGATACTTGCATTTTTTTAGTACCTTCATAGTCTTTAATGTTTATGTCATGTTAAACGGTAGTTCCTTTATAAAGAAAAATAACCCTTTTTTCCCAAAAATATTGAAGTCAAAATATTCAAAATATGAAAATTTTTGAATAAAAATAAGAAAGTACACACGCACATACACAATAAAATATATAACACGCTTTTTACTTAAGACTGCCTCTTATTATCAAATGTTATGCATACATATGCATATGTGTATGGATAGATAGATAAATATAGTACTGTGTTTGGCATTTTGTGATATTTTAATGGAATATTTAATACTTTTGGAAAATGTAAATCGTTGTCATATCAAATAAAAGAATAATCAATATAATCGCAATTTATCAAGAATACTTTTTTTTTATTGAAATAGCGTGGTGTAGTTTTTGAATTTTTTAGAAAATTTCGATAAATCAATATTACTGACATATTTCAAAATATTAAAAATTAATTTTTCAAATTCATTGTGCTGCAGTTATTGAGCTTTTATTTGTCATTTAAGGGCAAGATTTTGAGTTAGGCATTAATTTAACGGTTTCTATGCATGGAAGCAAAATTTAGAGAAATTTAGAGTAATTTAATCTACAAAATGAAAGTAAAAAGTGAAGTGAACAATTATTTTTAGATTTTACGTGATGAAAGAATATCTATTTATGTTTCCTTCAGATGAAGAAACATGATAGATTATAAATGTCATGTACACACTTAAGGTTAAAACATCCAATGCAATTAAAAGTGCTTTGATATAATTGTAAGGATACCAAATACAATTCAAAAATGAAACTGTGCCTTAAGTCAACACCACACAATGAAATATTCATTATCTTTCCTTCTGAAAGTGGTAACCGTCTAACATCTCTCTTTCTAAAACATTTCAACGGTTATAGGAAAACTCTTGAAATCACTTTCAAGATCTGATGAATGTTATCGCAGAGATGTTCAACCTTCCTTATTGTTTCTTATCTGACATTATTTCGGTTGACTGTGAGTTGCATTCACTTAACACAAGTGTCATAGAATTTTGAATGCACATTTTAAAATTCTATTTTTAAAAATGTAGCAGGTTATACGCCATTAATTCAATGTTCTATTCAGCAGTGTCGTTATTACAAAAAAAAATTTTTTTTTAGAATGTTTTCTTAAAACTCGGTGTAACGATTTATGGCATTATAAATTAGTTTACAAAATTTTGATAATTATTTAATAATAACATACCAAAAAAATGACAAAAAAAAATTAAAATATAGCACACAGTTATATATTGCTTAGAGAGGAAATATTGTGAATGTGTGTTTGGGATTATATGTAATATAATCACACATTTTCTCAATTATTACCTAACAAAACTAATATTTCCTTGTTTCTTAAGGAATTACTTATTCAATAAAATTTTCTTTCGTAAATCTCTGCTCAAAATTTTAAGCAAAAATCATAATGAAATCTCTATTTAGTGACTAAAATATTTTGGTTATATTGTAATTGTATTCTTATATTCTTTTTGTTTTTTTAATTTGAAGAAACATTTTAGTTAAAGTTTTCTAAGAGATTCGTAATAAGTATTGATTCATAAAACGCCTTTTCGCATTCAAACTATGTAGAAAGGAAAAATTGAAATCTCTATCCAGACATTTCAATTTTGAATGTTTATGATTTTTCTTTATTATATATAATTGTAACAGTAAACGCGCGCGTATGCAATTTCCTTGTGTTCTAAATACACACATTTTACAGGAAAATAAGTTTTTTTCGATGAAAATGAAATAGTTTACTTTAAAGTTTTTTCATCTCTAATGATGCGTGATTGCCCGAAGTCAAAATAACTAAAATACTATGAAAACGTTCTATAAAAGCTGAATACATATTTGCGACTTCTATGACGTCAATTGCTCAATATAAAATAAGAAATATGTAACTTATATAGTGACCTACATATTATGTCGACAAGTGATATAATATTTATTATAGTCCATGTGAAATCTATAAATAGAAAAAGATATTGAAAATCACAGCCATTCTCATTTAAATACATTTTTATCTAGTATAAAAAAGTTAAGGATTTTACTGGTAGTTTTTTTTACCAATAATGCTTTAGAATACGAGAAATATTCGTTTTTATTTTAATATCACAATTTTTACTATATACAGTTTTATATAAAGTTTGCTATTTACTGCCGTAACTATATATTTATAAATATGCATGATTAAATATTTGTTTTTAAATAAATTTCAAAACTTTTTTTTTAGTCCATGAAAAACAAACAAGATTATTTCCAACGTAAAATAAGTTGTTTATCCTCATAAATCAGAATCATTCAGTTTTTGTAAGTACTGCAGATTGATTTTGATGAATTTTATGTCAAGATAATTTAGATTTTTGTGTAAAGCTAATTTATGTTTTAATTGTATGAAATTCTCACAGTCTTATGGTTTCATTGAAATATTAATTTTTTTTATGCTATTTGTTCGTTTTTCTATACTAGTTTTAGTAATCATCTCATAAGGGAATTGTTTTTGTGAAATAACTGATATAAACTTTTCCAAGCAACAATTTTTATAATATTTGAATGTGGGGAATAATAATATGTTTAAACGTTATAGAAATATATATTAATAAAGAATAATAAGTTTTTCTAAATGGTAACTATATATATGTATATATATATATCTATCTATCTATCTATCTATCTATCTATCTATATATATATATATATATATATATATATATATATATATATATATATATATATATATATATATATATATATATATATATATATATATATATATATAATACAAAATAAGTAACTGAAAACTCAAATCCATTTCCGTTTGGTGATTTAATTTTCTTGTAGAATATGCATTTTAAAATGAATACGAACAACAATTTTTCCATGAATTACCCAACGTTTACGAATTTCAAACAAATACGTAGAAAAACCCACTAGTTCAAGAATAGTCCCTTTCTAAAAGCCTTATATTTCAATGCAAATTAAGAATTCCAGGAAATAAAACAAAGACAATAGAAATATTATTGCGAAAATGTATTATGTAAATAAAAGTTGCAAAATGCTCTAAAAATGGGAAAGCATATTTTTCTCAACAATAATATAAAATTTAAAGTAACGACCATTGATGATGCAAATGTTATGTTAGTTCAACAAAGAATATTATTTTACCATCTGAACAAATATATATGGATTGTTCTTTTAAATTAAATATTTTTCATTGATTCTAAGGTCAAATTCTTAGAAAGTCCTTATTTTAATGATTTGAATTCTTAGGATTTATATCTTCAACATGTCTTAGGACTTTCAAATCTTGATTTTGAAATTAAAATCTAAGAGAAAAATCATTTAAAAATGAGACAGAACTTATTTTTTAAAAAAAAACTTATGTTTAAAATCTTTTTAATTACTTCTGAAATAAAAGGAATCGTGACTTAAACTTCCGATTGTATATTTAAAAAAATTTTAAAACAGTAATACAACAGTTCAATTATAAATTCTCAACATTTTTAATTGCATAACTATAGTTTTTAAAATTGTTGAAAGTACTTGGCAATGAAATTTTCATTCATTATGCAAAATATTTTAATCAGATTAAGTTTATCCATTTTTTTTCAGTTTGCCTGGAATTCCTAATTCTTCATTGTAAACCGCAATAAAATGGGTCAGTGACTATTAAAATTTCAGATCACACGAAATTTAAGAATATCTTATTATTTACGGATTTAAGGAAATTTACGACTTAGACTTCCAAAGAGCTCGTCAAAAGAATATTTTGAAGATTTTTATTGCCATTTAAAAATTGACGCATCAATGACCTGTCTTGTCACATTTTATTTTTATTTATTGCGCGATGCAGGAACTTTTTACTAAAATGCTGTGTACAAATCAGGGAATGAAAGAAAAAAATCCAAGAAAGAAGGAGAAAAAGGTTTGGATGATAGAGATTTGATACTTTTTTCTCATCACGAGACATCGGCCATCATTTTTAAATTAAATGTGATCAAGAAATATTGTAATATTCGATAAAGCAGACGGAAAGGGGAAAAATGCTTAAAGTAACGCAGAAGAATGAGAATTACATATGTGCATGATTTTTGAGAAGTAGCTACCGTATTCAAGGTCAAGGTTATTTTTCTGAAAATAATTTCTTTCTTCTTTATAGTGGCTCTGTTTCAGTAACAGTTCCTATTTTTTTAAGCTACCGTTCCAAATCACTTCAGTAAAAGCGTAACTAATGCAAAAACACAGTAGTGCAAATCATTCAGATGACCGTCTTCTAAATCAATGAAATCGATTTCTTCCTCCATTATTAAAAAAAAAAGTGTTCTAGTTTGTATCAAAATATTTGGTGAACAGACAAAAAAAAATTTTTTTAATTTATTAGATTGTAAAATAATAGAACGAAACGCTAGGCTTCGTTAATTTTTTTAATACAATAGAAGTTACAATTTTAATTTGTGGATCTAAGTAATATTTCTTATATTAGTTTTAAATAAACAATTTATTTTGGCACGTTTATAAATTTATTTTCTTTACATTTCTAGGCCAAATATTATTGGTTTTTGCGATTGAAAATTGATCAAAGTTGCAGCATTTTAACTTATATACTTATATAAATACTTAAACTAAATTACTATAACAATGTTTGGAGTTTTGAAATTTTATTTTCAGAACTAGAATTATATATATATATTTTTTTTTTGATTTTACCCCCAATGCATTTTACTTTGATGGTTGTTATGAAATATACGCATATTTCCACTTAAAATTTTGCAGACTATTCAGAGTAATTTTATATCCAATGAAATTTATAAATTACAAAAATAATTCATATTTGGAAAGGGCTAGATTTTCAAAATTTTCAATGAACGAAAAACAATTATGAATAAAAATTATATTTTTTTTATTAAATAAATTTAGAGATATATTACATCTTTTTTGATGTATTCTATCCTAACACGCATATTTAAGTATGTATCAGCCTTAGTTAAAAAAAAAATTGTTAAAATGCGCAAAAGTAATATGTAGTCAACGGTGATATTCACATAAATGGAGCTTAAAATAATTGAAAGCCGGCACTAATGATTAAACATACTACGCAGAAATCATGAATATAAGGAAGCGCGAAACGCGAATTCATGAGCAAATAGCTATCCCTTTAACGACAACATTCCTGACTGCATTCTTTCCTGCGTTACCAGACTTCACATCCTCAACAATTTCCAATTCTTCTGCGGCATCGCAGCGGATTATATGCTAAAAGATCAACTCGCAAACAATTCTGCAGTAGATTAGTAAGTCATTGACTCCTAGCAGTTTTGCATCTGATAGTAATACGCAAGATTACTTAACTTTTTATTTCCTTACTATGTCCCTGTTCACTTACGCACACACGTTTTTTCTCACTTCTATTTTTTATTATTTTCCATAACCATACTTGGCTGACTATTTAGATTATCATTTGTTTAATTATTTTTTATTTTCTCATTGCTTACTTTGGAGCACTCAGCTATACATTCTCGTTATAGCAATGACATTTACATATGCAAGCTTCTTTTGTATTTTTTTTAATATTTGTTTTCCTCTATTCAACTGCCTGTGGATTTTAGAATCGATTTCAAATTAATTATTTCTTCAAAACTAAAGCTTACAATATTTAACAACGAAATGGCACTTTTTTTTTTTAGTTTCAGTTTTTTGCTATCAAAGTTTTATGATGAACAATCATAAAGTTTAAACTTTTAGTTATTGTTGCTAAAATAATGATTGAAAAATACAAATATTCACTCTTCTAAAAGCTTATGTTGTTGGAAAAACTAATTTTATTTGTATTTCAACACTATGTTATAATCATTTTAATAATTAAAAATTCAAAATATTTTTAATCTTTTTGATATCTATAATTATATTTCTACTTTTTTTAGAAAATAATTTAGCACTATGTTTTGGATTCTTCTAGAAGGAATTTACTTACAGTTACTTTACAGTAATATTTATTAATTGAATTGTGTAACTGCTTGAAGTAAAATTGTTTTGAAATTAAATTTTAAAAAATAGTTAAATTTTTGATTCAAATTATCTTGAGCTTAACTTTAGTATGACTCAAACATTAATATTCAGATCTAAAGAGAATAATAAAATATTTTATATTAGCATAAAATGTTTTCTAAAGTAAAAAAATAATTGATATAAATTTGATTCAATATGATTAATTCAAATATGAATCAATATTTGTAATAATCCCTTTAAAAAGCTATACAATAATCTGTTGCAGCATGTTTACATTTACCTAAAATAAGAGGATTATCGAATTATCTTCTATTATATGAAAGCCTCTGACATAAATTCTGATAACCAAACAGTTTTAAACTAGCAGGTCTTTGGGAAGAATATAATATACAATAGAATTTTACATCCATCTACTAAGTTTAAATCAAGGAAATTAACTAATTCCGGTCTATAGGTGAAATCATAATGTTATTAAAATAAATAGATATTAAACTTGTTTTCAGAGAATATTTAATTTACTTAACGTAAATACTTAAAATGTTTAAGGTGCTATTTCAGCAACTTTATTTTAAATTTAACTTGGGTAATGTCTTAGGGTGCGCTGTTTTGTCCCATTTAGCATATAATAACTAATAAGAAATGATTTATTTAAGTCCCCTTATTATTTAGATAATTAATTTATTTTGTGGAGGTGATTTTAATTTTAAAGATTCAACACACAATTTACATTTTCTATAACTGTTATTTAATAACATAAATTGTAAATTATGGATCGCCAAATGCACTTAATTTTTAATGAATGGAATAAAAATTTTTGCTCCTAAAATGGCATAATTTATATTCATAATTTATAACTACTAGATCACCATTTACTCCTTTATTTTAGAGCCATATTCTAAACAGGAATTTCATTTAATTTTAGAATTATTTTAATATATGTTCGTACTAATAGTATTTTTTACTCATTTTTAAATTTTTAATTACTAAGAAATATTATTTATTTTCATCAATTAATATAAGAGAAAGTAATTTTAAAATTAGCAATTTTTATACATTTATTGACTAATATCATAAGTTTTTAAAAAAGTTTCTTAAAATTTTTTAAAATATTTAAAAAGTGTTTTTAAAGGGCTTAAGGAAATTTTAAATAAATTCTTTTACTAAATATATTTGTTTAAAATCAAAGACTTTATAAATTTCTTTTAGAAATACACTTTTTTTTTATTTCGATCACAATGTTATCGATACATTTTTTTATAATCTGTTCTTAGGTGGTAATCCAATTATATAACAACCCAATTATATCAACAAGTATTCGATGATAATAAAACATACATAATAGGACGATTAGATAATTCAGTAATATGTTAACTATTTGCGCGCAGTTTGGAAATAAATCTAAAATTTATTTCTAAAAATAAATAACTGAAATATTTCTGGATGTACAAGTCCATGAACTATGAATGCAAGTGTTGTCATTGTGAAGCATTGAAATAGTTTCTACATATAATTTGCTTTCGGAGAAGAATAATTTGAAAGCCAATGGAAATGTCTTATTTGAGCACTAAAAATGTTGAATTCTGGATGAAAAAAAGAAAAGAAAAAAAAAATGAAGTTGGCTTTGGCCAACTATAGGAATACTGGACCGGAAATTACCGAACCCATTCGTCATTTCCTGCTTTTGGGTTTGACAGAGAAACCGTTTTGACTTCCGATTTGTTCAGGAACTGTAGAAGGAAATCAGATCCCCACATGCTTCTGCCCAATAACGTTACTTTAATTTATTTATTTTAGTTTTATTGAGTATGTTTTCTCGATTTCTTGCTCTTTTCCGGGTGCGGGAAAAAATTGAAAGCCTATTTGTGGTTTATTTTTATTTTAATCTTATTATAAAAAGATCTTAGTAACACTTTGTTTAATTAATGCTATTAAAATTTTAAATACACCTTTTTTAGAGATAAATATTTAGATGCTAAACTCGAATTATTTTACATCATATATCTCTTCTGAGATATCGCAGAATATTTAAGTAATTAACAAATAAATCAGTAAAAAAACATGCTCATAAAAATTATGATATCGTCTTATGTATTACAAATTTTATAAAAATAACAAGCAACTCATTTCATTTTTTAAATTTTTTTAGGGGGGGGAATTATTTAATGGTCGTAACTTTAAAAAAAAAACGTAATTCGAAGAAAAATTGTAGAATTTTTAAAGCAAGAATTTAAGCATTAATTATTGTATCTTTTATATCTAGACAGGAAAATGCGTTATATTCATATGGCAATTAATGCTTTAAAAATTATTGTTTATCATAAATCACCAAATAGTACTTTTATGCGTAGTAAAATCTGTTGGTATACATCGTACTTTTATGCGTAATAAAATCTTCAGGTATGTATCGAATAAAATATCAAAGGATTTTCCAATTTCTTGAAGCACTTAATTTTGTGTAAATAAAATAATTTTAATATAGAGACTCGATATTATGCAGAAGCTTTTGTGACAATGTATTCAGATGTCTCGTCTCAAGGTTGCGAAAAACCTGGAAGCCTTGAGCTCTGATCTTTTCATACGTATTGGCACGGAATATCGTATCCCAAGATGCGAATACAAAATCCACATAACTGCACAACACAAAAACATATGTTCTGAGTTTTTCCAGCTGGATGAAGAATTTCCGATTCTGATTGGATATCCATAGTACCACGGTTAATGCGAGTGAAAACTACGTAAAACGCACGCTGACGATGCAACAGGTGCGTAAACTGAGCATTTCCGCGTGTACCTCTGCATGCGAAACTTCTGTTAAAAGTCGATTCCAGAACTTCAAATTAAGTCCGGATCGAATACAAAAGGTTCCCATAGAAATGTTTCGCAAATCCTGGCTAGACAAGGTTGCTTCAAATACAGACGTCAATAGCAGACGAAGTAATTGCAAGTTTTATTTATAATGTGCACAAAATTTCAATGTTCAGAATATTACATTACGTTTCTCATCGAATTCTTTGTAGGACTTCTTACTTTTAAATGACTTGGAAACTATTATTTGAATGGAGAATATAAGGGTGTTTATTTTAATGTATGGATTAAAAGGGAAAAGAGGCATATAATGAAACACTTTACATGATAACTATTGATATGTTATTGATACATTGTGTTATTGAGCTAAAATATTAGAAAAGATTTCAAGAGTGTATTTCTTATAATTCGACATTCATGTATGTTATTCCTATAAATTTTTAAATATTTACTTTGTATTTTAAATTTTCTATAATTTTAAAATTTTTTCAAAGCAAAAATATAGACATGTGTAATTATTTATTTAAGAAACAATAGATATCATCAAGAAATTTTTCTACATAAATATAGCTTTAGATTGATTACATTTTAAAATGGAAGCACTATCTCGTAAAAATTTACAAAGATTTCTTATATAAATAAAATAAATGCAAAATTGCTGAGAAATAATTGAAGTTTTCATATAATAATTGAAGTTTCTGGGGGGAAAATATAAAAACTGGCTTATGTGTTTTCAAAATACATTTTTTTTCCTTTTAGAATAAAAGTATATAAGTTATATTTAATTTTAAATCCAAACTCAGAATAATAGGATATATATATATATATATATATATATATATATATATATATATATATATATATATATATATATATATATATATATGTATGTATGTATGTATGTATGTATATTCCACATAAACATGTTTTAATAAAAATACGCATTATGTGCAGAAAAAAGCCAGTACTTGGGTGTTACGTTGTCTCTGTGCTCTATATTTAACTAAAAGTTAAGCACATACATGAGGGGTGTAATTCGGGGTTACATGTGAGTGACCTTTGTGGCCGCCCACAAATATTCAATAGCTGCGTGGGTGGAACGCAAGCAATGACGTTAGTTAAGGATAGTTTAGACGTTGCTCTCTGTTTTATACAAACACAAATGCGAATGGAATTTCTTTACTATCTTTTCTGAAATGTATTATATAAAATAACGATATTAAGTAATATTCAAACAAAAATATAAAAGTAATTTTTCTCAAGATGTAAAATGTTTGAATCAAAAGTCTTCTGAATACCATGAATTTCGCAAAGGATTCTAATGTTTAAAATTCTTAAGTTAAAAAATTTTAAATTTATATTATTCGAATTAAAATCTAAAACACTAAGTTAAAAGAAGATATTTTTAATTATGATGTATAAAATAACACATTAAAAGTTACACAATTCGCTGAAAGAAAGAATGCTTCATACTTGAATTCAATTTTGAATTTATTGAGTCATTTAATAAATTAATTTATTATTTATGAAAATTAAGTTTATTTTCTCAGATAATGTGGATTTTGAGTTTTATTTCATTGTAAATTTTTTAATATTAAATGAATTTATATCTCATTCATATTTTATTTTCCTTAATTTTTTGATAAAGGATTCACGAGATAAAAAAATTCATTAAATTCTAATTTTTTTTAAGAATTTGGATTTCAAAATAATTCACATTTCTTTTTAGTTAAAAAAAGTATAAGTATTAAAATTTAATGTCTATACTTTAAATTTTTTTAATCAAGATAATACTAAATATTAAATTGGATCTCTTTATATCGATCACCACTGAGTTATCACAGCATTTTAAATTGCGAAATTCACTGATTAGTTTTATAAAGATCAGCACAACATGATTATGGTTCAAACATATTGGATTCCAACTGTGCAAGAGCTCTTTAAAAAGAGATTTTGATGAGTGAATACCAATGTCTGGTAATATGTGAAGCAGCTATTCAAACTTTGTAACTTAATAATTTGATATTTAGATAGTAACAAGTGCAACTGCTTTTTTGAATCTATGTCTAAAGTAATCATTCTTAGCAAAATAAGTTTGCTGAGTTGAAAAATTTTCTCAAGATCCACTTGGTGATAGATAGGTGTCTGCTGTAAAAGTCGACCATATCATTGAATACTTACTTGGTTAAGATCTTTGCTTAAAAGTGAAATCAGATATTAAAATTTTTTTTAATGGATCGATAAAGAGTTTCATGTACAATTTATATAAGAACTTACATATAATTAGATAAAAAAAAAATACATTTTAAAACCGATAATATATAAAGAGAATGAAAGTTCAAAATGCACACTAAATGAATTGGATGCTATGCTGTTTCTGGTTGTTTAATCGTAGTTCAAAATTAGAAGTTATTCCCTTTAAATTTGTCTTTGCATGTATCTCAAAGTATCAAAATAATCTCTTACGTAGCTCTGATGTTATGTAAGCGCACTTATATAAATGTTAAAGTTAAATATTGAGTTATTGATATGATAACCCAATTTGTGCAAGCCTAAGGGAATAGGATTTTCCATTACAAGTAAATGACTTGGTTGATATGTGCGAGTTGACTTTTCTCTGGTTCCACAGCATCCCACGCAACACTTATTAGGCAACGATCAGCAGATATCTTTACTATTAACAAAACTAAAAATAATGTGGATCGCGCTCACAAATTATGCACGATGAAATCCTAATATTATACAATTAGGTTCACTTTGCTAATTTTTAATACAACTCAAATAACATACTCTAGCTAAAGGATATTGAAAATGTTACTGACTTTAATTCAAATTAACTGATCTTTCTCTGTACTGAATTACACCCCAACATAAGAAATCAAGCTTAGAAGATAACATGCATACATATATTTCTTCCATTCTTTAAAAAATACTTGTCATGGTAACACTTTGTACAGTCCATTCCCAACCATCTTTCTCACTAAAGTAATTCGCAGCCTGTAAAAAGTGTAGGCCATTCCACGAATAATTTGCATTTAATTGAATTACGAATAGTAATTGCTTAGATTAAATAATGAAAACATCGGATAAAAATGTCGCTATCCACGCAATTTTATTTATTTAATATATTTTTTTTTAAATATTAAGCATGCCGATGAAAAAAATGAACGAAGAGTGGATTAAAAAAATGAAGTGAAAGAAAAGAACGCGAGAGAAACGGGAATGGAAACAGAGAAAACTATTGAAGGGGAGGAGAGGGGGAAGGGTTCAACAAATCTGCCTGTAGTAACCAAGCCAGACAGGCGATGGATTATTTTTAGCATGGGAGGGATCGGAGGATCTCCGAATGAAAACACCCACGAATGTGTCTCGACGTCACTGAAGCCGGCAGATGACGTCCCGACTCCCCGAGATCGCCACTTTGAGACGATTCCCCTAACCACAAGACGCCAACGCATGGTCAACGATGTTTTACTCAGATATCAATTGGAGCGGGTTGAATTTACTGTGTCAGTAGAGCTAGAGCAACATGGACCGAGTTCCCGTCATATTATCTATAAACTCCTAATTCAGAGCTCAATGTAGAGCTTATACTATGTTTCACTTTTGCAACAACATTAAAGTATAAATTACTTGTAGCAATGTAATAATAATTGCCTTGAAAAAGGCTGAAAATGAGATAATTATTTTACATTTATGCTATTACAAGGAAACAAATTTTTGCTATATATCTTACTATGAATATATTCTGTGGTCCTCTTCATTAGAAAATGCTAAAGATTTGCAGGTTTTAGAATAGCAGTGACAATTCACTTACTCTGTGTGGGCTACAAATTAGCTAAAAAGTTATTTTTGAATTTCCAACGAGATTTTTTATGTGAAAAGAATGATTGAAATATAACTATGATCTCTGACAAAACCAAAGATCTTATCATTCATAAAATCTATGTACTTTAAATATATTCATGTCAGAATTTTCTTTAATTGTGTAAAGAAGGTTGGAGAGGATTGTGCGAAAACAGGCATTGTGATCAGGAGGGGAATTAAATCTAGGAAAACTTAAAATTATTCTAATGATTCCATAGAGAAATAATTACACAAGAAATAACTTCTTTAATTTGGAAAATATCCATATGTTAGTTATTTTAACACTTTGAGTAAAGTGCACTGTATAATGAATTTTATATTTGTGAAATTTATAAAAAAATATTAAACAACAGTCTTCTTTTGATAAGTATTTTGGATCGTCATTAAGAAGAAATATCTAAACGATTAAATAAAGATATTACGTTTACGACCTACAAACACATTGATTATGTAAAAAAATAAAAAAATAAAATAAAATAAATGACTAAAAATTGATGAACGACGTAGCAAATGCTTCAACATCTCTTGTGAACGTAAACAGATGGTTTGATAACCAAAATCATTGAAGATAACGAATGCGGGGAATAAAAAACGAATTAAGGAACACATAGGGAGAAGATAATACATCCTGAAATAAAAGACAAATTGTTAGTATTGACACTTATACACTGTTGTTTTTAAAAAATGAATGAAGGTTTAAATTATTATCATTATTATACAATTATAGATTTATATAAAAAAAAAGTTACGTAATATTTATTGAAAATATCAAGTTTAGGTTTTGACTGACATTTTCTTATCTAGGTTGGTGATCCCATAATTTTTTATTGCATTCTCAATTCTTTAAGCTGTACGATTGATATAAATAAGTGAAAGATACAAGTGATGCATTCTTTTCTAAATTAACAGTATTTTTCTTCTAACTAATGAACAAAATTTTTCTTCTAATTAATGAACATCATTTTTTTTTCATGGAAAGAAGAATTTCTTGTTAACTAACGAATGATATTCTATAATATTCCCAAAGATTAAAAAAGTATGCTATGATATCAAGGCTTATCTAGCACGTTAAATTGGAGTTTACTCTAGGTAAGCTAAAGACAAACATTTCAGAATTTGATTCGTGATCACAGTATTTTAGTTACTCAATGACACAATATAAAGTAATGATAAGTAATACTAAAATTAGAAGTTGGGCTATTCACATCCCCAAAAGATAACTTCGTATAAATATTTAATTAAAAAATAAGAAATAAGGAAATGCATATTACTAAAACGAAAAGAAAGAGAGTGAGAAATATACTTTAGATTTAAAAAAATTATTTCTTATATATATATATATATATATATATATATATATATATATATATATATATATATATATATATATATATATATATATATATATATATATATATATATATATATATATATATATATATATATATATATATATATATATATATATATAAAAGGATAACACAATTGTGAAACAGATAAACTTTTTTAATGTATATGGAAATTGGTTAGAAATTTTTAAAACATTTAAAAGTAAGCTAAAGTATAAAGGAGAAATATTTTTCTTAAGAACACATATGAATAAATACAGTCATATATAGTTATAGCAAACTGTAAATATTACTCACATAAAGTAGTTTCAATGTGATGTACAATTATATACTTTTTATATTATTCCCTTCAAAATAATTAAATTTAAAATTAATGCAGACATTGGACTTTGGCCTCATTTAATTCAATTTGAGATTTTTACTCAAAATATGAGCATTCTATTTAACTTACTGACATAAAATATGTACGAAGCAATACAAAATTAGGACGTATTCTAATTACATTTTCACACACAACAACTATTGGAGGTTCCTGAATAATTATAAGTATCTTAAGAACACTAATTTTTGTAACTGGTAGGCAGAGGCTCTAAATGAAAGTATTTAAATTACCACACTAGAGAATGCATGCATTTGATTTTTCTCTTCCCATTTTCTCTTCACCTTAATTGAATTTCAATTTTTTCCAGAAGATATATATATATATATATATATATATATATATATATATATATATATATATATATATATATATATATATATATATATATATATATATATATATATATATATATATATATATATATATACATGAAATTTGACGTTTAGGCAATTACTTAACATCGACGTTAAGATAGATTTATTTAATAAACCTGGTTAAAAAAAATATGAAGTGCTAACCCTGAATACCTCTTAAAACACATATTTCATAGTGGTTAATAGTAGTAGTATTTCTTTCCTAACATATTATTTCTCTAATAATGTGTATAAAATAATAATTTTTGAGAATAACGCAAGAGGTGTTTTATGGATTACCGTCTCACGACTGAATGCATTTAAATTCACAGATGAAAATAATTCAATAAAGTGCTGTTTTAAAAATATGCATTATATGTAAATAACCTATATTGTATATGATCAATGCCAAAAATTTTAGGTAATTTTAAAACTGTTTTTGTAAATACTCTCATTTATACTTTTCAATTATTAATGATCTTAACAGCTGATTGTAAGATGTTTATGAGTCTTTAGTATTATGCAAAATAAGAAATAGTTACTATTCAATGTATATTTCGAAATGATTACTTTAATACTTAAAATTTCAAAAAGCAATTTTTAAAATTAACACAGTTTAACGAGAATATATTTAAGGAAATACTATATACAGAAAGAATTTAAGTAAATAAAAAAATTATTTTTTTCATTTTTTGGAGAAATATGTTCTAACTATTTAAATTTTATCAAAAGGTCAACATTTTAAATAAAAAGAGAAATTGGATGAAGTCCAATTAATAAAAAAGTACAACTAAATTTTGAAATCCAAGCTGAAACTAGATAAAATGGGTGGTAAAAGACTCCGATTCCTTTTTTGATGAACTAAAGTGTAGGGTTTACAGGTGAACCTTGATTAAGCGTGTGAAACTAGACGATTTTCTTTTTCTCAAATTCAATGGAAACACACGGCTGACACAGACGGCCTACAACCTTCGTTCCTAGGTCACTCAAGGTATGAAAAGAGCATAGAGCATTTTCGAACCTGGTACGGAAGAATAGCTAATTAATGATTTCATTTAAATAAAGTGAAAAAGTTGTGGCATAGAAGAAGAATTCAAATCGGAATTTAGGAAAAGATTGTCTCGATGTATCACTGCGAAAAAGAGCCTTGTTTGATTCGTCCTTCACCGCTCAAAAGTATGAATATTCTACTCGTATGCAATAGTAGTTAAGAACTATTTCATTCATAAAAGTAAAAAAAGTTAGTTCACTAACTGTGATTAAAACATAATTAATGCAGGTTGAGAACAATTATGTATGAACTTTTTTATTAGGATGGCTGCTGAAAGAGGTCATTTTTATGAAAGTGTTATTTTATATATCACAATGGTTTTTATTAATTTATATCTTATGAATCGATTATAACAAATTACTGTCCTTAATTATTAGTTTATTAATTTTTATTACTCTATCTTATTCACCCAGAGATCATATAATTTTAATAAACTATTAAATATTTTGAGAAGGAATAATCTATTTCAATGTTATTATTTTAACTAGTAAATATATTAATTTTATTATTTTTTTGGAATAATAGATAAGTTATATTCGTTTTAAGTAAGTTTTTTTCAAAATGATATACATACTTGTTTCTTTAACTATATATACTATGTGTGTGTGTGAATTCCATTACTGTATTTCATATTTTTTATCTATTTTATATCTATTGACTAAAATACTCAACTACGAATATCACGACTGATATTTCAAACGAACACGATAACGGAAGTTGTATTTTTCACTTAGTCGCATATGGTAAAGGTGACTGAGATAAAATGTCCTATTTCTTCAGCTAATATTAAGTTATGCGTACATTAACCCAAAAAAAGCATACACCGTCATAATACTATTATGAAAACGCATGTATATCATAAATGAAAGTATTATTAATTTATGTTATATGATTTATGTTATATTTATTATATGATTAAAGTATAGGAAAATGTTTTAAAGATTTTAATTTAAAACATTTTCTAACATTTAAAAGTAATATATCAAGTTTTGAATAAAAAGAAAACTAAAGAAAATGCAATAATAAAATATACATTGGAATTATAAAGGGAATTCAAAAATTATTCAAAATCAACTTATTTAAACGAGAGAATATAACTTTCATTTTTAAAATCAATCTTAGTTTCAATGATATTATAAATGAAAAGGAGGTTTTCACTTTTGTGCGCGTGTTAAAAAAATATCATAGTCAAGACATTAAAAAATATCAAAATATACCAAGCAAATATTTTTTATAAGTGAAAGAAAAAAATACTTTACTTAAGTTAACATAATCAAACTCAATTTGGGATTGCATAAATAAAAATGAATATTTATATTTTTATCAGTGTGGAGTAATCAAACAAATTTACTTTTTTTTTTTCTTTTTCTTTTTTTTTTTTTTTGCGTCGAAGAATATTGCACATTATTATACTACCAATTACCTCAAAAAATGAGAATGTTTAAATTTACTCTAGCAAAAACGGTAACATATATAAAGAATTTAATCTAATAACACCCTGCTCAAGACGTAAATCTTTAAAAAATGCATTTTATTATGTGGATGCTATTGCAGTATCAAATGAAATATAATTTATAATACTAATTGTGTGTGTGTGTGAAATGATTAAAAACTCAAAAGAAAAAAAACATGAACGCGTGCTAAAAGTGCCTCACGAACTAACCATAAATTTCAATAAATATTTATATTCGATAAAAATTTTGAATTAATATACTAAGTATTTCTTGTAAATAAAAATTCAAGATACGTTCAAAGCTTGACAAGGATATAAATAAGAAATTTGAAACCTTTACCAGATTAATTATTTTGTACTCAATTTCAAATTTTGGCTTCAAAAGTAGAATAATATAATGACCCATTATCAGAACGTTAATTCGAATAGGAGACAGCGGGTGTGGAAGCATGGTGATGAATTCTATAGCCTCCTTTTTAGTTCCGTCTTTGTTAAACATGTAATTTGCAATTAGGTTAGATGCCATTGGCTGCTTCTGAATTTGCATATTATAATATCGCCCTTTTAATGATAACATTTATAGCACGAAAGCTATTTAGAATTACCTGCATATTTCTCATTCAGAACTCTAGAGGTGTAGGAATTCGACACAAGAAATATTAAAAAAAAAAATTTCATTACATATTTGATAATCACTATCTTACGGATAGTGACTTATGAAAAAAATGTACTATAAAATGATTTAATGAAAAAAAAATGCATAAAAATTATACATGAAAAAATAGCAATTTAGTTTATTGTGTACTACACTAAATTTCAAATATTTATTTCTTGGTAGCATATGGAAAGATTTTTATGCTTAATTTTACAAAGAAAACGTTTTTATGTCTCAATAGACAAAATGTTTTGGAAAAAAAAATTATAAATGTATTTCACGATTTATTTCACAATTTTTACCTAAAAAAAGAATAAACTCTTTTTACTAAATTCATTGAATATTATGTTGAATTTAGCATAATATTCTCATTACTGAATATTATCCTAAATTATATATTTTAATGTCTGTAAGGGATATTAAGAAATGCTTTAAATAATGAATGTTGAAAATGTAAGCCCTGAAAATGCAATTATTATAATAGACAATTATATATAAAACATAAAACTCATTCTTTTCTTCAAATACTTTTATGTTTCATTTCATGTTACTCTACATTTTTTGACTCTATTTATCTACAGAATTAGGAAAATATTTCAGTTTAATTAAGAATTTTTCATCATATGGAAATAATAAAACAGACACGGGAGACATATGATGTGAATTTGCAATAAATGATTATTATTTTTCTTTCATTTAAAATTTAGATAATTGAATTAAGGAATGCAATCATTGATTTTTTAAATCTCAGAAAAAGTTTGTTTTTAAGTCCAAAATTTTAATTCTGATGATAAGTTCATTCCGCTTTTTAACATTACACTGCAAACACATAAAACTCTACACACCGAATACTGATTAGGCTTTCAGCTTTTGACAGGCATATTAATGTATAACAGATAGGGTAAAAGATCAATCATCATTTTTATCCTTGGATTAAAATTGAATGATTTTGGTAATATTAAATGTTAAAAGAAATGTTCTTTTTTATTAAGCACAAAATGGTGATGAGCCATCAACAATAGGTCACAAGCATCAGAACTCTTTCAAATGTACATTTCCCGTTATATGTTTTAACCTTATCATTTCAAGTTGAATGATGTTCCAGTTCAGCAAGTTTCTGTGCAGCAGGAAGGATTCTGAACAGGTTTTTACTGACTCTTTGAATTCCTAAATTAGACGAACTATATTACCCGGAGCAATAGGAAACCATAAAGTAATATCATATAGAAAGAATGTGTTCTGTTAGGCCATCGACATAGACGTAAATGTTATTAATCTTTTGGATGGATAAGAAATAATTGCAAAGTATGCATAATTCATTTTATTTATGGCTGGCTTGTGAAATTTAAGTTGAATGGATTTCTGTTTGCTCAGTTTTGATTCACGGAAGATTTTAGATGGATCATACAGTAAATAAGATTTCAGTAACATGCCGCACAGTAATTAATATTTAATTCAGTGTTTTTTTAAACCCAAACAATTAAAAATAGTTCTCTTTGTCTTAAGACTTCATTTCTGTTGAATAATGGAAGGGTTAAATTAGTTGCGAGGTTTAGAGTTTCATTTAACTTTTATAAATTCAATATTGTGTGATGCACTTGCAATCCTTTCTTGGTAACGACACAATTTTTGTTCTCCAGAACAAAGACCTACTTTTTAACTACCTCTGTGGATACTCTAATTATGTTTGAACGTTTCTCCACTAGTGTGGTATGTAGTCAAATTTTGTTAATTTAAACTGGCCTCCATTCTTATCTCAATAGGTTAATATCTCTAAACAATACATATGAGTAATCTTCAAAATACTCAAGATTGTCATCAATATTCTAATTGTGCTCCTGCAGTGTTACGTAAAGGCGCACAAACATGTACAATCTAAGTATTTGATATAACATCTGCATAATAATAAGCATAAAATACTTTTTTTTCATTTAATTGGCATTCATAACACAATATTTTAAATTATATTATTGGAAATATATTTTAACTGAAACTGGATAAAATACATTATTGATGAAGTACCACGATTATTCTTTTTACTTTACAAACCAATGAGATTAACGATTTTGCCAGATCACTAGTTTCATCTGATAATTCCATGATCTTCACTAAGCATGAAAAAAGACTTGAAAGATGAATATATTATATCTTATCGTTCTTGTCACCCTATGCCTTTTGAATAAAGTGAATAACTTCAAACAAGGTAATTTACATTCTACATTTTCTAAAAAAAATAAAAAAAGAACATTTTTGAGCGATCATATCCTTACATTATTCGCATCACTAACATCATATTTTTTGCTCGAAATGTTGACAAATTAGAAGACTGAAATTAGTCTTGTGAAAATCCGTTATCGAGAAGGTGGTGGGATGATGCGAATAGCGTTCCACACCATTTCCAGCATATAATCGCTACAAAAATCAGGTCAAATTTAACCACTTGTTTGGTATTTTCCTTACATTTCTAGACAGGAAAATGGTCTCATACTTT
Organism: Latrodectus elegans; assembly: GCA_030067965.1. NCBI lineage: Eukaryota > Metazoa > Arthropoda > Arachnida > Araneae > Theridiidae > Latrodectus > Latrodectus elegans. The sequence continues at coordinate 64,536,101 of CM057809.1, forward strand.
AAGGTTAAAATCCTTTCAAGGTTAAGAACCCACATCTCCACCCAAGTAATGTGACAAACTCTTTTGCATTTGTACATGCTTTTGTTGGGGGATCAATTTGAGCTACATGAGGCTCTTCGAGCCGTACCATGATTTCTTTCAAAACAACGGTCACGCTGCTTTGTTACGGAAAGAAGCCGTTTTGTTCATATGTCTACTCACTACCAAACAACACAGTGTTTAATTTATTTTCAAAATTCACTTCCCTAATATTAGAGAAACAGCAATAAATTAGACTTGTCAAGAAAATTCGCGTGATTTAATGTTTTAAGTTTAAAAAAAAAACTATTTCCACGTGCTTATACTAAAATGTAATAATGACAACTATTATTAGTTATTTATAATAATATTCCTCCAACAAGAGGAATTCAAGAGACTAATTTTGTTTTTATCCTAATCTGTTTTGAGAATATTCAATTTAACACTTCTTTCTACGAAGACACAGAGAGTTAATAGAGACAAAAATTTTGTGAGAGAAATGTGTGGTTCACAAAAATGTTATCAAATAACTCACACACACACACACACACACACACACACACACACACACACACACACACACACACACACACACACAACTCTTTTTAACAGTAACAATATGGGGAAAAGTCTATATTTACATCTATATATTTCCATATTGAGTTGTACTTACGGTATTTGGAAAGCATTTAGGAGTATTTTCCTCAATTCATTAAAAGTTTCATTTGTATTCCTTTAACAATTTTGAAAGAAATATCGTGCCCTGATGGTAAAAATATGCAGGAAAAAAACCCGATAAACATTATGGAAGTACAAATTATAGTGAAATATTCCTATTTTGACATAATTTTAACAGAAAATTGTATAAAATCAAGAAATTAATTGAATATAAAAAATTCAATTATAAATTACTATATAGTTCTAAGTCAGTATCTTCCACAGTCTATGATTTCCAGTAAAAAACGTACACTTAGCATTCGGGAAAAAATTCATTTGAAAAAATAAGGATATTCACCATTCTTAATCATACTTGCGATTTATTTAACTCGATTCAAACCACATTTGTGCCACGAAATAAAGTCTCCCATAAAGATCAACTAAAAACAAATCGAAAGCGATTTATTTTCCCTTTAGTTACGAAAGTATAAAATGAATGAAGTCGAAATTTCTTTCATCCGCGTTCTACTACATTTTGGATTATAGACGTATTAGGAAAAGCGAAATATGTTAGCTGCAATGAGTACAAACAATACTTTTAAAAAATATGCTAAATATAATTTTTTTTTTTTGGAAAAGTTACATTACGGAAATCTTGAAAGAAAGGAAGACCCGATGTCTTTCATATTTTTCCGTACCCCCCAGTGATTAATAATAGCTAATGATTTTGAAAGATGGAAAGAGCCCTTTACCAGCGTTCTTGATGCGAGAAAAATTAGCAACTTAAACGTGATTTTAATTCAGCGTTAATGACGATTTAAAGGAATTATAATATTTTAACCAAAAGGTCTGAATGAGAAATATAGCTTATGTTTCAAATTTGCCTGAAACCAATGTCCTTATATAAATTTCATTCCTTCGAGTGCAACCGTTCTTAACATAATCCTAGACAAAATTTCTTTGGTAAAGCAGAATAACGATATTATATTTATGTAAACAAAAATTTATTTAAATGAACAATTTTAATTGAAATCCAAATATTAAAAGAAGCATTAAACGCAAAAACTTGATAAATTACACACACACACATATATATAAGTAATAATAAAAAATGGATACATTTTTCTAAATTGAGTATGTATAAAAAAATTCTTAATTGAAACAAGCAAGTTTATTTCTCTGTTATCGCCTATTTTATTATTTTTAAGGGATTTTATTTTAAAACAGTTTTAAATACAAGATTATGTCAAGTTCTGCAAAAGAAGTAGTAGATAATAGAGGTCTACTTCACACACTGCATTAGTTGCACGGATTCGTCATCGCTCATCTCTATAAGTTCAACGTCGTATTGAAACTTTTTGAATATCAATAGTATAATGCTTCCTAAATAAAAGTAGTGTTGCCAAGACAAAAACCTGGAAAATTTCCAAGTTTTTAATTCTACAAATGTTTACACAGAAAATAAAATTGCGAAAATTTTATATTATTTATTTATTTTTTACAACGTATAGTGAGTATTCTAAAAGTTGAAAGCAGTTATAAGTTTTTGTTGTGCAAAAAGTTTTGGCTTTAAGAAAATTATTAAGTAAAAACTGTAATCGCATGTCATAAAAGAAGAAATTTCGTAAATTCCAAGTGGCTATCTTGATCAGACAACAAAAACAAAATATCTCATTTTCCATTATTTCACAGTGGCTGGCATTGATCTTGAGATCTTCGTCTAGAATAGTTCTTTCTTGGAGTTGAAATGGGGGTACTCATTTGCCTCCCTTTAATCATTTGAGATAGTTAAATTTTTGGAAAAATTTGAAACAATGCTTGTCTAAAATACAATCCTAAGATAGATTTGGATCGTAAACTTCCAAAGGCAATCCCTGCTCTTATCAGGACTGTAACCTATATAAAATAATGCGCTTGAAGCTTATTTTAGATTACAGGATAAGAAAGGTCGTGAGAACATTATGCAGTCCTTTAAAATACGCTGAGTTTAATTTTTCATGCCAAATTTATCAATATTATATATTTTTAAATCCATACATAATTAACTTTCCACATATATGTATTTCTAGAAAATAAAACAGTTTAGAAGTTTATATATATATATATATATATATATATATATATATATATATATATATATATATATATATATATATATATATATATATATATATATATATATATATATATATATATATATATATATATATATATATATATATATATATATATATATATATATATATATATATATATATATATATATATACTATTAACCACTACTAAGAATGTGTTTTAAGAGATATTTAGAGTTAGCACTTCATATATTTTTTTAACCAGTCAAGTTAACATTTCATCTAAAAACTTCCTACCAAATATGTGCACTATTTCGGTTGCAAGACACTAGATTGAAATCAGAAGTGTATAGGTCTTGTCAATACAAAAGTCCACAGTTAGGATAAAAATTTACTACCTTATTGTCATGCAAATGAAATCTTTATCAAACAAGAGAATGTAGAGATATTTTTATAACCGCACATATATGAACAGTTTTTAATATATAGTTTAAATATTTACTGCAAATTTTTCAATAGCAAACAAGATTAACATAAAGAAAATACTTTAAAAGTAAGAGATTTGCAAACTTTTGGAATGAGTACTTTATATTGAATTCAGTAAAATGATTTTCTATTTACATGTCTAATCTCATGAGAAAGATTAAATCGAGAAATTGGAAATATATTTTAAATATGGTAAATATGCTCCTAATATTTTGTATCGATTTGTGGGGGATTATATATGAAATTAAAAGAAATTTAAAGTAGGATTTAATTATAAAACAAATATTTATATCAAGAATATCATTACACCCCACATATTTAGATCTGTTTTAGATTTAACTAAAATACTTTATAAATTGTTGATTTATTTTCCAGCAGAGTGTTTTTAATTAGTTTATTACTTCTAAACATTGTTGGTTTGATGTCGCCGGTTTGGTGATATATATAGATTCAATTATGATGTCACATATTTCTTACTGAGTGTTCGGGTTATAGGTTGACCTTTTTTAGTACGCTTGAAAATCGATATTGTCTTAACTGACAACTAGAGCTGTGAAAAAAACAACAACAATTTGAAAAAAAACAATAATGCAATAATGCATTGTTTCACGAATAAATTATAAAATAAATAAAGACATCTTAATTTTATAATTTATTCATGTTCATTTAATCAAGACATCTTTTTTGATATTATTCGAAAATTGCAACTTCATTTTTTTTTAAAAAAAACTTCGTTATCTTTAACAAAGTTTTAAATTAAATTTGGGACTAGATAGTACTTTTTTTAAAGTTGTCCAATAAAATATTCAAAAATTAAAATTCAGAAATAAAATAAGCCGTGAAACTAGAATTGATTTCTGAAAAAAAATAGCAATTTTTTTTATTGTTCAAGGAGTTCTACCATTATTTTCGTAACTTAGGTAAAATTATCAGTGTTTTTTGTTATAAATTTCTGAATTTCGAATTATTCAAGTAAATTCGAAAAAGTAATTAGAACATAATAGAGAGTAAAGTAGAATAAATATCGAATTTAAATAAATTTGAAAAGTTTATTTCCAAAAAAATCTTAAATAATGTAGTCATTCTGACTATGATATTATTAAATAAATAATATCATTTTAGTGTAATCGTATGCATTAGATTGTTTATAAAATCATAGGACTCATTCTGCAATTTATCAAACTAGGGAAAGGAAATGTTAAAACTGAGGCTGTGTTCTTTTTTAACTCGATAAAATATCAGTAAATTAGTATGTTGTGCTCTAATTATATGTGCTCCTTAAATTAAAGTAATCGATGCAATTTTTTTTAAAAAAGCATAAAATTAAATTGTTTCATATAAAGATTATTCTAGAAATTTAAATACTTAGAATCAAAATATAACTAGGCGGTATTTTTCTTCCTTCTAAATGAAAGCAGAATGCTTCAAAAATTGTAACGGGGAATGATAACTAAGTTTTAAATCAAATTTGGCACCTGATATTATTTCTTTTATAAATTTCTCAAATATTATATTCATATAAAAAGGCAAAAATATAATTTTTTAACGTAATACAAAGAAATATAACAATTCTTATAAAACAATCTTCTGCTTTTGAAAAGAATTTAAATTTAGCCTATGAACATTACATCACAGTTCCACAACTCCCTTTTTAGAAACAGGAAAAGCTAAAAAGCTAGTAATTTCAGTTAACTTGGAAAAGCTTGGAAAACGTCATAAAAAAAATTCAGTCCCTGTAACCACCACCAGCAACAGTTAGCAATTTATCTTCTATACTACTATTAGTCAGATTATAACACCATATGTTAAAGTTTATCGCTCTTTTGCTCATTCCAACTTTCGCCAAATTCGCGCATTATTAGATAAAGGAGCGATTTACACTTTTGTTTTGGTACAGATACAACAGATTATAATTAAATGAAGATTTACAATCTTGAAAATTAAGTATGAGTAAGAAGATTTAAATGCTTTTAATACACGTTTTTATGAGAATCTTTTAGTTTTTATGTATTTGTTTTGGATACGCGATTTTTTCAATAAAATGAAATCTCAGAAACATAGTTATTTCTAGTACAGCTCCTGAAGGCTATATTTGATCAATAAATCAGCCTATGGAAAATTTTAATGGATTTCATTTTTTTGCTTGCAACAAAAAGTTTTTTCCGTTAAGAATCAGTGCAGGAATCTATTATTTTGTTCGAATATTTTTATTGCCTTCCGAAAATCTTTCTGCTATTGAAGATTATTTATAAAAAAAAATTCTAAGCATTTGATTCTCTAACTCATAATTACTCAATAGGCAAAACTGATTTTTTTATGGAAAAATTTTGAACAATGCTGTTGCCAACTCAATATGAAAGTTATTTTCTTTATTTCTTACATCATAATATGAATCATATCCATAAAACTATTTATAAGAAATTCTAACGTTATGAATAAGTTTTAAATAATTAAAAGGTTCGTTTAAATTAATTTACAAGGATTTATAAAAATGAGTAGATAATAAATAACTAAAATAAACAATATATTTTCCATTACATACATATCATTCTACTCATTCTATAGTCATTAGATCAGAATCTCATTAAGGAGGGAAATAATTATTAAACAAGTATTTAATCACACTGTGTGTTAGGAAATTAAAAAAATAATCCTTCAAAATATTAAAAAAATCAGTCTGTGGTTAAGAATTCGATTTTTTTAAAACTAAATTGCGATATTCATGATTTTAAAAATGAAATAAAAATAAAATTTTGATAATGCTATAAAAGCAATAAAATCATTAAATAATATAATCTGTAAACAAATTTTATTAAAATTTGAAAACATTAATAAAATAGTAATTTGACTAAAAGAAATTAAAGTATAGTGTGGTAATTTTTACTTCGTAATAAAACAGTGAATCTATAAAAATAGTAAATTGTTTGAAAATATTTAACTATGGAAAATTAACCATAAAGAAATGGTTTGATGCAAATATTTTTCCGACTCCTTTATTGCTTTTCAAAATATGCAAACATATTGTTAATGTATTTAATAAAATAAAAATTAAATTACATGAAACAAAACATTATTTAGTAAAAATTGATAGAGAACAAGGAAAAAAAGTTAATTAAAAATAAAATTCTTCTCATGAGAAATAAAGCGAAATGTTGTGAAAAATATCTTAGATATATATATAATTATAAATCTTATAACATAACTTAAGTAATTATAAATTAGCATGTGTTATATTTCTTTTCTTAGTAAAGAGAATCAAATTTTATATTTGTTAATATGAGGTATAGTTTGAAAAAGATATGAGAGTAAAATATAAAATAATCTCATAAATATACGCAAGTTCCTTATAGTAAGTAACGTACTTCATCATTATATTAAACTTAAAAAACAATGAAAAATACTCTCACTAAAGATATAGCAAAATTCAATTATTTGTGAGCATTAGTCTTTCTACCTATATAAATCAATTGAGAAAATCGTGATGTGGAATCTAAATGTCCTGACATCTTGCTGTCAGTTCTTTTTTTTAATTTGGGTAAAAAATGTCGCGATATATATCTATAACAATACTTTGTATGCGCAGTATCACTCTAAAATGCGTAAGTTGACACCATTTTGAATATATAACAATGTTCTCTTTTACTATTAAGACCAGCACGACAAACCTGACAAACCAGTGCAGATTATCAGTTTTCACCTAAGAGTTCTAAATCTTTTATTCTTACAGTATTTTGAATTTTCAAATATTTCTTCCGAGCTGAATATGTAGGTCAAGGAAAGAGCATGGACTCCTGGAGGATCAATGCATTAATACTAAGAGAGTTTAATTATGCAAAAATTATTTATATATATAAATGTCTTCCATTGTAGTGCTCTGATTCTTTTCAATGTAAAAAGCGCAAAATTATTAGTAACTGTACCAGATTTTATAATACTGATTGTATAAGTTTGACTTTGAATATGCTTAAGCGTTTCTGTATTTATAAAAATGCACAAAAACAGTTAAACCAAAATTAAAACTCCAATAAAAAATGAAAATTCTTATTTGTGTTATACTCATGATTAATTGTTTTCAGTTTTACATATAGTAAGATTTTTCCCATAAAAATTTTTAGGTCATTTTTAAAATATTATGTTAAATTAAAAATGAGTAAGAGTCACGGAATATTCTTTAACTTGAAAAAAAATTATATTTTAAATTTAAACAATTTTCAAATTTTACTACTAATAAAAATATGAAATATATCATTTGATAATAAATATTAAAGACATTGTATTTGTTTGCATTTTGATAACGAAATTTACTGAGTTTCATTTGTTTGTGTTTTTGATATTTCCTTTTTGCATTTTTAAGCAGGGAAATACAATAACCTGTAATTGCTAATTAATTAATTATTCGCCACAAATACCGACATAGCATGAAAGGCCTATAGCTGATAAGGCCACTATTTTATCGTTACGGATAAAGAGAAGATTTTTTTCTACTTTCATTAGAATTAAATGTTACCCCAGATAATTCGTAATTTATTAAAAAGAGTTCTGAACTCTTGGGAATGTTGTCATATAAAAGGACACAATTCTGAATGATAATGGACATCAACTAAAGCAAAAAGAAATCATGTGAATATCTTTTCAGCTGTCTCATACACTTATCGATAATAATCTAGTGAATGTGTTACACTGATTAAGAAGAAAGTGCCTGTACTTTCATTCAAGATCAAGCAGTTGTTTTCACGAGATCAGTATCAATTAGCAAACAGCACGTTGTTTGGCTCTAGGAGCTATTATCATTATTGACCTTTGAAATACTGTTAGTTTATCATCGCTGTAATAATAATAAAGAATGCACGCAAGAATTTCTTTAATTAGTAATGGTGAATATATGCTTCTTCTAAAGATATCGTGAGAATGGCAAACTGTTGAAGTTCACTTAATGAATTATAAAAGAAAAATTGAAGGGTATTCTCACACACAATGAGATTTAGAATACATTGTGAGTGTGAAATAAAAAATATCTCGTGTGTTATCAAACACAATTTTTTGAGAAAAATGCTTCGGGGCAAATATGTTTATAATAAAACTGATTTCAGGAATGAGACACAAGAAGGAATATTTTTGCTGTTATCAGGCATGTAGAAGTATAAAGTAAGTTTACAATATATAAATAATTTTTTATTTCTATAATTACTTCTGATGTTTGAGGATAAACTTTAGACATTTGAAAATATAAGTTCTAAGCGCATTTTTAGGTTACTTTCCGGTTTTTAATTGATGAAAAATGTAAAAGGAAATAAGATTTTAAAGGGAAAATACATAAAAATAATAACAAATAATAGATTGAAACTAGAATGAAACAAAATAATAATTAATTTATGTAAAATTTTGTTCAAACTTGCAATTGGTATTTTTATTCTGAGATATCCATACGTATAATACATTCACATACATATATTGCAAAAATTGTCCGATATTATCTATAAATTCAAGAACTATATTTTCATTACAATTATAAATTTATAACTTAATCTAATTTAAGAAAAACTAGTATTTATATTCTTAATCAAATTTATGGATATTTATTCTGAATTCTCGCTAAAAAATAAGAAAAATAACAAAGACTGTTATTTTATGTCATAAGTCATCCATCGATCTTTGATGTAGATCTTTGTTGAAATTACTCATTGAACATTTAGTTTCGTTTTTCAGAGAATAAGAAAATAATAATAAAACTGTGTAAAGGGATCAAAAGAAACTTCATTAACCGATTAGAAATGTGCATTTCATTTGTAATGACAATTTATTTCATTGTCATTATTCCAAGAAAATGTCACTGATTGCGAAATAAATATATACGTAGAAGAGAGAGAAAATGTTAACACATGGTTGTGAAATGCCGGCTCTGAGGGAAGAAACCGGCTTTTACTCGACAGAAGAAAAGGCAAAATGTTTATTTTAGCATCTCTTACTTTTTTTTTTTCCTTCAGGAGAAAATATAAATCTTATCAGAAAAAGGATTTATGAAATTTTAAAATTAAAATATTCATTCGACCAAGCACATGCGTTCTGTTCTCTGAAAATAAAAAAGCTGCTTTCGTTTTAGTCGGTAGACGAAAAAATGTGTTAAAACACTTATTATTTTTTTCTACTTTGTAAAAGTTTCATTTAATTAGAGAAATATATATTCATAGCATTAAAAACAAAAAATAAATGTAAAAAACGAGAATTCAGATTAGATATCTTAGATTATAAAACAATAATATTTACTTAATATTGGTTTCATTTTGTTTAATAAAAAATTAAAATTAAGAATTATTATTTTATATTATAATTTGTATATTAAATAATTCAAAAAGACTCCTTAAAATTATACATTTTTATCGTTTAAAGAGGCTAACTGCAACTTTCATCAAGAAAAATCTGGCCGCAAACTTCCGTATGTTTTTGGAAACATAAAAGAAGAAAAATATTTTAAAAAAGTATCACTGACCGATCCGAAGGATTCTTGATCCCAAAGATCTCTTAAATCACTATCGCAGTAGTTTACAGGGTCCAGAACTTCCATAATCGAGTCCAGATTCAGATCCAGTCCGGTGTCCAGTTGATAATTTAAGGATCTTAAGATTTTCCTTTAGTTTGGCTTGCCTGCTTCTTGAACTGTAAATCCACAGCGGCTTGTGAATGCACGTGAGAGCCAGATAGGTTTGCCTCAAAGTAGTAAAAGTGCGCCAAAGGAGTCGGATTTGGCGACGGTCAACAGGTGTCTAGCTACACGCTATTAGAACTTTAAGAGCCGGTGCGAAACCGTTACAATTTCTCGACGGGTACCGGAACAAATGGCGTGAGTCCTTGTGCCATATTTGGAATTTGATAATCCACAATCTCTTCTTTTTGAGATTAAAATATGCTTCACAAGTATTAATTTCTATGTTTCTTTAATCTTATTTTCAACTGACGCAGTTGAAATTGAAGTATAAACATTTAAAAAAAAATAAATAAAATAAAACTATTCGATGCTTTTTAAAATTATAATTTATATATAAAATGCATGGCTCCCGATATTTATTTTTGCCAGATTTTAATAATTGTTTAGATTAAATAATGTCAAATCACATTTATAATTTATATTATGTTCTAGATGCAATAAAGTTTTTGGTAAAAATTTTAAGTAGTCCTTTAAATATTCATTTTGGCACATATAAAAATTATTTTATCATCACATTATTTTCATATTTATAATAGATAAATTTTATTCTGGACATTATCACATTTCTGAGTATATTGTATTCAATACAAAGAATTATTTTTTAAAGTTATATAAAGGGAAATATAATTTTGTAAAAATATTTAAATCCAGTTTATAAATACTTACATTTATCAACCTCGTAAAATATTTTACCTATCATTTTTAAAGAACATAAATGAATTCCACTGTTGCTGTTACTGCTCGAAAACTGTGTTTTCTTTCTTCTAGTACTTATTCTTTCAAGACACATAGTCGGCATTAATATTTGTAATTTGTTTTTTGCTGGATATGAGTTATATAAATATAGGTTGGTCGTAATTTATGCATCCAGATTTATCAAATCAACGCATGAATTGCATGCCTCTTCAAAACTCTATGTCATTCTAAAAAGTAGAGTTGTACCTAATCTATATAAATAAGACACATCATCACAATGGTCTTTGACTAAACATGAGGGAAGTATCATAGCTTTGTCATTTTTCATTCATGGAATACCATTTTTTACAAAGTGGATGACAACACATGTATTTTTTAATTGTTTTATAATTAATAATAATGTGTATGAATTTCAGAAGCATTAAAATAAAATGCTTATTAAGATACAAATTAGTTTTTAAAATGCATGCTTCAGAAACTTTGTAAAAATAAGTCTCAAAATCAATGAATATTTAAGCACATTATGATATTATTTTCAGCCCCTATTATTGATACTCAGACAGTTTATAACCAGATTGAATAATTTCTGACAAATATTCAAAAAAATTTTGTCGAAAATAATTTATATATTTCAGAAATTTCTTTTCAGAAAAATATTTCTAAGTGATTATCAACTTATGATAACTGGTTGTATCTTCTATTACAATATCGAACCATTTTATTCGAAAATACTTGCAATGTATGAAAAGAATGTCGCTTATTTATTGTTAAGTGTTCTGAAATATGTTTATTATTGAAATATATTTAAATTAAATATCTGCAGTAGCCAAGCTTGAAAAGATATCATTCTCGTAATCGAAAAGATTAAGACTTCATCTTAATAAGATCATTATGTTAATATTCTCTGTGACAATGGATACAGTTAGTTATAGCTTAAATTCTTTCTATTGGAGAAATAAGGAACCTCGAATAGAAGGTGCCAGCTCAGATGCCTGACTCGTCACATAAATGTAATTCAAAATTATGAGGCACTCTCAAAATATGAATTAAACTGCATTTCAGACAGTAATGAATAGCATAAATTGTAATTCTAGCGCGATGTTAACACATAGATACACATAGAAATATCTTTATTGAAAGTGTGTGTGTGTGTGTGTGTGTGTGTGTGTGTGTGTGTGTGTGTGTGTGTGTGTGTGTGTGTGTGTGTGTGTGTGTGTGTGTGTGTGTGTGTACGCGCTCTTTAAACCATAAGATAATCAAATTCTTATTATGTAAATGTCCCAAGTAATTCAAATTATAAAATATAGTTTACATAATTATCATAATTTTTTATCTAAATAATAAGAAACTTAAATTATTAAATAATTTTAATTTATTTACACAAATTTTCTAAAAATGCAAAGTATTGTATTATTTTATAAATAAGAAAGTATTATATTCAAACTTTATTATAAATTTGAAAATTAGCAGATTACTGCACTTAAAAATGTTCTTATGGAAACTGATGTGCATAGAGTTTTTTTAATAAAATATACTTCAAATGTAAATAATACATCAGAAAATAAAATACATAATATTTTATTCCACACTGAATAGCCTTATACATGTACTCAAGGAAGAGCTGCGATTCATCAGTTTAAGATAAATTATTTCCGTTTCAAATTTCCTTTGTGAGATTATTTTTAATAGTAAAATTTAGACATAAGTCATTATAAGTTATTTACTTATGAAATCTGTGATTAAGTAATCTTTCGTACACTGCTTTGCAGTTTCATTAATTCTAATACATCTTATTCCCTGAAAAAATGCAAAGAATTCATAATTATTCATTACTTGACGTTTTAACAGCTTTATTCACACAGATATTGTTGAATGATTAAAAAATGACATCAAAATGGATTTCCACACTGGGAAAATTATATTGTAAAAGTCAAATTGTGATTCAAGATTCAACTGTTGAAAACCATTTGTTAAAAACCACATTTTCAGTAGGGAAAATAAAATTTTCCCCACTGAAAATCATTCTTAAAGAGAAAAAAAAAATTAATACAGTAAAATACTGAAATGATTTTGATTTTGTTAAAAGTATGTTAAGAAACGAAAAACGAATTTCTCTGAATTTTACGGTCTTTCATGGAAAAATACCAAATGTAATCCGATCAATTAAATATTGCGATGTATTTTTAGATAAGGAGAAAAATCGATAAGGTACATCCAGATGTGATGCTGATAATGTTATCTAACAAGTAGTGAAAACAGTGAATATACAATATTGAAGCATCAAGCTATTATGCACAGCTAAAGTGTGTTACACATCTAAAGTAGATTCTGTTTCAGCTCCTTGAGTAGAGGTGACAAACATTTGAACAAAAGTAAAAAAAAAAAAAAAAAAAAAAAAACAGAATGTCCCCTAAATGTCGTTTTTTTCCTCTTATCCAACAATTAAATTGAGAGATTGCTGTACTTATCTTAACTACTGTTCTGTCAACAGGGACTTTTTAACATGTGTTCAACATCTGTTTTGCTTTTGCACACATTATTTTTTTAATCAAACTTGTTTATCTTAATTCAAGTATTTAAATATCCTAAATAAATTAATGTTATGCTACTGACTGCCATTTTTAGAAAAGGAGTTAAAGCTTATTTTTTAGGAATCATCTTTTCAATGGTTCTTTATTTTTTTTTAAAAAAAAATGCCATCTCAAAAATAATCAGAAAAAACGTATTACTTTTGTGCATGAATAAGTTTATAGTAAAAGCAAAAATTAATAATTTATCGGAAAATATGTAACCATCGCAATAAACCACTTATTTTATCATATTTAGATATTTTATGTGAATATTTCTCCCGATAATAATGGCTATTAGTATGTAGAAATGAAAAACCATGTTTTATAACAAATAAATATTGCATTAAATTACGAGTTTGAAGAAGAATCTATATTTGTATATTTATAATTTTTCGGTGAAAATAAATACATGAAAGAAAATTAAATGCTCTTATTTAAATATTATATACATATTTTAAACATTTAGATCTGAAATGTTGAGGTTGAAGGAATCGCTATAATAATCTCAGAATGAATTTTGTTCGATTGTATACAAATATTTTAAATAAAATTCATATTATATTGAATAAAAAAAATGAAAACTTTTAGGTGATCACACAATTTATATGTATAGTATCTATTATAATTTCTTGAAAAGTGTTGAATAAAAAAACATTAAAACTAAAAGTTATAACTATTTTTAATGTAATAAAAATTCAAACTATTTGAACGAAAAGAGGAAATAAATTGTACAAGAATAAATATCCGATGGAAATTTGAATACACTTTTTTTAGTTACACAAGCAATATAAATAATTGAAATTGCAATATGATTGCAGAAAATAATAAGTATTTTCAAATTACAATTATTCTTGCCATTTTGAATTTGTTTCATAAATATCTTGACTTTAATAATCTAATTTTATTATTTTTATCCTGTGAGCAAATCAATACATCAAACTGGCTGTCTTCATTAAAGAGAACGGAAATCGAGTTGATATACTACAACACGCCCACCGTTACGGAACTAACGAATCTTCATCTATTGAAGCAATGAGTTTGGACATTTGGTGAACTATTGTTACGCATTCAAATATATAACAAGATTGATCCGCAGGAGATGAATAATCTTATTAAGTAATTGTGTTCTCTTTTGGTTTTCATTCTATGAAAGCGAGAAGTATTTGCGTATTTGCATTCAAACGCAAAAGCTGAATTGCATTTGCATTTGAATAAAATCAAATGATAATAGATAATTCCAGACAAATAATCAACGTAAGAAAGTTATCCTCAGAATTAAATACCTAAATATGAAGAAAAGTGTAAATGATGAATGATTTTAAAAAGAATGCTATTTCCCGAGAGCCTATCTGCTTAAAATCTGTGAGTTCCATTTCTTAAGGTAATTTTCACTCTGTTAATACATATAATTTTCTTCAATTAAATCCAATTCGGAAATGAGAATCATTGAAATTTATTTCAACGATTTATATTGAAAAGAGGAGGAAATTTATTTTGCTAGATTTCAGCCAAAAGATTGAAATTCAAAACGATTTTTTATATGACTTATCAAACAATTTAAATTTAAATTCTAATACTTAACACTGTAGTTACTTTTTTTATTCATTAATATTTTAGCTTCAGTCAGCACAAGCTATAAGCAAATAATTTATCTACTCTTAAAATTTCTTTTTGTTGTCATAATAAAGTATTAAACCCATTTCCATAGGATAATGTATTTTATACTTAGAAACTACATAGAAAAGATCAATTAGTAAAAAGAAAGAAAAATAAGATAATGTAATAAAATTAGAATCTTCATATGGTAATATATATTTACTTTTTTAAGTATAAGCTTCCATCTATCCAAATAAAATCATCTTCTTACAGAGTTTTTACCAATATATATTTTTAATTTGTGATAAAAAGTTAGTTAAATAAGAAAAGTAAATAAATGTTAAATTATTGGTATAGAGCCTCCATAATAATTACAAAAGTCGTATAAAGAAAAAAAAGCAACTTTTCTATTTTATTTAGAATTTTTTAAAAAATTAAAGGGGAGACATGCTACATAGATCTAATTAAATGTTCAAATTATAATGTCTAAGTGCATTTTCTCAATATATAGGCTTAGGAAATAAAATAAAATATATATGTATATGTGTAACTATACAAATACTGCTTATAACTATAGAAAGGGAAATATTTTCTCTGTAAGCCTTCGTTGATATAGTTTAGTTTAACAGATTAAAATTTAACACTTGTTATTTTCATTGAGGGAATTCTTTAAAGATAAATATTATTCAAATATAATCAATATACTGTTTTTCTATATTTGTACAAATGATTTGAAATTGTTTTCTTTAGGTTATGAAATTATTAAATATGTGATAGTATTTAATAGAAATCTGAAGAGCGTTTAGAAAACAAAACTTTCCTTATATAGTAGTTCTATTAAACGCAACGTTTCATTTTTTTAAAACTTTCTTATGTAATAATTAGTTCGTTTGTATATTGTTTTCCAGAAAAATATAGGGAGATCCTCTTATTCCTATATTTTAGTTACTTAAATTGTTTTTACTTTAGTTTACCTTTAAACTGTATTTTTTTTTAGTTTGTATGACATAATAATGCAAATAGATTAGATTAATTTATTTATTTATGATATAACTTGCAATATATATATATATATGTGTGTGTGTGTGTGTGTGTGTGTTTTATGCTTTTTTTTTACTAAAAGGTATATTTTCTTCTCAGAAAGTATTTTCGTATCTTGTAACACAAACGTTCCTCCTTATAAAATATTCTTTCAGAAATTCTTACTATTGTTTCAATTTACTGAAAATTTTATCCAGGGATTTCCGAAAATTTTGTGAGAACTAAGTTTTCATCAAGCATCAAACGTAAGTAACAAATGAAATACATTGTAACTTAAATTACAGAAATTCAAATGTTGGAAATTGAAGATCCATTAGGATTAATGGAAAACGTCAAATCTGTAATAGCTTTCAATGAAAAGTATTTACATAGATATCTCAAACTTCCATTGATGCACTGTAAAATAGGAAAAAAACAAAACTCGATAAAAGTTCAATATATCAACACTGAGAGAAAATGATAGCAACCTGATTTTAGTCGTAATTGATGCTCTGTGAAATAGAATAGATGACCTACAAAACATTCTTGAGAAGAAATAATAAGGAAAAAATAAATGAACATTTTTTTTTCTTTTTACAATTTCCAAAAGAATGAGTTCAAGCTGAATAAGAGGAAACTTTCAGTAAGAAGACCCTAGGTAATTTCTAAATATAGCTTTAATACAATGATCAATTATTATATTTTGAAATCTTTCGATTCGCATCATTTTTAAGAAATCCAATTTTCAAATCTATCAAAGAAAATAAGGATGTGAAATCTAGGCCTTAGTTTTTATTTTATATTTCTACTAAACAAATTAAATATGTGTAAATATTTCACTTCATTCACGATGATTTATTTGAATAGACTTTTGACACACTTTCAAAAACTATTAGATATTATTTTGATTAAAATTTTATTCAAAGTGAAATGGAGTTAAGTTCTTAATGTTGAAATTTTTCCTTTAACAAAAGCTATAATGGAATCAAATGTCATTCATAGGTTTTATACTTTTTATTTCAACAAATAAGTATTACTATATAAATTTATATTTATTGTGATTTTTTTCTGTAATCTATATTCAGCTTTATATTTATTAACCAAATTATCTAGTCAAATTACTTGAATAATAGACTATATTAAATACTTCTGTTTCTATCTTACTTTGAAGTTATTTATTCAAGTATTAAATAAAATAACGATAAAGTACTGACTTCTTCAAATGGGATTTCTGTTACAGTTTTTGTCACGCAAGAGAATAAATGCACATTTCTTTCCCTTGAAACTAAAGAAGTGAAGAGTTGATTGATGATAAATGCTGTTGATGTTTCACGGATTCGTAACTTGCATCTTGCATTTTTCTTCTTCTCAAGCTCTGAAATACACCCACGCATAAAGGAAAGAAAGCATTCGTTTCAAGGGCTTTTCCAAGAAAGTTTAGCTATAGTTACTGACCTCTAGTTTTTGTTTTCTGATTCCATTTTTGGAGCTTTGGCATTAAATGCACTAATTACAAAATTCTTTACCTATATTTACTTATTCAGTTTTAAATTAAATTCAGTTGTATTTACTTCAAAACTTTTAACGAGTACGTCTAAGAAATTCTCTTTCATAAGAAGTCTTTTGTACTTACTACTTTTTAAAACATAAATATTGAGAAAATTAAAAACAATTTTTTTTTTTGCTTTGGTCAAAAAACCTTTTCTCTCTCTCTTTTTTGAAAACTCTTTTTTGAGAAGCATGAATTTTACAAAATATGTAGTTTTGTTAAACTTTCATTAAAGGTTATTTTGATAAAATGCATAAATCTAACAAAATGTACTTTTTTTTTTTTAACAAAGGGAGGCACATTGTAAAGGTATCTGAATGGAATGTCAAAATAATGTTAAAAATAATGTTCATTTTTTATGAAATTTCAAAATATTGAATGAAAATCACTTTTACATATTTTATCATGTAACACAAATATCAGCTTTAAAAATGGGCTAAAAATGCTCATATTATTAATAAAGACAGAAAACAATTGGTTTTTTGAAATTATTAAAAAAATAAAAATTATTTGTTTAAAATTGCAATTTTTTTATAAGCATATACCAGTCATTTACAAAATATCTTAACATGTTTATTTACAATATTTAGTTGTAAAAAATAATTTCTTATACGATAACATGTACATTTTATAATATCTCTGCTAAATTGCTTTGTGTTTCGATTTTTATCCACAAATATAAGAATGCTGCCATTCCTCATGTAACCATCAAAATTCAAGCACATTATCTAAATTTATGAGAACAATAATTCTCGCTTTGCAATATTAACAATTCTCGCTTTGCAACATAACAGTTCTCGCTTTGCAATATTAACAATTCTCGCTTTGCAACATAACAGTTCTCTCTTTCCAATATTCTTATTGAACCAACTTAAAATATTCAGTAACACATATTTTTTCGTTATACCTACCAATTATTTTAGTAAACATTTTGTCACTATGATTATTATACTTTTAAGAATATAAAATTTATATATAAAAATGTTTCTATTGATAAATAAAATTAAATTAGTGAAAATGAAAATGTGAAAAACCTGATATACAATTTCACTTAAAAGTCAACTGCTTAAAATTGGAATTGATATTCTCATGAATCAAATTAATTTTTAGTATATTTTGATAGCAAACACTTTCGAAAATCAAAAAATTCATTGAATAACATATAGGGAACAGAATCAGATAAGGAAATGATTTTATTCACAAGAACAAGAATACTTCGTATATTATCAGTTTCCAAAAACTAAAAAAATATCTTAAAAAGTAAGCTTGTTAAATTTTTTATGCAGGAATAGTTATAAAAGAACTCGGAAAAATGAGGAAATTTCGATAACTGTTTATTATGTTAAATAAAGTTTTAAACACGTTATATAAGGTAGGAATTAAATATATAAGATTTAAAATTCTGAAACATCTAAAATATTCTTAATTAAGTTTTAGTAAAGAAGCAATTTCTTTAAATAACTAATCTATATTTTATTAATTTGAACAACGTGATTTCACATAAATGTAATAAATATATGAATTTATAATTATAACTTAAATTTAATTAAAAGTTAATTCTCATTGATAGTTAAATTATTAAAGTACATTTATGATTTAGATAGGTTATTTTTTATTGCAGAGTTTATATTTACAGAAAATTTAAATGATCATATATTTTTACTTGTTCCTAGATTTATTTAATAAAAATCCATATATTTTTACTCGCTTGTATGCTGTCTCTAAAAATTAGTTAAATAATACAGTTAGAAGAAAACATAAAGTGAGGAAACAAAACTTCCCTGATAAAAAAAACTCTGCTATGAAAATAAAAATTTATATATATATCATAAGAGATGGCAGATTTTGGAGCTTGCATTTCGAAATTATTTTTTAATAAAAAATAACTGAAATGCTTAATAATGAAATTTTATTTTTGAGTTATATATGTAGGGAAATTTAAGAAACATGCATAAACAAAAGTATATATTTCTGGAAAAAAATACTTAATTTTAGTTTCGGGCATTTTTTAGAAAAATTGTATAAAAACACATTCCTTTTTCCCACTGTCTCAACTAAAATATTCTATTACTTAACTTTATAGAAGGCTTAGGTGAATTATTCCTGTGATATTACTATCTTCATTAATTCATAATTCACTTCTGTAAACTAAATTCTATGCTTGATTGAATTGAAAAACAAATATTTCTTAGCAAGAATTATTGGAAATCGCTCAAGAGAGTTCACATAAAATCATTATTGAATGTCTTGTGTACCAAAATGGGAATAAAGTTACTGCAACTAGAAATACATTCATTATCAATAACAAAATTGGTGTGGTCAAGAGAAGTTATTCTGGGTCACTACCACCTAATCGTGTTTACGTTAGGCTCTTTCATGGGTTCTCAATGACCAGCTCCCGACTGCGCATACTATAAGATGTTGTTTTCGATATCTGCTCTTAATCTTTCCTCTTAGTTCAATAAGATGATATGAGAACTGCAAGTTTTAATAACATAAAAGTGTTCAGTCGCCTGAGAAATCATACATGAAATTTAGTCACCACTGTTTGTTGACTCGTTTCGATCACTCGCGAAATGAATAAAAACTTTTCCTCATTTCGATAGCAATTGTGTTTTTTGTTCATTTGAAAATTGACCGTTAAGCACGGAATCGCGTGCATCTATCGGATATGAATTTGTAGTGATTAATCTTTCAGCTGAATAATAGCTTCCTTCTCGAGTTTTAAAATAAACTTTCATAGTCTTTGACTTGCTTTTGTCAAAATACAATTTCTAAAAGGAAAACGCTTTTACTTTTCAATTACTTTAAAAACACGTTTATTTTTAACATAAGAGCTAAAAAAATGTTTTTTTTTATATAAATTTAAATGATAGTTTTTCTTTACTTCGTTGATAAGATGCAACTAAGGAAATTATAGTTATACTCTCTATTAAATATTTTGTAAATGCGATTTAAAAGCCTATGTACTTACATTAGAATGATTTCTTTTTACAATTAAATGTCTCAAAGGAATATGAGAGTCTGATGAACTTCTAATAGTTCTTAGAAAAGCATATTCTGCGTTCACTTTCATGCTATTCTTTTGTTCACTTTCATTTAGGACAAAATCGATAACTCAATAATCTTGAGTTTGCATTATGAGCTTTTTTGAGTCCATTATTTTGCCCAGAATTTTATCCATTTGCACGACTCATAAGCTTTGGCCTAAAAGTGGACCAATACTTGATCCATTTTTAGAACAAAACTTATGAATGATGAACGAGCTTGTGAACAGACATATTCAGGAGCTTTTTAGCTTGATGGACAGATTTCTGCATACGCTGACATAGTTACATTGATTACAGTTTACGTGAAATGCATTATATCTAATGTTGTATATTTAATAGATAAAAGAGCTACTCTCTAGGCATTATCCTCTTGGGGGGATTACGTTAATAAAGTAATCTTAATCTCCCTGATGATGGACGTAAAATGACACACGCCTCTTAAAAGACACAAAATTTCAGTTTATATCTCTATCGTTTGCTTCTTCCTCAGAAAATGGCTAATATTATGATCAAGTATAATTTGATTTATTAATTTTCTAATGTAATAAACATGTTAAATTTATTGATTACAAAATTATATTAATTCATGATTCATGCATTGATATTAAACCAAATCTTCAATAACAAATATGTATTGAATTTTTATGAAACTATATAAGCTTTATATATATATATCTATATTAAATTTTACTTTAATTAGTAAAATTGAAGTTTCTTTTAATAGTTCTAAGATTCAATTCAAATATAGAAAATTCCACGATATTTTGCTTATGTAAAAACTTTGATTAAAAACAAATGTTAGTTTAAGATACTCACATCTTATATTAAAATTTCAAAACCTATCGATTATTTGAAGGAAAAATCTTTAAACGATTAACGATTTGCAACGACACTCAATATGGAAGATGAAAGGTAATCATTCCCACAAGTGATTATCATTTATAACAAATATAAAATTTTCTCATTATTAAGTATGACTTTAATTTAATTTGATTATATTTATAATTATGTATATTACAGTATAATTTAAATTTATGACTTATAATTTAATTTGTATTTATGAATAAATAGTGTATAAATAAACTTATAAATAATAATTTATATATAATTTGTAAATAACTTATGACTAACTTATAAATAATTTATAAAATAATATATTATAATATAATTTAAATTTATGGCTAATTTAATTTGAAAACATTAGTGTTGAATTAAATTTAATATTTTAAATTATATAAGAGGGAAAAATATAATTACATTATTGACAACGGAAATTTTAATGCCTCTGAATCTCGAATGCAGTGTGTTTTAATCGTTTCTCTTATATAATCGGACACACTCTACCAAGAGTGATTGAATGCTAATAATCGTCTTAGAACTACTAATTGAAAGAGACATTTCTCTCTTTTAAAATTATTTTATTAATATCTAAAAATGAATAGTCATAATGAGGAAGCACTCAAGAGAAAACACTGTCTAATCATACTTATTAAATGTTTTGAAAGAAAACTATTACTCTATTTCTGATCCAACATATGTGGGGTATGAAGAAATGATATGAGGGTATTAATTCAATAACTAATTAATTGCGATAGTTTGAATACCAAATGAAAAATAAAATTGAATAGAGCCCTGAAGTTATTTTGTATTAATGTCTTCAAACACTTTCGCCCTTTGAATAATTTCCTAATGAATCTAAATTTTATAATTTAAGATTAGAATAATATACTGAATAAATTTTTAACAAATCCGTCATTTAAAAAATAATTGACTGTAATCATGTAAACATGTAACATAAATGTTGTTAAAATGATTAATCCCATAAATAATTTTGAAGATATCAGAATTATTACTTAACTTAGAGCTGTTTTATTAATCAACTATATTGTGTGTGCGGAAATAAATCGAGCATTCCGGTGAATACAAAGGGATAATCATCAGGACGAAACGATGAATTAGATTGAGTTTATGGTAACTGCATCAAAATAGAATACTGGTCTTAACAAAATAGAAGAATCAACGAGAGCTTATGTTTTCATTGAAAGAATACATCTGCTTGTATTCAGAATCTGAACTATTATACATCTATTCAGCATGTTGCTGTATGCCCCATTATAGATGTATTGAGAAAAGTTAACGATTTTTTTAACATTCTAATTACTATATTTCAAATAAAAACTTTATGCACAATTTAATCTCTTTTCGTGAGTTTTCTTTTTATATGGTTGACTAAAATAAAACATCTTTTGAAAAACGATCAGAAGAGAAAGTGAAAGATTTTAATATGTAATGAAAGTGAGTACTTATTGAGAAAACAAAAAATATCAAGTCGATTATTAAGCAGTTTGGCGATATGCAAAATATCAAAACAATTTGTGCCTAACATGTTTTATTGATAAGAATGTACAATTAAAATTATATTCAGTCTGACGAATGCTTCAATAATATACAGCAAGCAATGACTGTTTCGAATGTTATATGAATAAATAGTTTAAAAAAATTATTAATTTCAGTGAAAGGATAATCAGATTCATGCATAAATACAATAGTGGCAGAGTCTGCAAGCTTAATCTTTAACCAAATTCTACTTGACTCCATGTTGAGGAAGTTCAATCTCAATTATATGTTTAAAAGTGATTTACTACGCTTAGATCTACTTACGACAATTTAACATCCACGCATGTTCTATATGTATCACTTGTGTCCTTTGTATCGTATTTTAATTACCTTTAATAAATAAAATCATCATAGAATGCTAAACAGCCTACTTAATTTCCCCACTCGCACACACTCACCCACAAATCCCACACACAAAATTGTTCAAGAAATAAGGCCTTCTCTTTGTGTTCATCATAACCTATTACAGTTAGTTTTATTTTGTGCATATCTTTTATCCTTTTTACGAAATCATTCTATCTCACGAAATAGTATTTTTCCAATTTATGGAAATTTTATGGTTAAAATAGCGCCTTTATTGCCAATTCAAATTTAATGACATTCAAAGATAATCTTTCAAAGAAGGCTTAAAGTAATAAGCCAATAAATGAAGGCAGATATTTTTTATGAAGAATTATATATTTGCTTAGTTTTAGTTAAAAAGCATTTTGTTTATTTATTCTGAAAAATATTCAATTATTAAAAATGTTACATGTTAGTACAAATGCTTTGGTTGCAAGACTAATAAATTTCATTTGGATGAATGCTTTGGTTGCAAGACTAATAAATTTCATTTGGATGAATGCTTTGGTTGCAAGACTAATAAATTTCATTTGGATGAATGCTTTGGTTGCAAGACTAATAAATTTCATTTGGATGAATGCTTTGGTTGCAAGACTAATAAATTTCATTTGGATGAATGCTTTGGTTGCAAGACTAATAAATTTCATTTGGATGAATGCTTTGGTTGCAAGACTAATAAATTTCATTTGGATGAATGCTTTGGTTGCAAGACTAATAAATTTCATTTGGATGAATGCTTTGGTTGCAAGACTAATCGTCACACATAATATATTTTTAATAATTATATATTATGTTAAGACAAAAGTATTCTACTTTTTCATTCTGATCATTTTATAGATGTACATGATTATTTTATCGCTGTTAAATAATTACGCATAATGAAAGAGAGGTGAATAATGGATATACTTTTTAAAAGTTTAAGTAACTTATGAAGCGGATGCAAAAATAATTTTGTTTATCACTGTATTTTTTTTCTTTGAAGAATGCAGTTTAAATATTACTTCTATTTTAATATAGTAAGTAAAATTTTCGTAGATATATATTGAGACAAGAATATATAATCCTTTTTATTTCACCATCTTTTCCAAAATGGTAGGACAAGTAGAAATCTCTAGCTTTCATTATTTTTAAAATTCGAGAAAATTGTTGCGAAAGGAAACTCTATAAAATGTTATATTTAGCTACAGTTTATTTTCATCGCATATGAAGTTTTGAATTTCTTACAAATATTCAAGCAACACATTTATAATATTTTCAAATGCACATAAATTCAATTCAGTGAAAGAACAAAGTAATTCTTAAAATCAATGAGAATAGTTTTAAGATCAATGAAATGAAAATCACATGGATTCAAGTATATGTTTCACTCGTATATTCAACTTTCTTAATAATTGAGCAAAACTTAAGTTATTGTGTCAAACTTACAAATTCACACTATTTTGAAAATTCTAACTAATGATTGAATTACATCGTTGAAAATTTAAAAAGTTATATGGAAGAAAAGAAAAGATATAATTTCCTTATCCACACACAATAAATTTAATTTCCGTTGTTACTAATTCGATACTTTCTCTGAATTCTCTTTTGCACTGCTAAATCAATATTTATGTGAATTAAGCACATATTCACAAACTGACATGCTATGTACACTGCAATAACGGTGAACTACATCCATAAATGACATATTTATTCTAACTTCTATAAATATTCTTGAATAAAGATGTAACAGTTTCCTTTTGATAAAGATTCCTCATAAGAAGAAAGAGGTTCTTAAAAAAAGAGGTAGTATTTGGTGTGAGGCAAACAAGTGATTAGGGTGTGGCTGAGTCTTAAAATATATGTATCTAAGGAACACAGCATTCTTCTAGGGTACGTTTTCCTTCTCTTTCCTTCTACACTATAGTATGAAACCTAAAGTTTTCATAAAGCTTCTTGATAAATATAAAAATTCTGTACTCGAAATCAAAATAATTTTAATTGATTCAATTTTAAATTATATTCATGTTCTTTTGAACGACAGACTCAGTTGTGTATTCACAAATAGTATAGAAATTTAATTTACTTATTGATATATTTATAATTTCATTATGAAGTAAAATGATTTTAATAATGCAAAATCCTATATAAATATATATCTATTAATTAATTTGAAATAGTAAAGTTAACGGCTTTGCTTATAAAAAATTGAATGCTAAAAAGGGAGAAGAATATGAAAATTTTAATTCACGAAACTTAAATTTAGTATTCAGTATTCTAAAAAAAATTGCAAAACGAAATTTTAAAATTTACTTTGCCTAAAAAAATGCAAAGAAAACCAAAAAAATAAATTCTACCTGTTTTCGTAAGGCTTGATAAAATTAGGGAATAAAATATATAAACAACGTAGTGAAATAAATATTGCTTATTATTTAACTAATATTTTAATTAAACATATTTTTGTAAGACTGACCATAGTCACCAGATTCAGAAAAGATCACAATGTTTAAATAGGAAGTTTTAATTTATAATTTTATGTTCGAAATTAGAAATTATTAAGAACTATATATATATATATATATATATATATATATATATATATATATATATATATATATATATATATATATATATATATATATATATATATATATATAACAATATTTTAAAGTGTATGTTTCCTCTAAATTTTAGACATTAGAAAAAAATGTATTCGCGTAAAACATGAACTTTTTATAAATGTGCTGTGTGATTAATACTATGAAAAAGTTTTGCATATCTATAATTTGTAAATGTTTAATCCATTCTATTTACTTTAATTGATATATAATAGTATTGTATTTATGATCAGCTTAAATAAGCAAATCAATTCTTATACGAATAAATTTTATGGGATATCAAATTATATCTTTGATACGAAACGTAATTTTGATGATTTAAGTAAATTTTCATGCACATGCTACATTTTCTTAAAATCCTTGAAGTATCCTACAAAGAAAAATTAAAAATCTTTTGCGATAATTTTATCCTATTTAGTTTCCTAATATTTTTTGCAATCTACAGATGTGAAAGTAGATAATTAATTATGTCTCCATCAACAACTTTAATTACTTTTGATAAATATTTCTGCTCATATTGATAATTTTACTGCTGGAACTTACAAAAACGATAACAAAATAAAGTTTTTAGCAGTCCAGCTGATATGAAACATTTAAAGAACAAATATTTTATTTTCATTAAAGTCAATGTTATCAATTTTACTGAAAAAGTTCAAATGTAAATTTGTCTTTTATAAAGAATAATTTAATTATTTATTACAATTGTATTATAATATTGTATATTAACGTAAAAAATAATTTATTTTCGGAACCAAAGTAGTGTAAAAATACCATTACAAAACAGAAACAAAATATGTGAATATGTTTGTATTTATTCATAAAACAATAATTTTAATTTAGTTTATGAACTCACTTTCGAGGGCCATCGTTGCTAGTAGGAAACGTGTACCTAGTTCCCGGAGATAATTTACAATTTAAAAATTAATTGTATTTGCTACTTATTTAGCTATGTTTAAAACACGGATTTGTTATAAAAAATAGGATATCAAGTATTGATCAGGTGAAAACAAATTGAGTGAAGTGGGAAATGCTTGAAAATTCTATTTAGATACGAAGTTATTAAATATTAAATTCGGGGTTATTTTCATTCATAATTCAATGAATTTCCGATCGGCATCGGAATGAGGTAAACGTAAACATGTTGGTGTTAGTAAATAATAATGCACCTTCAGAAATCGAAAAAAAAAATCATTTTTTAACATAACACTGTACGAATATAAAGAAAAGAGTCATCCAATGCTTACTAACAGTGGTTACACTTAGGTGACAATTTTAAAGTGAAAAAATCACACTTCTTTATACTTGAAAAGAAAGCAGAATTCCTGAACTATGTGGGTTATGTAATTAGCAGCTTCACAGTGAGTTCAAATCAGAGTTAGTTACAGTTTAAGTTTCTTACAAACTCTCTAACCGAAATGAAATGTAATCATGTTTTAATTTAGCCAGAGGCTAACTTCTCGTTTAAATTTCAATTCATTCCATGATATCATTCTCAATTCAACTCCGGGAAAAAATTTCCCTACAAACAGAATAAAGATTAAATGCATACATACAGGCATGCTTAATGTGTATATAGAAAATTTTCTTTTGTGATATTTTAGAACAAAACAGTTTTAACAAAATAAACATTGCAGCCCTGATTCAGAAGTTTATATTTGGAATTATTGATATATACGGACATTTTGTTTATCAATACTTAATGTTATTGCTCAACTTATTGCAAACATTTCGGGGGTAATAATTACAAAATTCCAAAACTTGCATGCAATAACACAAGGAAAATTAATAGGGAAAAGAAAGGAATACAAATAGAAAAATAAAAAGAAGAGCAAATAGCTTTTGTCTGACTGACCTTAAAAATGTGTTCTACTTTTCTCCTCAGGTTGCGGTCACAAACAAAATATTTTAAAATATAAAAGTCTATAAAACAGTTCAGTTTCAATTAAATGCTCTGCATACTCATAGATTTTAAATAATTTATATTTTGGAATGTTAATATTGCCTGTAAAAAATTTTAATATTGCGTATCTTGAATTCAAAGTTATAAAATTGTGTATTTGACATGCTTTCTTGTATGTTTATCTTTTGAAATGTGTTTTTAAAAACTTAAAATAACAATTTTAAAATCTTATCATTAGTAATTAGTGTTTCTTATTTGTATACGATAGTTTAATACAAATTTTTGAACATTTTAAAATTTATACATACTTTCATTTACATATTTGAAATTTTTTAATTAAAATATTTCAAAATTGATATCCATATTTCTTTATATGAATCTCCATTAGTATTTTCGACTGAATAGATGACACTTAAACATAAAAATGATTTCTAAATTTTTATGGTAGTAAAAATATATCGCAAATAAAAATAAATGAAAACTTGTTTTTATTTATACGAGCAATGTGAAGTGGGCCTGAATAGAGAGGAAAGGAGAGAGTACTGTTGCCAATAATGAACAAAAGAAAAATGCAAAGCTAGATTTTATCTTTTCAAAAACAAAAAATAGACACTGCTGAGCTAAGAATAGACCTTTCCATAAAAAAAATACTCTTAAAGATGGATTGACTTCATTAAGAGAGAGGACACAATGGAAATAAATATGATTATGTATAATAGTCAACTCTCTCTTCAAGTTTCTGATATAATTTTATCAATAAAGTCATCTTAAGTATTATATAGGTAATTGCAAATAACATTTAGTGGGTATATTTGAATGTGTTTTGATGCATATAAATAAACTGTTAGTAACATCATATGACATGAAAACAAAAATGTTGTTATAAGTAGATGTCTCACACTAAGTATTAATCATTTTTATGATTATTATTTAATGTGTTTAAAAGTAGCACAAACTTTTTAATTTGTGATTAATAAACTTTACACTTAAAAATAAATCAAATAGGCAAATATTTTTCTTGCATCGTTTCTTTAAACTTACATTGAAAAACGTAACTAAAACTAATCAAATTAAATATATCTCTTGAAAGAAATAATGAGCACAAATATGCCACTTGTAACAGAATGTTATACAAAGTAATTTCTAAATTATAAAAGCATATCAAAAATAGACAATTTTCTTTTTTATGTTTATAAAAGAGATTTTTGTTAAAATTCCAAATCATATCACCTACCTCTTTTTCAATTTTAAAAAATAAATGTGATAACTTTAATGTTTTTTCATTGTTGTAATTAAAAATTTAACATTTTCTAAAAAAAGTACTTTTTTGCTCAGCTCTTTTTGACAGAGATTCTTTCAATACCATTCCATGGTGGAGCGTAATTTTTTACAAATACTTCCATATTTCCTTGAATAATTTTAATATTTGATTTAGCAAATAAATTCTATAAGCTATTTTATAAATATTTAAATTTATATTTAAAAGAGTTAAAATTTGCTTCTGCTTGCAAAACATTCATCCAAATGAGAAAGATTTTGTCTCCGTGACTGAATGATTGCATTACGGATTCGGAAAGAGGCTTTATTGTAAAAAATCTTCTCATTAATTTGAGATTAAAAACTAAACTCTAGAGGTACTAAGTCACATATAAAATGAGGAATTTTATGTGTATTTACATAGATTTGTGCCAAAAGGGCTGAACAACTTCCATGTTTCTTCTCTCGAAAATGTGGTCACTATCAACGAAATCTGTGCAATGGCAACACAAAGTCTGAAGATTTAATAAAAAGAAAATTACACAAATGTCATAAAAGCACTTCAAAAATCATGGATATAACTGGTATAAGTAACTGATGTTTCTATTTAAACAATATTTAAAAAATTTTATTCACTGAATCCAGTCATAAAACCATAACTAAATAAAAAAATAAACATTTTACATCTATAGAAAGATTAAAAATTTTGGTTAAAGTGCTTAAAATATTTCTCTCCAAGATACGTTAATATTAATTATTAATAACAGTTCAAGAGTTCTTAAGAATATAAAAATAGAATGATAACTATGTTTGTATGAAAATGAAGCACACTATAATAAAATAAGTGTAAAATAATATTTTTATTTTTATGGTAAATGTACATATTATTTACCCCAATCTATTTAAAAGTATAGCTTCCATATTTGCTTATTTTTAAAACTTATATGAAACAAGCTTTAAATAAGCTTGCTTAAAATCAAAAGCAAATCACTCCTTTGCTGTATTGATATAATACTATTATGAATATTATAACACAAAATCCATATAAAAACTAAGTAATTAAATTACATATTTCGCTAAGTCTTTGTCATAGGAATTTTATAAGAGATAGCTGCATGTTTAACATTTTTAATTAAATCCGTTAAAGTAGTTCTTGGATGCGTTCTTTATTGTTAAATTATGAGAGAATTTTTAATTACAAATTCTTTCATTAAGATATCTAATTTATAAAATGTATACCATTTTCTCACTTTTATTGTATTGTTTCAAAACTATTAAAAAGTGGTTAACCAGAATTGAAATTCAAATTTTGAGCGTTTTCAATTCCTAAAATTCAATTAATTCAATGTATTAATAAATGTAAGAAGCTTATACATAGAATCTCTTAATATCAATTATACATTTAGTTTGCTTTCTTCTACTGGGAATGTTAATGGATTTCTTTAAGTACAATATATATAACATATTCTCATGTTTCCTTGATGAGTAATAACCAAAACTTTAGGTCTCTGAAATTACTATCAAGTGGCTGAAATAAAATGCAAAATATACTTTAAATGTGTTAGTATTGGAAAAATAGAAATTAGGATTTCAAAAATATTCATATTTTTAACTTAGTAATAAAAACAACGTATATTATTTATTTTTAAGATAATATCATTCCTTACTGCTGAAAAATCTGTGTAAGGAAAATAGCTCAATTATTTTTTTAAGTTACCTCAGCATATATAGTTCACGAATATATATGTCTAATAATTTTTCAAAAAATATGCAAGAGAAAAGAAACAACAAAGGCAAATATTCTCACGTAATGTTAAAAAGGAAAATTATCTTATTCATTGTTGATCTTTAAAGTTGATGATTCCTTAGAAACTTCGCGATGCGGTTTTATCAAATGCTTTTTAATAAAAATAACTACTCTCAACTAAATATCTTTAAGATAAGGTGATATATTAAAATAAATGTCTAGCCAGCCTAAACTTAAAAGACCGGTTTGATAAAGTGGTCAGCTATTTATCCAAATATAATGATCCTTGAAAAGGTTTAGAATTTCATTTACTGCCATGCATATAGTATTAAATTTATTTAAAAAAATAATTTGGTAGTTACAGAATTTCTGAACCTTGAAGACGTGGAAATAAACTCAGAATGTTTTATTCACATTTGTGTGTTTATTTAACATTTAGTAAATGGAATATGTCTCTATATAATAATATTATAATAAATCTCTAAATATTTTCTGTATAAAATCAACTGTTGTAACAGAAACTAATAGGATTTGATATAATTTAATGGAGCTAATAGCAGAATATTCGTTTTTGTTATTTTTCAGAGGGACGTATAATTTGACAGCAAAATAAAACAAAAACATTGAAAATTTAAGATATAAACTAATCACAAATAAATTTACATTATGGCAATGTATTTACAGACGAAGATTACTGTATTTAAAATATTTAAAAATAAAATGATCACAGTTAATAAATAAATCAGAGAAAATAAAATTTTCATAAATAAACTTTAAAAATTGAAATTGTGAGTGAATTGAGACGATAATTAAAACTCATTAATAGATTTTATAACTGAAAAGAAAGTAACTTATAACCAGTTTAAGAAAAATTTTGTGTTTCTTCATTCATTTTTAAGTTTATTTTCTATTAGTATGCGTATCTAATTAAATAAGAGATTAAATAAAAAATTTAACATTAAAAATTTTTTTAATTATTCCTAAGGAAGAAAATTATCAATATATAGAAATAGTCTGATTTTTATTTGGTTGCTTAATAAATCTAATAAACTTTTCTTTCATCAAAAAAAATCTAAAATGTTATAAAACAATGATGTATGCAGAACTGACTGCATTCCATAGTACGTATACTGTAGTATATTTTTGGCATCAAAGAAGGATTCTTGAAGAAATTAAAGAAATAAAAGATGAGAATTGTTAATAATTTGTAACAGTTAATTCATCTTCTCAAAATAACAAAGTTGATAGCTAACTCTCGCATTGTTAACAAAAAACATTGTTAAAGAACAATTCATGTACTTTTGATTTCTTCATGTTTCAGCCATTGCCAAAAACATTTTAATATAACTTAATTTATAGTCTTTAGTGACTGAGAGTCACTGTTTCTCTTGTTAATAAATGTTATTGAAATATATTTAAGGATAAAATATCATGATCTAAATACAAGTGAAATTTTGAGTTTATGTATTTGTAATAAGTTCCATAATACTAAGAAGAATTCCTTTGAAATGTATGCTATTATTTTATTTCAGAAGATCTGTTGAATTATAAAATATACTTATATTATAGAAGATGCGAAAAATGTATATAAAAATATGAACAAAAAAATATTTTCTTATTCATTGAATGAATAAATTTAGTTAATATATGAGTTCCTAAAATTTGGTTAAATATTAAGTTCTATTTATGCTTTTTAGATTTTTTTTCATAAAAAAATAATTTGCCAAAAAAAAATAAATAAATACAAGTTTTATTTAGTATTAACATATAAAATGGTGCAGCAAAAAATATTTGTCACCTTGCAATTTTATTCAATTCATCTTAATATACTAACTAGTAAATATAATAAATAGTTAAATTTACAAGAATGTATTTATATTTAAATTTTTTAAATGATAGAAAATGACTTCATGGAATATATAATAAGTTTTTAAAAACATTTTATTTTATACATTGCATGATATATTACATACATATATGTTTCTCCATATCATAAAGATGTTTCTGATACAGTCGAAATTTTCAATGTTTGAATAATATATCATAAATTTTAGCCTTACTTCATTTTAGTAATAAAAGTCAAAATACCATTTCTTTTTTAAAATGAATCTTATAAAATGAAATAAATGTTTTAACTGGATTATTTTAAAGATAAATTTAATTAAAATTGTTTTTATTGTCAATTTGTGTTAAAATTTTCAATTAATAATTGCAAAAATAATCTTAAAAACATTAAAACGAAAATTTATTTCATAAGTAAATTTAATGCTGCAAGTTCATGCAAAATTTGGCAGCTAAAAAGCAACATTTCCCTTCATTTTAGTACTACTAGAATTATTCAGTTAGAAACAAGTAATTTATAATGAGACATTCATAATCTCATGCACATGGCATTATAAATGTTACATCCATGATATAAATGCTATAATAGTTAGTTTCTCAACTGAAAAAATTTATTACTTTAAGTAAAATTACTGATTCCTCTATATATATATATATATATATATATATATATATATATATATATAATTTTTAATACAACAACTAGTAACAAAAGGATGGGTTCACAATAGGATAATAATAGAATTTTCTATTTATTTATTTATCAAATGATAGGTAGCAGATACTTTATATAATGTATAAGAGATAGAAATAGAGAAAAAAGTATATTTTAAAAATCAATCTTTAAGTGATTATAATAATTTTTGAGCAATTATGTGTTTATATGAGATTATGTGTGAGTATGATCATCGGCAGACAGTTGTTGTTTCTGTCGGTAAATGATTTTTCTTATCCATGGTTGTCAGTAAATATTTTAGACAGCGGCATGATTACTTTTCATTATTATCGGGAAATCTACGTCCATATAAAATGAATTTTCTTTCAGCTTGATTGTTTAGCAAGAAACTGTGACGGTTCAGCGCATATGAGTGAAATTCTCTCATCTTTTTGGTAAAATTATCAGTGTAAGCTACATACTACTTTTTTCTTATATTTCAGCGAAAGTATTTGGAGTAAAAGAGTTCAGGATAGCTTACTTCTTTACTCTAAATACTGTCTGTTAATGATCGATGTTATTGAAAACAAACACAAATTCACGAACCATGAAATAAAGAAAATGATGAGCTTTTTCATAACCAGTTCTTTTTCACTTTTCAACTTTTGTGTATTCTACATTACAGAATACTTTAAGAATGGACTTATAATTTTAATTTTAAGTCATGTTCTATTTTCATGAAAACGATATTTTATTAAATTCATGAATGTGTTTCTTTCAAATTTACTCTTAAGAATTGCATTTTATTGTTCCCCAAGATTTATTTTTTGGAATACAATAAATCTACGTTCTTAATCTAATTGAAATATAGGTTTTGCATAGTTCTAAAAAATATGCTTTTACTAAATGAGAATCACAAGTAAAATTTTGACCTTCTATGTTAATAACAACTTTAATACATACAGTTTAGTATTAAAAAAGGGATTTATAATACCCTAATGATATTTTCATTATTACAGGATGGTAAAATGACTGAATTATTTATATTCCATTATTCTTATAGGATGACTATACTTATTCCAAGTTTTGATATATGATTACTTTCACATTAAAATTTTCTGAGCAGTTTGATAATTTTCAAAAGATGTTCTCAAAAACTAATTAATGTTTATTGTCTGCTAAAATTAAAATTAAACTTTACCTAACTTTAAGACAAGAAGTCATTAGCTTAAGTGATAAAATAGAAATATTTCTAAATGTGTCTGCTATTTTTCGTCCAGTTTGTCAATACAGAAGGAAAAAGAAATTAATCATCTATGAAATGAAAGCAAAGATTTCCAGGAAGTGGAATATTTGAAAGCTTTTAAATTGATTGTGGGGGAAATTTTACTTTAAAATGTTTAAGTAATGGTACGACAGTTAATAAATATTCGTTACTAATTAGCTGAAATAAAGATATTATCCAAAATTAAAGGAAGTATTAATGATTATAAAAGGTTCGTTAATTAACAAGCGATATATAATATACTGAATTAATTTTGTTGTTCAAGAGAAAATTTGTGAAGTGCAATTAGGCCTTTAGCATTAAATTGGTCAGTGGTGAAATATTGAAGAATTGTGATTAAAAGCTAGTTTATTATGAAAAATTTTAATTTTAATAATTCATTGGATACATTTTAAAGAAAATATGTTTGTTTATATATGGTAGGTATTAGATGCTTGTATCTCATAATAAAGAGAAAAATGTAAAAAAAAAGTAATCATATAAGGAGTTTTATTTCTACACTGAAATAGTTTAATATTCGTTTGGGCATATGTTTCATAATGGAATAAATAGCACAAATTACATATATTACTGTTTAGTTGTGTTTAATTTAATAAAATGTTAATTATTAAATGAATTTAATTTTAGTAGTATATTTTTAAAACATTTGACTACAAAAATATTAATTTGAGACACTATATTTTTAGTATTTCAAGCGTTATTTTATTTTCATTTAAGATTTGTCTTCATTCAAATGAATTTAAACTATATATTGTGTGTTATACTTTTATTTTTGTAATACACTTTTTAGTATCACTTTTTCATTCAATTTTATTTTATTAATTAAAGAATGCTTGGATGTCTCTAAAAATATATAGTCCAAATTAAATATTATATTTCTGACAACATTAAAGTTTTGCTAATTTGCTTATTTAATTAGAAACTTTCTATGGAATTGAATTATATGATATAAACATGTTAAAGGCGATAGTATTAAAATCACAGTATACATATCATTCAAACAATTAATTAAGTAATAATTGAATTTTTGTAGTCTCTCTTTCAAAAAAATTTAAGCTCTTTAAAAAATTTGCGAATAAAATTGCAAGTACTTGAATTTTTTTATAAAATTATGCATTTATTTTATTTAAATTTACATCCGAGCAATTAACTCAGTATTGCTGAAAATTTCAACTCTTGTCTATTAAGGCTTTAGTTGATAAACAACAATTGTTATAAATGAAATAACTCATAACATTAATGATACAAAAAACTATATTATTTCAATTATCGTATAGCATAAATTACATTTTCTAAGCATTATTTCAAAATTTTGTGCATATAAAGATTGACTATTATTAACGTTTTTTACAATTGTAAAGTCACAAAAAAGATAATTTATTTTTTAATAATATAAAATTAATATTACTTTTATGTATATATGTCTACAAATAAATTGTATTAACTAAATACCTTATATTTTTAGAGATATAAGGTAACTGGTAATTTTTAAAAAATTACAACTTATGACTCATGCTAATTTTCTTGGCCTATTTTTTTCGTCACTCTTTAAGGCATAATATTTATTAATAAAAAAATTGGTGGTTCGTTTTTCTTTTTTTATTTGTTAATACTTCTTACGATTTATTAGAAAGTTGTAGCAATACATGCTATATTTTTAGGTGGTTATTTAAGAAATTCAGCAAATTAATACGCAGATGTACAGAAAGTCTACTAAACAATAGTAATTTATATGATTAGCTTTTTAATGGGAAATATAGTCTACATATTTTTACTAAATTCTGTTATTTAATTTATTCCAACTTTTAAGAAGTTAATTCCCGTATGTGTAGTTAAAGCATATGTAGAGAGTTTGTAGCAATAGTATTTTATATTAATTTTTCTCCCATAAATCACTTTTTTGTAACTTTGATCTGTAATTTCTGAGTAAGTAAACGATGACTAGACGTAAAACTTTTTTTTTCTTTTAATCCTTTAGCTGAAATTTCAATATATGAGACGAATTTTAATTTAAAAGAATTGCAATATTTGAATAGGTTTATAGTATTATACTCCTATTCATGATGTGTTGTACTTATAATTAAATAATAACGCAATTATACTAGTTTGATATGCAAAAATATTATTTTGACATATCCTATTTATTCATCATCCTTATTCAGTGATCACAAATATTTAAATAATACCTTGAGTTTTAAGTTGCTAAGGTTTTTATTTTTAAATCACTCCCCCCCCCCCCAATATTCTTTTTGGACATGTAGTGTCTTGCAGTCCAATACACTATTGAAGTAGCTGAAGGTGAGAGAGCTCCCTTTCTGCAGCTGTAGTGTAATCACTAGGTGGGGTGTAGGGTCCTCGTAGTGCACCCCGGATAACTCTAAATCTGCTACAGCCTTCGCCAATTTAATTTGAAATATGAAAATGATTGAAAAAAGGAAACACTTGTAACTAAATGCTATGATAAACAAAAATACATAAAAAAATTTCTCTCTTTTTCATGGAGTGTTAAAGAGATATTTTTAAGTAAAATTATTTCTTTTATAGAATACTATTCTTTTACAGAATAATATTATTTTTTCTTAACAAAAGGAAAAAATTGTTAAAAACATAATTTTGGGCATTTCGTGAGACAGTTTTAACAACATAACACTTTTATTTCCAGTCTGGACTATTTTAATATTTTATAAGTTTTAACTTATGATCAATATATTCTTGTATCAAGTAAAACATACTAAATAATTCTATTTTATCATGATAAAGAAAGTTATTGATAAATTCATAATCACATTTTGCAATATAGCAAATATCAGTGAATTGATAATTTATCTCAATAAATCAGTAAAAATATTGGCACTGATCTTTATTATTAAAAACAGAAATCTAATTTGGTTGTTTAATTCATTTACTTCAATATTCCAAAAATGTTTCAATGTTGGTTATCTTTGTATTTTTTTTTTATAGTGTAAGAATTTTATATTTCCAAAAGTATATAATAAGTCATTTTCCCTTACTCTGTAACTTTTAATGACTAATATACTTTCGTACATAACAATATGGAAGAGCTTTTTACCTAAAAATGTATAGATCAAGTGTCAAAAAATATCAGTGAAATGCCTCATATATAATTTTAAACCACGGCCGTAAGATGAGATCAATAACCAAGATAATAAAAAAACCTTCTTCAAAACTCGTTTTCACATTAAAATATATTTATGTATATTTGGTACAACGATAATTGTTCTAAACGATAAATTTCTTTTTTTATGCCCATAATGCTTTTACCTCTTTATATAAAAAAGAGAGATTTTCTTCACTTCTCAAGTCAAAAATTGCTTATCTGAATTTTTACTTACAACAACAAAAATTTGTAAAGATAAAACAGTTGAGCCTTGAAGATTATATCGTATGAAGAAGACTAGACAATATAATTTAAAGAACTTTATAAAATTTCATTTATTTTGATAATTATATTGTCATATGATTTTCTACAAAAAAAGAGGGAGATAACGGGACTACGCCTATACGGATAGGGATTATTAATTTAAGAGGTGAAGGATAAATTTAATCCTTACCTTTAAATAAGAAAACAATAAAACAATTAAAATAGCAAAAAAAAATTTAAGCCAGAGCAACTGAACATGTGCGTAAAACCACTTTTCTGTACTTGAAGAAAAAATAAAATCTGGAATCTAAAAGTTGTTTCTTTAAATTATACGTTAAATTAATTTTAATCCTTGAGATACTCCCTTAAATCTACAACTTTTTTCTTCTTTGATGACTTATTACTATTCTGTCCACATAACCTAAAATTCTATGGGTTTTTGAAAGCAGAATTTCGGTATAACAAAATAGAAATATTTATTTTGGCTAGGTATGTTTTGTGTTTGTAATTTATAATCGTAAATTGTCTGATTGTTTATTGAAAAAATGCGCATGAGAATCATATATTCTAAGAAAACTTTGTTAAGACATTTTCTTAATTTTAAAGATATGTCTCTATTTTATTTTTAAACACTATCGAAATGCATGAAATGTAACAATTCAATTTCTTATTAATAAGGATTGCAATAGTTTTTCTTTGATCTTCAATTAAAGTATATTTATAAACAAAAACCACTATTAATTATTATAAAAACGAAGCATATTTATTATTTTCTTAGGCAGAATTAAATTTTATTACGCGGCTTATATAAACGTATTGCATTAAAATACATCGGAGTAAATGACATTAAGAAAAAAATCCGTTAAATCCACTTTGATATAAATTTTTTGTTTGGGATTAATGTTTTACTTAGTTTGATGTTAAATATTTTCTATTTTATTTCTGTGATTTTCTTTCACAAGTATAAGAAACATAAATCTAAGACTATATTTTTGGCTATTAGGTTTTTTAGAGAATATCACTCATGTGACCAGAATTTAAATTTATTTTTAATATATAGAATCCAATAAATTTCTTTAGATATGTCATGAACTTAAGTCTTACTAAGTCGAGAAAAGGTCAATATTTTATAAATTTAAATACATTATATTAAAAGGAAGAAGTTTTGTCTCGAATACAAAATTAAACTAAAAAAACCTTTTAAAACTTATTAAATTTCTTATGTGGGTCTTTAGCGTAAAAGATTTTACTTTCTTGAAGTTTAAAAAAGTATTATTATATGAAGGCAAAATAAAGTATTCTTTCATTTTAAGAAATCACTCTCTCTCTCTCTCTCTCTCTCTCTTTTCACTAAATTTGAACTTTTTCCCTTGAAATAACAAAAATTAAAAATGTTTAAACCACAATTTACAGTTGAATTTCTTTTTTAATTTTTAATTATATATTTATTGAAAAATTTAGTTAAGACAAATTGCTTGATTGAGAAAAATTCAAATAAAATAGAAGTAAAAACAAAAATACATTTATTTACTTTTCTCCTTCAATAACAGTTGATTTCATATTAAATAAAAAAATTTTCTAGTTGTTTGGCATGAAAAATAAGTTATTCATAGAAAGATGTCAATGTAATTAAAGTATTAATAAATTTCAATTGTAAAAATAATGCTGTACGCTTGTTAACAATATTTTTCTTTAGATTTAATCTTTAGAAAATATATTATTCAAATTTTTGGAATCAGGGAATTTTCATTTTCTGGTAGCAATTATAGGTAGAATATTTGCCATTTTAAAGGGAATTTTAAAAAGAAGTTTTATGAAGTTATTCATGAACGTAGTGTAAGTACTTACCGTAATCGTAATCGCGTAATCGGTAATTGTAGTGTAAATAATCGGGTACACCTAGAAAAAAATTTTAATGATTTTATTTAATGTTCCTTCGTAAGAATTCATGTAATTAAATTTTTTTGCTTTAATTTTTTTAAAATTTTATCACATATTTCAAAATTTCGTAAAAAATACTATGGTAAAATTTAAAATATAAAAAATGATTTAAAATAAGTAGTTAACAAAGAATAAATTTAAAACATAAGAAAGATTTGATTTGAGATTCGAATTCAAAACTAATAAAATTACAAAACATAAATTATTGTTAGAATTTTAGTTAAATTATTTCTTAGTTTAAATTATGCAAAATTATGTATACAGTATGAAAGTAGAAAATAATTTGTATATTAAGAAAATTATCCATATTACATTAAGTAAAATAAATAGATATTTTATATTCTAACAGGAAAACTAAAAATGTTATTAGTTTTCCTGTCAGAATATAAAATATTTTGAAAAAGCATTTAAATATCATTGACATTTTATTTCAATAAAATGCCGAAGTATTGTAATAATGTATGTTAAATATCAACTCGT
Source organism: Latrodectus elegans (assembly GCA_030067965.1). NCBI lineage: Eukaryota > Metazoa > Arthropoda > Arachnida > Araneae > Theridiidae > Latrodectus > Latrodectus elegans. Next base: position 64,576,343 of record CM057809.1, read on the forward strand.
GAGTTTAGAAAGCTTGTGAAGTTATATTTTGCATCAAGAAGTTATAAAATATTCATCAGTATTTCCTGTTTGTACATATATCTTCTATGCTGCTTTATAATTCAATGTAAGAAAGGAAATAAATGTTCTATCTCATCTTATTTGTACTTTTATATACATCTATTTGCAGTTTCAGAACGATTCTCTCGGCTTTGAAATTAAGAGAATTACTAATTAAATCGGGAATTTGCTGGAAAAAGAAAAAATTTAATTCCTCGTTCTTTTATGTTTCCTTAAATTTTTGATAAATAAATGTATTTTCAATCGAAATTTTCTTGAGTGTATCAACATATTTTGATTATTTTAAGGAGAGATTAATATTTTTATTAATCTCTATAGAGAGTATAAAAATTAAATTATCCGGAGAGAATAAAAATTAAACATTAAAATTTTAATTTTAATGTTTAATTTTTATGTTAAAAATAAAATTTTGGTCAACAAATGTTTCCACAAAAAGTATAAAAAAATTAAAGAAAAAAATAATAATCATCTTTTAATTTTGAAAATTTCTGACACTCCCCTTCACGTTTTCTAACGCTAGTAATAATTAAGTAAGAAACAAATGAATGTTTTGTATATTGGGTGCTGAAGTTTCGTATCAGTACTGCGTGCTTCCTTGAAATGTTAAAAGTTTCTAAATAAAGGTAAGTGAGGAAAATATTTTGCTTATAAGTCTATTTAGTATTTTTTTATTACAATCAAATTTGAAAAAATACATAAAGAGATGAACACAATGCTACGATCGCTTACGTTTCAAGATTTCATTTCAACAATTTTTAAAACAATGATATCGGAATAAAAAAAGAAAGAAATTAGACCAAAAAATGTACATATGCTCTGTTATATTTAGAACACTCCAGTAGATTATATTGAAATTCAGGAAGAATTCCTATTTATTTATAAGGAGAATTCCATGCTCTTTTTCTATTTTAATTTTAGATACAGTTAATAGGTTTAATAAGTTTTAGTAAAACATTTAATTTACTGAACCACAAATTATCATAGAAATTTGCATTCCTAGTGCAATTGATTGCATAATAATTTTTTTATATGCTGGGTTATTCTTTCTTATATATTTCAGGGGATTGAATTATATAAAGTAAGTAATTACAAATTAAATAGTAGATATTTATCTTGGCCTGTGTAGAAATACTGTTTTTAGGGCAAAACTTCATGATTCTCAATTCTATTTTTGAAATTCATCTTCAGAGTAAATTTCACGATAAATGTATTTCATAGTTAACTGTTATATTAAGGAATTTCTTTCATTTACATACAATTACTTAAGAATTTGTTTATTTTCTTTAATTGATTGTGCATGATTAAATTGTATCGAATAAATTACACTTGTAGCTCAAATTTAGAGCTACAAGCTTACTTGACAAAACTAGTAAAAAATATAATTTTTACCATCTTGATAAAATTAACTAAGCAACTGATTTCAAGAAGAGCTCTTATGCTTTATTTAATTGCTTATCATAAGGTAAAAATGCCTTCAAACATTTTTGCCTTGGTAATAGAATATTCATTTAAAGTTTTCAGCCGTATTAAATACAGGTAAAAATAAAATCAATAAAAAAGCAAATAAGAAAATCTTTCAGAAATGCGTAGAAAAAAATAATGTATTACCATATAATTACATAATTTATATAAGGCATACGTTACATTTCAGTATTTCAATGATTCAGTAAGCGTACACTTTTATTTATGTGATAAAATCAAATTAAAGCGCAGCTTAATTTGCGTAATAAATTTCAAGTATTTAAAATATTGGGAATTGAAAACAATGTTTACAATATTGATATTGTGAATCCCAAAATTTTCTAAATATACCAACAGCATAGTTCTAAATATATGTGAAATTAAGCATAACAAATATATACAGATACTGAGCGAATGATGCATTATGTACATTTTTGTTGTACTAAAAAAAAAAACTAATGTTTTGTGACGCTAATTTAATATGTCTGGTATTATATTTCATTCGAATTAAAACACAATTTGAATAAATTTTAATTAAACTTATTGATTAATTTCCTGAAAATAATAATCTTTAATTTAAAATGTTGTGAGATTGAGAGGTAAGAAATATTTATAATTAAAATTGATTTCGAAAGTATTTACAAGGCCAAGCCAGAAATTTATGGTTTGATATACCTTGAAGAGCCTTGTAAAAGTCATTCATATAAGATATCCAGATGTTCCTAAGCATGAATAACTTATTTAATTCAAACTTTTATAAACCTCAATTATTTATTAGCTTTGTGAAATTTTTTCTTAAATTATATTTCAAGTCATCAAACCCCAAATACTAGATATACTTAATGATATTTTATTAGTTTTAATGTACACATTTTTTATATACACGGTACACATGGAATACAGGAATGTTAAAAGAAGAAACGTTAGAATGCTAGGATTTAATAGAATTTTTTTATAAAGCTGGTAATATCACATAAGCCTACAGAAATCAACACTTTAGAGGTTGGGAAAAGTGTTATTAATAATTTTCTTTGAACTTTAAAGCAAAGAAGTTAAAATTATTTATGAATTCGACAAGGTATTCAATAATATTTCAAATACATAACTGGCTAAATTTTTATTCATTATATATACATATACATATATATATATATATATATATATATATATATATATATATATATATATATATATATATATATATATATATATATATATATATATATATATATATATATGTATATATATATATATATGGTGAATAATACCATAGACCGCAAACCAAACTGGGCACAATAGCTTTTATTCTTCAAAGATAAAAAGGCCAATAATTCAAATTTTTATCAAGAGTATATTAAAAGAAGTCACATACTACCAACATAGTCAGTAAATCTGAAAAAGTTTGTTTAATAAGGTATAAAACTTCTAAAGCAAAAAAATGTATAGAAAAAGTGTTCCTCGTATATATACAGTATATTTCACTATTAATTATCATTTGTTGATAACATCATTAATAATTAATGAAACTAAAAAAACTACAGCTTAAAAGTAGTAGTTTGTGCTATTTTATTTCATAACTGTGATTGGCTTAATTTTGACACGGCATTGTAGAAATTTTAACCTCTGAAAGTCATTGTATCAATTAAACACATGCGGAATGCTTAAAAGATAGTGGAGCTGTATTCATGTTTCTCAAGGGGGAAAAAATTCAAATATGTAATCCTCAAACACTCCTGCCTTGACTAAAATGTATATAGAAAGCAAAAACAGCGGCTAAGCTTGGTCGTGGAACCTTGCAATCCAAAGAACTATGCCTAATCATTAGGACACGGTGAGTTCCAATATTGATTTATTATAGATGACAACACTTGAACTAGATTTAAATTAAGAAAATTTATGAAAATTATAGGAATCGAAAGTTTGCACATTTGAGACATAATTTCATTAAAATAACTCGAGTGCTGTCTGCTGTCAAAAAGCAAAATATGTAATTTAAATGTAGTCATTTTAATATTTTTTTATATTTAAAAAGTAATTCTATATATATATATATATATATATATATATATATATATATATATATATATATATATATATATATATATATATATATATATATATATATATATATATATATATATATATATATATATATATATATATATATATATATATATATATATATATACTTCATAATTTTTAGACCGTGGTTGGTATTACATTGTTCTGATGATGAGAAAAATGTTTCTCGTTTATAAACTGAAGCATAATTCCTGATTAATATCTAGATTTATATAATATATAGGCATGCATTTTATATCTCCTCATTTCATCAGAGAGTTAAAAATGTATACATGCTTTCTTATTATTACACTTCATACATTTTTACCTATGTTTTTGATGGGTTGAAGATTTAAATTCCATCTATTTTTATTCAATTGAACGCTACTTAGGTAGCACATACGAACATTATCAAAAAAATCATTATTTAATATTATTAAATTCAAAATTATATATATAAATTCTAAATATTTTTAATCTGAAAATATTTTCATAAAATAAAATATTGAAAGAAAATAAGTGCAATAAAATATTTGTGTAATGTGTGATGATTATAACTATTTCTGATGCGATAAGTTACGTTACAAGTTCACTTGAGTATTTTTTACTTTTATGAATAAACATTAAAAAAATGCAATTACTTTAGTAATTCTGGACATTTTTAAACTGTAAGAAAGTAAATGCTTATGGAAAGTAATACCGGTTGAAAAAATGACTTGTGTTTGGTTTATCTTTACAACGGATTTACTATATTGTACATCCATTACACATCAAAACATGATGTAACATTCAGGCTTTATTCATTTTTAGTATATTTCCAGTTAAATTAAGGGTTTATTTTTATTACTAATGAAAATATTTATTGTAAAAAAATACAAATATTTACTATATACGTTACAGTTACTTGCTACAGTGTATGTATTTGTAAATAAGAGCACATTTCCACTTCCTTTGAGGGCAAAATTTTTGCATAAAGATGAGCATAATAATTCGTCAAATGACTAATCCAACGATGATTTAAATAAATGTGTTCAAAATAATAGAGATATCACCACAGGCGTAATTACTTCCAGTAAGGCAGGCCAATGTACTTTTGATATGAAATAACTGGTTTGTGACAGCCTGCTCAAGGAAACTTAGATTCTAAGACTGTTCGTGATACACTTAAAATTGTTTTATTTTTTTATTTTTTTTCTAATTTTAGTCTCTTATTCTTAGATGTAATTCATTACCCCTTTCTTATTTCTTACAATGTTAATTTAAAAAAACGAAAAATATTAAAATGTGACTTTAACTGAAGAATCTTTTACTTTGATTTGGATTTAAAGCAATAAATATGTAAGCAAAAGCAGAATTTATCTGTGGAAATTATTTTGGAATCAGTAGTAAAGGAAAAAAAAAACATTGATTTATGTCATGCAATTTTAGATATAAATTCATTTATGCTGTATACTGAATAATTTCATTATTGATATTATGAAATTAAGCCATTTAAAACATGTAGGTGCCGATTTTGGATTTTAAATCAATTATTATTCATTTTAATTTTTTATTAAGTTCATATTCAGTTTCCAAAAACAATGCTTATTAAAATTATAAAGCTGGCGTAATTTTTCATAGGGCAATTTCATCTTTTAGAAAATAATAATTTTTTTTTTACACTTTTATTTGGCGTTTCGCTGGTTGCGAAACAGATTTAATAATGTATGAAGAAATTCTATGTCAAATAATCGAGAAAGATGTTTCGTCAGTGCTAACATCAGATTCAATTCTCTGAATTGGAAACAAATTTTTTAATTCTTCTCGAAATGGATGTATTTCAACAGAACTTTTCTGAAACTCAGTTTTATAAATATTTTCTTGAAATAATATTTTTCTGGCAAATAGAACTCTATTATAATTGTATCTGTTATTTCTTTTATGAGAATGTTTCCCTTTATCTTTCTTTGAACATGTGCTTTGCGTATTTAATTAAATTAGAGTCATTTTAATTTTCTCTTCCCATATTAAAATTTTACAATATTTTTTTATTTCCGGCAGACAATTAGATAATGTATAAATAATTCTGCTTTTCTATAATAGCAAATAGCATGCATAAAATTAATATGATTATTTCTAAAGCAGTTATTCTTATATATATATATGCAGTTTTAAGATATAGCAATACTGTTAATGCATCTATGAAAACCTTACTTTAACGTTATTTGCTTCATTTCCTCAAAACTTGAAATTGTTTTTCGATTATATTAATTTTCTATAACATCATAAAACTACATTAATTGTAACCCAAAGCGCAGACATTTTAAATTTTAAAATCAATGTAATTATTATTATTATTATTATTATTAGTTATAGGAAATTGGAAAGAATATGACATAAAACTGAAATATTTATAAAGGCATTTAAAATTTAACATAAATATGTAAAATATTATAAAAAATCCTTTAGTTAAAATTTTTACTGTGTAGATCTAATTCTGATATTATGTATTTATAACTTACATCAAAGTTATGCATGAAAATTAAAAGTCACGATGCATTTAAATTATTTGACAGAAAAATAATTTTTTATTGATGCTTGTACTGTTAAATATGCATATCAATATTTCTTGAAAGTAAAATGAATGTAGTTTCTTTGTGTGTCAAACTCAGTGCAACCTAAATGTTTGTTTTCAATTTTGTAGACGTTGTGTACGTATTGATGATAATCATAGCAAAGAATGTTTCATGGAAATAAATATGCGAGAAAACTGTAGCTGTAGCTGTTTTTTCAAACAAGTATGGACAATTTTTTTAAATGCCATATTCTTTTTAATGATGCGAATTTTTAGAAAATTTATTCATTAGTACTTAACATTTTAAAAATAGTGCTATATATCGTATATTATATATATGGTGGCAAAATTTTAACACAAAACAATTTCTAAAAATATGGTGATCATTTATTAGAATAAATAAAATTCCCTGAAGTCTTTGATAGTCAATTCTTTTGCTCATAATTTCTTTTATTTTATAACTAAGAAATATGAACTTTAAATAGTAGAAAAATATTTTAAATGGAACACAAACATATATATATATATATATATATATATATATATATATATATATATATATATATATATATATATAATTTGAATGCACAGATAGTAGATGGTGTAAAAATTAGGGTAAATTATGTGATCGCATTTTCTCCCTCTTTTTTGTTGAAATTCAACATGAAATTGCTGAAAAAAATTTCGTACGTAACTTTAATATCCCATTTTCTTTCTAACGCTGAATGGTTTTTATGAAACTATCTTTTTATCAATTTATTGTAGAGAAAGTCAAAGAATTCGGCATTTTATTTTGTAAATATGTTAAGAGCTATATTATCACTGTACCATGAAATTATGCGCGATTCTTCTTACCCCCCATTTCCTACAGATTGAACACTGTCCGCATTGCTGTCGCTATCTACCATTTTTACATGCTTATTCACCTGTTTAGAGGGCACGCAATAGCAGCTGAATTAAGATCGTCAAAGAACATTTCTGCAATGCGCAATCACGCTCGTTTATTCAGAGCTCGCTACCTGTTGGGCAACCTTCAGCTCCTGTATGTTAGAAATGGCTTCGATATTAAAATTTAGCTTTCTTGTGCAGGACGTACAGTATGTGTAATCATTGAGGCATAATTTTGTGCATATTAAAAAAGCAATGACATCAAAGAACTCAATCAAAAATATTTTTTTATGAGGAAAGTTTTTGTTTCAATCGATTGTCACTCATTTTTACCTATCATCATAACAAATATCAAAAAATTTCAGTTTTTATCATTATTTTCAAGAAAATAGAAAGATGATTCAGCAAGTTAATAATATATATAAGAAAACCTCATTTAAATTGATGATTATTTTAAGCCATATAGGAAATTAAAGATCAAAACTTGTAATCTCAATAAATTTGAGACGCTTCAGAATTTTAAAATGTTGAAACTATTATCATAAAATGAGATAAATGTGTATGATTAATTTTATTAATGATAATAGGAATGAGTTAATAAATTTTAATAAAGAATATTATAATAATTTCTCTTGATGAATTGAAAGTAAATTTTCATTCTGCTTTAATAAATATTGAAATATTCAGAAATATTGAATATTGCAAATAGAGAAACGTATTTTCGAATTAACTCAAGAGTTGATAAAATAGAAAACATAATATATTATGGTGAAGATAAATAATTGTTGTACATAGCAAAATACACTTAGAAATGTAATTTTTATTACAATATTAAAATTTTTTAGCTTTGATTGAGTCACACTGATGAAACATTAACAAACTTGTAACATTTCTTTAAATCAAGCCATCATAGAAATTCAATAAGCATTTTAAATAATATGCAAATATAATCAGAAACAAAAGTGTGTATAAGGGGATACTACATCAATTATATATGTCCATGAAACAAATATAAAACATTTAAAATATCATCAAAATAATTTGTAAATCACCCAACGTGATACAAGACAAAATCATTTCAAGGAAATTCCAGTTATACTCTGAAATTTTTGAGATACGCGCAGACGAGAATTTACAAACTAAAAATAATGGTTTAATTTTAAAATACAAAATATTTTCACGCAGAAGAGGATTTTTTACTGATTTACTTCAACTTGTTTAGTGTAGAATAAAATTTAAACAGAAGAGAAAATTTAGTAGACGCGAGAACATTTTCGCGCTATGATTTTCTACGGTTTTAAGCAGGATTAAATCAAGAAGAATGCGTTTAACGGTTTCAGTTAGCATTTGGTGATGAATATCAAGATCGCGCTACTGTATTCAGATGGTTTAGAAAATTTAGAAGAGGTCGCAATTTTCTTCAGAATGAAGAACACACAGGAAGGCCGCCGTCGACAGTAATCCCGGATAATGTGTCCGCCATACGAAAAATGTTAATGGAGGATAATCGCTGTACCTATCAATTGATACAGAAGGAACTAAAATTAGATCCGCAGCCATTCACAAAATCATTTATGAAGAATTACATATGGAAAAAGTAGTTTGAAGTTGGGTTTCCCATAATCTAACTGAGCACCAAAAAGAGAAGAGTGTCAGAATCAGTAAAGAAACTCTTACATTGCTAAATGATGGTGGCTACCGCATCATTTTTAAAATTGTAACAGGTGATGAAACGTACATACCGTCTTTTGGCGTTCCAACGCGTCAAGAAACCAAAGTACGGGTCTTTGAAGATGATCCCACGCTGATAATGGTGAAAAAACAACGCGTACTGAAAAAAGTGATGTATGCCGTTTTCTTCAAAAGTACGGGATTTGTCAAAGCCATCAAGTTGGAAGGACAGAAGACAGTAGCAGAAACTGGTATAATGTCTTCTAGAAAAATAACTAAATGTCTTCTAGAAATTATACAAGAACTGGATATTAGGGGACTAATGCTTCACAATGACAATTCATCTTCACATACAACCGGATTAACAATTAAGTTTCCTAAACAAAAACAAATTAAAGTGATCGAACATCCGCCGTATTCACCTGATCTAGCTACGTGCGAGTTTTGGCAATTCTTTAATATAAAAAGGAACTTACGTCGTTTTCATTCAGAAGAAGAGATTGATGTGGCTATAAATGCATTCTTTTTTTATCTATTTTAAGAATTTTGGATAACTTGAGGCATTTAATCTGTGGAAAATCAGTCTACAAAAGGGCATTAATGCTGGAGGAGACTACTTTGAACACCTAAAATTTTGTAAGTATAATTTTAAAAACCTAGTTGTATCTCAAAAATTTCAGAGTGACCCTCGTATATATCCTCTTGGATTCAAATTGATGACAGAGTTTATCACCCATAATATAACGAACAGTTTGTGTTTCAATCTCTTAGAAATCAGGAATTAAAAGATTTATCAGTTACCAGATTAATAAGTTTGCATACATACATACATATATATATATATATATATATATATATATATATATATATATATATATATATATATATATATATATATATATATATATATATATATATATATATATATATATATATATATATATATATATATATAAAGAGACAGATAGATATAGATATATATAGATCTAAAGTGTGTAATGTGGTTATTATTATATTGCTAAAACTCTCCCTCGTAGTTCAAATATGACATTAATCGATCACCCTATTAGATGTCTTACTACGTGAAATACAGGATAAAACTACAAATTTATTAAAACATCCCTTTAAAAATTTCTCACTATTTTCCACATATTTTTGTCCTTTTTTTAAAAAGGGAAGTAATAATACGTGATTTTATTCTAGAGAATAAAATCCTCTTTCTAGTGAATTCTGCTTTTTATTTATTCTTTAAAACAACAAAAATTAAAGATTTTATCAAAAGTAAAACATATGGAATTTTTGATTTCTGGTGACGGAAAGAAAATTCTAGATAAAAACATTATATTTTTAAAGATTTTTAAGCAAAAAGGAATATTGCGAAACAGAAACTCTCTCTTGCTCATTTCCGATTTGCGAAACAATTTTTGCAACCCTAGGAAATGATTTGAGAAGAATATAAGAAGTTCTAGACTCGCAGGATAGCCTGAAAAAACGCAAAAACAAATTAGTGGTACCAAAAGTAATTCTGTTTTAGATTTGAAGAGACAAATTTATAGACAACTAGAGAAACGAAACATTAGATTTAAAAAAAAAAAAGAATTTCTGACAGACAACTTATTATGTTTTTAGTCTCTTATTTTGTAAGTAATACAATAGAACAGTATTATGACGAACAGTTTTGGAGCTTTATGCTCGTAGGCTTATAGCTCGCATTGAGTAAGATTGAGTTTTTTCACAAAACTCGCCGAAAATTTAGAACACCATTTTGGTAGATATTCAAAGATTGAGGTGTAATACAATATAACGATAAATATAAATTTGTTTGCATGTTTTCACTATTGTTTCTGCAAAAAAAGTTGAGAAGTATCTCATAAACACGCCGAAAAAGGTAAAGTAACTTATGAGTTTCCATCACATGAGCTCTAAAATTCATAAATTTCACAAACATTCAAGCAACATTCACTCTGGACAACATGAAAGCACCAGTTTCTTCATCCGGGTTACTGGCGTCTTTAGAAATAAAGAATGTGTTAAGAAAAAAATCATTAATTTTAACAGAATATGCAAAAGATATGAACATTTGCAGATTTTTATGAAGCAAATTTATCTTTTTTACTATTTTTTACTCACTTTTTTTTACTACTTTTTAAATTTACTAACTTTTACAGATATTTGAAGATAGGCAATTTGTAGATTTCCACAATAATTGGATGACATTTGTCATTAAAAATGGTCCAATTCCATGACCACACACATGCTTTCTGTATAAATCCAGTATTTATGATGAGAGCGGGATTGTGCATTATTTCTAGAACACGTAAAATAGTAACAGCCTCGACTGTGTAATCAGATTTTGATGCATGAAGTTTATAGCTGTAAACTGTATTTCCAACAGCAATACCACAACCAATATGATCACTTGATTTTGAGCCATCAGTATACACAGGGGTTTTGGAGTAATAAGAATAAATATGTGAAAAATTTGTTGCAAAATAAGGGGAAATGTGGCTGATTTACTGAATCCAGCAAAGGGATAAATTATATTGTCAATAGGGATGTTCCAAGGAGGAAATTAGAGAATCGGTAATTTGGATTTGTAAGTCAAGGAATTCGGATAAATTCATTGAGAGTTTGTACACTCATAAAATGGTAGAATATTATGTGGCCACGCATTATGTAATCTTTTTTGAGAAAAACACACAATCATAGATCACAAAGGGTGTTCTGATGCTGATAGCATTTTAAAATAATAATATAGAGACAATTGTGCTTACGTCTCAGATAAAGAGGAAATTGGTTGCAAATCACATAAAGTCTCTGAATAGGAGAAGTCTGGAATGCTCTCGAACAGATTCACAAAGCTAAAGGATGTACAGGGATTAATTTGCACAAAACAGATGATCTGGCTGATCCATAAATTACCCTATAGTAGTCAATTCGAGATACAATAGTCGATTGATACACACGGAGTAACGCTTTACGATCTGCAGCCCAAGAGGTATTAGAGAGTACTTTCTTAATATTTAGTGAGCTTTCACACCTTTTACACTAATCTAAGATGTGTCGTAGGGAAAGTTAACATTTTGTCAAACGCTAGACCAAGAAACGATATCTGATTAACTACAGGAATAGTTGTGTGTTTGATATCTTAATTTCTGACTCAGGATAAGACCAGTTTTTCTGAATAAATAGATATAATTACTTTTAGAAAGAGGCAAAGTGCGCCCATTTTCATTTCACCAAGAAATAATATTATTGACAGCAATCAAATAATTGCCATTCAATCAGTCACATATTTGAAACTTAGCAAGAAATTTAGAGATCATCAACATATTAATGTTCCTTTGACTAATGGTTGCAATACACGAGGAATGTTGCTGATACACACTTACACACAAATATTAAAAACCATAACACTTAAGACATTTCCCTGAGGAACACCTTCAGATTAAATAAATGGATTAGATAAAACAGATCTTATACGGACATTAAAAATAAGAGAGTTAAAAAAGAAAGTCCGAAAAAAAGGGTATATTTCTTCTGAAATTAAAATTTTATAAAGTGCGAAAAATTCCATATATCAGAAATCATATATCAGAAAAGATTGATACCAAACGATTTCTCCGTACAAAGGCTTTCCTAATTTTGTATTTCTAGGTATGTAATATTGTCTAGAGGGTGTCGACCTTTCCGGAATTCACTTTGATAAAGTAATATGTACTGATTGTCTTCAAGACTTTAAGAACATTAACAAGATGGGCGTTGACAATACACTCCAAAGTTTTATTGAAACAACTTGTGAGAGCAGTTGGATGGTAGTTTTGAGTATTAGTTGGATTTTCCCCCGGTTATGTATTGAAATAACAATTGCTTTGCTCCAGAGATTGAGATAGACATGCTCATTCCACATTTTATTGAATAGAACAATAATCTTTATTAAGGATTCATGGATAATATGACAAAGCATCTTTATACGAATTCTCACAGTAAGCTACATCTGGTCCCGAACTAGTATTTTTAGTTTGGGGCAGGCTCTCTGCAGTTCCAGCAAAGAGAAATTGCAATTATATAGATGTATGGCTTTATTATGAAACTTTGTAGGTTTCTTTTCAGCTTGCTCTTTGATTCTGAGAAATTTAGGATCATAAGAGGCTGAACTAGATACCTTAGCAAAAGTTTCACCTAAAAGAATAGCATATCATTTTGAAAAAAATATGTGACAACTTCTGTGTGTAATGTTGGGATAGAGAAATACTGATACAAACTACTGGATATTTTAACTTTCTTTCATAACTCTTTGCTGGAAGTTGATAATGTGATGGAGGAAATATATCTTATCCAAGATCCTTTTTGACTATTTCGCCGTTCGTGACGAGTAAAAGCTTTAGATTTTGAAAAAGCTACACTATTTTCTACGGTAGAACATCTACGAAAAATAGCCCACAACTTTCTGTTTTCTTGAATAACACTTGGCATTCATGGTTCCACCGTGGTTTATGACATTTGCGTGGAATTGGGGAGTGCTTGGCAATAGTGTTTTTGAGAGCATCTAAGAGTGCATCAGTAGACTTTTCCACAGCATTATTAATGTCCCCACTTCTAACTATGCTGACAGTAATCCCAGCTAATTGAGTGTAATGTGGCCAGTCTGCACGATAATAAGAATAAGAATAGTGGCAGACTCTTGTGGTTTACTTATATCAGTTTGTTAGGCAAATGACAGCAAATGATATCCTTTTCAATACTAAAATTTAATGAAGGCAGAATTGATGGAGAGCAAATAGCTAAATCTAGTGAATTTAAAAGTTTTTGAGGGCGGGTATAAATAGATTATTTCTGAGGAGTTTAAGAATCAGACATTGTTCTTAAAAATAAACTGTGACTACAAGAATTCGTATTATCACTACCCCATAAGGTGTTATGGCCATTAAAGTCACCAAAGGTAAAATAAAATAAAGGGTGCAGGTAGTAGATCCAACTGGATGTATAAATTTATAAAATCCCATTCATAGATGACAATATGGGGTGGTAAGTAAAGGCTACTAATAGTAATGAGATATGTTGAATGTATGCGTACTGCAACTGCCTCTAGTGATGTGTTAAGAGATTTTACAGAGCTTGGGATGTTACAGTACACAAGAAAGCATACATTTCCAGAAACTGTATCAAGGTTAACATCTTTTCCTACATAGTTATAACCATGCAATTTAAAACAATGCTATGGTTTCAACAATGTTTCTGCAGGGCAAAACAAATTGCATTATACAGGTTAATAATTGTTTTGATACCTTCTATATGAGTGCGAAAACCTCGACAGTTCCAAGAAACGAAAACTACCATTAACCAAAACTGAATGCTTCGGCCTTGGATCAAGTCACCTGGGATTCAAACAAATCTTCACTTAGGAATGTTTCGTCATCTGAAGGATCTACCTTCATTGTACCTGTCTTAAAGGAATCAATGGTTCTTTCACTCGTAAAAGAGGAATTACGGAGCCCTTCTTTTGCATGCTCTCTTCAAGACCTGACTGTACCAACGAGCCCAAGAAGGGGATGCAGAATTACTGTACCAGTTCTAGCCAAACGCAATATACCTTCAATATATCTATGAAGCAGCTTCCACACTTATTGAGTCACTCAGCAGATATATGATCACTTGATCCATGTAAGCCGATTGCTACGCTGAGGGCTGTAACACATCTCCCGTTTACCTGAAGCAGAGATCAAGGTAATGTGTTTGTCTCTGGGCGCCTATTTACCAGGATCATCCTTTCTTAGGACATAGGTCTCCATGCACGGCAACACATGGATGATTTAGTCCTCACGAGAAGCTAATAGCAACATGGTTGCGATAGCTACTCAAGGCAGTCCTCAACTTTTTTTACAAGGGAACCACAACAAAGGAGGAAAGCAAGAAAAAGCAAAAAGAAAAAAAATGAGAAGAAAGAAAGTAGGATAGATCGATGGGGTACCTCGGGATTGCGAAACCCATGATTACTTAAAGAAAAATCAACCCCCTGAGGAGAGCACATCGATCTTCAAGTTCAAAGTCTAAAAACAGACTCTTTCAAAGTCCTCATTAGTTAAAGTCAATAGATAAGATTAATGAATATTAAAATTAATTCGCAAGATATAAACAAGTATACAATTTTATAATTTTCAAAAATTATAATAGATTTTGCTATTTGTAAATTATTTTATCAATAAATAATCTAACTCAATTGCACTAATAACACCTTATTAATGTTTACAATATCTGTTAAATCAGTAAACTAGTTCTTCAATGCTTTCAAGGAGGAATTTTATTCTACAGTTTTCACACAATGTACATTGAATATGAATAAAGGAAAATAAGAATTTTTTTTCTTTTTTAAGGGAAAAAAAAAGATAGATAAGGTGAATAAAAAGCTGAATTTAAAGTACCAATAACTTAATGTGATTCAGTTAATTTTAACATTTTCATTTATAAAAATATTATACTCATTAAAAGAAATGAAAGATTAAATCTCATTTTAAGAACAAAAGACTAATAGTTAAATAAAGTGATTATGGTATGGGAGAATTTTAGATTTTCATTTAAAATCATAATATAAATAGACAAATGTCGCAGCTGCCCGAAAAATGACATATTGAAACAGCTGAAACTCATAAAATTAAAGATCTATATATCAGGTTTTTCTCAAAATCTGAACGTAAAACTATCTCACTAGTGTAAAGTTTAATTTTAAACATATAAATGCAGAAATAACGAAAAACTGGTTTCCACTAGAAGAAAACAATTTTCTAGATTAGTATAAATGTTTATATTTACTATTCCATTCACTTTTAAAGAGTTAAAGTGATTTTTCAAAATATTTATTTACAAACATTTTCATTTTATGATAGCTATGCATGATTTGTTTTACAAAATGCGATATAGATCGTAAACTAAACTTATTTATTTAAAAAATAATTGTCACTTTTGAATTTGAATGCTGGAAGATAGAAGGAATTGAATCAAAATTGATGTACGTCGAAATCATGCATTTAACACACGTTCATAAGGGATTTTAATATTGGTAAAAACATATAGATTATATTCATCTATTTCTTGTGGTACGAAAAAAAAAGAATGAAATTATGAAAATACTTACCAAAAAGGAAAACTTTTTTCGAAATAAATCTCTATTGTTGAATCTTGTTGTTCTCGTGTGCCAGCTAGGCTGGCAAATTAGGGTGCGCTGCTCCACTTTTCCAGCTTAACCGTATTTGGTGTGGAGTTCGGATTCTTCAGTACACACACATGCCATAGAGACCCGTTTATAGGGTAGGCAACCATTTGCATCTCATTCACACAAGGAAAGGACAAAGACAGGATAGAGAGAGGGAAAGTACATCCATGCCTGAACCGGGATTCGAACCCTGGACCTCCTTATCCGCAGTCAGGCACGCTGACCACTAGACAAGTTGACCGGCTTGAATTTTATTAAAATAATCAATGGATTTTGAATAGCCATGATTTTGAAATTGTTATAAAAGCAGATATTAATTGCATGCATCTTCTTTACATACTATTTTGTGAAGAAAATTTTTAATTAGCATTCTAATTTATCATTATGTATTCATTTCAAAATTTACAATTTTTTATTATATAAATAAATGATGTTACAATAGTATGCTGAATATTGATAACTGCTATAAATCGAGTATTAAATCTATGTTTCCCAATTCATGTTGAAAGCTGTCCTTCGTTCTTTAAAAAAGTTTTAAATAAATCATAAAATTTATCAACTTTTTGGATTTTAAAATTTATTCAGTTAATTATTTTTACCTCTGATAAATTATATATAATACGAGATTATATATATTTATGAACCAATTTCAAAAGGCTACTTCCAAACTGTATATTGAATATCATGTAAAAAAGAAATTAAAAAAGAGGAATACGTTTAATCAATTTAATCAGCAAAAAATCATGAGATAATAAATTTTAACACAATAATTGCACATTATTAACTGCTTTTGAAAATAGGAATTTTAATAGATTTATTTGATCGATTAAACCAGCTTAATTTTAATATGCTAAGCTAACAGAATAAACGTTTATTGTAAGCTAAAAAGCATGCTTTTATGAATTGCTACATTTAAATTATTTAATTATTTTTTCTCCTAAGAGAAATTTTTGTTAAAATTATTCTTAAAAGAAAAAATAGCAATTTTAATAGATCCATTTTTATTATTATCAAAAATAAATGATGATTAGAAAATTATACACACACACACACGCACACACACACACACACACACACACACACATATATATATATATATATATATATATATATATATATATATATATATATATATATATATATATATATATATATATATATATATATATATATATATTAGGTCTACTGGAAAGTTTTGTCCATTAATAGATGACGCTGTTGTTAAATCCATAAAAAGAAAGATCTTTTTCTGACAGCATCGGAGATCGCCGACATTTAGCTCAGTAAACTATTCCGTACCATATTTGGAAGATAGAATTGGTGTGGAAATATTCAAAATGGGTGCCACGTGAATTATGTCGAAAGAATTTTGACGATCACATGCTTATCTTTGCATGTTTGAAGAAAATCGAGCCCTTTTTTAACTGGATGATAACTGGGGATGAAAAGTGGATTACCTACAAAAACATCGTAAATAAGAGGGTATATTTTGCGGAAAACTTAGCATTTTCAACTCTAAAAGAAATTCGACTCTGATTAAGAGAATGTTGTGTATATGGTGAGACATTTGAGGACCAATACGTTATGAGCATTAACAACTGAACGAAAATATCTTTTGGAAAAGTATTGTCATCTACTGGATAAAATTTTAAGACAGCAGTCCAAGGCCAACAATGTTCCAAGAAAGAGACCAAGAAAAGAGTTCGTCAAAAAATTGCAGAACTAGGCTGGGAAATTCTATCCCATACACCATATCCCCTGCTCTTTTTAACCTCCAATTATTAATTGTTTTTGTCCTTACAGAATTTTTTGAAAGCGAGAAATTCAAAAAGAAAGAACAAGTGTAGTGTATCAAGCACTGCTTAAATTTTTCGCACGAAAAAATGAAATATTTTTCAAAAACTGAGTATAGAAATTTAACTCACACTGGCAAGAAATCGTTAATAATAATGGAAATTATATTGTTTTTTATAAAGTTTATTGAGATTGCGAAAATTTTGTACTTTGTTTTATTCCAAAAATGGATAGAACTTCTCCCAGTACACTTAATATATATATTATACATACATGCATACATACATTCACTATTTTGAAAAGCTAGCGCACGTAAAACTATTTTTATAAACAAAATCTATCTGTATCCATGTTTTTCACGATTCATCCAAGAATAATGTTATTTCGAACATAACAAAGCATAAATAACATTTAGGATTTTAGTTTTGATTAATATTTTTGCTTAGTAAGTAGAAAATTATATTAAATTTTCCTACAACTTTTCTTCTAAAATAAATTAAATATAAAATAATTCTATTCTATAGTTTTAATAATAATTGAAATTTGAAAAAAAAAATTCAAATTAAAAGAACATTATCTGAAAATGAAAGAAATACTGTATTAGAATAGCAAATATATCTACAGGATAAATCTAAATTATTTTTACAGAATTAAAAAGTTTATTGTACCCATATGGACGAGCAATAATTACTAGAAAATATATCAGATCATTTTTAAATACAAAGACAGAAAAGAATGAAGTGAAATGAATCGATTATGGACAAGTCCTCAACTTTGAGGACACTGCGTACTTGCCTATGAAAAAGTTTCTCCCCAAAACTATGAATTACTTACCGTTCCAGTGACAAAAAATATGCACATAATAGGTTCAGTACAAAGAATATGAAATTCAATATTGTCCTTTATAAACTAAGCAATATCAATACCTATGAGTATTAAATTGATAATAACGTCCAAAACATATCGTGAAGGCAAAAGCGGAGTGTACATAATATTTTGCAACGGCAATTTTGATTCCCAGCTTTGAGCTCTTTCGGCAATTTTTTTCATGCATACAAATTTATCATGCATACACCGTTGTGAAACAAAAATGATGACCATCTCATTCCAGTATTACATTATTAGCTACTATAGAGCTACTCACAATTTTTATATAAAACAGTATACTGAACAAAAAAAAGTCTAACACTTCTTAAAAACTTTTAAAACTTCACAAAAGAACTTTCGAAAAAAAATTATTTTCAAATGTTTTCTTGAGTGTATAGTTCTAATACATAAACGAAATGAATATCTGTGGAAAATATTCCCGAGTTTGACCGAAAATCAATTACCATCTACATAGGTAGGGAATTTTTTCTATTCTAAAACGTTATCATTGTGTTAGACTTAACCAAGCAATGGTCAATGTGAATATGGAATAAGTGGCTTTATTAGAAAATAAGTGATTGACAAGAAGGATTCAAGAATTGTTTTTTTTTTATTTTATTTTATTTATTTATTTTTTATTTGTATCTCTGTGCATAAAGAAAATCATGTTTCCCTCATGGCAATTACAGAATGCTTTATTCTATCCCCAGCCATATCAAAAATACCACAACATTCGGTTTCAGCACAAAGAGCTAGACTTCCATTGCAGCACAATGGAATGATTCGAGGCTTTCATTGTTTGGACTCCCTTTGCCATAGAATATTTACGTTCGCAATGGTGCAACGAGCAGCCAAGAAGAACATCCAAATAGCACAACATTATGCTTTCTAACAAAAACCACACTTTTGATTACAATACAATAATGACCGAATTAGATTAGTGAGGATCTAATAAGGACTCCTAAAATGTTACTTATATTGGTTCTGCCCCTTTTATAATAGTGTGCAATGCTATAGCACCCCATCCTCACATCTGTTAGAACGCATTATCAGTGCATTTCTCCCAGTCAGGGTTAAATTTATGAGTTACTGCAGCTTGCTCTTTTTTGTCGTCTTCAGATCTTACCTGAAGTTGCTTTTCAAATTAAAAAGAATATTCAAGAAAATCTTGAAAGTTTAAGAATTTCTTGATCACATTTAAAATTGAAAACATTTTTAATTTATAAATGAACTTGAATGGGTGATAAAAGTTCTTTTATCACAATGTTAGAAACTATGCACATGTTGATTTACAAACTTTTTTTTATTATTAAGTTATTATATGTTAATTATAATGTTTTGTGTTCCTGTATAATTATACATGCAATTATAATTTGCAATGAGAAATTATATAATACTTTGTATTTAAGAGTTAGCACGGGGTCGTATTTAAAAACATTAATATAATTTGATCTGAAAGCATGATAAATAACTCTGCTTATATTTTAAAATAAAATACTTGTCATGTGATAAAAACGTAAATAGCAATAATCATCACTCTATACTTTGACAACAAGCAGAGGACAATCTATTGAACCAAGGCTTCTGTAAGGTATTTTAATACCCTTCTGAGGGGACTCTTCTTTCAAAGTGGGCTGTATTTACATGTCGTAAGGGAGGAAATCTGGACAACTCCCAATCACCCAACTAGACCGACAATCATGCAGGATCTCTACATCCATCTATAACAGTGACTGCGACCAAATCCTGGACAACTAGCTTCAAAAAGTGCCATCCTTGCTCTAGGCCACGGTTACCCAGATTATTGCATGCTTCTCATACTTACTCATTGTATGAAGTCTGTTGTGCTGTTTTCATTTAGTATTTTAAGAAATATGCGTGATTTTGAAATAAGCTTTTTAAATGAATTGAAAAACTTACTTAAATAATTTGTTGTGTGTGATATCAAGAACTACTATCTGTGAATAATCCCCGAAGTAAATAAACTAAATACTCATCTAAGATAATATGGCGTACCGATAAATTATAGAAAATATAATAAAATTGAAATCAAGAAAAATATAACGTAATTTTTTTCTTAATATTTTTAAGCATAAGCCCCCTTAAAATAGGGACGTAAAAAGTGGCATTGATTACAACAATTAATGTGTTGTATTTCTATTAATTTTATCAATATAATTTAATTGCAATATGACATGTACTTATGCACCAAGAGAAAATTGTATTTAAAAATACTGCAGAGACCTGGAAACTATAAAAATATGGCTTCGTGATTCTCACGAAAATTCAATTTTCCGAGATTTAAAATCAGCCCCCAATAAAAATGTCATCTTTTCTGGTAAAAAAAAAATAGAATAAACGGATTAGAAAATAAAAGGGCTTCATTTTTTCGACTTTGTTTCTCTTTTTTTTCTTCACAATTTTATTAGAAAAAGAAACAGCGACAATCAAGAAATTTCTCCTAATAAATATTTCCAGCAATACAAAAATATTTCAATATTTTATTTTTCAACAGAAAAGTAATTCGCTCTTGAATACCTGATTGAACTTTTTCATGGTTCAGAAGCTTTAAAACGTATTTATAAATTGAAGTACAAAACTATTTAAAATTTATTTCATTATCAACTTTCCATTGTAATTTTTGATATTAAGAAACTTTTGTTGTTCTCATTTTAAAAATGGATTATTTACTCAGATGAATACTTTGTGAAATGAAGCATAAATTTCAAACTTTAAATATTCCCTGAAAACTATTGTAACTAGAAATACTTTCTATCACTTTATTTTATGCGAAAACCTAAACAACTCTCTCAAGGTAATTTATTTCGCAATTTTAATTCCCATTATCTTTTTACCATGAAATGTGTAAAAATAAATTCCTAATTAAATTTATTGATCATATTTTAGAATATTTTCCCCAATATAAAAATTTTTCCTATAGATTAATAGGAGTAGTTTTTTTAATCAAAAAATTAAGCTGTAAACAGCAGGTAAAAATAATGTCTTTGCTCTGAGTTCCTTGATCTGTAGGAATAATTGTAAAAAACTGAATATTACAAAAATGTGAAAACTACATTTGATTTTTTTTAAATGAAAAATATGCTCATAGAAACTTAGACAAAGAGTAGTTGTTAGGACTCGTATTTTTTACTACCATTGTAAAATATTTTTTCTTCCAATCTCGGTGAAATGCGTAAAAGTTGTTTTGTAAACTTTTCCACAATAAATTTCTATTTTAATTTCACAATATTAGTAACTATTTTTGCTTGAATTGAGAAATGAGTATACTTTTCATTATTTATTATGGGATACGTAAAATAAAATGTGTTACAAATACACAATTCAATTTATATAATGAATACATTTAGTCCTATATAATTTTTTGAAAGCCTTCTTGTTCCACAATCTAATACATTCACTTCCAAAAGTTAATCTCGAATATTTAAAACGCAAAAAAACCAACAAGCGTGTACTGCTTTGATAGACACAAAATTCGGCAGGAAAGTAGCATATATATTTATGCAGAAAATAAAATCAATGATTATATACAGGAATGCTTTCAATTAGATTGTCAGCCACCGCAGAATAAAGTAATAGCCATTTTTCTTGTAGAGAAGTTTCCAGCTCAAAGCTGGAGGTGGGAAACATGAAGATACAGCACGGCCGAGAGCATTCCAAAGATTTTCAATGGAATTAAGGTCGGATGAATATGCTGGTCACGCCATACGCGTAATACTCTCACTCTCCAAGTAGTCATTGTCGATGTCAGCTCTATAGGGACGAGCGTTATCGTCCATTCAAACATAAGTAGGGCCAATTGCAGCAGCGTATATTCTCACAATGTGTTCTAGGACTTTATCTCGATACCGGACAACCATCACAGAACCCCGTTTTAAGATGAGCAGGTCGGTGTGGTATCCTAACTAAATCCCTGCCCACACCATAATGATTCCGCCTCAGAATACGTGTTTTGGGACTGATTGCGTGTTCCTCTTTCACGCCATATCCTTATACGCTTGTTATCTGGCTCCCGAACAAATCTTTACTCATCAGTAAACATGACATTGCCCCATTCAGACACAGTCCAATTGACTTGTACCCGGCACCACTTTAATCGTGCCTCTCTTGATTGGATGGAGAGACAAACACAAACTCGAGGTATCCGGGCGTACAATTCACTGATATGTAATCTTCGACGTACAGTAGATGCAGATATCTCTTTACCAATGGACGCTGTAACTATAGATGTCACATGTGCGGAGTTCTCTCTGCGATTACGATTGGCTAAAACCGCAATATATCGATCTTCCGTGGGTTTGTAACCCTTGGGCGACCGGCTATGGGTCTTCGGACAACTGTCTGTGTAGTTTGGAATTATTTTCATGAAATTACAGAGTGATGAACGCCGAAGAAAAGAGCAACATCTATGATCGACTGTCCTGCTTCAATGCGCCCCACAGCACGCCAGCACTCAGAATCTTCCATTCGTCTTCTGGAAGTCATAGAAATACGTATGTCTTGAAAACAAATTGTACGAAAGTTTTAAACACCTTATTTCAGCACTTAAAATCAGCTTATGCAACCCTTCATAAATCTGGTATCTTATAAGACTGTTCTTTTTGCATATTTCTTGACATGAAGGCACGATTAGCTAATGCAACATATTTGCATACTTCCATCTACCTCTACAGTGATTTACACCCTCTTCAATTGTGATTGGCTTCCAGAAATTATCATTTTCCTCTTCGTACTTAACTTTTGAAAGTGAGTGTATAATGGAACATCTATTTTATCATATTAACCTACTTGATTTAGCTTTCATCTACTTGATTAGCTTAAAGTCATATGACTAAAAAATGAAAAGATTATTGATTTAGAGTTGGAAAAAAACTGCTGATGAGTAATAAGTTCTTACTATCTATTTTAAGCTAAATGTTTATCTCTTTGCTAATGTTAAGTTAGTTTTGAATTATATCCTAATTGAAATGTTAAACTTCATTTTATAGTTTAAATATATTATTACAATTTAAATTTTTGAAGAGTTATGTTCATATACCTTTTTATGTTTGCAATCTAGAGTCACCAATAGTTCAAAAAAAATCCTCATTTTAAAATCTCAGTAACAAATTATAAATCATGATTATAGCCAATAGTATTACATATCATAATAATTTTATCCACACACACATTTATATATCTATCTATCTATCTATCTATATATATATATATATATATATATATATATATTAAAATTACTTAAAAAAACATGTATAAATATGAATAAACTGGTTGATTTTATAATATTTTTAATTCCATCAATATTTGAAACGGTTCACACATAAAAATGCATAGTAAATCAAATTGTTTTTTTTTTTTAATCATTTTCTTAAGTTGTTTTGATATACTTTTCTCATTATTTAAAAGTAATATATATTGCAAGTTCATACACAATTTGATCGAGAAATTTCTTCTTAAAATTTTCAATTTACTGCTACAGTTACAGCAAAGGAATTTATGTGGACATAAAAAAGCAATATTTTTACATTATGAACGTATAAATTTTGATCTCGTGCTTCATTTACTTTGCTTAACCTTTTTTCATACGTAAAACATATTATTGTCCTTAAATATAATTTTATATATTAACTTAAAATCCCTTTATGTTGAGTGACCAAAAATTGTTTTAATTATTATTTACTTTCACAAAAAATTTCATGAATGCAAAATACAATAACATTAATGCACATAAATGTTAACGGTGATGAAATAGTTTCTAGATTATATCAATAAATTGGATATGATTACTGAATTCTATTTTCTGGTTTATGGTTAACATAATCCCTTGGGAATGTTTAATATACAATACTTCCTGTCTTTTGTTTTATCTTTATAATTCTAAAGAAGTAAATTAATCTTTTCTGTTCAAAGTATATTTTTAAATCGTAAATTTTTATAGACTTTTGCTAAATATTTTTCAAACCCAAATAAACTTCTTGTTGAAAGTAAGTTTAAAATGATAAAAAGGCAACGTTTATGAACATGAACAATTAAAAAGGATCTATTGGACAAAATAAGTATTAGGCTCTTAAAATCATCCAGAATATAATTATTGATTTTGAATTGAATATTAAATTTGTCGTAAAAGTTCTTCCAAAAATATTGCAATACCACCAATGTTTGTGAGTCTTGTGCAAGGTCACTAAAAGTATATTTGGTGAATATCATATAAACCGTTTAAAATACTGAAAAATGTTAATAAGAATTATGTAAAATGCTTCAAGCCCAACCAATAATCAAATGAAATATATTCGTGTCCATAAATTAAGGAAAATGCTAGTTCAGGCAAAGAAAGAAACAGAATCAAAACAAATGTGACTTATTTGTAAAGTCTATTTATTAAATAAAAGATAAGAGCAAAAAAAAAATTGCTATATGTTTGATATCATTAATAAAAATTGCGATCTTAACACATTGGAGCAAGTTTCAGAAAAAAAACCTTCTTAAGAAATCCCTGATGATGGTTAATACATAGTAAATGCAATACAGGCCGTACAACGCCTAGGCATGCTAAGTATCAAATTATGGATCTGATCTTGGGGAATATTACACCACTCATCAAGCAATGCTTTTCGAAGTTCCAATAGACATGTAGGAGTTGATTGACGGACTGCAAATCATTGGCCAAGCATGTCCCACATACATGCTCTATTGGATTTAAGTCCGGTGAGAGTACTGGCCAGTCCATACGGGTGCTATCCTCTGATTGAAGGCATTCGTCTGCAATGTTTGCACGGTGAGGACGGACGCTGTTAACCATAAACAGAAATTATGCATCCATGGCCTGTGCTGTAACGTCTACTCACATTACCATCATCTTGGAACCGTTGTCAAAGCCTGGAGATGACACTCTGGGCGATTACAAGTTCCTTCCAGCTGGATATGTCCACATTCCAGATGGCCGATAATTCTACCTCGTAAAACATCACCCAAATGCTTCCTTTGTGCCATAACTATGCGGTTATTACACTGAAAGGATTTAAAGAACCTGAGAATAATTTTACTTCTTTGTAACCATTCCTTATATACCCCTCTTTATACTCTCTTCATTGTGACGTTCTATCGGCGCCATCTGGTGGTTTCTTGTAATTTGAATATTATTCTTCAAGAAGTGTGTGATAATTCTGCTTGTGAAATTTTTATTTTAGAGAGTTCAATTTCTGTGTCATTCTGAATTATCCTTAATTTATGGGCATGAGTGTAGAATGAAACAGTGTGAAATAACTTTAGTAAACGAAAGAACTTGTCCGGTTCATTCATCGAAGAATCTTGATGTATTTCTCATGATTTGTAGAATATTCTTCTTCTTCCTTTGTTAGAAAATTTTGATTTAGAATAAAGGAGCCTTAAATGTAATGTATTTTTTTCATATATATATATATATATATATATATATATATATATATATATATATATATATATATATATATATATATATATATATATATATATATATATATATATTAAAAAATAACAAAACTGCAATGGTTCTTGAATTCGGTCTTATTTTTTGAAGTCTCACGAAGATTAGCATCAACATCTATTATGCACAGATGATTTTATAAAGATGGTCTTCAAGCGATAAGGGTCGCTGCTTGTATACCACTCAACTCCCGTCCAATCTACAATGGCTACGTCAACATTGAACTGTAAATCATTTGAGGGCAATTCTCTTCACGGATGAATTCGCTTAAGATAAACAAAAATGATAACAAATTTTTCTTGATGTGAAGGGAACTTGTGACCAGCTGTCATTTATTAAACATTGGTTAAAGACTCATTCGCTACAAGTAATTTTTGTAAACCGTTTAATATCTTTTTAGCCGATGTCAGACTTCTATGTTGCTTAATTTGACTGAATTCCTTATTTTTATTTCTTTCGTGAAAATAACTTTTGTTTATAGAAATAAATTGAAAATAAATACAACAATGATGATATGAAAATTTTAATCGAAAAAATGCAGATGTAAACCATCAAGTCTCTATAAACGATGTATTTTATTGTAATATCCTCGCGTAAGTGACTTCAGTTAGTAATATCTGTAGACACTTATGTATAGTCAATTTTTTTATCTTACTCTTGTCGGTTAGGAAATATCATACTCAAACACACACACATACTCTAAGTTCATTTCATGGAACAACTTTTCGGCAGCTGTAAGGAAATATCTGAGGCAATCGAAAAATTTATTTTTAAGTCTGAAATCCATAGAAAGTATTTAAATACTCTTATTAGACGTCCTATTACTATCGCTTCCTTTGAAATTTTTGCATAATACACAGCTGCAATATGTACTGAAAGAAAAAACTCCATATTAAAGGCATATTATGTTTATATTAACACTGTTTCCCTATTTTATACAGATAATCTATCTTTTAAAATATTAATGTTTTCGGAAAAATTGTCTTAATTGCTATGTGCATGAGTTGTAGGTTGTGTTTTCCTAATAAATTTATATGTCCATGATGTAGATAATTTTAGCACTTAAATATCAAAAACATAATTATATATATATATATATATATATATATATATATATATATATATATATATATATATATATATATATATATATATATATATATATAAAAGTAAGTGCATTATTCTAGAATTCACATTTTATTTAGTCGATCTACAATTGATCTTGAATAATATTACATAAACCATTTTAAACCGGAAACGCTATATAACTACGTGATTATTAATTCCTTATGAGACAAAAGTGCTATGAGTATTAAACTTTCATCCACGATTCGCTTTAAATCATTTCGCATTATAATAATGACCACATTTTTTATAGTGTATCAGCTTAAGCCAAGTCAAAGAATGGTATATTTTATGAAAAGAACATATTAAAACTTAACTCTCGGTAGAAAAATGTATTACAATTAACGCTGTATTCAAGTGTGGCAACACGGTGGCTGCTATGTATATATATATGGTAACAAATTACCCTAATGCGTCTTTTTAGAGGTTCATTTTAACCTCAATTTATAGTAGGAACGATAACATAAGAAATTGTAATAATACGAATATTTTTGTAGAATAATTTTCATAATAAAATTATTATTAGTTTTGTAAAAGAATTTTACTGACAGCTCAGCTTTGAATTTTAAAAAAACTTTTTGGGCGTTATATGTATTCTATCAAATATTGAACTCATTTAGAAATATGAATTCAATAGTTCTTATTTATACCCCTTATGTATATATCCTAGTTTAAATTATTCTTATTTAATACATCCACTTGTTGTCAAGTCTTATTGTGTGTGCATCATTTATTACCTAAGAAAGAGAAACATTGAATGGTGATTCAAAGAACATTTGCATACGAGACTTCAAAGAAATAATTAGTAAAAAAGAATAAAAGCCACATCGATGTTTGTCTTAGTTTCTAATTTAAATTTGGTACGGCAAAAATCGATCTTTAATTAAAATGCCTGTCTCAAATGTGATATCTCCGTATCATCATGCACTGAAACCATAGTGAGTTAAATTTCATCAATTTTAATTTATAATATCAGATCCAAGAGAGTTTTTATGAATTATACTAACTGATAGTAAATCATAGAAAGAGCAATTTTCTAGGTGAATTTTATATTCATCATTTTTAAAAGTTGTCCCTTATGCCAATTCACAGTTTTAGTACAATTTGAACAATTTGCTTGTATGCTTCAATAAAATTTTAATTTCTCACAATGAAGAACATTGAGACAAATTTTGATTTTATGCAAGTTTAATATTTATCAGTTTCTGTTTAATAGTCACTGTACGTCTAAAATGCAAAAATAATCCTTTAATAAAATTAACAAAATGGAACCTCATTAATTTAAGCTTTTCTATCTGGAAAAATATTTTAATGAGATTTTCGCCTTCTGTTTCGAGAGTTTCGAAAACCATATAATTAAATTTGATATATTAATTTTTTTTATTTCTTTCTACTGTGAAAAATATCCATCTACATATTTATATTTTTCATCTTTGAATTATATGCTGTACAAAACCTTTCTTATTATAATTTATATATGCTTGATAAGGATTTAGTTCTAAATTGCGATCATATGCTATTAAATTTTTAATTTAGTTTCAAGGTATAAAATGTGACTGCATATGAAAAACAGAAGAGCTTGAAAATTCAAAACTGTGTGTTGATTTTCAAGCCATAAATAATCATTAAATACAAATTTTAATGCATGTTTAGGTAGTTCTAATTTTATTTAACTTAACCGATTTTTTTTTACCATAATTAACTGGAATTATTAGATTGCTAGTATTAAATAAGTATTTATTAGCAATAATGGTGTCTTAATAACATTAACTGCAGTGCTAAAGATGGTTTCAAATTAGAAAAAATATATTCCATGATCATATATTTTAAAATGCAATTATTATTAATTTCAGTAAATGGATTATAAATATAAATCAAAATAATTCATTGAAATAAAATTATATTGAACTACTTATTTTCTCTCACTTAGTGTGAATTACTTCCGTGTTTTCTAAACAGTTGAGATTTCATATACAATTCTTTATAGGTGAGCAAATTGTACAGTTTTTAATGTTAACTTTATGACGTAAGTAGAAATCATAAAATGTATTTATCAATCATACTTTCAAGATCATTTAGGTCTTAAAATCAAATTCAATTATATAGAATGTATAATCAATAAAATACATTCCACGGTAGTTTTTTTATTTATTTATTTATTTATTTTATAAAATAAGAGCAATTTATTTAGAATTTCTAAACAAGAGCAAACAGTTATATGAAAAATAAATAAATAAAGACTTATTGTTCTTAATAAATTTAAATAGAATGTTTCATTTTAAGAAAGCTTACTTATTTATAATTATTTTCAATTGATTTTTTCTTCAATAATTAATTTAATTTTAAAAAAGCGAGTAAGAAACAAAATGAGTGCTTATTAAACGGTAGTTTTAATGCCTTCAATGATCAAATTATATTGTCTGACAATTTAGATTAACTTAGTATACATTAGCATATATATATATGTACGTGTATATATATATATATATATGTGTGTGTGTGTGTGTATATATATATATGTATATATATATATATATATATATATATATATATATATATATATATATATATATATATATATATATATATATATATAAATATATATATATATATCTTAATAGTTAGCCTGACAACCATGAGACAGACAGTGATAGTGTAAAGTATTTATTTCGTATACTACATACTACAATAGTGGATAGTCATCCGACTTATCTAATGGTTAGCGTGTCTGACTGCGGATAGGAAGGGCCTGGGCTCGAATCCCTGCTCGGACATGGATGTACTTTCTCTCTCTATCTATAACCTGTCTTTGTCTTTTCCTTGTATGACTGGTTTGTGATTGGTTGCCTACCCTATAAACGGTGCCTATAGCATGTATGTTGTGATTAAGTCGGACTCCACACCTAAACATGGTTCAGTTGGAAAAATTGGAGCAACGCACCACATAATGCCAGCTTAGCTGGCACATAACAACAACAATAATGGATAATTTAGATATGCAAACAAATGCTCTTTACAAAAGATTTTAACTACTAGGGTAATTATTATAAGTTGTCATAACACTTCCTCTAACATGTTTATCTGCACAAAGAGAAATATAACACAAAAAAGTGGCTCAGATAGAACTAAATCGATAACATTTAAATAATCCTCGTCGAATTATTGGACACTATGAACGTCATATATTATATGTATGTAAATGCACGAAGATAATTTAATTGCACAACAATGTAAAATTTACATAAATTCATTATAAAAATTATCTAATCTTTTCTTTTAAATATAATATACGGGTGCTTTTGGTGAATCTTAATAAACACTTTTGCAATTAAAAAACTATATTTTAATGTTAAACACTGTGTAAACTTTAACTTAATATTAAGCAGCGATAAACTGTGCGTTAATTAAAGGTTGACGAATTAATTTTCAGCTTTTTAATTACAAAATGTTATCAACTTTACAGAGAAGCATGCATTTTGTTTTTTCGTAAACTGTTTTCTACAAATTATGAGTCATCCACTGCTTTCCATTTTTGACCTAAATAACCACTGCTTCTAACACAGGTACTGTTTATTCTTGTTCTTAGATAAATACAATGTCATATAAAATGAAGTTTTCTTGTCACGTAATACATATGATATAACATTATGGTGCCCAATCATTAGAGCTATGCATTTTTATTCAATTGAATAAATAACTGCTTAACGATGTAAAAATAAGATTTAGTGCACTTTATAAAATTCATTTCTTCCTGGTATCATTTCTTTCAATATTTTTCAATGATTAATATTGCAATAAACATTATCATTTTCTTTTATTTTCCACTAATAATTTACTTAATGTTTTCTTTTACTTCTTTATTTGTTCATTATACATTTTATTTATATGAGACTTAAGCACAGTTTAATACCAATAAATCAGAACTTCAAAGTGAAACTGAAATATTATTAGAATTCTCGCTCTCCTTTATAAAAAAACTTCTTTTTCTATAAAATGAAATGTTTGTGAATATTCTGAATTTTTATCTTAAATTCAATTAATAACGACTAAATCGAATGAAATGAAATTTATATCAGGATCTTGGTCTTCGGGTAATTTAAGGCATCTTTTAGAAATATTGATTCTAGCGTTAATAAATAATTTTAATTGTAATTAACACAGATTTGAACACATAAAACTGCTTATGCCATGATACACATCATCCTTCTTTACTTTTTTCAAGAACTTTACTCTTTTCAAGAACAAATACATGTGGTCCTTTCATAGTTTTTGAAATTTTCATCTGTGCGTTAATCCCGGTGGTAGAAAAAATATGTTCACCATCGTATCTTCCTTTCTTTCTATCTAGATTAAGAGAGTGGGATTTTTTTAAAAAAAAATAGATATTTGTTACTCTTTTTTGATTTTTGAAAAAAAATTGTCTTCGTTTATTCATCAGTGGTTTTCCTAACACCCCGCCATTCGATAATGTATTGGAAAAGCTGTTTATAAACTTCAGAATGTTAAAACTTCATAGTTAAAGGGAATTGTCAAACATTCTACACCTTATTCAATTTGTTTTTAGCTGATCTATATACTCGAGGTCTCATTTAGTAGTGCAAAACTAACTAAATATCGTTACAAAAAATAGTGAATATCATTATTAATCAAAATTTTTCTCATGATCTATTTACACTTTTTCCAATAGAATTTGTGGCCTGAGAAATGTGGCCAGATAAATATAAATATTTTTTGAAAAAAGGAAATTTCAAAAACGCTGATATAACATAAGGAAAAAATAATTGTCTTAGGAAATATGTTTACTAAATTTTACTTCTTAAAATTCATTAGCATTTACATTATATTTTTAACATACTTATAGCAGAAAACCTATTATATTTTCATAATTCTTCTGTTTATTAAAAGCTCTTACTATGTGACTGAAAAAGCAAACTTTTGAAGGAAATGTTTTCATACTTAGTTATATAATAGAAAAAATAAAGTTAGGGGCCAAAATCTACACTGTTCATGAAAACTAATACACTACAAATTGATCAGCATAAAATGCAAACAAGAATTCATTCTTAGTGATCACAATAATTAAAAACCCTTTCATTTTCCTTAAAATATTGCTCGAAATATTTCATAAAATACAAGAGCTACTATGCAATTTTGTCACTTTCAAATGTGAAATGGCAGAAAAAGATTAAATGCCCAATTTGAAAGTATGAGCTATTTTTAAATTGTGGTAAGTTGTTTTGAATGTATTATAAATTTTAGAAAGAATAAACAATAGAGTTAATGGATGAATATTATCGAGTTATCATTTACTATAGTCTTACAAAATATTTAAAACAAGAGGAGTGTGTTTAAAATCTACAACTAGCATTTGGAGTTATAAAAATCCATTTCGTGTTATTGTAAACTTATAGTTTACAACTTTCCACGAAAGTCAGTGTTCAATTCAGAATCGAGAGCACACAAAAAAACCCGTTAATTGTAATGATGATTAATGTATTTCCATACGAAAATTTTATAGTGGTTATTAAACTTTCTACCAAATGATACTGAAAAAACTTAACTTCAGATTGGTCACAGGAGGAAAATTACTCATAACGAACTGCATGTGAAAAAACAGTTTGCCGTTGTGTTCCCCATAAGTTAACAAAAACCCAATAAAAAGAATGAGATAGTATCAATAAACACCCTTTGCATTACTTAAAAATGGTGCTCATAGTATTATTTATAAAATTTTAAGCAGTGATAAAACATATTCATCATTTTTTGAAGTTCTAACTGGTCAAAAAGAACTTTGAGAATGATCTCCTATTCCCAATGGTGGAGAGACCAGATCCCATGAGAAAAGTAATGAACATAGTTGTCTTCCGAAGTACAAACTGCTTGAAACCATCAAGCTAGAAGGACATTAATCTAGTACACTTCTCAATCTCTTACAAAAATTCCTCAAAAAGTGAATATTCAGAAATATATTAAAGTAAATTCTACTATTGTGTTAGAAGACTCATGTCCCATCATTTCAAAAAAGAAGCTTTAAGAAGCATTAAAGCAATGTTCTATCGCTTTTGATGTAGAAAAATATTTTTAAACATGAATTTTAAGATCTCAACCAAGAAATTGACATTCAAGACAAGATTTATATTTAAAACAGTTGCGTAAAAATAGAATTTTTTTTTTTAAATTCATATATTAACAGGAAAATTGATTCCCTATAAAAGAGAAATTATAAAATTGTATCTACCAAACATAATAATTATTAGTATGCCACATAGGGGTGAGCTCTGATGCACAGAATACATTTTATATATTTGCACATATGAGATGATTATTTACTGAATACTTCAACCAGCGGTAACATTATCTACTGTTTACGATATAATAATTACTCTGCTCACACTTTCAAAGAAAATATTCTATTTTAAACAAAGAAAAGAGCAACACGAAGTGGGGAGATTCGCATTTAGTTTGCTCAGTATTATTTACAAGTTTATAAATAGGTATTCACCCTTTTTGCTTTCCACATCCTTTCAACGGTCACTGGTTTCCTTGCACCTTCATCTCTTATCATAAAATTTACTAAAAGCTTCTTACGATTCGTTTGTTGAAATATTATCATGAAACTTCAATTTGTATTATTATATTTATCTAAAGAATTTTTTATTAAGTGTTAAGTAATTATGAGAGGGCAATTGCTTACTTGAATAAATAACATAATTTTTGCAGGAAAAATTTAATTCGTATCCTATTCTCACATATTTTCCTTTGATGGTCTCAAAAACATTAAATTTTCTAAAATATTTATGCCAGATTTTTTTTATAAATATATTACTTATCTTATCTATTATTATTTTAATGTTATTTATTTTAATTATAAATATTAATTTTTGATTAAAATATATGCTTTTATGTTTTTAAAAACTATGAAATAATATTGTGGCTCTGAAGTTATTATAATTTAAAGCATAAAAAAAAATTAAGTTTTTATAAATTAAAGCTAAAACACTCTCCGTTAGTACAAAAATGTAATATATAAATATATATGACATTCACAAAAGTTCTCTGAATGCATAAAACTTTTTACGCGCGTACATAAGATTTATAATTATTTAACTTTAAAACTTATAGACGTTTCTGAAAAAATTATTGCGAGTTTTATTTGAATGTACATATGTATAATTAGATACATTTAAGAATTCTTTATTCCTGGTATTTAAAAAATTAGGAAGCATTTTGGAGCTAATTTAATTATTTCAGTTTTTTTGGTATGAAATAGTAAAATCAAAAATTTGTTCGATAGTTTTTTTCAAATTATTTATTTGTTTAATATTTTTTTAAAAATACATTTAAATTTATGAGATTCAAACTTTATTTAAAATGAATATGAATTATATTTGACTTGGATATGAAAATGCGATACAAAATTTACTTAAAGATCCAGTTAATGCACTAAAAATTAAATTAGATCAAATTATTTGTTCAAAAATGAAGTATTAATAAAATGTCCTTTTAGTGAAAGATTTTTTTTTCTATTTAATACCATGATATTTTCAATGAAAATATGTTTCAAACGGTGAAGTTTGATGAAAAAATATTGCTAATAAAAGTTATAACAAAAAAATAGGTATTTCTATGGTAAGCAGAACATTTCTATTTAATTATGCACTCAGGAAAGATTAAAAAGATTTTGTGCATGCTCGTTAAATTTTATAAAGTAATTTGAATTTCTTTTTTTCTTTTGATGGAAAGTTAAATAATACTTAATAAAAAAATTTTATTTTGATTATATATTATTGTCAATTCTTTACAAGGGACAAAAAATAAAAATAAATTTTAATATTGAAAACTACTGAAATATTATATTTCAGAAAACAATTTTCTCAATAAATGTGCACATAATTAAACACAAAAATACAAGTATAGACTTTTTTTAAACACAACATGCATAGACTTGTACAGGTATATAAAAATAGATTGTTTATTTACTATTCAACATGCATTTTTCTTCTGCAAAAATTCAAATAAAATTTTTAAATACTTTCAAACTGAATAAAAATAACTAAAAAGGATATTTCCCCTATTTACATATATTGATTAATGTATTAAATGTGCGTTAAAAAATTTTAGACTTATATAATTCATATTCTAATCTATCTGCAACAGAATTAAGTAGAAAATTTGACCTTGTTCTCATACAAGAAACAATTTCTATATAATTTGCCTTACACTATATAAGAAGTAAAGAATAAAGGTTAATTTTAAATAAAAGTAATTCTAACTAAAATAATTGCTTCTGGAATGAAGAAATATTATTTGACGATTTTATTAAAATCTTTTTCAAGATTGAGAACTTTTCAATTTTTACTTAAATGAAAAATTGGATAAATATAAATAACGCAAAATATCAGATACAGTTAATTAAGAAAATTTTTCATCACTAACATTAAAAGAAAAATAAAATTATTTGCTTGCTATCTTCACAGTTACGTTTCATTTTTAGATAAATTATTTTTATTGAAACAAGGGCTGTATTGTATGTCACAGAAAAATTCAATTAATTCAGTTGTAATCAAATAATTTTGCACAAAAGAAAAACGCTTTTTCCTAACAAATGTTTGCAGTCTTTTTTTTTATTACACTGAAAGTAAATTTCCATTGAATTAATTTATGAATTAGAAATATCTCAAAAAATATTTTAATCAAATTATAATAATTAATTTTAAGACGAAGATTTAAGGAATCTCAAATTACACAATAAAACAATAACTAAATTAAACTAACCAAACAATTAGACATGAAAAAACTAAAATTGCTTAACTTTCATTTGAAAAATATGATCTAATGTTTATAAAGATGTATGAAATAGTCATTTGCTATCAAAAACTAAACTTCATTTTACATGTACGCCATCATAAAAATATCAAACGCTTGATTATTTATTCAAATAATAAAACTTAACAGAATGCAATTATACAAATTACAATTCTTCTTAATTTGTGAAGTTAGAAGAGAGTATATTATATAATATACCATTTGAACTGATACTTGCTAGATCCAGAAATTACCTTTGGTGGATTTATTTTATTTGTATACAATAAGACTAGATGCTTACATACCATGTACAAATCAATTCACCTAATCCATAAGTATTTTTCAAATTTCATTTATTACAATTTCTCTATACTAAGTGTGTAATTGTAAAAGCTCCAACATATGTAAAATTATTTCTTATTATCATTTATAAATTTCATGAGTTTTTATTCTGTAAGCGTTAAAATGTTCACACACATTTATATAAAATAATTTTAGCTTTCGATTAAGCTTCAGAAAACTCTTTGTAATTTAGTAAGAAAATGTCTGAAAACAAATTTCGAAACTACTTCACATAAAATAATCTATTACTCATTCTTTTATTTTGTCAGATCAAACATTTATCTTCAAATATTTTAGTTTATAAATTTGGAGTAAGTTACTATAAATTAATGACTAATTTAACATTTCTTCTTAACAAATAAAAGCATCAGAATTCAACATTAGAAAAGAAAGCTAAAATTATTTGTAAATTAATCTATTATTTTAGTTTCGCAATTAAATTTAAAATAGATAAAGATTTATATAATGTTAATCTTCAATTAGGTATTTATTATAGATATGTTAAATGTCTGCAAGATATTTGTCAAGACTTTGATATTGATAAGAAGATATTTGAATAACTCTTACAATAAGGTTTTGCAGGTTCAAATGTTCATGGAAATAAATATTATTTTAAAGGAATTTAAAATAATACCGCACAGATGTTTAACAGAATATATCACTTTAATAAAACTCACATTATAAAGTTTTTTTTTTTTTTTTTTTTTTTTTTTTTATTTTCGATATTTTAATCAAGTGAAAAATAGTAATTCAGATAAATATTAAACATTTTTTATTGATAGAAGTTCATTTTAATCTATTTATCATAACATCAGTGAAAATTAACATAATTTTTCCCTTTTCAATTTATATTGACAATTATTTAAAGTTTTACCAGAAATTACATTGATGTTTATAAATATTATTTACAAAGACAATTTTAAAATATTATATTTTAGAAACATTACATTTAAATGAATTGTTTAATTGTTTTAAACAAATAAATCCCCCCCCTGTTATTAATTTCAATAAAAAATGTGTATATTTTTATATTTATCAAAATCCTTGACTATCTATTTTACTTTCTGTAATAACATTTTCCTTCACTTCAATGCTTCATAACCTTTTGATTTACATCAACAAATTTAACATTTATTTGGGTTAAATGTGATACTATTTGTATTCATTCAGAAATTTATTGCCTACAATTAATTCAATTATGATTAATTGTATGCAATAAATTAATTTATTCAGTTATGATAAGTAAATTTTTGAAGTTTGAAATATATTTACTTAAATACTTCATAAATGTATTAATGCATAAATAATGTGTAAACATTTTTATCCAACTTCGTAATTCTTAGAGGAAATAATTTACAAATTTTTCCACAAAAAAGAAAATAATAATAATAATAGTGCAAAAATTATTTGTTTAAGGAGAGATCAGAACTATAATTTGTATTCTATTGTTCTGATTCACATGTCGACTTCGGATTAATTATTCTGCTTTCGTAAAAGGTAATATCAACAGGTAAACCCTCAGACGCATTATCAGCGGATTTTTACAATAATGACAATCAACACCTGCAATGAAATCAAATGAGCTTTACGTAAAAATTTTCGATCCAAAATATCTGAGTTTATGTATTTAAAAATCATTACTCTATGAAATTCAATTCATAAGCTTTTTTAAATAAAAAAAAAAGTTAACATATATGTTTTAATGATTTTTTATAGAATATGCGTACTGTGCGAAAATCTATATTTTAACTAAATTTAGATATTAATATCTAAATAGAAGGCAGATAATTTAATTTTCCTAAGTAGCTGGATTAAAATGTCTTCAAAAGCCAATAATTGTGAGAGAAAAAAACCCATAATTGCGAGAGAATTGTTACCTATTTGCAAAGAATATATATCGAGGCAAAATTAATACATGATTTTGTTATTTAATATTACGTAACATCGTAATTAGATTAAGTTTCCATAACTGATTTCTAAATATTTTTTTATTTTATTTTTTTTGTGGTAATATAATTGAATATTATCTATCCCACTGAATATTTTTCTTTTGATTATATATATATATATATATATATATATATATATATATATATATATATATATTAGGTATTTAAATAAGAATAAAACAAATGTTATACGTTTAATTAAATATTATTAAGAAGTAATTAAAAAAATATTTTTAAAAAACTCTTATGGCATCAGCAGTAATGTTTTTGCAAATTCGGCAATCAAATTTGATATAGCTATCTTTAATTTAACCTTATTTTTTTTGTTTATGATTCTATTGAAATCTAGTCGTTTATTATACACTTGTAAAACTAATAAAACGTGACTGATGACATTTGGTATTTTATTCAAAAATTTTCATATGCATTCTTCAAGCTTCTTTTTTCCAATCAACATGTGAGTCATAATGCCAAACTGCTAATCAGATCGTCACTAACTTCTTCTAAATAGTGATTACTATTTACGAAATAATAATAAACAAAATTATATACAAAGTATGGATATAAGTCACAATATAATAAATAGTCTTTTCGTGTACATTTGAAATAATGAAGAAATTTCATCTATCCTTAAGGCAAATTTTGCATGAAATGAATAATATATATTATTTAGCATAAAATGCTTTCAAACTTTCTTAAATACGATATTCATACGATATTCATACACAGGAATAATGTAACACGATTACAACAATTAAATTTTGCCATTTCGTTTTTAAGCCTTCATTTAATTTATGTGTAAAAAATCTTTCAAAGTAAAAAGTAAACAATATTTGCAATAACTTAAGAATTTATGTGAGTATTCATAAATTAAAGATATTTACTAGCAATATATTTAAAAATAAAAACTAAACTATTTTCATGATAATAATTAAAAACAATATTATGAGCCAGTCAAAGTGTTCTCATATTACTCTTTCTTAATACGAGTACATGAATGCCTAAATCATTTCAAGCAATATAAGTCACTGCAAAAAAGTCTTTACTGATCATTTTTGAACAAACCATCTTTTTTTTTCATAAGATCTCATCAAATGAATTTGTTAAACTCAATGATAAATGATGATATATATAAAACAATACAATTGCTGAAATTTTTCAATCTTTCAAACATTCATACTCGTGCTATTTGCTGCAGACAAAAATAATTAACAAAAGAAAAATTTTATGTATATATATATATATATATATATATATATATATATATATATATATATATATATATATATATATATATATATATATATATACATAAAATCAGAAATACCATACGGTATCACAAAACAATTAATTTTCAAAATATTACATTTTATCATGTATGCAATTGTCCACTCTAATTATTTATATTTACAAGTGATTTTTATGATTCACAATATTTCAAAAGTATTGTGTCAATTTTTTGCATAGAAAAAAAGTGAATAATAAGTTTATGTGATTGAAAATTGAAACATCCCTTTATTTGTCCTAATTAGGTGACTTAAATAAAATAAATATCTTACTCATTATAGCTTATTATATAATCTCAAATTAAAACTATCTCCAGTTTCAGTACTCATGTTACTAGAATGAGAAACGCCCTTTCCTCCATTCTTGTTTCAATAAACAACATCCATTCCATTGGATTACCTAAGGGAAAATGGTCTGAATTAGTCGTGAGAATGCGTCAAACTGCATTTTATGCTTAGTTGTACGAACCACGCCTGATAATAAAGTTGAAGTTGACCTACAGCTTAAATCTACACCAAAATAAACTATCCCGATTCCAAAAAATATAATTCATATTCCATAATATGAGCATTTATCAGAATTTTATGAAATAATTGCTGTACTCGTGTAATGTGGATTACATTGTACCTGAAAGTAGTAACATAAGTAGAGAGGTTTCAAAGAATAATAAAATATGAATGAAAAATATTAATTTCACAGAAATTTAAAATTATTAATTTAACAGAAATTTAAAAAACATTAATTTAACAGAAATTTAAAAAAATAAATAATCGAAACTCCAGCTAGATTGATGATAAAAACTAAAAACACTCACATCCTTAAATACAAAATGGACTAAAAGGTTTTTTACAACAATGCATCACAGCTTTAAATTTAACAATGTTTATACCAATTCATACTTTTTTTATTTGAGATGGTAGTTTTTAAAACTATTAATTTTCTTTCAATCTGTTTAGCGGTAATATTTACAAATACAAATCTGACTCTGAAAATCACATGCTTTTGTTGTTTTTAACTTAAAGGAATTTCTTTAATTATTCATTAAGCTCAATCCATTTTGACTCTATAACTGAAAAATCAACATGTGCAAAAATTGTGCTTAAGATTTCAAAAAAAAAAAAAAAAAATTCCTAGAAAC
Organism: Latrodectus elegans; assembly: GCA_030067965.1. NCBI lineage: Eukaryota > Metazoa > Arthropoda > Arachnida > Araneae > Theridiidae > Latrodectus > Latrodectus elegans. The sequence continues at coordinate 64,617,035 of CM057809.1, forward strand.
TTGATAATTTTTATTTGCAACAAAGAAGTCTGAATTGGAAACATATTTCATATCTAAATTTCAAATATTTCACAAATTAAGCATGCAATTTTCAGTACATTTGTGATGTAATCATTTCATACAAAATATTCCGGTATTTAATTCCCAGATTTAATTCTAGTTATGGTAAGCTCTTTGCAATAATCGATCGAAGCAAAATTCAAACATTAAAAATGAAAAATTAATTACACTTAAAGGATAGAATGAGGTGGTAAATGGTGGAAAGCCCGGAATGAGATTTGTCTCAAGTCCATATTTATAGAAATTTCAATGTAAAGGAAAATATTGTGTCCAACTTAAAAGAACAGTTTCAGGTTACCGGAATCATTGAGAAAAAGTTTGGAAAGGTCATCAATAAAAGATACCTATTTGTGCAATACATTAAAGAATAATAATCATGCTTTAACTTCTCAATTTTCTTGTATTCAACAAGAACCTTAAGTTTTAGGGTTATTGTTTTCAGAAGTAAGAAAGAGGAATGCTTACCTCTCGCTCGCTTCTGACAACAGAAGCATTCGTCTGATGTAGGAAAGATATAAAAATTAAGGCAGAGATTGAGGGACTGTCGTTCTCTTATAATTGGTGATTCAGGTTTACCGCTGCTCAGAAAAACTACTGATTTCTGACCAATCGAAAAACTAATATAGCAGTGGAGTTCTGATCGGCATCATAAATAACCTAACCTCCTCTATGTTTTTGAATTGCGACTGATATGAAACAAAGGAATGACCTCTTAAAGTGCATGCTTTTTCAGGAGTACAGCTGGCCAGGATTTCATTTTAACGGATGGCAACGTTTGACAACATAAAGTTGACCTGGAAAATAGTTTCCTGATCAGTATAGACATCCATCAGATGAAATGACCAACCAGATTTCTGGATTTCAGCTCTGCATAACTTTTTGTACAATCTTTGAAAAACAACTGTGATTTACCACTCGTTTAGAAAACAATGTGGAGTCTGAAAACGACTTTAGAGAATGAGTGGGACAAATGATCACAAGGATTCATGAAATGCTGTGTTTCTGGTAAGAAATAGCAGTGTTAGGCCTGTATAAAAAGGAAAGAGACAGTACACACAATTAACTCAAGTTTTTCTTAAATCCTATAACTTATATTGTATTCTTTGAACTCTGAAGAACGTTATACATATTTATGCGAGTGCATTATAACTGTTTGGTGGTTGTTTTTTAATTGTATCAACTTATATTCAAATTTAATTTCGATAAAACTATTGTGGCTCACCACTGGGCGTAAAAAGGAAACTTAAGGATAAGCGTGTGCTTTGTAACTGAAAACAGATGCAATACGAAAGAAAAAAATGTATCCATTGCAGAATTACAAAAAATCTCTTTTTTGCATTTAAACATTAACGAAAGAAATATATGTATATTTTTTAAATGTCTATAGCCTCTCTTTGAAAATTATTAAAAACTAAAAAAAATTTTAATTTTACTAGAATAATCAGGGGATTATCGCTTTTGACGATAGATTGAGTCCTTTCACCGCGAATATATCGGTCTTAGCACAGAAGTGGTTACAAATAGAATCCAGTTCCAAGTTTAATTTAAACTGTTCGGTAATTCTAGATCTAATAAGTCTAAATTTGAAAATTCACTTAATTTTGAAAACTTAGGTATATAGTTTTAAAAAAACCTATTCCCGACCAACTTAGATAAGAATTTCTAATTTTTCATTTGAAATAGCCAAATTTTTTATTCAGTGTAACTCTTAATGTAAAGTTTTTTTTATGTATTATAAGATTGAAACTTAAATTTTTGTTTCCACAAATGGTTTCATGATAAATATTCCCACTAAGAATATTTTTCATCCAGAACTGTCCTTATAAAATTGATCTTTAAATGTGAATAAGTTTTTGAATTCTTTTTCTAAACCTGAATTTTCTGTTTTCTCTAATTTGAAAACTAAGAATTCTTATAATATATTTTATAGAGAAATAGATTTTAAAATTTATTATTTAAGATTTCATTATGAAAATCCTTAATTGATAAAGATACGTTTCTAATTTTAATGAGTTTTCATCAAATCTCAATTATTTTGTTTATCATTTTGAGGCTAGTTTTCTGTAAAAGTTCCGTATTCATATGATTTCGTAATGTAGCATTTCTTACGTTTGTTCATTTAAAAAAAATTTGTTTCTTGTTTGCATATGTAAATTATGCTGTCAGAATGTTTTAAACAAAGAACTGAAGAATTATTTTCCCAACAAAGTATAAAAGTAACTTGAATTTTTTTAAATTAGTTGGTTCCGTAATTATATGAAGCACGATTTCGAGGAAATTCTTATTATTTTTTAGATTTTAACAAATTATTAATAATATCCAAAGTTGTATAGCTTTCTTCTTTGAAAGTGTCATGTTTTCACTGACGATCTTAATTTTAACGTCTTCGTTTCTCCAAAAATATGTTAAATTTATAGGTAAATAAGCTCAAGCCAGTAGCAAAGCTAAAGTTCTAAATCTTTAAAACTTAAGAAAACCATTTTTTAGCTTTTTTTTTTTTTTTTCCAAATCTAAGAAAACAATAAAAACTTTTGATTATTTTCATTAGAAAAGAAAATATAGTTGCCTTTTAAATATATAGTTATATATTATCTATTTTTTAAGATTTTTTTAAACTATACTTCCAAAATATATCTTACAGAAACAATAGCTGATAAATGATAATTCGTAAGTAATGTGTGAGTGAATATATATATATATATATATCTATATATATATATATATATATATATATCTATATATATATACAATCTTTTTTTATATTATTATGCTTAGATAAATAATTTTTAGAATTGAAGATGTATAATCCACATATATTACATAAGTTATATTAAAAAGATTAGAAAAATGAGAGAATAATTAAAAATTTTAAAAATATGATAAGAATGCATGAATTTTTTTTATTCAATTTCTTCTTGCCATCAATAAATGCATAAATTCAGTCTAAGAACATTGTATTTAGTACACATTTGCACCTCTGAATATGAAGGAATTACAAAATTTTTACTATCTGAAAAATTGAATTCCTTTATTTCTTATCAGATCATAAATTCTATTTATATAAGTATTAAATGTTTTGAGAAGTACGTTTTTAAATTGCTATAATTCCCGTATTAAGCAAATAATGCATATATTTAAACTAATGATTATTTACTGTCAAAATAATTAAATATGAGTAAAATATCAACTAATATTTGGTAAACTTAAAATTTTGGTGACTTAAATTTAGATTTTGGAGAAATTAAAAGGAAATATTATCTCTTTCTTTACGTGTGCATATCTCATTCAGAAACTGTTGTTATTTTAGGTATATATATAAAGAAAAGTTATTTAGAAATCTAGTCTAATTTAATGTATTATATTTATTCATTGAATTCATATTTTACTATGATGAAATCGCTTCTTTTATAAGACTTTATTCATGTTAATTTACAAAAATTGTATCTATAGGTTGTCTTTTATGCTTAAAAAATTTTGTTATATCGAGTTTCACATTCATGAAATTAGATCACATAGATTTTAGAATATATTATTTGAACCAAGTATTTTATTACTATCGCTAATTTTTAATTTAATTTTTTTTTATTTTTCCTTTTTAATTTTTTATGGAACAATGACTGATTGAATATTAATCATTTACCGTATTATACTTTGAAATAGAGTTTACTGTTATAAAATGTAAGCAGTAAAATAAAAAAAACATCACTGTTTGTCCTCTTATAGCATTTAAATTTTCTAATTGTTAAATTTTATCTTGAAGTCATGTTTTACTATGACATTCTCAAATTATTAACAGTAATTAGATAAATTTAATAACAATAAATGGAATTTATTTATTAGAAATTATTTATGTATAAATAATTATTACAAATCACATTATAAGAGTTTGTTTTTAAGCGGAAAATACAAAAACATACTAAAATGAATACAATGTAATATGCTTTTACTTTTATTTCACGAAAGCGTTAGTCAAAATAACAAAAGTTAGGAAAAAACGATTCTAAAAGATAAAAGCGTTAGTGGATAGATTTGTTTCTAGGCTTACAATTCTTTGCTGCATTAACTGACATCTAGTGGCAGTTTAGGAGAGTTTTCTTTGAGAAAATTAAAACCTGTGTGTATTGGTACAGATGATGCATGACGTATTTTATGCTCTGATTTTGATAGCTGAAAATATTTTTTCACTTGTTTCGGAAAAGAATGAGATACTAGAGAAAAAAGAATGATATATATATTTAATATCATAATAAACCGATTCGTGTTTCATCAATTATAGTTACATTATATCGTTCATTGAAAAAATTGTAAATAAATAAAATGCACAAAAGGTTTAGAAATAATAAGAAAATTGTGTTTTATGAAAGCAATGTATATATATATATTATGTAAGAAACAGAAACCGAAATTATTGCATTTCGTAAGCAATTATTTAATATGAAAAGCATCACAGTTTCAAGCTACCAGAAATATATTTTTCGTTTTAAAGAAATGATTATTTTTCTTTTATAATAAAAAAATACAAACAAATCCTTATAATTATTAAAATTAATATGTGAAGTTGTACAAAATATTCGTAGGAAAGTTCAAAATTTTATTTTCAGATACAGGTTGCATTTATATTATACTTTACTACATACACATTTATCTGTATTTGGAATTAGAAAATGTAATAAAAATCATACCAAAACATTATGATAAATCAAAGCAACTGTGTTGTAGAAAAATGTCACGCTCAAACATACTGTATCGCTTATCAAACATATTTCAACTGACGAATTCTATTTATTTTTTAAGAATATTAAATATTATATATATATATATATATATATATATATATATATATATATATATATATATATATATATATATATATATATATATATATGTATGTATTGGATAAGATTTATATATTTTTTAATTTAATAACATTTATAGCCAAGAAATAGGCGGCAGTTGAGCAGAAGGCAATATGAGGCAAAATGGTTCCCAAAAAGCATTTTATTTAAAGAATAGTTGTAATTATTCCATGTTCAATGCTTATGTGATACCTATGGTGGTTAGAACTTTTCTATTGTATTTCGTATTGAGATTGCGCTTTAAACATAAAATGTTACGGGGTTGTTCAATGTATAGAAAAGGTCTTAGGAATTTTCTATCATTTGAATTTATTGGCTAGCAATTGTCTTCAGTGTAGGGATAAAATGAGGGAATGTTCGTACATTTGGCATTATATTAAATAAGTTGTATTTAATGAAGAACTTATTCCTTTCAAGTTAGTTTAAATTTAATATTACATATATTACTGTATTCAAGATGTACCAAAAGTCGCATGGATGACAGCATAAATCATAACGACACATTATTCAATTTATTAAATAGATATTTAATTTAGATGTCAGTATATCTCTCATTTTAAGCAAAATTTAAAGATCTGCAAGTGCGTTTTGTTTTTTCTATATTAAATGTATTTTAAAAATACTTCATATTTTTAGAATAAAATAGAATGTTTTTTTTTTTTAAAGTAATTCAAAAGACTTGGCTTACTTTGAACTCATAAAATATTTCTTTATTAGATTGTAACATTTCTTCGTAGAATTATTTAAAGCATTGTCAAAGCTTTCAACTCTTATTTAGTACTGGGAAAATATATATGAAATATCCTATTTATATTTCTCTAATAGATTCTTCCATGTAAGATACAAAATTAATAAATATCATAATATGTTATTAATATTCAAGGTTTCTTTGATAAAAAATAAATTGAATTTGATTTGTCATAATAATTTTTGTAGTTTAAAAAAATATATTCAAATATTTTATTCTTGTACTATTTTTTATTTAATATATTTACCACTACTGAATTATCTTTCCATATTTACATATATTTATTCTTTGAATAAGAATCATGTTGTTAATTAATAATTTATATCTGTACGTCTTTCGGCTTTTCTTTACCTTATATCATTCTTACCACTGTCATTGGGACACGCATAGCCAAATGTCTAGATGAATGCTAAGAGTTAAAATATACGATTAGTTAGATCTACTCTGAAATAAAATTTTCTCTTTTCAGTATAAAAAGTTACTAAAGGCCTCTAGAGAAACTAGAAAAAAAAATGATAGTATATTTAAAATTAATTCACATATGAATAAGTAGGCAGCATGTGGTGAAAATTACAACCTTATTAGGCTGTTTTAGTATGTAATTATTAAATTAAAAATCACGATTCCGAAATAATTGTAAAATTTTTGGATAGCATAAATGAAACAAAAATATATAATAATCTGAATGACAATTTGGGTATAGTTTTATAAATATACCTAAATATAAATAATAGAAATAAAAGGATAAACATACATCACATGAGTTAAGAAAGATAAAGGATAATAAAGGTATTATAAGTTTAAAAAAAAAAAAAGTTATTTTATATGTATTGTGCTTTTAACCACTCAATTTTAGAGAGTTAATTAGTCATTAATCGAAAATTGCTTATACGTCATAATATGGAAATTCGGTTATGAAGAATAATATAATTAATTAAAAATGTGAATAAAATCTAAGAAAATTTGGAATTTAAGAAATATTTTGGTTAGTGTTTTAATGTAAAAATCTTTTAATATTGTTTTGCTTAGACTTTTAGTTGTGGTGTTCATAAATAAGTACATTCATAACACCCCCAAATCATGTAAAAAAAAGACTTTTCTGATATGTAAAATCATAAGGACTTCAAAGAGATTTTAAAACATTATTCAATACTCCATTCATATTAAGAACTTTATCCAAGATAAAATATTGATTGCTTTAAATTAATTTTTAATGCAAAAGGTTTTAATATTTAAAAAGTTTCATATTTTTAATGAACTATATATAAGTAATTAATATTTTTATGACAGAGAAAACAAAATATAATTGTGATTTCTCTGCATTCGTTTTTAAAAAAGGATGTATAGCGAATTTACAAATTTTGTCTTCTTAAAAGTGTTTCAAGTTTATTTTCTATATTTTATTCGTAAAAGATTGGTCATTAATATTAAGAAATAGCATAAACTAAAAAACGGTAATTTTTATGTATTATAGTGCATTGTATAAAATCTTCTATAAGAACAGAGAATATCTCTCAGTAATCTATCTCTTCAGATGATAGAAGGGAAAATACAATATATTTTTGGTACATTTTTGGAAATTTCAGGAAAATCTGTATATATCACAAGACAATTGATAATATCAATGCTCTACAATATAATCATATTTTATAAGTTCCATAGTCAGCTGTTTATAATATATCTACCCAAAATTCGATTGACAAAAAATACCTTCAAAAAATCACTTACATACCTTAAAATATTTTATCATACAATATGAAAGAACAAAAATATGAGTATATGCATTTTGTGAAAGAAATTTATTCCTTATGGGAATGGAAATATTTTCGATATATTCTACGTTTCTTCAACCTTTCAGATAAAGTTACTAACATCCACATACAAAAATAATTCCCTATTTATTTGAAAGTTTAGTCAGGAGGATAAGAAAATTATATTCAGAATGTAGAAAATATATTTTTGAAATAATTAAAATAACAACGTGTTGCGAAGATTTTATTTAAGGTTAAGATTTGCATTTTTAATTATTAAATGCATTTATAAAGATTTTTCAATTCGTTTATTATGTTGATTTTTAATCATATTGCATTTTAATGATTTTTATAGTTAATTTTCAATTGAACTTTAAAGTTTCATTTTTATGTTTATCATATATTAAAAATTAGGAAAAAATTGCAATAAGCAAAACTATATATTTCTTTCAATGACCATATTTTGACTGCATTTTTATTCAATGCAAAATGCATCATTCTGAAATTTTGATAATTAAATAATTGTGTAATTATTCTGCTTTAATAATTTTGACAAAACAATGCAATTCAAAACACAAACCAAACATAATTTAAATATTTTGCTAAAATATCTTTCAGTATCCTTTAAAAATAAAATATTGCTATCTAAATATCCATTTAATTAAAATTTGCTGTAAATTCATTCACAATATTGATATTAAATAATTTCTAGCGTTGTATAATAATGCTTTGTAATATCTTGGATTTGATTAGGAAACTAATTTTTATTGGAGAATCAATACTAAAATGGGATTAATATCATAAAATATACAAAACATTAGTAAATTAAAATAGTTTTATTTTACATCAAAACACTAATTTATGATACAACTACAATAACGAAACTGAAAATGTGCATCTAGAAACATTCTATCCTAACTTACCAATTTTCTCTATTTTTTAACTTCTCACTATGAATATCACAAACTATACGAAAACAATTTAAAAAAATTTCTTAGTTATATGCCCTTTCTAACTAACTTAATTTATGATAATATTTATTATTATTATATGTAAAAATATTTACAAGTTAAAGAAATAAAGATACCGTTGCTAAATGATTCCGCTTCTTAATTTAATAGATTTGCTATAATAATTTCTTTGCATGATTTAAATATACTTAAGAGGATATTTAAGAATAACTTAAAATTCATCTTAAATATTTCAACAATCTCAAAATGTAAAGTGAATGCTCTTCTAAAATTAATCAAATAAAAAATTTACCCACAAGTTTAGTTTAACTATCAAATAAAATATAAAAATATGTATTTAAATAAATTCATCCTTAATGATATAATTTTTTTAACGATAATAATCTGATTAATATTTATTTTCTAAGCTAAAATTTCATAAATACACTTTTAAATTCTCTTGATCATTACTTTTACCAATAAATGTATTATAAACGTGCTCGTTAAATCTGTGGAATCGAAAGTCCTGTGGTCGGTCATTGAGCAGTTACCATGGGTGCAATGATTTGGAGAAATTTACTCCCCCTTCAGATGAATGCCAAATTTGAGGGAGAAGGTTATCTGGTGCTGCCATCTGTCGGAGGATTGGAAAAGCAAAAAGTCGTACTTTCACCTTTATGGTGCTCTGATTAAACGAAAGACGCTGCCAATTGACTTAAATTCGCATAGCCAAGGCATAGCGAGCTTGGCTATGCGAATTTAAGTCATCCAAGTTTAAGTTGTTCCATTTAAGTTGTCCAAGTGTCATTAGTAACAACAACAACCAATAAATATTGAATATACATCCGTATCATAGAAAATAATAAAAAAGCAACCTACTGTTTCATATAGAATTTATTTATATATAAGTGTGTCATTATTTACATATAATCTCCGAAACATATAACTTACTGATTTAGGGTGATCAACTTATGACTAGCTATGATTAATTTAAGCCTAGTAATAGTTCGACATTATTCAGCTTAGTAAAGTATATGTAATAGACGCTTTCTAAATTAGAACTTGTAATTTAATAACGTTATTTTTTCACTCAATAGTTATTAATTATAAGTATTACATTTCTAAAGCAAATGCACACACACACACATACATATTTGTGTGATCATAAAAAAAGAATCACAATGAAGAATTTATTTATCCAAATCACTTTTATTTAAGCATACGAAAATGGAAAATGTACTTTTATATAATGCATAATTTGAATTTCACATAACGATAAATATTCTTTAAATTTTATGATTATAAGAAAATTACTATACATTTTTATTCTGCATCTAGTAAGCACCTAATATGGCTAGTAGAAATATTCACAAAATCCATCGTCATGCATAAATGATAGGACTCCAATTTTTGTCTCTTTAAAAAAAAAAAAAAAAAGTTCCTGTCGTAAGCTCGAAAAAGAAGTACAGTTCCCTGAATATTCCAATAACTTAAATAACGCATTTAGTATCAGAAAAAAACTAGAATGATAGGTTTGTGGACATAAGTAAGCAAGGTAATAACTGCTTTATCATATAATATTTATGAAATTCACTGCAATAGCTCAACCATGAAAAATTCGGGTTGCAAAATTATACATATTTCTGTATCTCTTTTCCCTCAACTGATGTAAGCTTAGAGAATAATTAAATTGAACAGTAAAAGCATATACTGACAATTCTGTATTGAATAAATTTATTTGAAAACTCAGGTATGGCTTCACTGAAGTTTGAGTAGTAATCTCCTCGAAAAAATTAAAAGCTTGCTAAAAAGATTAGTTTAAAATAAATATATAGGTTTGGTTCACTGTATCATTTGTAATAACTTTTTTTCAGATATTTAAAATGTAAATCATTTACTCATATTTATATTTATAAAAAGTATATGGTTCATAATGATTTGCTTACAATTGAAGTATTTGAATAATTAGTTGTCTTTTGATTCGGCTTTGTATATATTTTTGCATACATAATCAATGTATCAAAATTATATCATGAACAAACAGCTCAACTTTCGGAATGTATAAAAATGATCAGACAGATCATTTTTAGATACCGAAAAAAACAATAATCCCTTAATGATATACAATAGACATAGAGGGAAACTTTAAGACATTGCACAAATTTTAAACGAAATATAAGAATTCTTTGTAAAAGTAAAAATTATGCGAAACTTTTCGAAAGATTTCAATAGATTTAAGTTCATAAATGTAGACTTTATTCATATTCATGAGAGAGATTTCAAATTTATTATTGAAAAATTATATTTTGCTTTATAAGTCACAACTGTCATTTAAGAGAATGCATTATAAAATGGTAAATTTAAAATAATTTTCCACATCGCACCATTTGTAATGACTTGGAAGATAATTCTAAGAATTCCTTTGAAGACAGTATTAAAAATCAGTTGTCTTACATCAATATTAGTCATAAATAAAAAAACAAGAAAATTTTTTCCTTTAATCTAGCACATTCTTTCCAGTCTATTCGGCAGAAAAATATCTACTAACTGGAAACCAAGTGGATATGTATGGAATTTCAAAACATTAAATGTTCATTAGCTTTGATTTAAAATACTTTAATATTGGTCAAAATTCGTGTTCTGCTCTAAGCTATAAACTTGGTTTGTCCATTCCGGAAAATCGTAAATTATTCTCCGTGTCAAAATTGTAGTTAAAAAACATAACAAGACAATTGAAGCAACAGTTCTTGCTTTAAATGATAAGGAACAATATTTCTAATGTTCTATTATCTAAAACAATTCATAAATAAAAATATAAAGCTATAACACAATTTTGAAATTCAAAATAGGTTAAAAATTAATAGCTTTTCAGAAATTTACGATAATCTTGTATTAACGTTACACACACACACATATATATATATATATATATATATATATATATATATATATATATATATATATATATATATATATATATATATATATATATATATATATATATATATATATATATCAAAAGTATAATTTTAAATATTAGTTGATCTTTGCGATTTGCAATTCTACTTTTACTTCACATCAAACACTGAAAAAAATTTCTATTGGTAAATGTCTGGAAAATAATTCTAAAAAACAGATAATTGTTATTCGAAACAAATAAAAATTTTCACCTATTAACTATAACGTAAACAGAAGATTATCGATTTACTATAGATTATCAATTCAGAATACAATGCATGACCATTAATTGTTGTCACCATATTTCAGTCCATCTTGTTTTTTTATTGAATTCTAAAACGTTGAATAAAGAAGGAAATAAAATCTAATAGAATAATGGCAATTGAGGAAAACGTTTATCAGCTTTCAAAACCGGTACATCTCTTATAGTATGCAAAAAATTTTGTTTCTGAAGATCGTAATGAAGAATTATATAGATTCCGATGCATGGTTACACATGTAATATATCTAATATAAAATTAGTGATTTTTTATTAAGGATCGGTGAACTCTTTCTCGGGTCGATAAAGGAACGTGAGAAAAAACTCCAAAGCAAAAATGAGTTGGTAAATAATGAATTTTCTATAATTCTTTATTTTGTGAATTTAAAAGATTTTTGGATTCTGAAATTAATACACATTAAAGTGCCTTTTGAAATTTATGCTGATAATATGTAATTTTGATTTTTAAAAAATCCTGTTTTTTAAATAAATTATGTACATGAATTAACGATTAATTCCTACCTAGAAGTAAAATTTTATCTAGATATGCTTAATCTTGATTAGCCAATGCATATTGTCAGGCTCCATTCACATTTTCTTTAAATATTCAACCTTTTTTAGTTACCTAAATAAATTTTACAGAATACATGATTTTATGGAAAATGTTATCTAGACACATATATTCCAAAGATTCCACGGTGAATAATTTCTGCTCTGGACAATCTTCAAAAATTACTTCATATGAAGCTATTTCGTTTTACAAGATTAATGAGTCAGGTTATATTTGTATTCATTTCGTTCTAAAAAATCAAGATAGGAAAAGACAAAAAGAGGGACAAAGAGAAGAAAAATACCCATTGCGAAATATTTGACAGTCTGAAAAAAAAAACTGATCTCTTGACTGAGGTAATTCAGGGAGAAATTTTTGCAGACAAGATTTGATCCCCTTAAAATCCCTCTTTTTTTGCTGCCAAGGTTTTGCAATATCATCCAAAATAAATCTTCTGACAGAAAACATTCAAAAAACACTCTTCGTTACAGTTCTTCGACGTTACAGCGAAAGAAGGAGATCAATTCGGATTAAGAAACCGGACTTCTTAGAAAATTATCTATTTTTGTAAAAATTCGTGCATTAAACACAGTGTGAAGAGTTTTTTTAGGCCTTTTTATTCTAAAATTTAATCCTTTATGAGCAATTTATAGAACTGAGAAAATGAAATTCCTATATATTTGGTAAAAATTACATTTGTGGAGGATTTTTGCTTAAAAATTCAAATTATAATATTTACAGTAGTAGTTAATCCGAATATTGAGCTATTTAAAATCTTTAATCTAATAAACTTTTTAAAACATTGCTTATTTTGTAAAACTGATTAATGGGTATAGAAGGCATATTATAATTTTGTTTAAAACATTACAAATCAGTTATATCTTAAAAAATATGAAATTTTATTAATAATTTTCTGAACTAGAAATTAGTATTTAAAATGAAATTATAAAATTTTTGGAAATTTAAAGTTTTCATTTGTGTGTGAGCGTAATTTTAAAAAAGCTTGATTTTTATTTGAAATATAATCATTTATAACATACCAAATTTTTAAGAAATTGCAGTTTTATAAATGAAAGGTTAATAAAAATTTAATATACAAAATATATTAGCTTTTCTTATAAATAATAACATAAATCAACCAAAATTTTGCTAAAATATGTTGAGGAACTTTGTAATGAATATTACACACAACCCCTAAATAAGTTTCTTAAAATAATGAAAAAAATTAGAATTATAAACTGTAAATTCTCTCATTTTATATAAAATAATTATTTAGTTCTAAATTTATTAATATTGTAAAAATCAATATTTACATAATGTCTACATTTATGTAACTTTAGCTCAGCGCGGAAACAGAATTACTCTGCAAACCTCACTTTTTACTTTCATAAACCAATATCAATATTTGTGTATATGTCTTAGTTCTAACGATAATTTGTATGTAGCTTCTAACATTTTTTAAGAAATAATTTTAAAATTAAGGAAAAATCTCTTAACAAAAAATAAGTTTATTTAATAAAAAATAACAAATACACAATTCTTATGTCAAAAAAAAAATCATGGAAAATGTATGCTATAGTTTAAAACTGAAGTAAGATGCGTCATTTAAAAAAAAAAAAACAAATATTATTATAGTTATTAAAATGGTACTTAAATCGAAGCTACAGAGTTAAAAAAAAGTATGTGGTAGTTGATGATTCTCCCAAAAAAATGTCAATTTAGTATTAAAAGTAAATTGTGCACAAATTTCTCTTCTAATTATACGTGTTTTGAATGAGCACGTCACACACAAAATGTAGTAAAACAAAAAGAGAGAGAAACCAGCTCTGACTAAAAGAAATCGGAACTAACGTAAAGAGGCTATACTCTACAATGAATGTAGGACATTGTTAAACTTTCAGGAGAAAGAGGCGTTACCGTTTTTACTGAACCTGATGTTAGCTTGCTTTTATTAAACACATGATCTACTTTAGAAGTCACCGAATTTTGTCGGCTTTTAGGAAAATGAACTTATAAATGCTTGGGTGAACATTTTTAATAAATATACGAAAATAATCTCTGAAAAAGTACATCTATAAGCGTAAATGCATGCATATAAAAGATCAAAGAGATTTAAAAAAAAAAATGTCATTCTAATAAGAAAGGATATTTTGTAGATTCTTTCGACGTGTAAAAGGAAATTGGAAAAGCAAATACTTTTAAGAAATCAATTGATTTTAAATTTAATAATAGAAATTGTGATTAACAGCAATAAGGAAAATTGAGTTAATCATTATGTTATTTTTAATCAATAGTTCTGTCACAAATCATTTTAAATATTTTTCCTCTTTTTTAATATATATTACACAAATATGCCTATTTTATTCATAAATTGAGTACACTGTACAAAACTAAATTTATTGTCAATGACATTCTTTTGAGAGTTTAATGTGCAGATCACAAATATGGCATTATTTCCGAAAGATTAAAACAAGATTTTTCGAGAAATTTGCGTTTAATAGGGAAAGTTAAATTTTAGTAATTTTATAGACATCATTCAAACCCCAACAAAATAGTGTCAAAAGTAAAGCAATAATCATTTCAACAATAAACTCAGTAAACCCGAAAGAAAGATGAGTATGCAAATCAAAAGATAAATCACAATATAAATCTCGTGAAATATTCGTAAAAACGAAGTTGAAAATAAAATTTTAATAATATTATATTAATATGGGTGTGTGGAGGGAATTTTCCATTAATACTTTTACTTTTTTTCTGATTTTGATATTCTGGTCTTAGTGACAACATTCAAAACAAGACATTTTTGCTCATATTAACTTCTAATTTTCATAATTGTTAAATGTATAAAGAACCCATTTTTTTTCTATTCAATTCTCTGATGTATATGTTAAGCAACTGTGTCTTAAGTTCTATGATGAGTTTCAATTCATAGTTTTGCCGTTATATGAAATATTTTCAATTATTATTAGGAGAAAACATAAGCAAGCAAACTATTCAATGTTGTTCCTACTTATTCAAAATTTTGTATATTCAACATATTAATAAATTTGGGAATTATTGAAAACTTTTCCTTGTTTTCAGCAATATTTTTGTTGTTAGAAAATTTTAATATTTTGAAACTGAGTTAAGTTTTACAAACCCAGCCATTGGCATGGAAATATAATGATGACAAATTAAAAGTAAATAAGCAACTATAAAATTTAAAAGCAGCAGCATATATCAAGGAGTGTGGAATCCATTAAAAAAATCTTGGGAATATTATTTCAAAATGTGTAGAAAATATTTCGATTGAAAGTGGAACTAGTTTCAAAATCACAACATCCTATAAATTCTCTAAAAACACCTGACAATTTTCTCAACAACTTAAAAAATTTTTTGCTGCCAAGACGTGTAAAGTTTAAAAGGATGAATTTGAAATAATTTGAGATGTTGTCGAACCTCTCTAATAGAAAATATATTCGACAAAACAATAAAATTGGCTATAAATGTAATATGACATGATTTTCGATTTCTAAAGGAAAAAAAATTCAAACGACCCCAATGGATGTTAAAATGTACCTATGATGTAACATTTTAGCACCATGTGATAAAGCAAAAGGAAATAAATTTGCACGAAGGCATTTTTACAGAAAAATTATGAAGAGGAAAACAAAGTTTAAAAAGAATTCTATTATTCATAGACAATTTATATATTTATAAGTTATTTATTATCAACAATTATTTTTTAATATCAGCTAAGCAAAAATCACAAATGATGCAGTTAATAAATTTTTATGATTGGAAACACCATGAAAAAAATTTTTAGTGTAACTAATTTTCAGAAAATGATTAATCAATATAAATTAACAGTAGCTTCAGAAGTGCAAGTGGGTCAGGTATTCTCTTTCTGGAGCAATATCCAGCGTAATTTCTTCTAACTTGTGTGTGCATCATGGCTTTTACTACATTTATGGTCATAGTTCTATTACTTAAATATTTCATTCGGTGAATAGCAGTGCTGTCTGAGTATTGCTTTTATTCTAAAATAATTTTACGATAAATATATACACGGTTCTTCTTGTTCAGAAGCATACGCATTGCAGGGAAATAATTTCCTGAAACAGAGCTTATATTTTTTATAGCGAAATTCCAGGAGGTACTTATTTTTAAGTATTTATATACTGTATAACACCCTCTACTGGCACGAATTGAACCATCTTGACGGAAGCCTTGAACTGTATGATTAACATTATACATATATGAAGTTTCATTAGAACACAGATTCATAGAATCATACCATTAATTTAATTTCAATCACCCTGTACATATACTTCATTTATTTAATTCTGTAACACAAGTAGGGCGTTTTTAAGTACGTATTAACTTCGCCTTTTAATACAAAAAATAGACTCGTAGGGTATTTATTAGCAAATTATGCTTCTCAAATTTTTTAATAAACATTATTTAATTTAAGTACATTATTTAACTTATTATTGGCCACTGAAAATAAAATTATGCTTATTGCGTAATAAGAAAAAGTAACAAGTTACATTATACGTATATTTGCTAGTATGTTACAATTGTGCCATGAATTAACATTTTCTAGTCTTAAACTTTAATGATTGATATTTAATACTAAATATTCATCTAATTTAAATATAAACTCAAAGGCTTATTTCTTATAACAACTTAAAGTGTAACATATATTTATCTTTAAAATGAGTTTAAATTTTCTTTGCAAACAAAATCTCTCTTGGCAATCAATATTTTATTACTTGTATCAACAACATCTATAATAGCGACTTCATTCATTTTTAATTCTGTATTAAGCAAAATACAATTATTTTAATACTTATAATTAATTAAGCAAAACACAATAGATAAAATCGCGTTATAAGTAAACGATCAGAATTAAAATGAATATTACTTTTGAAGATTCATTTCATACATTATAAGCAATTTGAGTGGAAATGTTTAAGTATTCC
The DNA here is from genome assembly GCA_030067965.1 of Latrodectus elegans. Lineage (NCBI taxonomy): Eukaryota > Metazoa > Arthropoda > Arachnida > Araneae > Theridiidae > Latrodectus > Latrodectus elegans. Next base: position 64,634,131 of record CM057809.1, read on the forward strand.
ATCAACCACTTCAAGTTCTTACGACTTGACCAGTTTTGAACACTTTCAGGATTCCTATGAGATCATGTAAGTTCTCCTTATTATGCAACAACAGTAATTTAAATACAAACAGAAAAATACTTCTCGGTATAATTGATTTCTGATTTACAGTTTGTCAAAAATTTTAGTAAATGCTTCTCAAATAGCGATCACATTTTCGAAAGTACTCTGTTGATAAATAAAACATTTTCAAAGAGTGTGTGTATTCACAAATTTTTAAAGACAACACAAATTAAACGAGTGTCTAGAGGGTGTTGTCAAAATATTTTAATTATATTACGCAAGTATTACGAGTTTAGAATCAATCCATAATTTTCAAAGAGATTAGCCAAAATTATTTAATTTATAATTTTTTTTTTTTTACCTAATGAAATGATCTATTTTATCATCACACAATCGGATTTAGCAAATAATATGTTAATAATTAACAATTTAGTATGAATAAACTTATTATTAATTTTAGCAAATGTGTAAATTCATCAAAAACAAGATTAGAAAGATACATATTTCGAGCAATTTCGGACAGATTTTGGCCCTCAAATTTGAAATTGTCTGATTTAGGTAAAAGGCTATTAATGTTGATAATAGAACTGAACTATTTTAAATATATAAAGTATGACTTTCATAGCGAGCTTACATTACACTTTAAAATCATCAATTCTGATTTTTAGAAAGCTCAAATGCATGAAATCATCAAGTCTGATTTTGCTAATTTTAATTCACTTTTACATTTTATTAATTCTCTTCCCAAAGCACAACAGTATTCATAATTAAAAAAATTAGCTTTTATGGTTTGCTTTCTGTCACTTAACAGTATATATATATATATATATATATATATATATATATATATATATATATATATATATATATATATATATATATTTGCAAATGAGGGAAAATGGACGAGAAGTTAGTTTAAAATAGATTCCGAAATATTACAAACAACATCCATGTCCAAAGAAGGTTTCGAGTCTACGAGCTCTTAAATCAAAAACTAAAGCGCTAATCCTTCAATCCTTCGGTTGCCACTTCAGCGCAAACCTTTAAGATTCATTAGAATTAAAAAATTTTTATACATACAATATCAATATATATATATATATATATATATATATATATATATATATATATATATATATATATATATATAAAAGACAGTTTGATTTGTATTAACAACTAATAGATCAAAGTTAATTTTTTCAGTAAAAAAGGAATTCACAAAATTTCTGAGCCATTCCATTTATATATATATATATATAAGTACTCGGTAAACATATTCCCGATTGTGCTTTCATCCGCAGATATTGTGGAACACTATTATGCAGCTTTCTCATTTCTCTTAATTAAAAACAAATCTTTTCGGGCATAATTTGTGTTTCTGTGCAAACACGCACGGGTTTTACTTGTGATATTAATTTCATATTTTAATAAAAAAAGAAGAATCGTAATGATATATGAACAATTAATTAAATTAGATTTTATCATTTTAAGAAACACTGATTCAAAAGTTATGAAGCTTGCAACAGGTATTGCGTGATAGCATAACATTAAACTTGTTTCAGAAATTTTTATTATTTCAAAAAAAAATAGTATATATTCTTATTTATATAGTGTGTGTGAATAAAAGAGATAGTGAATATATCATAAACATCTTCAAGCATGTAAGTGACAGTGTGCAATACACTTCAATAATGTTATGAAAATTCTAATTAAAATAATCCACTTGTATTAAAACCATTCAATTAACAAGATAAAAATGTCGGAAATACCTTGATAAAACTTAGAAGTTTCATCAAACCTGTTGTGCATGCCTTGAGAACCAATAACTTTGAAAACATAAAACACCGATTTTGTAAGCACATTTGCAGAAAAATTTTTTCTAGAAATATTAATACTTCGTAGCACCATTTTTAAGCGACAAATATTTTTTGGTAAAAAGTTGAAAATAAAAAAGAGCGCTATATAGTAATATTTATTTAATTGCCAAAAGTTTACTATAAGAAAGAGATCTTTAGCAATATTTATTTAATGTTTTAACTACAATTTCGTTTATAATATATATATTGATATAGATTTAATCCTAAAATTTAAACTTTTATCAAAGTTTAAATTTAAATTTTTAAAGTATTTTAATGTTGTTTCCCCAAATGATATAATTACTATAATTTTCTACGACGTTTTCACTACTAAAACGGAAATTATAAATGTAAAGTTTACATGAAAGGAATAATTCCCTTAAGATTTTGTGATGGAAGTAATTCTTCGACAATTATTTCGGGTAACAAAGATTCGCAGGCAATTTACCCAATTACACTTTGTTAGAGAACATTAAATCAGAAATTTTAAACATAAAAATTAAAACAAAATAATATATATATATATATATATATATATATATATATATATATATATATATATATATATATATATATTCCTTCAACGAATTTCAAATATTCACAGGAGTTTCCTTTTGCGAAACCAGAGTTTCAACTCCAGAATTTTCTTTTATACTTTATTGTTTTAAAATACATTGCCTTTTAATGATTGTTAGAGTTGGTTTGGATTTTTATCATTCAATGATATATTTTTACACGCAAAAGCAATCAGACAAAGATAAACAGCATAAAGTAAATTTTGAACTATTGTAAACATCCAAGATCATGGTGAGAACTGATCCATGAATTGTTGAACCAAAGACCAGAACGGTTTGATTCGGCAATCAAGCCGACTATTATCAATGGGAATTTTCTTGTTGCCATAAAAACCAATTGAAACATGGTTCTTTCTCGTGTGTCTGCACATTAAAAATATAATTGGAAGTTAAGTAGAAAATGAACCTGATATATTAAAAGAGAACTATTTTTAAATATACAAAAAAAAAACACATTTGTCAAAAATTAGACCCATTAAGTAATTGATATATATACAAAATATAACAATTTCCTTTGAAAATTAAAAATTTTGCATTAATAACTAACATAAATAATTTCATGCACAGTAAAAATAAGAATTACTTATCGATATTCATATCTATTCATTTATTTCAGTCATAATTTAGGTAAATATTTAAATATAGCATTTCACGAGTAAGCTAAAATATTAGTTAAAATAATTTTACTTAAATTTAACATACAAAATTCATTTTTATGTGAAATATACTAGAAATAAGCACATGCTTCTATTATCAAGATTTTTTTCTTCAACTGAAGTACTTTAAATATTATGCATTTAAAAATTCACTATGAATTCCATAGCTATATAATAAAGCTATATTTGAAGAAATAGTTGATTCAATAATTTTTCAATTCATTTTCCGGAATTTGACTCAAAATACGCAGCACATGAAAAAAATTTTATCTCAGAAAATTCTTACAGAAAGAAAAAAATTACTAATTTAAGAAATTTATTATGCTAGTTATTCCAATTTCTTTTTTCCTCATTCCTCACAATTTCTTTTGATTTCAAACATAAATCGATAAAAAGCTTCATCATAAGATATTATCATACTTGATATATTTTCAAAATATACCTCCACTAGTGATCAAAATTTGGCTAGCATGAATATTTTCTAACCTTCGAAAATATACAGTATCAACAATATCTCGAATACAACATTCACTGATATTCGAAATTACACACACAATAATGATATGTTATAAATACCGGGTGTCCCAAAATTACTGCGTAAACTTTGCACGGCTAGATTCCTCGTTGGAAGTACATAAAAACTGCCCAAAGAAGCGTTCCTGTACGATCCATAGTTTACGGGAAAAATATGAAAAAAAAAGTATTACGTCATTGCCGGTTCAAGGAAAAACACTTTACTGAATATATCAACAGAAGTATATGCACAATTTAAAGCAGATGTCCAAAGTGTCCACCGTGCATGACGAGGCAGGCTTGAGCACGCAGTGGAATGGCTGTCACCGGGTCCACCGAAGTACAAGCAGCATGCAGACGAGCAACTAAGTCCATTGGTGTTGTCACTACATTTCCAATACATCAGTTCCATAAAATAGCCCTATAGGAAAAAATTGAAAGGTGTAAGATCTGGTGAACGTGGCGGCCATAGAACCAGACCCCCACGTCCAGTCCAGCGTATTCCATATTCAGCCAACTACTTACAGGAACACAGAAATGCGTCGGAGCCCTATCATGCTGGAACCAAAGTCCTTGTATTACCGCTACTGGTATGTCATCGAGGAAAATTCAGTTAAAACCTCTCTGAGAAATACCAAGTACGACTGTTCCGAGAGCCGTTCAGGCAACAGATAAGGTCCAAGCAGGCGATCCCAGAGTATGCCGGCCCACACGTTAAGTGACCAACGTTCATGATGTTTCTGGGGCTGGATTGGCCTGGGACCACATATGGCTATTGTAATGGTTGAATTCCCCATCACGAGTGAAACATAATTCATCAGTCCACAAGATATGTGCAATGAAACCATTATCTGTATTCTGTTGCTGTAACAGTCATTCACAGAAGGCCACGCGTTTCTGAAAGCCATCTGGTTTCACACCGTGTACGGTTGTGTACCGAAATGGGTGTAGCGTTTCAGATCGTAAAATCCGGTGCGCAGCACCTTTACTCGAAGTTATCTCACGGGCTAAAGCGCGTGTGCTTATCTCATGCGTCTCTTTTAGCCGCTGCAATATTGCATCCGCCTATGTTGTGAAGCATTAGTCCCATAGCATTCAGTTCTAGTAGAATTTCTGGAAGACATTTAGTGGTATACTAGTTTGCTGTTACTGTATTCTGTCCTTCCAACTTGATGGCTTTGACAAATCCCGTACTTCTGAACAAAACGGCATACATCTCTTTTTTCAATGCGCGTTGTTTTTTCACCATTGTCGGCGTGGGATCATCTTCAAAGACCCATAGTTTGCTTTCTTGGCGTGTTGGAACGTCGAAAAACGGTAAGTGCGTTTCATCACCTGTTACGATTTTAGAAATGATGCGGTGGCCACCATCATTTAGCAATTTAAGAGTTTCTTTACTGATTCTGACACGCTCCTCTTTTTGGTACTCAGTTAGATTGTGGGGAATCCAGCGGCCAACTACTTTTTTTTTATATGTAATTCTTCATGAGAATGATTTTGTGTACGACTGCGGATCCAATGTTAAATTCTTTCTGTATCATTTGATAGGTACAGCGATTATCATTAACATTTTTCGTATGGCAGACACATTATCCGTAATTACTGCCGACGGCGGCCGCCCTGTGTGTTCTTCATCATGAAGAGAATTGCGACCTCTTCTAAATTTTCTAAACCATCTGAATACAGTAGCACGAGCTGGAGATTCATCACCAAATGCTAATTGCAACCATTGAACGCATTCTTCTTGATTTAATCGTGCTTTAAAATGATAGAAAATAATAGAGTGAAAATGTTCTCGCGTCAACTCCATTTTCTCTTCTGTTTAAAGTTTATTTTACGCTAAACAAGTTGAAGTAAGTCAGTAAAAAATCGTCTTCTGTGTTAAAATACTTTGTATTTTAAAATTAAACCGTTATTTTTATTTTGTAAATTTTCGTCTGCGCGTATCTCAAAAATTTCAGAGTAACACTCGTAAATATATATATATAAACATGTGAGAGAGAAGCCAAATAAACATCTCAATACATTACAAAAATTATTTAATTACTATGTTATTTACATTAATATAGGAAAACATATTTCAAACATATAAAAAATATATATCAGTTGCTTTTAAATAGGAATATGAATAGCACATATTGAATTGACTGATAAATGTGAAGAGATTAATGCAAAATCAAGGATGAATATTGCCGTTTTCTCCCTCAGTCTTAAAAGAACAAAATTTCTGATTCAATTGATATTTGTTCTTATGACTGTTCAAAATGCTTTTGTCAATTTTTTACTTCTCGATACATATAAATTACAGTGATTTGGTTCTAATGAATATGCTACTCTTTTTTATATCTTTGAGTATCACACCGTTTATAATGAGATTAGTTTATTCTTATCAGGAATCAATAACTTAAGATTTCTTTCCTACACATTGGACAATATAATTTAAAAACAGTCAAGATATAGTGTTTGTTTGACATTAAGATATAAAAATGATTAAAAATTATACTATACCAAATTTGAACTTTGTATCTTTTTTTAAAAATTTTCCTTGTTTATAAAACTTCTCTTTCATCATCATACATAAAAATTTTCAAGGGAATTGAAATCACATTTTAAGAGTGAAGGAATCCACACATTTATATAAGTTATTTTATGTCTTTCAAAAAAAAATAAAAAACACAAATATTTTATAGATAATTCAAGGAATTTTCTATAAAATATTTGTGATAATTCAAGGAATTTTAAGATAAATACAAAACCTCTTAAAATTATATAAGTAAATTAACATACGTATAGCCCGCCAACTTGTCTAGAGGTCAGCGTGCCTGACTACAGATAGGGAGGTCCTGGGTTCGAATCCCGGTGCAGGAATGGATGTACTTTCCCTCTCTATCCCGTCTTTGTCCTTTCCTTGTGTGAATGGTTGCCTACCCTATAAATGGATCCCTACAGCATGTGTGTGTACTCAAGAAGTCGGACTCCACACCAAATACGGTTCAGTTGGAAAAGTGGAGCAACGCACCCCAATTTGCCAACCTAGCTGGTACACAAGAACAACAACAACACACATATAAGCAAAGTCTGAACTAGCAACACTCTAGGCAAACTTCATAAGCAATAATAGTTTAACCTCATTATTTTTCAAAAGGGTTTGAGTTGATTTCCTAACAGTTTTCTATTTTATCTATGATCTAGTGACTGATACAAATTTAACAGAATCAATGAAAAAATATATAGTAATTTCCTGCGTGAAAGATTTTTAAAAAATTGCATAAATGTTGTAGTGATTAAAAAACAAACTAAACAAATCAGTTCTAAATTTGAAATAAATACTTGTGATTTAAATACAATAAATTTCATCATTATTCTGTGAGCTACAGTAAGAAAAGATCATATTGAATAAAATGAAGTGATTAAATTGATCTAACTGAAATGAAAAATGTGTTATACATATTTATACTATCATTAACATGAAAGACGATCTTGATTCTAATTCATCTAACATAGAGCTAGATCGCGCCAATACTATCAAGACATGAAAGTGAAATTATAACAATCAGGGAAAAGATCAGTCTATGAATATAACATAAATGGTTATTTTGTTAAAATTGTTTAATTTATATTTTTATTTCTATGTATAAATAAAATAACTATTTGCATATTTTTTAAGAAAAATTTAGTTTTATTTTACATATTATTTACTGATAAACAGATCACAATATTATGTTTCAAGAAATAAATTCATGGGTAGGTTTAAAAACAGAAATGTGGGATAAAGTATGCTTTTCAAACAGTTAAACTGATTTTTTTTTAAATTTATGGTGCAATTAACACAAATAATTGTATCCTAAGAAGTTATACCAAAAACTTTTATTGGTATATTAGATTCTTACAAAGAAAAATTGGAATTATACTATTATTTGCATTACTGTATAAAATCAGATGTTTTTGCTCTCATTACAAAACTAAACAATATTTACATGTAAAGAAAATTTTTTATAAATCATTAAAAACAAGGATAGTGACAAAAAATTACACTTTATCAAGATCAAGCAAAAATAACTTGTTATGAAAAATTTCCTTAATTTGTCTTCTAATTCAAAGAATTACAATTTAGAGATTTGCAGCAAATTTCAACTGTGATGTCTGAGAAAAACTTATATTTTGAAATGAAATTTTGACAAGTATTTTATATTTTGAATGAAAATTACTTTAAGAATTTTCATTTATTTTAAATGCAATTTGATAAATATACAAGTCTTTATTTTAGAACAAAAAAAATTTTGGCAATTTAAACGATATAAGAAAATATCAATTAAAATTTGGTAATTCTTTGCAGCCTTTTTTCAATGCAGAGCACGTTGAATTTTTACAACTTTTATAATTATCTATACAAATAAAATGCATAGATATATTTATACATTACATTTAAGATTATATAAATAAGCAATCCCTAGTAAAAAAGAATTATAATGTTGAACAATTTAATATTATTTAATTGATTAAAAGTTATATTACAAATCTTAAATTTATAAAAAAGTGGATGACTATCTATGTACTGATAACACAAAATGTGTTCATTAATGATTCCAGTTATTAATTTTATTTAAAATGTCTGTTATTCTGTAAAGTATAAAATGAATAGCAATTATTCACCAGTGATCTTTAAAAAGGCATCGTTTATCACAGAACAACATTTTAAAGGATAACACATTTTTTTAATAAATAATTTAAAAGTTTATTTTTCAAATAAAGAAATATTTATTTGCATTTCTTTTGTGTGAAATAAGAGTGCATAAAAATATTGATTGATTAATACATTTATTTCACTGAAATGTAATAGCAGTATAGGCAGGCAGATTTGTCTGTGTTCATATATATATATATACTCATATGCAGCAAAGTATAAATTTTAATAATTTCTGTATAAACATACAATTTAATAGTAGAACATTTTAAAAGATTTACTTTATGCATGCTGTCTTGTTAACAGTTGAGATTGTTTTGAACAAATTATCAGTTTCAGAATTTTTAAAGTGAAATCAATGTTTCTAATAATTATCCATAATTTTACATGGATAATTATGAAGCTATATGTCAAACATTATATGTGTGTGTGGTGTATTACTTACTATTATTTCAACTATAAATAAAATTAAACACTTTTATCTTGCATTAGAAATAAATGCAATACATTTTGCATGATAGTTTTGTTTTCACACACAATGAAATAAAGTAGATTTATAAATAAAATGATAATTATTTTTCAAGGTGGTATAAATTGAATTACAGGAGTATTTTTATTCTTTAAATCAAATTTATAGTTTTTATTTTTATTTATTTTTTTTTTTTAGAATTTTTTTTTTTTAAGTAACTTAAGAGTATTCTCATCCTGCATTACTATAAGCACTTCTGTATTTATTCATATTATATGAATTAACATCCTTTTGTTCATGTAATTGAAAATTTTTCCTCAGTCACATTAGCTTTTTTATAAGTAACAATAAATGTAATGTCGAGATCAGTAATATTTTCTAAATGTAAATTTAGTAAAATTTGGTTTTGCTCAATAGTTGGGAAGAATCTTTATGTCAAAATTCTAAACGATTAACTAATTTTAAACACACACAGAAAATGTGAATTAGAAATTCACATTAAAAAATATTTCAACATTTAAATAAGCTGCTGTAAATTTCACAAATGACTTAGATAAATATTTGAAACTTCAGGTATTAAATTTTCTGTGATACGAAAAGACTTTATGTAATGCAAATAAGATAAATTTTAATTAAAAAAATCCCCTGCTAAAAATCTTAACATCAGAAAATGATAAAAGCCCACACATATATTAAACAAGAAAGAAACATAATTTCTTTAAATTCAAAACTGGAAATTATAAGTAATCATCATAAAATTATTGATTGGATTTTAGGACTTAAAAATTAATATTCCATCACAAAAAATGTAGAGAAACACTGAGCTTTTCAGCAAAATGTACAAAAATATTATTTAGTATTCAAATATCTGAATGCAACAAACACTATCAAAGTGATTACAATAAAAGAATGCTTCTGTTTAGAAGTTGCCATGAAATGGTTAGACGATCCAGTTATGAAAAACCAACTCAATTCAAATTATTTTTCTTAAAAGAATAACTAACAACTAATTACAGCTAGATACATTTTGAGAAAACAAAGAACTGAAAATTAAAAAAGTAAAAAATACATTAAAAGGATCCCTTTATACATACCACCATTATTTGAAATTGTGATGTAAGTGACCAGAAGGAAAAATTTTAGTAGAAAGTTAAATATATATTAAACATTAGCCTAATTAGCTCATTCTTTTCATTATCTGAATAATATTTGGTCTTAGGTCTTGAGTAATTGCTATAGACATATTGAAACATATTTAAGCAATAATTGTCTCCATAGCAAATAACTCCTTTTTTTATATAATTTTATATTAAAATCTTTAACAAAAAAGAAATGAGTAGATGTTCAAAATATTTTTTCTAATGTTATATACAACATACAATATGAAAGTTTGATATCCTATATAGAAATTTATTTTATTTTTCATCACTAAACAATTCCCTACTAATTTGAATAAAATTGCATTTATTTCTGACACCTAAGGTTTATTGAAATGGGCTAAATATATTTTTGGGATACAGAATTTATTTCCATGGCAAAATGGAATGCAATTTTATATAAATATATACAAAATAACTAATGATGTCAAAGTATTATTTATCCAATTAAAATATTCCAAATTTTAACATGAACATTTAAATTCAATGAAATACAGTGTCAATTTTTAAATAATGGTGTTGCAGATCATAATGGAAATATTAAAAAATTATACTAAATAAATGTTAATAAATGCCCTTGAATTCAGAATCATAACATACAAATTTGTATGAAACAAATTAATAAAACCAATATTTTAAAATCATTAAAACCATAAAACAATTTTAACTTCATTTAGAAAAAATCATTAAACCAATATAAAATATTTCTCAAAAATATTGAATGAATAAATAATATTCATAGTAAAAATAGGAAAATTTCAAGGATGTATAAATTTAGAAGTTGAGCAATATTTAAATAGCAATCCCAGAAATCATCGCAAAAATATTTGTAAATCTATAAAACATAAAAAATAAAAAGTTACTCAATTACTTTGTTTTATGTTCAAATACAGCTCACACAATATGTAAAAAACTGGCCAATTTAAATTAAGCCGATGAAATCGTTTTAAAATAATTCAAACACTTAAATCCACTTTATTTCAGAGTCAATTTTCAAATAGAGAAATTATCAAAAATAAACTTCTGAAAATATTCAAATTAATTTCAATTTTTATGCCCAATTTTTAATCAAAAAAAGGAATAAGAAACATTTATAAATCCATAAAAGACAACAAATAAATGTAGTAACATGTTTATTTTGTTATAAATTCAAATAGAGAATTCACATAACATATAAAAAATTGGCAGATTTAAATTAGGGCAATCTTTAAATATTCATCCAACATATTAAAATTGCACAGTAATTAACATATGAAAAACATAAATAAGTTCAAATGTCAGCATTTTAATAAATACAAATATTTAGTACTTTAAGATTTTCAGTAAGTTCAATAAATTGTTCTGTATAAGTTATTATTTGAATTATGTTTAATGAACTCTACAAAATGTCTCAGCATAAAATAAATTTTAATTTTCTATGTTTAACTTTCAGCACAAATAAGCTTCAAGAAATCTTGACAGAAACTATATCCACTAAGAGAAAAACATTTCTTCAAAACGACTTCCTTTACACTTATATGTTAACTTAAATATGGAGGTTATTTTTGTATGCAAAATTTGTAAAATACTATTGCTCAAAAAAATAATTATTTTTATCATGGGCTTCCACATAAATATATTTATTTCATAGAATTGTAGATAATTTTTAGTGCACAGCAAAACCTGCATATACCTCATCATCTCATTAATGTCATAAAATTATGAAATATTTTCATTTCAGAATTAGATTTTAATAAAAATTACATATTGTATAAAAAAAATTAATGAAACTAAAATTGAATGGAAAGTGTTTAGGCAAAGAAAAAAAATGAGATGAAAGAAACTATAATATAATTCATAATAAAATGGAAAGCATAATCAAATAACAAGTAAATATGACTGTTTAATGATATATTGTAACATCATGATATAACACCAGGATTGGCAAAATGAAAATTATTCAAAACACAAAAAAGATATGAAATCTTAGATATACAATATATTATATATTTTATATATATATATAATTTATATTTTAGATATACAATAACACTCTCAAAAACTGCAATGGAAACATCATTTGGACTTTTTAAACTTAATTTAACTCAATTTTTACATTAAATAGAATATTGTTAAAACATACTAGTAATATTAGTTTATTATGGCAAATAATATTAATTACATATAAAATTAAACCTTCCTTATCATGCATATGAGATGAAAGAAATATAATAACAAAATGAAAATGATAAAATGAATGATGAAAAGTTTACTTAAAAAATTATTCAATGGTATAGAGTAAAAAAAGAAAATAAAAAAAATGTTAAATATTTCTGCAGGAATATTGATAATTAATGAATTACATTTTGTTAAAAAGTTTTTGATAAACAAAAGTAGAGTTGAATCAATTTAGCAATTAAGATAGCTGATTTTTTCTATTAATCAAATACTTAGGTTCCGTTTATAAGCTAATTAATTGAATGTATAAACTTATGAACTACTATCAATATAAATCAAAATTTTTCCACCTAACATATCAATTTAACAGAGAAGAAATTTAAACACCAATAAATTAAAAATATTGTGGCAGTTTTCAATGGCATACAATAAGCTTTATAAAAATTTTTTAATAAACATGCAAGTATTTTTTATTGTTTCTTTATAACTGATTTAAAAACTTTCTCTGAGAACACATTAATTATATTACATCAAAAGGAAATAAACAAAAATTTTAAAATCCTTGTTGTGTACATGCTAAGTTAAAAAGAAATAACTAAATTTAAACTTATAATTATAACAAATAATATATAATTATATATAATTTGTTATATATAATTATAACAAATTATCATATTTAAAAAACAACTATTTTGCAAAGAAAATAGGTTAACTTTGTAACATTATTGATCACTGAACATAGCTGATAATAAACTGAGACTAATTAAGTATGACAGCACAAAATAAAGAGAAATACATATTTTAAATTCAATGTCTCGAAATAATAGTTCAAAAATGTTGCAAATTATAAAATAAAATAAAGCACATATTTTTTAAGAAATTTCATATTCTTCTTCATTAAGAATTCAAAACGTCTCATATTGAAATATACAAAAATCTTAATGTTTTAAGTTTCTAGCAAGGAATTTATATACTGGAATAGGTTTTGTACACAACTATAAAACATATCAACATAACAAAAAACAATTCTTGAGGTAGTTAACAAAAAAAATATTAATGACAAGTTTCTGGCAAACAAATAATGAATACAGCATATAAATTATTTGATAAAGCCTAACCAACCCTAGGTACAAAATGTTTTAAAATTAATGTTAAGGTGAAGCATTCAAGTTTCAATTTAATGTATACACCTTCTTTAGACATAATATAGATGCACAATTAGAATGCCCTTAAACGTATAAAATGAAAAAAATAAATCACTGTGGAATATAATCACAGTCTCTTTATCACACATTTTGTGACAAGGCACAGATGTCTTTAAATACGTTAAAAGACAAGTATTTATTTATAACTGCAATCTCCTTGTCCAGACATCTCACTGAAATCACTTGTATCAAAACTTCCTGAAGCATCATAAGAATCACCTGATATGTTCACCGCCTAAAGTAAAAAGAGAAATTCTAGCATAATATACAAAAATAAATTATTGAGAAAAAAAGAATACATGTAACATGTAAAAAGCTGAAGAAAATATTGCTATGCATCATCATACAATGAAAAATACATGTGTAACAAAATGCATTGAAAAAAACAGTATCTTTATGAGAAATTTAGTTTTTTGAAATAATAGAAAGAAAATGAAAAGTTGGATTAGCAATTTAGTTATATAAATAGTACAAAACGTAAAACAAATTTTTTAAGAAATCTTAAACAATGATTCTTTCATTCTAACAGAAATTTAATAGTATTAAGCATTACAATTCAAAAATTTTTTTATTATCCATATAGTACAGGAATAATATTAAAATTATTATAGCAGATGACATAAATTTCATGATGCATAAAAATCAGTCATGGAAAACTTTTGAAGCAAAAGATTATGTGATGCAATTTAATTATGTTCTAGAATTTGATTGACATATCATTTAGAATTATATCAGACACTGATGTAAAATAACAGAATATAAATTCAGGCATTTTAGCTTTACCAGTTAGAATGATATTTTTGTGTAGATATAATAACGATTAGTTTTATCATATATTAAATACAATAAACTTTTATACCCTTCATTCATCCAGTTCCCAATTAAGAATTGTTTTTATTGTTTCCTATTTCTGTTCAATCATAATTATACAGAAAAAAGTAATGCTATCAATTTAAAAATTAGTTTCATACCAGCAATTCATACTTTTATATGAATATGAAGATCATGGAATTGAATATATTTTAATATACTAATTAGGGTTTTACTTTACATTTATTCTCTTTTTATAAGGAAAAAACTGCACCATTCAACAAATCAGCAAACTTTAGCCTATTATTTTTTGACTATTTGTATATGTTGCAGAAATATTTGTCAATGAATTCATAATTAATTCTGTAGAAAAAACTGGAGTGATAAGATCTGAAAGAATCACTGAAAGCAAACACAGAAATATTTTTATTGAATAAGTAAATTACTTTTCAAGAGAATTTTTAAGACTAGAAAACCAGAATGATTTATAATGTAGTATACCTCTTGCAAGTTTCTCAACCTTCCATACAAACAGATAAAGATATAAGCCACTTTTTCTCTGAATACTTGCATAAAAACGAATGTAAATCAAATAATCACATACAATAAAATTGACTTCACAAAGAATTATTAACCTTTTATGGCAAAATGTTTTGGTAATGCAAAGTGTATATTATGATATATAACATCAATGATTATTATTATGTATAATATGAATTAATATATGTTAAATTAATGTGGCTTGATTTGAATAATAAACATTATAATCTATTTTATGAAAGAAAAATATTTACTGATTTAGTGAGAAATATTCAAAATTAACCTCTCCAGTCAATGCTCATTCATGCATTCATACATACATACATACATACATACATACATACATACATACATAAATACACACATATGTTATAAGCTGTTTATACAATGTAAGATTTTTTCAGCATAAATAATTCTGAGTTTCATATTAAAGAAATATAAAACTTAAAAAAATACTTAACTTCTAAAATTGTTTCTGGAATTCAAATAAAACTATTTCTTTCATATCACAAAGTAAATAGCAAGTAAGAATAAAGTAAATAGCATATTAGCAGAAGGTTGTAGTGTAAGGCTTCTGAACAACCACTGCACAATGCCTTCATAGGAAAGACTTCACACAATCACTGGGTCTTATACATATATTCTAAAGGTAAAAATCCCCAAAGCTTACAAATAGATGAGCAAGCAGAAAATAAATCCAGCTCTCATAGATGAACAGTTGCTTGGATCAAACATCTGTTCTTAGGAACTTCCATTATGAAGATAGTGCACTTAATTTCAGGCTACAAACTGAACTCAAATGTCCAATTGCATAAATTCCAGTAATTACATTCAATTTAATTTAGAACTGGACTGGTAGTGACATGGGAGACAAATTCTTTGAAAGCTAAATCACTTTTATTATTTAAAATTATAAAAGATAATCAACACTATTTTACCTATTAAAATACATCAAAAATACAAATATTATATTTCTTTAGTATAAATCCAATAACATACACTGGAAATGAAATTAAAGATAGTTTTTTTTACAGTATTTTTCTTAAATGAAATATTTTACTCATTTATGAATTAAAAATTTATAAATCATTGAAAATTTGTTTTACCTATAAAATTTTCTTTATATATATATATATATATATATATATATATATATATATATATATATATATATATATATATATATATATATATATATGATAATAAAAGTTTGAAAATATTATAATTTTGGTTGTAAACTTTAGACGGAAAACAGCAATATACATCAATTTTTGTTTCAATAATAGTAAAATTCTATACCCTGGAATCTTCCATTCTTAAGAGCATAGTGAACTACCATGAACCATAATGAACATTTAAAACACAGCAGCAGAAAATATTTTTTTATATGATAGAAAGTTCATTTTAGAAAACTTGTGTAAGTAATGGTTTAAACTTTAAACCTAGTTTAAATAGTTTGAGTTTCTTAACAATGTCAGGTCTGTAATAATTTGTTGATAATGCCTTTCAAATTTCTAACATATATTATGTAATTTATTGATTTTTTTCTACATATAAATACTGTTTCTAGTGGACAAGATTTGTTGAAGTGTGAATAATTAATTAAATATATTGTTCTACACCTATTTACAGATTAAATATAGCATTTCCTAAACTGTTCTTCGCTTGCAGATAAAAAAATCGTATAGCACAAAATCAAAAAAATGATTACAAGATATTTCTCAGATTTTAAAATAGGTTATATTCTAATATCTCATCAAAAATATGGAACATTTTTAAACAGAGGAGTTTGGATTGGTTTATTCGTTACTCTATGACTGTGACTAAAGCATTCCAAACCTTTACAAATATTTAAGCCAGAGCTAAGAATCGAATCCACAAATTGTTAAACTGTAGGCCAGTGTGTTAACATTTTAGACACATGAAAGAAGTCATGGTGAGATTAGCAGATGATTAATTTGCTGTTGATGATTATCATTAATTAAAAGCTTATTATGTAACAGACTATAAATGATTAACTTTTGAACAATAAATTTTTCTTTCCAATAGGAAGTTCGTTGAAGAAGACGAACTTTCCCCAACATCAGCTGCTCTAAAGACGTAAGAATATAATAGGCAAAACAGAAAAATAGGAATGAAATAAGGATTTTCACAAAAAAAAAATAATAATAATAGACCTCTTGGGTCAAAACATTTATCATAAAATTTTAGTTTTTTCCAAAACTAGTAAATTTTCAAGGAAAGATTATTATTGATAGAAGAAACCAAAAAATTCACTTATTTAAACATATTAACTTTGATTATTACTTATTAGAAGTTGTATTCAAGGATTGAGGAAGAGGATATATTTTAAGATTAAATATGCAAATTAATTTTAAATGTACCATACACTAATTAGTGTTTACATGTATATTTCCAAATATTCATCTCAATTTTTAAACAAGCTTGTTTTAAGCAATGCACAGAGTATAGTAGGAATTGAGCGCATCTTTTATTTCCAAGTGTAGATGATTTAAATCAAAAAATTAACAAAAAACAGCCAACTTATTTTTCAAAAAATAAATACTTGAGTGCAACAAAGAAATATATTAGAT
Organism: Latrodectus elegans; assembly: GCA_030067965.1. NCBI lineage: Eukaryota > Metazoa > Arthropoda > Arachnida > Araneae > Theridiidae > Latrodectus > Latrodectus elegans. Next base: position 64,651,389 of record CM057809.1, read on the forward strand.
GCACAATTTGTCAATATTCTCATAATTCACAAGATTTTAAATCAAATACATTTAATATTTTCCAATAAAATGCACATTTTTCCATAACAGATTCATATAAAAAGATTCTTTTTTCCTATTTCCTCACCCCTTGTTCCTTTGAAGAAGAGCAATGGGTTTCCAAATAAATCTTCAAAACATTATATTAACAAAAATTAAATGGTTAAAAAGGTACCAACTGTCAGTTTAACAAGAACATTTTGCTGAATTCCTATTCAAATTACATTGCTTTGATTTTTATAATTTAATAATGAAAATAACAGAAATTATTATTGGATTGCAAGCACAAATATAACATAAAAAATTTAAAAGACAAAATAAATAAAATTATTAAGAAATTGATAAGTTATTAAAACATAAAGTTTATAAAAAATGTAAATTATATGAAAAAAGTAAAAATATTAATAACAAAAAGTTACAAAATTAAACACAGATTACGGATTATAGAATTTTATTGTAATTTAATACTTACTTCCAACTCTTGCATTACTTTGTCAAAATAATCAGTCGGATTCTTTTTGTACAGTACAGCATTCCTTATAGCATCATTAAAAAGCTAAAAAGATTATTCTTTTAATTTTTGAGAAATAACAATGTACTTAAAACACAGATAAATGAACTCCAGCACTTATAATAAATCTTAAATATTATATTATTCATTTTATATTATTTATACATTTTACCACTAGTTTTTAACATCTGAAATGACATAATAACAATGGCAAAATTGAAATACCGGTAAATAGAAAAGTAACAAATTTGAGCTTAAAATAAATATTTTAAAAAATAAAATGTCTAAAGTAGGTTTATTTCATTATTTAAAATGCTCAAAATAGAAAATGTAACACAGAATTTAAACTAGAAAGAAAAATTGTTGAAATTATTTCTGACATGTATGCATTGTTTAAAAAGTATCATTTATTTTGAAATTAATTTCTATGCTTAGAGTATTTTATTAGACAAATCAAAACTTTTCTCGTGAAATATTTCTTAAAAGTGGTAGCAGCAGAATATAGCTGAACAGTTTTCTGTGGTTATCATACAAACAGAAAAACTATTGCAACCAACCTACAAAAATAAATTATACAAACCAAATAACTCATAACAGCAAACTACAAAAAGTGAATGCTCTAATTTCGAACTAAATCAAGCTGTTAAATGCGAAAAATTATGCAATCAAGTTGCTAAATACAAAAATTAGGTATGATTATTTACAGTTATTAGAATTCATTATGAAAAGAATTATTCAAAAAGTAATCCATTATGAAGAACTAGTATGAGTGAAAACACCCATTTAGAAATATGAAATGCAGTGGACTAAGCTTTGAATGCAACTTTTTTCAAGGGATATACTTTTTAAATTTTTGATGGCAAAATACACTCAGATGTTTTTCAAAATTATCACAAAATTTTAGTAAAAGAAAAAATTTAACTGTGACAAAGATTATTAATAGAGTTCATTAATATTGAAAGAATGAGTCAAAATTTACAAAGTCACTATATCACTCACCTAGAATTCATAGAAAATTAGAATAAGCAACCAGAAAATTGATTAATAAGGAAAGATTATTTTCAATATAGCTTGTTATTATTAAAATGCTTGCCTCAAGTAATGATAATTGTACAAAATATGTAATACTGCTTTTTTAAAAGACAAAAAAATAAAAATAAAAAATATAAAAAAATAAAAATAAAAAAATTAGATATCTGATCAGCCAGAAGCTTCAAATTAAACACATTAAAATTTTGGATATTTTATATCTTACAAAGTTTTTAACCAAACATATAATTTAAATATTTACAGGATAAATGTTTTTTTTTTTTCCCAAAAAAAGTAAGCAAAATCGTTAACAAAGTAGGGAAGACATGTAAAACATTTGACATAATATTTAATGAGCTAATAAATGTTCTTCAGAACAAAAAAAATATTTATTTGATTTAGATATTACAGGAAACAAATGACATCTTAAGACAAATTTCTCAAAATGCAAGCTTTAAATTGCCAAAAATTTAGTAGTTTGGTTAGTCTGTTTGTTGCTAAACTGTTGTCTTTTGCGCAACAGAGCCAATTGGTCCAGAATCTACATGAAATTTTACACATTTTGAACAATCTAAAAACTAATTTTTCAACAGGTAATTGGTCTAACATTTCATTAATGTAAATTTAATAAAAAATATAAATGCTTAGAAAAAATGTTTATTCGAAACATGGTAGTGAGGTGGAAAAACTTTACAATAAAGTATAAAATTATATCTTTGTTTAATTTGTAACCTTTTAATAAGTAATTGTAAAATTTATTTATCAGAGCTCAAAAAATAGTTATAAATGTGATATCCATCTATAAAAGCTTAGATCAAACCACACTAAAATACTTCTGAAGTGAGAATAGTACTTGACAAACACAAACCAACATTTAAAAAAAATCTAACTTGGTTCATTTTAAAAAAATTACAGCATTATAAACATTGTGAATTTCGAACTTAAGTTTTAAGCAATACCTTAAAAGATATATGATTAAGCAAATGTAAGTACTATGTATTAAAATCTTTATTCATCTTTAAATTTACATCCTTCCAAAAAACAAAACACACAAACATACACACAGATATATATATATATATATATACACACATATATATATACATATATATATATATACATACATACATACATACATACACAGGTGGTTCTCAAAATAATGGAAACACCTCAGAATTATAAGGAATCCTTTTTTAGTATGGTGTGGGACAGCCTTTGAATATAATACTTTTTGGATTTGCCAAGGAATCCAATCCATGAAAATGTTTAGAGGAATACTGCAACAACTTCATTGTGATGCTGATAAAATTCTAGGAGAGATACCAGTAGAGAATATGGATTTCACATTGAATACTCTAAAATAAACACAATAACAGTTCAATTATATTAATGTTGGGTGCCTGCAAGCAAAGGTGGATGTTAAATTTCACATCTATGCTCAATTAAACCAAGTCTAGACACATTCCACAGCACGAATAGATTTATTATCATCCAGGAAAACTCTATCTAGTGCAGAAAACACAGTTTGCACCAAAGTTTGTACCAGAGTGCAGAAAACACAGTTTGTACCTGATCATCAAACATTTCTCTACCCAGTGATTCTTCCTGTCAAGGTTACAACAGGACAAGCAGAAAATCCTGACAAAGCGGCCGGCCCATATCACAAAAGACGCACTTCGTGCATAACAGCTGCTAAGATACAATCAGAATCATACATTTGTGCAGTTATCCTCTTAACATGGACCCATTCTGTAGTAGCAAAAATTATGACGGGACTATTCATCAGATCATATTACTTTTTTCCATTTATGAATAAATTAGGATTTATGGATGACACCACTGTAGGCAATGTTTGACCTTAATACCAGAGACAAGTGGATTGAGAATTACTATGTCATAAATTTTGTTTATGAAAGTACTTTATAATTTCTCATTGATACTGGAAATTGCAAATGCTGATTCAGCTATATAGTCTTTTTTCCCACAGTTGTACAAGAACATTAAATACACATCTTTAAAAGAAAATAGAAAAAAAAATTTATGCTTTCTTTCAATTTTTAATAATATCACCTTTTGCAGATTTCAATTTAAACCATCAGCCAAGCAGATTCTTTAAGTGTATAAGATTATGAATATTTAACAATTTTTTTCAACAAAAAATTTTTACATATGAAATTTTTTATTTGATTCTTTTTTCTTTCATCATTTAGTATTTTCTTAGGAGAGATGCACTTGCAATCTCCCATTATCATTCCTTTAAACATATCTAACAAACCTTTATATTATACTTTTACTTTTATGGGAATTAATACACTAATCATAACGATCAAATTATATTAATTGAATAGCTATTCTTTTGTTTTAAATTTATAGTAAATATTTTAAGCTTTCATTAAGAAACAATTTTTAATTACTGATATAATGAAAAGAATTTACTAACTTTCACAACATTGGTTCCATCTGAAGCCGACACAAAATAAAGAGGCATTTTTAGTTTTTGAGGGAGATGAAAGGACTTTTTAGTTACACTTGGATTAGCTGCAAAAATAAATATTTCGAGTTAAATTTTGAAATTGATGTAAATTTCAAAAAATGCAAAATAAAAAAAATCAATATGTACACATGTAATAAATTACAGAGGAAATTACACAAATAAAAGGTATATAAGAGAAAATAAGAAACAGAGAAAAATGGTTAAAAGAACTCCTAATTTACAAAAACAAAATTTTTCATACTAAGCAGATTTCATATAGTAAGTGAAAAATATATTATTTCACAATAAACAGTGTTTTGTCTTTATTAAAATACATTAAAAAATTATAAATTATTTCATAAATAGTCAATTATTTGAAAATTAATTACAGAAATAAATATGAATAAAGGACTTGTTTTAACAACTTTAGAAGAAAAAATATTTAATATTACTTATTTCAGGAAAAAAACTAATGAATTCAAATTTCCTTCAAAAGGAATATACAGATCTACATCAATATTTGGTTTGAGCAGAACTGAAGAAAATCGTGTGTCACAACTGTCTCAGTTACAGAGAAATATTCAATTCTTTCTCTGTAATAAAGTTGTCTTAATACTTAACATTTTTATCATAACACAGTATCCTTTTAATAATAGAATTACATTCCTTTAATTTTACTTTATTTTTCAGTAAGATTTAAATTTATTCATTAATTATTATAACAAATGAAACCAAGTATTTTCCCATGAAATATCATCAAAATAAAGTATAATGTTAACATATTTATATATATGCACAAAAATTTTCTTTTCTGTCATCAATTTATATAATATTATGCTTTAAATTGATTATATAATTATGTTAAATGCTTTATATTATATATTCATCAGTTATTAGAGATTCTGCATTATTGCTGACAAAATTTTTATTTTCTAGAATGGAACAAAAGAAAAGTATAAAAATCAGATAGGAATAAAAGAAAGAAAAGTCAGAAAAACTGAGTAATACTGCAAATACAGTTAATATATATATACCCATTTTTCAATTTAAACACATAATGATTTTGAAAAATATTTTAAATAAATCACTTTAAATATCAAATATTTAGTTTTAATCCATGAAAAAAAAAATTATGTGCTCATAAATGTGAAACATTAGAATATTCCTTGAATTTAAAGAAAAACATAAATTAAATTGTCACTCTGAGGTACATTTTGAGATGAAAACTATTATTTAAATGTTCTCTTTGTTGTCTTTTTTTAACAAAACTTAATTTTCCTTTTTTTAACAAAGAAATATTTTCTGATTACATATACTTATACATTAAAAGTTAAATTAATAAATTAGCTGATTTTATTTTAAGCTGTTTTTGTGCTATATAATTGATACAGATAAAATCTATTAATAGAGCAGTCTATAATCTTTTTATATCAGAATCAAAATTAGTAGGCAGCAGCTTAGTCATAGTATACTTTTCACAAAGTTAAAACAATACACAAACTATTACACATGTTTGTTACAAATATTTTCAAAATATTCTTGAATTATCTGAATTTGGAGTAGGTGGTGCTTACTATTATAAAGAATTTAACCAAAATCATATTTAACACTTTTTCATGATTTTCAAAATTATTTCAAGGATTGTGACAAATTAAAGCTTAAGCATTATATTAAGAACACATAGACATCAAATCATTTTCTTCAATGGCACCACAGCACAGGGTGGACCCTAACCTTCTTCAGAATTTAACCTAGACGGCCTTATCTTTAGATTCGTATTTCCAATCTAAAATCTGCAGTGACTTTAAATGTTCAAAGCAGTCCAATCATCTAGGTTATGACTGTCCTCTTTTTTGAGTGCCAATTTGTTTGATCTTGAAGACTTTCTTAGTGGATCTATAGTCATCTAATCTAATAAGGAGACTAGCCCATCTTGACTTTTGTATACACAGAAAACATTTTATAAATGTTTATGAACACTTCATAAAAATTTACTAACAATGTTGCAAAGCGTCTTAACAGGTACTTTTTGACATATTTACAAATGTAATTTTGATGACTTTACCAGTAATTTTGTATAGCAAAAATTATTTTTACATGCATTCATTCTCAAATTTATTGATTACTTTCTTTAAATGCAACAAATTTCAATTATAGAAACCAATTATGATACAACTGGAAGTCCTTTGCACAAGAAATTTTTCTTTTTCAGTTCTTCAAAAACAAAATATTTTTGAATTTAATGGCATACTAAGACACATAAAAACAGTAAATAACAAAGTTAACAACATTTGTTTTAATATGCTCAAATAATTTAGTTATATTCAGAGAACAAAAATTCAGTATTTGAAGAGAAAACTTTAAATGGAATAACAAATTTTGCTGGACATTTTAACTACTAATATTCTAAAAATATTAACAAAAAAATTTTTTATGTTTGAAGTTTATTTTTAAAACGAAAAAACTTGCATTTGAACTGAAATTTCTCATAATCTAAAAAGACTGATATCACCATTCATATCAAAACTACAATTTTTGAAAAAATCAGCCAAAGATTTTAGTTTTTCAAACAAAGATAATATATGCACTATTCATTCTTTAAGTAATTTTTTTAAAGTGAAAACTGCAGTGGAATATCGCTTTTGAGTACTTTATATACTTGTACTCCAGAAAAGTATTAAAAATAGATTACAATTTTATGCAGAGAAAATAATCAGTGACTATCAGTGCAGTTTAAGAACTCATAGGTACACTGTGAACCAGATTTTTAGTATTAGAAGAACTGAGAAGTTCTATGAACATTACATCAAATTTTACCAACTTTTTATTCATTTTTAGCAAGCATACAAATGTATACATAGAAAGAAATTGCATCACATCTTAAATGAACTTGAAATACCAGGAAAATTAAAATAAATTAATTAAGGCCTGATAACATGACAGAAATCAACCACAGACATTAAAGTGCAGCGAAAGCTTTAAATTTTAGAATCCATACAGGATTGAGACAGGGAGATGCAATGTCTACAAAATTTAACTTCAGTTTACAATATCATAAGAAAATTTTATTCTAATCAAGAGATCACAATAACAAACAGATTCTTGAAAAATTTTTACCTTTGCAGATGTGGATTTGATGTCAATAACAGAAAAGTGTCTAAGTAAAAACTATAAAGACTTAGAAGAGATGGCAGACTGTAAGCATGGGTAGGAGTACAGAAATTTTTTTTCAGGACATTTTTCAGGACATATTTTAATAATTAAACAAAACCAATGTTACTTTTACATATTAATTTCTGTTTTATGCATAAAACACATTTTAGAAAGGAATAAACTATTCAATAAATTCTGAGTTTTTTAATTTTTAATACAACTTTCTATACTGAACATTTTTTGAAAATTAATAAGTTACATGATAAATGCTTTAAATTAACAGTTAATTTATGTATAATTCAATAATGTTCATTTTGAACTGGATGCATTAGCATTTAATTCCGATAATTTAATACTGCACTTTTTTGACTTATCATTCACAGATGCAATCTCTGCATTAGCAGCAGACAGCATCATTTGTCCAACTTTCACATCACTCATATTATCATCACTGATGGCACATGCTATATTTTTAGTTGCATCATCCAAAAGTTTTTGAGCTACACACTGATTATCAAGCAAATTTTTCTTTTCTTTCTCAAGTTCATTAATTTTTTCTAATAGATGTGATTGTTTAAACTTTTAAACAAATAGCTTCTACATCTTCCTCATCCTTTCTTTTCTTCGCTGATTGTGTTACATCTTTTGATTTTTCCATATATGATGCATATTCTGATATAAGATTTCTGAATATAATGCATCATTTCTTTGGTATATGGAATGGAGGAAACAGAATTGCCATGCATTCGAATAACATCATGACAAATCCGTAAACTTTGAACTGTTAATTCCGATAAAGAAGCTCTCTCCTTAGACACAACATAATTGTTAGTTGAAAAACATCTTTCTGGTTGGGAATTTACATTTAATAATGACAGACATGCTTTAACCACTCTAGAAAAAGGATATTTTATATAAACGCAAGCATCTTTTATATTGAAAACTGCATTCCAATATTTACAGTTATTTTGATTATTATCATAATCATTCACAATCAAAGTCACATCTTCACACATGTAAAGAATCTACTTTTCATTCATCTCATCAAAATCTGAAGAAGTTTTATTCACATGGGGAATATGTTGAATTAATCTGTTAAATGAACTCCTAGACTCTTCCTTTTTCTATTATAAGGAGACAAACACTGGAGATCTTTGAGTAAACGATTTGTTATAGGAAGTTTTTGAAGCAAATGCTTTGAAGTTATGTAGCAGCTTCTGACATTTTGTAGAAATGTTTTATCAGTAAGCTCTTCCAGTATTGCTGTTGCACCATGACCTATTTCAATCTTGTTTAAATTTAACCAATTTTTTTCCTGAATCAACATTAATTTGTAGTAACTTTACTCCATTTTTTTCACAGACTTCTTTTGAGTTTAAAAATTTAAACATAATACTGCGAACAAGTTCATTTAACTTACTATATATCACATGTACTAAAGGTTCGACTTTTTGCATTAAAAGTAAATATGGTTCAAAAGTTTTACAAAAAAATAAAACAAAATGCAGATACGCCAGAGTCTTAGGGTCTTTCAAATGTTTTATAATCCGAGGATGTCTATCAGAAAGAGGATATTTCGACTCTTTAGGTACTTTAACAATGAAATATTCCTTTAGAACATCATATTGCTCAACAATTCTCTTACAAACTGAGCCCAAAGTTAACCAACAGCTCTCAACATGACGATGGAAACTATGTCTAGCTAAAGTTTCTTCCAGTATTTCTAACTGTAAGGAATGATAATCTTCCTTTCTTGCAGGAGACAGTTTGAAAAATTGATGAATATCTATAGCAAATCCATCAATATTACAATCAATTTTATCAGTACCCTTGCATAGTGCTCCATGGATTATGTGTAAGCAACATGTACCCAAATCAATTAATACTGGTAAACTTTGCTTACTCAGTTCACTATTTATTTGCTTTAAAACAGCTAAATTAACTCTTGGTCCATCCATTGACAACTGCATTAATTTTTCTAAATTCAAACTATTATTTTGAATAAAACTTAATAAAATTTTTACAATTTTATTGGCTTCAGCATGCCCTAAAAAATGTGATTCGAGGTAACAAATGACATTTTTACCTTGTTTATCAGACCAGTACGAGATGTAAATATCCAACTGCTTCTTTATTGTTTCGTAGTAGTTTCATCGAAAAGTAAAACAAAATATGAAGTGCTGATATCTCAAAAAAAAGTTTTGAAATACGGACCTAATCCAAAATTAATCATATACCTAACTTTTTTGTCAGATAATTTGAGATTTTTTGCTATGGAGGAATCCTCAAAAATTTCTCCGTAAGTGTTAGCTAAATCATTCAAAGATGGAAAAGAATAATTATTCTTTATTGCCACCAAAACTAAAATGGTTTCAGCTTTAATGGTTTTCTCTAATATTGTTTTTGGAAGCCATGATTTGTTATTCACTACTACAGTCGATGTCGAGGATTCAGATGAAGTTGATGACTTGATAGTAAATAGTGTTTGATTCTTGTAACAGTTCACAGCTTTTTTGTGTCTTAATCCATGTGCATGAGCAAGCACTTGTCTAAAACCCATATTTGAAACACTGAATTTGCTTTTGCATACGAAGCACTCCGCAGAATGAACATCGTCAACACTTCGGCACCAGATCTTGATTAGGCATTTATTCCCATCTTGCAGTTCCAACCATTTGTCGGAAAATTTCGTTTTCCTTGGTATTTTTAAAAGAAAATTGTTTTCAAAAAATAAAAATCTGAGCTTGCTAATAAACATTCTTCAAAACACCCATCAAAATCTTTCAAAATGGTACGATAAGCATTTCATGCATGCGCATAAACGTAGGCAAATAATTCTCACCATTTCATCATCATTGTAAATAGTTGTGCACTACTTAAACCAGAATCTTAGTCTGTAAAGGCAGAAAATAGAATTTAATGGTAAACCCAAAACTACATTTTTTTGACGTCAGATATTCGTGAGCAATGGCTGAAAACGAGGTGGAGACGAATGTATGGCAACCTTATTTCCGGTTTGAAGGAGAACAAAAAAGGGGGAAATTTTCTCTTCTTGCATAGAAAGCAGTTGAAAGAAAAAATATATTCCACTGAAAGAAAAGTTTACTACTGAAAAATATAAAATTAATTAAAATTAAACTTTCAAAAGAATGTAATAAAAAATAAGGAATTCCAGGATTTATTTTGAAAAATAGGGACATTTCAGGATGTTTTTAAAATATCAGGAATTTTAGGAATATCAGGACAACTCCGAGTCCTGCTGTAGGAATTTTGCTTAACACAGGAAAAATTATATATATTGCTAAGGATGGAAGATGTGGTTAGGCCACCAACATAGTAAACATTGAATTCGGTTTTAAAAGGGTATCATCTGAATTTAAATATTATTCAATTATCACCCAAAAAAAGTTAACTAAACCAGTACCTTCTAATTGTAAAAAGCCTAGTTACCATGTGACCAAATGACTGTGATGTTGGATTCATTCACATGCTGATGCTTTCTTCACTGGTGTTACTATGTTGTTTACCATTTAGCGACAATTCATTCTTGAAATATTTTTCAAAATATTTTGTTATATATTCATCCAGTGTATTTAGGGGTTCATAATCTAGATCATGCATAACTGCCTGTAAAGACAATTATGATGCTGGCCCTGATGGTTGGTTGGTTTTTATGGCGCAAGGTCCAGATAAGGACAAGCTGCGCCAATCACAAGATATTATATACCAGTTTTTTTCTCCAATTAAAAGCATAAAATAGTAATATAGTTAAAATGTACATTAAAAGTACAAAATAGAAACATAGTTAAAATGTATATTAAAGGTATAAAATAGAAATATAGTTAAAATGTATATTAAATGTCTGTAAACATACAATATAGACATGTATAAAATTAAAAACTTGTATTTAAATAAAATATTTCTAAATCAGATAAAATTCATAAATCCTATGTCTTTTAAAAACGCAAATAAATTGCGATGGTTCCCCTAGCAGATCTTCTAATGTTAAAATGTTACTGTTAAAATATCTAAAACGCTGATGGTTAAAATCTGGGCACACAATTAAAATATGATATACTGTGAATGGCTCATCACACTTTTCACACCATAGTTGGAGATCACTTAAGATCAAATGTTTGTGGGTGAAATGCGTGTGACCAATTCGAAGGCGAGTCAGTCTGACGTCTGCGCTTCGTGGAGATAAAACAGATAATGGAATGATGTATGAAAATATGGAATGGAGTTTGTTGCTGACCTGCAGGTTCCAGGATTCATGCCAAAGTGAATATATGAAATGTTTGAATCCTTTTCTCATGTCCATTGATGGTATTGAAGGCAAAATAGAAGTAGCTGCAGATTTAGCGGCAGCATCAGCTTTCTCATTGCCATCTATTCCTATGTGGCTTGGTACCCAACAAAACAGTATTTCAAATCCCTTTTTAGTAAAAGAATCAATTAATTTGAATATATTAGACACAACTGGATGGCAATTATAGTTGTTATTCCTCAAAGCTTCTAATACACTCATACTGTCAGTGTACACACAGAATTTACGTTCATTTTTAATTTGTAGCAGCTGAAGTGCTCGGTATAAAGCCGTAGCCTCAGCGGTGAAGATGGAGCAGGATTTATGAAGGCTATAACTGTAGGAGGTATCATCAAGATACACTCCACAACCAACTGATCCTGGACATTTGGATCCATCCGTAAATACTGGAGTGTACATAGTATACTGACAGCGATGGAATGAATAAAGCTGTTGAAGAATAGCAGTATTTGTGTCTGATTTTTTATTACTTCCAAAGGGATTCAGCACAATAATGTGTGGATCATACCATGGGGGATGTGCGAAAAGGTCGGTAGACTGGATTCGGACATCACATAGGTCAGAAAGCAAAATAATGGATTTAATATGAGAGAGGTTGAATGCTTGATGGTCTAGCATTATATAATCTCTTAAGAGCAGCACTTGGAATCGTGGAACGCAAGGGATGATGAGGTTAGGACATGATTTTTGAATAATAATTAAGAGATACCTGCATCCGTCGCAGGTCTAATAGCAACTGTTGACAGATTACATATAGACTCTGGACGGGTGATGTGCGAAAAGCTCCACAACATATCCTTAAAGCAGTGTGGTGAGCAGTGTCCAATCTGCGTAAGATGGAGAGTCTAGCTGATCCATAAGCAACACAGCCGTAGTCAATTCGAGATAAAATTACAGACTGATAAATTCTTAAGAGTGATGTCCGATCTGCACCCCAAGATGTATTCGAAAGCACTATGAGGATGTTGAGCAGTCGCTCACACTTCTTCCGCAAATATAAAGTATGCGGTAGGAAAGTTAACTTCTTATCGAAAATTACCCCAAGGAATTTTATCTCAGTCACCACAGGAATAGGTCTATTGCTTATGTGAAGCACAGTTTCAGGATGAAGACTAGTTTTCCTACAAAAATGGACACAGCAACTCTTACTAGGAGATATACTAAGACCATTTCGTTCACACCAAATGGTTAAATTGATTACAGATGTTTGCAATTGTCTCTCAATTAAATTCATGTTTGATCCTTGATATGAAATTTGCAAGTCATCAACATATAAATTACAATGAACAGAAGGTGGTAATTGATGAAGTATGTTATTGATGGAAATGTTAAAAAGGGTTACGCTTAAAACGCTACCTTGAGGGACACCCTCAGCTTGAGTAAAAGTATTGGAAACTGTACTTCTAATACGTACTTTAAATAGCCTAGTAGCTAGAAAATTCTGTATAAATATTGGAAGATTACCCTTAAATCCAAGATTATGCCTATTACGGAGAACGCCATAACGCCACGTACGATTGTATGCTTTCTCAATATCAAAGAAAATTGCAACAAGATGGTTTCTTCTCACGAAAGCATTTCGAATTTGGGATTCCAGATCTACTATGTTGTCAATAGTGGATCGTCCTCTTCGAAATCCGCTTTGGTGAAGAGGTATGCAATTATTCTTCTCTAAGATGTAAATGAGTCTAGCATTGACCATACACTCAAACGTTTTGCACAAGCAACTCGTAAAAGCTATTGGACGATAACTCAGAGGGTCAGTTGAATCTTTGCCAGGTTTCAATATTGGAATCACTATTGCTTATCTCCATGATGTAGGATAAGCATGCTCAGTCCAGATTCTATTAAACAATGGAAGTATGTTTAACAAAGAATCATGATTTAAATGACGGAGCATTTGATACGAGATTCCATCTGGTCCTGGGCTAGTGTCGTTTCCTTTAGATAAAGCAGACTTCAATTCTGACAGTTCAAAATCACAATTATAGGGTAGATGGTTAGGTTAGGTTTGTTTGTCGCTCAACGGTCATTTTTTGCACACGAGGGCTAAATAGACCGGGACCTAATGTTTAAAGTGGATTCCGAACCACTACAAACATCCATGCCCAAGGTGGGATTCGAACCCACGAACTGTTGAACCAAAGGCAAGAGCGCTAACCATTCGGCATTTTAGGGTAGAATATGTCGATCATGAAAGCTTAAGCATGTCCGCTCAGCGATTCTTTTAATCCTTAGAAAAGTAGGATTATATGAATCAGAGCTGGAAACACTAGCAAAGGTTTCACCGATGACATTAGCAATATCTACCGCTGAGGAGTGCATTGCAGCTCCGGTTTTTAATACAGGAATGGAATAATCCTGATAAATACCATTGGCTGCTTTAACTTTCTCCATAATTGCTTGCTTGTTGTCGATGAATTGATTGACGACACATAGCGAATCCAAGATTCTCTTTGACTCTGACGTCTAACTCATCGAGCTTGAGCTTTGGCTTTTTTAAAAGCAACAAGATTCTCCGTAGTAGGGTATCTTCGGAACATATTCCATTGCTTCCTTTGTTTCTTATAGGAGAGGTGACACTTTTCATTCCACCAAGGTTTCCTGTGTTTATGTGGAATGATGGAATTTTTAGGGATAGCAACATCCGCAGCTCTGATTATTGTGTCGGTGACATATTTAACAGCATCATCTATCATATCTGTCTTAACTCTTGTCTCACTGATCACAGCCAATTGCGTGAAAAGTGACCATTCGGCTCGACTGTACACATAATTAAGTGGGTTGTGACACACACTATTATTTCCAGTCTGAGACACGACTAGTGGGAAATGATCACTGTTGTAAAGGTCATTTCCAACTTCAAAATTCAGCAATGACAAGAGTGATGGAGAACATACAGCTAAGTCCAGAGAGTGAAATGTCCGTGTAGGTTCGTGAAAATAAGTTTTCTCGTCGGTATTCAGCAGACAGAGGCAATTGTCAGATATGAACTGCTCTATCTGACAACCGCGAGAATTCGTATCTTCACTACCCCACAGAGTATTATGGCCATTAAAATCACCTAGAAGAAGAAATGGAGCTGGGAGTTGGTCAATTAAATCACCTAGTTCCTCCGAATTTACGACGTCATGTGGTGGTAAATACAGGTTGCAAACAGTGATAAGACAGGTTACGTGAATTTTCACTGCTACAGCTTGTAATGTAGTTCTTAGTTGTTGTGCTGTACTTGCATATGAGTTTGATGTGAATATGCAAACTCCTCCAGATACAGACGCATCACCACCATTATCTTTTCTGAAGCATTGAAACCCACGCAGTTTGGTGCTAACAGTGGGCTTCAGGATTCATTTCCTGGAGAGCCACACATGCGGGGTTGTAGCGAGAGATAACAGATTTGACGTCGTCTATTCGAGAACGAAAACCTCGACAATTCCATGAAACAAAGGAAGTCATTAATGGGATGAATGTTATTCACCAGCAGTGCTCATCTGAGTTTCTGATGAATCCACAAAACTATCTCTATCTGAGGGATAGAGTTTAACAGTATCTTCCTCCAAGGCTAGCCTGGCTTTTCTTTCTGTCAAGGAAGACCTACAAACGCCTTCTTTGGCAAGTTTTAATTTTTTTGCTTGAGATGCTCTTGACTTTGCAAGAGACAGTTTGTGCATAGCGGTTGAAGATTTTGTATTTTTTGGCTGGGGAGATGACTTTATTGAAGTTTCTGAAATAGAATCAGTTTGGGTGCAACAAGATCTAGTTACTTTCTTAGTAGCAGTTGTATAGCTGATACCTGGCTGTGGTGTACGTGCGGCGACAATTCGTCGAGCCTCCGGATAAGACACACTATTTTTGATTTTGATGGAGGTAATTTCTTTTTCCAACTGCCATGTTGGGCAAGATCGAGAATAGGCCGGATGGTCGCCTTTGCAGTTGACACAAACCTCCTTAGCATTGCAGGTTACACTATCGTGGCCAACGTCTGAACAACGGGCGCACGTAAGTTGACCTCTGCAAGCTATTTTTGAATGGCCGAATCGTTTGCATTGAAAACAGCGCAGCTGATTTGGAATATATGGTCTCACTGAGCATCTCATATATGCAACTTTAATATGTTGTGGCAAGGTTGGAGTGCTAATTATGTCAAAATGAGGTGTTTTGTATTAATTGTTACACCATCTCGATTCAGGGTTATCCGTTTCACAGCACGTACATTTTGGGATTTTAAATTTTCGAGTATTTCGTCTGTTGATGTATATATGAGGTCTGCTGCAGAAATCACTCCCTTGCAAAAGTTTAATGTTGTGTGGGACTGTACGACAACATCCACATTACCAATTGATTTGAATGACTGTATTAACATAGCTTGTTTTTCAGAAGCAATCTCTACTAAAATATCTCCTGTTCATAGCTTACGAATATTTTTAACTTCACCTAGATAGGATGAAATGCTCTTTTCAATTAGAAAAGGCGAGACAAATTAGAAAGAACCACCTTCAGTTCTTTTAACAATGAAAAATTTGGCATTTAGCATAGACATCTGTTGCTCCAAAGGGAGTGAAGAATTGATTTGTTCATATAGTATAGCTGAAAATTCAGGGACTAGACGGCACCACCCACCACGGAGCCCAACGAGGGGATACAGGTTATTGTACCAGTGCTAGTCTGTCCCTATACGCTCATGGTACATCCCTGAAGTGGACTCCACCCTTAACGAGTCACCCAGTAGATGTACCGATCGCTTGATCCATAAAGCCGATTGATGTGCTGAGGACCACAACACACCTCCCATTTACCTGAAGCAGAGGCCAAAGCAATGTGTTGGTCTCAGGAGGCCTCAATTACCAGGATCCTCCTTTCCAGGGACACGAGTCTCCACGCACAGCAAACACGTGGGTGATTTAGTCCTCAAGAGTAGCTAATAGCAACAGAGTGGCGAAAGCTATTCAAGGGGAGCCCTCAACCTCTTACGAGGCAACCACATTGAGGGAGAAAAGGAAGAAAAAGCAGAAGATTAGAGAAGAGAAGAAAATAAAGAGGAGGAAAGATCACTAGGGCACCTCGGGATTGTGACACCCGTGTTTACCTAAAGAAGGTAAACCCCCTGAGGGCGATGCTGGCCCTGAAGTTTATCTTTCGATTTCCATGTAAAGAAGACCTAAAACGTCAATCGATATGTGCAACTCCAAAAGAAAACATGGTAGTAACCCAACACTCCAGGGTAAGTAAATTAATTTTATTTATTGTTTCATTTAAATAATTTTTGTTATTTTAATTTTTAATTTTTCTGATAACATAACAACCATTAACATAACCAGAACCATCCCCGGACTTAATTCCACATCACCCCTCTCACAACTGACACACTGAAGAATATGAGAGGGAGAAGCCTGTGCTTCTTGACATTTGGGGCAGAGAGGGTAAATCTTGACACCAAAAACATGTCTCTGAGCAAGCAGGTGGCTGCTCCTCAGAGCCATTTGATCGCATCTTTTGTGTGCGCCCGTTAAAACAGAACCAGGATATTTGCCTTGGTACCATTCATGGTCAGGTTTGGCATCTCTAAAAACAGCATTGATGTCCATTCTGACATGAGAGGTCAGCTCTGATGCCAACAAGCAGTCTCCAATAACTATATTCTGCAGGCTGCCCTCCTTGGCCAATTGATCCGCAACCTTACATATTGACATGGGATGGTACCCACAGGAAGACTATGGTATTGGCCTACAAATCAGTGAGATGGTAGACTATTTCAGTTGTTGTGCTGTCACTATGCCACCACCACTGAACCAGATGTTGCATAGAGCTTCGGTTATCACTGAGGATGCAGATATCAGAAACTAGCCTATCAGAACACAGAAACTTAGAGCCTCTTCAATTGCCAAAAGTTTGGCTCGGAAAACAGAGCTAATCTGGATTTCTTCTACATATTCTTTTGCCATCTCCCTGCCTAACAAATACTCCACTACCAGACTCAGAATTTTCACCCCTACTCCCATCTGTATAGATTTGCAGTGCATTATGGGGAATCTGCTGGATTACCTCCAAAGCAAACTGTCTGAGATATTCTGGGTGTTGGGAGCTCTTATTAGAATACGAGCATAATTCTGTCTTAAAACAGACTAGACTAAATAAGATCGTCTTTGCCCCCCTGCGGCAGGCCAGGGAAACGGGCTCTACCTTTTCATGCAAGCAATTCTACTTCATAGCCTAACTCAGTGGGCTGTCTCGTTTTAGTCTTTGGTTTGACCTCCAGACGTTCTGTTCTGGTTTCCATGGCTGGCAAGCCTGGCAAAGTAGTTTGTCAGTAAAAGTTTTCTTTGTAGTCCAAGGGGAAGTAGGTTGGCCTCTAAGAGAACAATGTCTCTTGGACAGCTATTTTGGAGACCAGTGATGATTCTGGCAGCTAATAACTGTACATTTTCGAGTTTATCAAGATTGCTGATGGAGGCAGACTGATAAACCTGGAAACCATATTCGAATATTGGATGGGTAAAGGCAATATAGGTATTTCTCAAAGTTTGAGCATCCGCACCTCAACTCCTACATGATATATACTTTAATATATTTAGCCTCTGTTTACCTCTTAATACCAAGTTGCCGATATGTGCTCGGCCAAGCACTTCCTGATCCAAAACAAACCCAAAGTACTTGAGATGTTTCTCACAGTTTAATCTCACCCAAAAGTAAGATGTCATATTCCAATTTGTACAGATGTCTGTTACATGAAAAAAGAGTGATCACAGATTTAGTACAGTTGAAACTTATTTTGTGGTTCATTGCAAAACTCTCGAATTCAAGGAGAGAGGAATTTACTGCTTCTTGAACACAAGTTACACTCGTATTGCTACTTCATATAATCATATCATCTGCATACATACCTATGTGGGCATTAGAGCCAGAACTAACCTCAATTCCAGCAACAAAAAGAGAAAACAAAGTGGAACTAAGCAGAGCCCTGTGGTATACCTTGACTCAACCTATAATTCAAAGATATGCCATCTCCGATTTTAACCCTTATATATCTGGCTTTCAAGAAATCAGCAATCCATGGGAGCATTTTCCCCTCAATCCCAAACATATTGTACAGCTTGCAAATAAGCTTATTTTTTTTAAAACTCTATCAAATGTCTTTGACAAATCAAGGAAGGCCGCCACTGAGTGGTTAGTTGGTTTGTGATTTTGAGCATCTTTGATACTTTGACTAAAATATAAGACTTGATCCATAGTACAATAACCCCGCCTAAAACAATACTGTTCCGGAGGAAGTAAGTTGTATTGATCCAGATGATAGATAAGTCTACGCAAAATTATCCTTTCCATAAGAGTGCACGAGATACAGGTCAAAGTAATTGGCCTGTAACTATTAGGATCGCTCGGCAACTCTCCATGTTTTCTTATCAGGATGACCAGAGCATTCTTCTAGTCCCTAGGCAAACGTCCAGTGCTCTAGGATGTGTTGAGGACATTGAGGACTTTTTTGCACAATAAGTTGAGATTTGCCAGCATCTGACCATGGATTCCATCTAGTCCAGGTGATTTATTAAAATTCATATCATGAAAGGCAATTTCCATTTCTTTCAAGTTAAGAGGAGAGCTAAAAACTGTGTTATGACTGCGACCAGCACAGCACCCTTGTATAAAAGATCTAGCAGATTTTGCAATCAATTTGTCCTCTGGGTAACAATTGAATTGACTTTCTTTTTGATAGTGAGATTTATGTGTGTGTGTGTGAAATTTATATGCATAATTTTCTGAGTCAGTGTATGTAAACATTTATAACGCCAAACTTTCATTTAAAAAAAAAAAAACATTTTTAAGTTAATGTTTGTTTTCCAAAATATATTTCCGAATTCTATTTTTAGAAAAATATTGCAAAAATAAAAATTGTGGTTCTAGTAAATTTGTTTCAATTTTGATACTTGTCTTTTCAAACTTCAACTATACAAAATAATTATCACCCATTAAATGCATAGAATTTTGTTATAATATGCATTGGGATACATATTTTTTTAATTACTATTTATTGCATTTAAAAGATTTTAAAGAAATATTTTTAATTCACAATAGATAATGTTGCTAATAATTATTTTAGAATAAGATATAACACAAAAAACATTTTACTTGAATTACAAAAAAATACACAGTAATTATTAATTATATTTACTTTGGTGAAAAATAATTTTTTTATGTAGATCTTATAAATTAATAATCACTACAGACAAATTTCCTGTGGAAGTGCACAAATGGAAAAGCTAAAATCCAATCCTTAATAAAATTTCTTGCCTTGATCTTCACGAGTTGAAAATTGATTATTCACAATTGTAAGGTATACTTAAATAAGGCAAAATATATATCTTTCACATATAGTTGCTATTGACTTTCTAACATTCATCAGCAAACATATTATTGAAGTTAGTTAAAAAGAATCAAATTGAAAATTTGGGATTTTTAAATCAGTTTTTTCAGAATGTTTTGTTCGTGAACGAACAATTGATTTCAGCAAATGCCTGGTGATATCACAAGCAAGTGGTTTGGCTTTTTTTCTTAGCTATAGAAGGTGATGAATAATCCCTCAGATATAGGCTATACTGGCTGCTGGAAACACATATTACTTTACAATGATTAAGTTGTTCAGATCTCCTAAGCTCACAAGAATGTTAAAAATGAAATTATATAAAACTATAGAACCCACTGAAACTTATGCGGCAGAAACATGCATTACTAGTTAAAAAGAAAAAACCAATATTACCTTTGAAAAAAAAATTTACGAAAAATAAATGGACTAATTTAGGGATGGTGATATGTGGAGGATTAAGTGATATGTAAGTAATCTCTTATGTAGAATTAAGCAAAAGATGTAAATATAAAAAGTATGTAGTACAATGAGCAATGGCTTAGATATCTGGGGCAAATGAGCAATGAAGGAATAACAAAGAAAATATATAATGGAAGACTGCAGAGTAAAAGAAAGATTGGATGTCCCAGATAGAAATGGCAAGAGGTAGAAGATTGGAAAAGGCTGAAGATCAAAATTTGGAAGACAAAAGCCAAGGATTGGAAAAACTGCAGTTGTTTATCAAAGGAGAACACAATCCTGCATGGATTGTAGATCTGAGTACTAGAATTTTTGAAAATATCTTACCTTCATAGCAAGTCTTAACCCTATAATTTAAGACATGAAATAAATATGTTGCATATAGCTTTACCATCTATTTTGTTAGCAGCACATAAACATGGGATTTCAGGGCGATATTCTCTCAATTCAGTGTGCCATCGAGTTAGACTTTTATATGTTGGTTTTCTGGTACTGTCAAATACCTATGCAAAATATACCAACAAAATAAAATTGTAAAATAAGTTATTTCTCAATCAATAAGAAAATAAACATGCAGACAATATATGTATATAAGTGAGACAATTTACAGTATGAACATGGCATAATTTGAAATGCTCAAGTTTGATTAACCGATTTGCATCTTCAATTGATGTATGGTTTAATTTACAATTTTCTATGGTTTAATTAAGAAATTGTGCTTATTATATAAAATATTAATACTAGAAGTTTAAAAATATTTTTATATTATGAGATACTATTTAAATTTTTAAAGGAGTAAAAAATTCATAGTACTATAACACTAAAATTTCTAGACAATTTTTTAATGTAACAATAAAAGTACTAAACTTTATTTAAATATTTTTTACAGCCACATTAACATTTCCCAAAAATTTATATATATGCATATATGATGGTATAATAACGTTAATTTTTTCATACAACTATTTAACTATACAAATACAATAAAAATTTATCAATGTAATTTCAACTCATTAATTGAAATATACACTTTTAGGTTATTTATAAGAAAGAAAACGCTATAAATAAGTGAATAAATAACAATGAATAAATTATTTAACATAATTCAATAATTCACAACACTTGCCAATTCTATAATTTTATAGAATTGATAAATATTGTGAGTAATTACCTTTTTAATGAATTTCACAATTTCATATGAGTAGGAATAATTTAAGACAGCATTAATGAGTACCCAAAAGAGAACAGAGATGGTTGTGTATTAAAAATATACCAACTTTTAACATAGATAATTTGATGATACTAAGCACTAACAGATGGAAAAAATTTTATTTACCAATCAGTATATTTACATTTATTTTTTTTAACATTGCAATTGCAAATTGAACTTTCAGATTAGTACTTATTTATAAAAACTTTCATAAAAATATTAGTAATCAGATGATTTTTTGCTGGTTACAATAATTTTTGTTTACTTTTAAAGTAAGCATATATATTAACATTTTATATTTTGTGTATCTTGTCTGTTAAAGACCATTTTCTTCAATTCAAAACTCTTCAAGATACATTACATTTAGAATTTAAAATATGGTTTTTTTATTGTGTGTGTGTGTGCACAACCTATGATCTTAAAACAAATAAAGTACAACTGTGTAATACACAAAAAATCATGCGACTGTATGTTAAATTAAAAATTACATTTAAAAAAATCAACTCTTTTGAGCATACAAAAATGAAGTAAACATAAGACGTTTAATAAAAATTGTTAAAAAAATAAGAAACTGAAATGTTAATGAATTTTTTAAAAGATCAAAAGTTGTAACTTTTCAAGAAACTTATTTCATTCATAAAATTAGAAAAAACTTTTTTTTTTAATTAGAAAAGACCTTTTTAATCAAAGATCATTTAGATAGTGATTACTTTATTAATTAATAAATTTTTTTAATTCAAAATGACTAAACCTATATAAGAGTATCAAACAAATATTGGTGTCACAAATGATGATTGATTGTGAAACAATATATATTGAAGATAAAAGCATCTGATTTCAAATTTAATGACTCAGCAACACAAATAGTTTGTACATTAAAAATAATTACTATTTTTAATGTAAAAATTATAAAAATAAAACAAATATTTTTATAATTTGTACATTAAAAAGTTCAAAATCAGAAGTTATCATAGATCAAAACCATTGGAAAGTGCTACACATTAAAATTCCTCAGTACAATATATTATTGTAATATGAAGTTGAACAGCAAATATTGTGGTCAGTATTCATAAAAATATAAACTTAATCAACAATAAAATAATGGTTAATGATAATTCAAATTTTCTATTTTCATTTAAAAGCATTAATGAGCATTCCATTTTTTATACTGGGCTGATTTTGAAAGGACAGACAAAATGTGTAAGATTTTATACATATGTATGTATAACAGTAAATAGTATACAAAATGGGCACTTTTTTATATAAAATAAAAATCTTTTTACTACCATAATACAAGCATGAGCATCATGATAATAAGAAGGATGTAAATTGTTGAATTTTTCTTGTCCAGCTGTATCCCAAATATCTATAACAGGAGGAAAAATATAGCATAAATAATAAAAATCTCATATGTCATTTTCCTAAAAATGCATTTTTTACACTGTCAAGTATACATAATATTATTATAATAAATATAACAGAATTTTTTACAAATTAAAAATAGTGAATTATTCAAAACAAATTAATATAAATAAAACAATATAATTTAAGATAAATGTGAAAATTAGAAGCTATTTTGATTAAAATGTTAAAATTCTGCAAGCAGAAAATAACAAGATTGCAATATTTACTACACAAGCAATGTAACTCTCAAGCAGTTAGAAAAATTGTATCTTTCAACTTGACATTCTTTGTGAACAACGATAAATTAAGTTATTTGTTCAATAATCATGAGAAACAAAGAATTGGTGGACAACTTTTCCTCATAAGAGTAGCAGATTTTAATAACACTTATGGAATGATTACATTTTAGGCTTTACAGGTATTCTTATGACAAATATAGATCTCAGAAGATTTCAGATAGTCTGAACAATCTAAATTTGCTTTTTAATGGTAATTTTATTTTAGATGACTAAAGAACGTAAAATTAATTTAAGTAGACAGGATATCTTTCAATCTAAAAATAGAAAATATAATGATATCATGGGCTAAAGTATATATATATGTGTAGTTTAGTATGTTAGTAACAAGGGAACCTCCTTTTTAAGCTAAAAAAATTATCATAATTTATTGAAGAACATATATAAAAATAAGATATAAAGGAAAAAGATAAGACAGAACAATGGGGGGTAGCATACATTTAAAATAACATACCACAGAAGATACAATCAAATAAACTTTAGTTCTTTTTCAAATGGATTAAAAATGTTTTATAAATATATAGAAAAAAACTGTTTTATTGCAAAAAGTAGAAAATGGCAACTCTGAAAATAAAATAAAGAATTCTTTTTAACACACTTTTGAGACTTCAGAGAAATTGCACTATTTGAGAGATTCCTGCAAATTTCTCGAATAGAATAATTAAATATTTAATCCAGAGGAAAACACACATATGCCTTCAAACAAACAATAAACTAAACATTATTTTCAAGTATGTATTTTCTCATACCATAGTTAAAAATACATTATTAATTATAAGTGATTTTATTCTAAATATACTAACAATGTAGATTTAATCATACATTATATTTTTTAATGTAATTTATCAACACAATTCTTTTTATAATTTAACAACTAATTAAAAATTAAGTTTAAAATTTGATAAAATATTTTAAATTAATGTTTAATCAATTTATTTTAACTTAAATCAATTTTCAACATAATAAAGCAAATGTAAATTTTTCAAAATTTCATTTGAGCATGGGAAAACGTTTTATTAAAGATTAATATAATTGCTTCCAAATAAAACAGGCTTCTCAGAGAAATGGTTTGATTAAAAATTAGTTGCACATAAAAATTTAAGAGCATAATGTAATTTTCCAGATGTCAAGCCTATATTTTTATAAACAATAATTGTAAATGTCTCTCTCGTGTGTGTGTGTGTGTGTGTGTGTATATATTTCATTTATATAGTACATACAGTATATAAAACAAATATTTTTACACAAGAAGCAATCAAAATGAGCTAAATTTTCTCAAATAAATCATTAAAGGAAAAAATTTAGATAGTTTTACTCCAAAAAACATTTTTGAAAATTAGTGTTACATAAATATCAGACCACTTATTTTTATATATGAAACTGGTTGATCTTCAAATAACATTAAATAAATTTTCTCTAAAAATCATTTACACATTGTAATTTCCTAATACATAAAAAGTGCAAGCAATAATATTCAAATGAAAATTTGACTTTAATTTACTATTTCTATAAAAGAATTCATAATATCACATGGAAAAAGACTAACTAAGCTAGAAATTTGAAAAATTTGGTTTTAGAATGGAAAATTTGAAATGGGAAAATAAGCAAGGTCCTTAAATTATATTTTCTAAAATAGATCATTAATTGAAAAAAATTGAAACAGTTTTACCCTCTTAGCTATGATTAGTTTCTAGAATTGTTATTCACTCTGCCTAAAGTTAAAAAAAATATAGGAAATAAGACATTTCATAGAAAGCAAATTATCAGCTTTAAGTAATAGAAAAATATTCATGGTTGAAACTAAACAGAACTTTTCTACTCATAAAAATAACATTACAGACAATTAAAATTATCTCACATACAACAATCTATCTCACATGAAGATTAAATTCAAATATTGCTCTTTGGAAATTAAAAAAAAATAAAGATTGTAACAGCATCATAAAGATAGAGGATAAAATTGGTACATAATGTCATGGCCTGGAATGATGCTTGGAAAAAAATTATTTTCCAGATGAATAAATTACCATTGTTATGGCTGGAACAGAAGTACTTACTACTGGCATGATTTACAAACGAAAACTAGAATTTTTTTCAGAACACTGTGCAGAGTAGTAATAGTGGTAGGTTTGAGACAGTGTGAAGAACTTTTGTATGGGAAAAGAAAATTGAAAGAAATTACTGGCAAAAGACTAAATTGTTATTGATCATTATTTTATTATCATTTTATACCTTTTAATCTACTTTTCAGAGTGTTCAAGACAGTACAATTTAGCAAAAGCATCATGCCATGTTAAAATCAATAAAAATTATGAAAGATAGAATCATGGTTTAAAACTGACCAATCCATAGTACAAGCTTTAATCTCCATAAAAACTTACAAAGTTCATTTGCTCATCAGTTTTATGCAGATAATGGTCCTTATGATTCTGTCTAAGAATTAAAAGTAACTATCATTGATAAATGAGATGGAATTCCCAAAAATTTACTCACAAACCTAATTATTTGAATAAAAAATTTAGTATATTAAATTATCAAAAAAATGGTGAAATTTTTGGTTTGTTTTGCAAAAAACATTTGTTTTATTATTATAAACATATTTTAATGGAAAAATTTGAAAATATTGATAAAATATTCAATATATTCCATTTATATTTCATCAATTTAGTTTAATTACAAAATTATGCTCATAGTAAAAATCACACTAGACACATAGTGTGATCTTTCACACTGTGCATACACACACACACTATATTTATATATATATATATAAACTTTTTTAACATACTGTATATGAGAGTTCCAAATAAATAAAAGTATATTCCAAACAAATTAAAACATATGACAATATTATAAAAATTGACACATCATTTTAAAATTGGAATTTTGAAGATGGAACATAGATTTATTAAAGAAAACTTAAATCATAATTAAATTGATAATATTTATACAATAGTGGTAAAATCATATTTCATCACAAAACTTGAAAAAAATTTTTAATGTAGTCAGAATTACAGTAATATCTGCACTGCTCTATTCAGCTTTAGCTGTTGCATGAACTGAACTGAAGAGTTGCTTTTATAAATACTATATATATAATTTGACATCGGTTTTTATGTATTATTCTTAGTTTTATTAACCATTGTTTGTAATGTTATCACACTGGTTGTGTGAAATGTTATGTGTTTTATTAATAAATGTTTAGTTTTAAAAATGCTAGACTCGTCTTTCTGCAAATTAAGTACAGGTCTTCATCCAACTTTAAATTATTAACATGGTTTCTGTCAATATGATGAACTAGGAACTACATCAAGCTACAAGAAACTAATTTCTGGAAGTGAACAATTTTCATCAAATGACAAACTTTTTATTTTATATCAAAGAAAACCACTTTTAAATTGAGAAAAATTTTAATAGAAAAATAATTATAACTTAATGTACAGTTTAAACTTTATATTAAAAGTATAATGTTAAAAATAAATAAAATTCAATGATATATAGAAATTTGAACTTTTTTCCCCTTCTCAAGATACATAAAAAATCTTCAAATGTTTCTTCTAAAATTATCTTTTTCATGAATGTGATGTTGAATTTTTGTAATATTGATTAGAGGGGAAAAAAGAGATTATACCAGAAGCTTTTTCACATTACTTATTTCAAAATAACAGGAAACATTTAGAAAATATATATAATTTTAAGCAATTATTTAGAAATTTTCCAAAAAATAAAAGTAAGTAGGTTTTCTTATATGCAAATTTCCTAGAATAAAGATTACTTTAAAAGTAATCAAAAAATATATATAATTTTAAGCAAATATTAATTAAAAAGTCATCAAAATTAGATTAATTTAAATCATCAAAATTAGATTAAGTTAAAAGTCATCAAAATATATATATAATTTTAAGCAAATATTTAGAAATTTTTCAAACTATAAAAGTAGGTTTTCTTATATGCAAATTTCCTAGAATAAAGATTAATTTAAAAGAAAAGTCATCTTCAAAATAAGAAAAATGGTCGAAAATGCATTTATCAATTACAATTCATTTATACTAATCATCTCAAAAACATTAATTTTTGTACTACATGCTTATCAATTTAAAAATCAAGGCTAGGATCAATTTTCTTTTAAATAGCATTAAAAAAGTTTCAGTCTTGGTTTCTTTTAATTTTTTACGGTCAATGGTCATTTTTTTTGTTCATAGTTGGTAATTAGACTAGGACCTAGAGTTCAAAATGGATTCAGAAGCATTATAAACATACAGTTTGTATTATTGAACCAAAGGTGTCAGAATATAACTAAAGCAGCCAGCTCACCAAAGTTCATCAGGTATAAAATAAATGTTTCCTAAATCCCATCTAAATTTACTTCAAAGCGCATAAACACATAAAATAATCAGAAGATTTAAAAACTTGAATAAATTTAACATTAATATTAAACAATATTTTTAAAAATATTCACTTGCTTTTTTACTTAAACCTTATAATAATCAATATTTTCAATTAAAAATTAGTGCCAAGAGATTCTGAAAGTGAAATTTTTAATCACATAATAGTTAGTAATCTTGTGTATCTAAAAAATAGGAACAAAAATTCAGAAGTAGAACTAAAGATACTACAAAACATCAAATAAAATTACTTTTTAGTAGAAAAATCAGAAAATTTAAAAATAAAAAGTTTCTGTAGAAATTGGAAGTAGTGCTTATGCAAATGTAATATGATTTTTTTTAAAAATATATATGTTAACATTTTAATATATAAAAATGGGTAAAATTAATGATTTTCAAAAATAAATACAAAAATTAATTTGGGAACTCAAACTTTAACTTATTTAGTTTCATATACAAAGCAGTAGTATGCATTCAGCAATCAGATGAATTCAAAATTTTAATTGTTTCTTTAAAATCGTGAAGCATAATATTATTTAAATAACAAGTAAAACAGGCTCTTACCAACAAGAACCAATTCATCATCCACTTTTGTCTTGTACTGAAACATTGTTAGAGCATATGTTGAAAGTGAATGAGGTTTACTATACACATTGAGGAAAATTGGAAAACGTTAAATAACTGGAAAATGTGATATATTTCTTTTTTATTCACATGTAAAAAAAATTCAAATTTCAAAACAAGTAATTTAATGAACTGAAAGAAAATCCTAGATTTTGAAAGAGAAATTTCTTTATAAACCTACCCATATGAACAATCACAATATAATTAAATTGAAACTTAAATAATTATACAATATAAAAGAACAAATTTATCTAAATTTGTTTAAGAACTTTCACTTGAGCACATATAAAACAATGAACAGGAAAATCATTACTTCTAGATAACACAAAACAGTAAATTGTAAATGTTCTAATTTAAATAAATATTTCAACAAATTATAGTTTTAACTTGCTGTTTTTTACTAATAATTAAAATTACCAATTTCAAACTTACAAATTTCAGTTTCATATATACATACTTTTTTAATATAGATGTGTAGAAAAAAATCAATCTAAACATTTTTAAAGGATACTATCCATCTAACAGAAACCTTTCCACTAATCTGAAAAATAAAACAAAATGACCCTAATGTAACGCATAAAAATATAAAATATTTTGACATTATTTTAGAAGTAAAAAATCATATAGTGTTTCTATAAAATTTTTCAAAGTTTTTTTTATTGGATTTTATTAAAAGAAATCCAGAATAAATTTTTAACACTAATTTTATGTACACAAATATTCAGTTTTTATTATACTCAGTAATATAGTTTCAATATCATTTACTATAATAACACAAACCCAGCTTTTGAAGACTATGGTTCTAGTGAGAAAAATAAATATTTTTTGGATAAACCCTATGATATGGAAAAATAATATTTGCACTATTTTCTTTATTTACTATTTATCTACCTTTTTTTTTAGAATGCTGTTTAGCATTAAGAAATCAGCTTACACATGGTCATAAAAAAGAAAATGGAATGAGGTACAAAATAAAAAATATATATTTTTTCCTTAGTTATAAAATCATTGAATAATAAAGTTAGGATTCTTTAAATTCCAACATGTTTCCAATCAGCAGCATATTAGGAAAAAAAACTTATTTGCTGTAAAATCTATAATACTAACTATAAATAAAAAGCTATAATAAAGCATAAATCAAAAATAGTACATTAATACTTCTTAAAGAAATGCAGAAATGTAAGAAAACGTGCAATGTCGTACATATTTTTTCCCACTCATAACCTAATTTTAAAAGGAATGAGAAACCTTACATTTCAATTTTTGAAGCAAACTGATTTTCAAAATGGCATGCATCAATATACATATAAGCAATTTTATAGTAAGTTGATATCAGCATTAATAACAATTTAAATATTAATACTGCATTCAAAAATTTTGAAAAGAGACATGTATTATATCAGGATATTGGTATCTTGTTCATTTAAAACATAGTTATGCTTGAAGTTACCAAGAATCGAACATCCTGATAAGTTTTACTCTATTCTGTGCAAATGTTCTTAGTTAAATCCCGGAAAAACATTTTCCAGGCAGACAGTACAAATTTTTATTTATTCAAATATTCTTCATTGCAATTTCAAAAAATTAAATACACACAATAATTTCTTATAATTGAAAAAATGCCCCTTCTATAATTTTAATTATTGATTAATAATCCACAAAGCAATATAAAAGCAAAACAATGCTCATACACATTTCTAATCTTAATTTCAACATATTCTTTGAAAAGTAGCTAATTTAACAGCAGTAGCAAATTTGCAAATTTTAAAAGATGACCTCATTCCTGATTTAATGGTAATCCGCCATAGCTGTCACTTGAATGGTATGTTTGTCACTCAATGATCATTATTTGCACACAAGGGCTAGTTAGACCGGGACCTACCAGTTATTAGTTGAAGACTACAAACAAATTTAGCAGTGATTTGTTTTGTCAGTCTACATTCATATTTTTTACATGAAACTTCGCTTAATGAGGACTTACAATTCAATGTGAATTCCAATAAACTGCCATTATTAATGGCTAAAGAGGGATTTTACACTACAAACTTCTAAACTGAAGGACAAAACTTTGGCTATTCAACTAGCAGTTTGATAAAACTCGCACTCCAGATATAAAGTTAGCTAACAATGAATTCAAGCTAGGAACTCAATTGTTTTTACATTAAAATACCTTAAGTCTGCAGAATTATATTTCAAAAGTGATTTTGGAATTCAAAGAATTCTGTGTTATAATAAACTTAATCCAAAATAAAAATTTTAAATTAACAAAGAACTTCCAGCAAGGGATTGGAGTTTTTTCCAAGATTAATTCCCAAGCAATCAACAATAAACTTTGAAAAAATATAAATTTCAGTCACTTTTAATATGACTAAATCCTACGATTTAGTATGGGTGTCAAATACACCAACACTGTAGATTACTGCACCAGAATGGATTAATTCAACGATTGTCTGTGTGAAAATGTGCAGAGTCAAAAAGAAGTGGAATCAGATAGATGTATGCAGACATTTTTTTAATGAATCAAACATGGCATCCATATTATTCTAAGACAAAAACATTTATTCAAAAAGTTTATGCAATTATAGACAAATATACATTAAACTACAATAACAATCACCTTGGCAATATATCTGCATCACATAGATTGACAAGTACACCTTATCTAGTAAGATATAACATAGTTACAGTGTAGAATAATTCAAAGTTTCCCCTTATTAAAAGTACATATCCCAATATGACTGAATTATTTGATTACCAAAAGCAATTCTATGACACATTTTGATGTGAACAATTTGTTTGGAGTTTATACAAATAACCTTTAAGGTTATGCTATGTTTTATTTTTCTAAATTTATTTTTGAATAGTTGTGTTTGAAATTTTAATTATTTTCTTAAAATTTAACATTAGATGTTATTTGGCTACAATAATTTTGTAAAATTGTTTAATAAGCAATTTATATTTTTGAAAGTTCTGCTTGAAATTTATTTTTTTTTTAATTTGGAGTGTGAGGATAGTTGATATTTAAGTGAGTAATTTCATTTTAATTGTTATTCTATGTACTAAATTAAGTATTTTATTTGCATCCTAGAAATATTTAAGATACATATAAGTTTCTTATTGAATTGTTGATTAATTAAAACAAGAATAATGCATGTGGTATAGCCTGCTTAATTAGAAAGCAAGATTTTATAAAAAAAAAAGTGATAATAATTTATGTCACTGATGTTGCTTCATTGGCCACTTCTCCCATGCCAAACTTAATTATGTCACTTTGCATAAAACACAGTCATCAGAATTGTGAACATGCTCAAATTTGCATAAATTTTTATTTCAAATAACAAACATAAAATAACTAAAAATTAATAATATATTCATGCTCAGTCAATAAAATGTACATAATAAATTTTTTAACTACTTTTTAATTAATTTAAAGTAACAGGTATTAACAACCGAGCCATAAATCTAGAGTAAATCTGAGAAACCAGTATGGCACTAAATGTGCCAAATTGCAATTTACTGTGCTACAATATATTAATGTGAATATATAACATGACCCAATTGTGTGTGCGTGTGTGCAAATATGTATAGAGACTAGTAACTTTTGAATATTTTCATGCGTATTTTGTTTTCATTTGTGATGAAATTTAAGCATATGAAGAGAATGAAATTTATTGTGAAAATTTATCAAACTAGTGTTAAATTAATAAAGTAAAAATTACCTTGAAAATATATTTAATTGGAATTTTAGTTTTTAAAGTGAATTTTTTGTTAAGTTTATTTTAAGTTTGTAAAGCAATTCTGGGTTCTGTTATAATATCAGATTGCTAGAAAGCACATGACTGTCACTCAGATAATAGCTTCATACATTTAACAGTTAATCAAAGTTTGATGTTTAAAATCCTGTATATAAGTGCTCACAAAAATAACACTGAAAACACCAAATCAAAATTAAAAGAAATTTTTTCAGACCACTAATCATGTGTCAGGTCAATTTGATTCAGACACTGTGAAGTATATATATATATATATATATATAGTGAGTGTATATATATGTATAAGTGGGTGTATCCATTCTAATCCCATGGAAATAATTTTGGAGGCCATAAAATGTGTTTACTGCCCAACAGGTGGCAACAATTCTGCAAAAAGTGATGATTATGTTTGTACTTTTAATTCAAGTATTGGATTAATACAGCTATTGTATGCAAAATTTTAAGTATTTTCTAGAAACATTTGATCTCAATATATTTAAATTTATTGAGGATTATATTGCTTGTTAATTAGAAATTACAATTTTCATAAAAATTGATTGTATTTACACTGTTTATTTAGCTTATTGCCAGGTTCTTTTAAAGGTCAGATTGTATTAACCCTGATATCTTTTAAGTTGGGAGCCACTGCCCAATTAATTTAAATCTGAGTTTTTATAAAAATGTATGTTACTTATGGTATTGATTTAGCTTTATTGCTCAGTAACCTCTGGGGTAGATTGTGTTTACAATAGATTTTAAAGGTGAGCACCGCTGCTTGTTTAATTAAAAATCCAAATATTCATAAAAATGTGCTATTTAAGTTATTGATTTAGCTTTATTGTCTAGTTGTCTCTTGAGTTAGATAGCATTTAAAATGATGATTTTCAGGTGAGTACTACTGCCTGGTTATTTGAAACTGAAGTTTCCACAAAAATGCATGTTATTGATGTAGTTTTATTGATCAATTGTCCTCTGCTCCAATACATATTATTTACTTATTTTCTATTTGCTTTATAATATGTAGTTTTTCTGAAATTAATTTATAGTTATAATTTTGTAATACTTCTGTATAAGTAATTATAATGAAATAATTCAAAATTTTAAAATATGACATCTAAATTAGGGCAAAATTGCAGTGTTCAAAAATTGAGTTTGAGCATGATAGTGGTTTTATATATTATATATAGTACAAAGTGATGTATAATTATATATATATATATATATATATATATATATATATATATATATATATATATATATATATGAAAGGCTTCTCCACATGCTCAATAAATTATATAAATTACATACAATAGCAATTTTAATCTAATAATACAAAATGAAAGTAACTCTTGATCACCATTTGTAGAAGAATCGTTAAAACAGGTAAGACAATACACTCACTCCAAATTTTGAAATAAATGCAAATTCAATATATAAACCTCTATATTTGACACTAGCTTCACGAATATGAAAATTTGATTTTATTCACTTGGAAATTAAAACTTCATCTTTGTATTACAACTTTAAAGACAAATATTTCAAGCATAATTGTAAAGTAAATAAGAAACATAGCAAACACTTCAAAAGTTACAATAAGCGGAAACAGATTTTGTGCATGCACACATCAGGTTAAGCCACAAAATATCAAGAAACCATTCTGGTTCTTTAGTCTACAGCAGAACTGTCCAAAGCACGGTCTTTGTGTGGCCCAGAGTTGGGATTTTAAAATTATAATGCAAGAGCACACTGCTTCTTCACTGTAATTGTTTCTGAACTTTTTGATAATAAACCCTTCACAATGTTGCACGACACATACTAACAGTAGTACCTACAGCTGTACACATAATTTTGTGACATTTTGCAAACAAAATATGAAGTAAATGACGTTCCTAACACCATAGTGTGATAATACTACTTCAGGCACCTTGTATTTAATGATAATTATTTTATAGATTTCATAACTGGGTCATTCCACAGAATTTGAAACCAGGGGAGAAAAAATTTTTTTTAAAGATTAAGGTAGCAAATACTTTTTTTATACTGAAAAAAGTGTGATCTTTCTCATACTTAACTTTATTTTTAAGTCAGATGCTTGGTTTTAATAATACAGTGCATTTTAAATACCCTGCAAATATTTTGAAATCTTACCTTTAAGGTATGACAAAAGTTTGTTCTAATTAACTCATCAATATTTGGTTTAAAAAATCTATTTTGTATTTATTACTGATTATTAATTTATTTTTAATCAAAATGCACCTCATCAAATCAGAAATTGTGTTTTAATTATTTTTTTAGACATAAAATATCCAGATCATATTGAGTAGTCACATACATGACCAAGACATGAAAAAGTTTTTTTACAGACTGCATTTTTTACTTTACAAAATCCATATTTTATTTGCAAAAGTAAATCACTTTAATCTATCTAAAGCCCTAAAAAACTTTAATTTAATTCCACTTAATAGTAGAATAGACAATGGTCAGGTTTGTGACAAAATCAAGTGATCAGGTTTGTGACAGTGTTAGTATGTTAGTGTTTGTAATTTTTCTCACTAGATGGCTGTTTTCTATACTGATCAGTACTTTCAAATATTCTAACCAGGTGGCAATACTAGTCTTGTTCAAAGCACATGTTGTTTATGTACTGAAATTCACATTACAATCTGCAAACATCAAATTTAGTCTGCATTGAAACAATATCAGAAGATGAACACTGATCAGAGAGCAAGAAAAGCTGAAAATCAGAGAAGATATTATGTGAAAAAAGGAATGATACTCAGTTTTAAAGAGAAAGAAAAGGAAAGACAGAAAATGATAAGGAAAAGAAAGGCTATAAGTATGACCAAGAAAGAGAAAAAGAGACAAACTGAGGAAGCCAGAGAAAGACAAAGGAAATGTAGAGCTCTCAAAAAGGATCAAAGTATTTCTGGTTTATCTAAATGACTTGCCTCTATCTCCCAAACTTCACCTTACAGAACACCACAAAGTCTTGGCAAAGCTGTAAAGAAAAGCTTAAAAGCATTACCAAAATCACCTAGTAAACAATTGGCAGTTGTCAGTGATCTGGTAGATAGAGTGGGTTTAAAATTACACAAAACCATGGAAAACAAACTCACTGACATTAACAGTAATCAAGATAAAGCATTGGTAGTAGCATTTTTATTTCGGCCTGACATTGTATATACTGCTCCAGGTATGAATGATGAAATGACTATATGGGAGAATGGCATTCAAAAGGGTTCGTAAATATTTTTCTTACAATGCATTTGAAGGAGGCATATGCTTTGTTCAAAGAAGAAAATCCAGGTTTATACATTGGATATTCAACATTTTGTAGTATTAGACCACAGAATGTTCTGCTTATGAAAGATACTCCTTGTGACCAATGCAAGTGTAAAATTCATGAAAATTTCCATGTTCTTACTAAAGGGACTAAGGATAATATATAGCAAATGACTTTGGGAGAAAGTCTTGTGCAATTCAGTTTTAAATTCTGACTGTTGGAAAATGAACTGTGTTAAGTGTAGTAGTGACAACTGCTTAATGAATTTCTGGAAGAAAGGAAATAAAGGATTCTACAACTGTTCAGTGGCATGAATGGGTAATGTCAGAAAGCTCACGGTTATATAAAAACTCATGAAGGATGCAAAGGAGAACTAACAGAATTGATACAATCAAACTTCAAGAATTTTCAGCAACATGTCCATGTAAAAAGAATTCAAGCTGCAGCATTCCAGTCTGATATTCAGCAAAAGATACAGTTGTGTTACAAGTTGATTTTGCCATGAATTATTCATGTGAATGGCAAGGGAAATACAGTCAGCACTTTGGAGCAGACAAAGTGTGACTTTATTTACAGCTGCAGTTTTTGAAAATGAAAACTAAGTGTTATCTAATTGTATCCGATACCAAAGATAAGTCGAAACAGACTGTTTCTGCTTTTATAACTAAACTCCTTGAGAACATTGTGTTCGAATCTATAAAACCTAAGTTGATAGTATGGAGGATGGTCCATCAAATGAATTTAAAAATAAGTTCATATGTTACTTCATTCATATTTTATCAAGCAATCGAGGAAAGATTTTCATCAATTGAATGGAAGTATTCAGCAACTTCTCATGGAAAAGGTGTAGTAGATGGTGTGGGTGGTAGTGCAAAGTCTCGGTGTGTATGCAGAGGTCATGGGTAGACGAGCTGTTGTGTAAAATGTTGATAGTTTTGCAGCAGTGGCAGCAAAAGTAATGCCAAATGTAAAAGTCATTTCTGTAATGCAACATGAAATTGATCAGTTTCAGATTATGTGGATCTTGCAAAAGAGGTGTCGGGAATAAAAAGGCCCATGTAATAAATTACCAAAATAAGCACATATATTTATTTGCTAATGCCCAGTCAATAGATACCCCAATACAGCAAGTTTGTTATGGAGACATTTCCCATGATTGTGAAAGCACACCATCACTTCAATCAACATCTGTTTATGAACAGAATGCCAATATAATAACAGGCACATTTTTGCTTGTAAAAGTATGGGGCAAAAATCATGGAAACCATATGTTGCTCAAGTATCAGCAATTGAAAACTTTGATCTTAGTGTTGTTTTCTTGAAAAACAAACTGAAACTAATTTTATATATCAAGAAAATGATGTAGCATATATCCAGAAATATGATATCCTTAAAAACTGCCTGTACCAACAATTAATAATCGTGGAGTTGTTGTATTTCCTTACCCAATAATGTAAAAGAAGCAATAAAGACATGTTAGTTCATACTATGTCACATACATGACTACCTGTCACATACATGATACACAGAGTTTTCTTAAATTTATCCATCAAAATACAATTTTAAATGAATTGTGCTTATGTATATTTCTTTGGTACTACTTCAATAATTATTTTTACAAATCTCACTAAATTTGACCCATATGATTCACAGAATTTTAAATAAGAAGCATTGCAAGTGTGATCCAACTTCCATATTTTGTCACATACATGATCATACATATTTGTTTGTTTTTTAAACTTAAAAGAAAACACA
This sequence comes from Latrodectus elegans, assembly GCA_030067965.1. Lineage (NCBI taxonomy): Eukaryota > Metazoa > Arthropoda > Arachnida > Araneae > Theridiidae > Latrodectus > Latrodectus elegans. The sequence continues at coordinate 64,688,448 of CM057809.1, forward strand.
GAATATCTATTATTTATTATTATGTATTGTCACTTCATATTTTACTTCAGTTAAATATATTTTCACCTTATTTACTACATTTATGTCTAGAAATACCATAATTGTATATGTATATATCCTATGATTGTCACATACATGACTGTGGAATGAGCCAACTGTGTTTTAAACTAAGCCTCCTTCTTTCAAATACTAAAAATGATCTGACAAAATAAAAGCGAACATATACACATAAATTTTTTGAGCAGACTATATTAGCATCGGCAGAAAACCCATCACAACCCAATACTTTTGCTTTTAATGAACTGAATTGTTATGTGGTGTGTTGTCTTATGCAGTATCCATCAACTGTTCACATGATACACCTGATCATAATTCCTTTATTTTAGATACTATGGTTTCACAACAAGAATTCTTCTATAAGAATCAATACATTTATAATGACCTTTTCACATTAGGGTACATAAATCATCGAAATAGCACATGAAGTGACATAAATACTTAAAACCAACAATTTAGTGTAATTTGTTGCTAAACAGCATTTTTTTTTTTACACTGAAGAATTGAGTTTTGCTGAATATAGTTTATTCTCCAGAATTATTTTTTATACAAGAAGGGTAATGACAGGGTATTAAAGTTAAAAGTGAATTCCCAACCATTAAAATAACAAAACCTAGCATAAGAACAAAACCTTCGAGCTTTTGAATAGAAGGCCAGAAAAACATTCAGTGACTACCTCATTTATTTAAACATAAGCTTTAAAACATAATACTAACTATGAGTATGAATTTTTAAGGTAAAAACTAACAAATGCAGTAAAACTGAGTATTACAGTCTCAGCTTGGCAAAAACTATTTTCACCAAGCGGGGACTGGGGAAACTGATTGGCAACCCAGAATGGATGCCAATCGGTATAAGAAATCATGGTTTCTCCCTCTCCCACCTAACACTAAATAAGAAAAGAATAACAACCATGTAAATAAAGCGAGCTTTCCCCCTATTGATTTCAAATTGCTAAGCCTAATGGTATACAAGAAAATTTTAAACGCAATAAGAATTGACAAAAGATTCTATTTAAAAATATTTCAGAATTGAAATTAAAGGAAATAATGTAGCAAAAATATTTACATTTAATATCTAGTTAAAAATAAATAAAATAATGAATTTCAGTGATTTAAGTTAGAATATTACAAATCATTACTACATAAAAGCACACAAATCTAGAATAATTTTTAAAAAAAATGGAGAGATTCTATAATTTCATTTATTATTAGAAATTTAAATACTTAACATAAAATAATAGGAATTCTATGCCTGCAGAAAATAATTAAAATAAAATTCTTGCCTTCATTTTTCATCTGATGCTCTACATGCACAGCAAAATCCAAAATTTTAAAATGAATTTAAAATTCAGAGTTTAATTTCTGGCATGATATCCATAGTAAAATAAAAAACAAATATAAAAGACAGGATTGAATTTCCTTTGCTACACACAGCTAAAGACAAAATGCATTTAAAAGACTGTATTGAAATTCCAACACTATCTAACAGCAAAATACAAAATGAATAGACAGTATTGAAATTTCGGCACTATATCCCCAGCAAAATAAAAAATGTGAACATAAAAGACAATATTTATATTCTGCACTACATATGAAGTGAAATAAAAAATAAATATAAAACAAAAAACAGAATTTAAATTGCTGTGCTTTACATCCGATAAAAAAATCCAAAATGAAAATGGCTAATATTTCTGAGATATGCGGTGGCGAGACATTCCGGCACTGCATTTGGTGACGTATGACATTGCTTTTGGTGATTTTATGGAGAATAAATTTGAAGAGGAAAAAAAAAATCACCAAATTTTACCAATTTGGAGTTTTTTTTTTTTTTGTGCTTTGCAAGCTGAGACAGTAATACTCAGTTTAGCCGACAAGGGCTACAGATTGTAGGTCACAGCATACATTTAATTTAATAAAATTCATTAAGAATGTTTAATCTCAACTCTTATTCAAAAATAATTGATACAAACAAACTACTATTGATATCCTATTTGCTGATTACATGCCATCTACAGCTTATGCTTTGTATATTATAATGCATTCTTAGTTTACAAGCTCCTTTATCACACAAATACAGAAACTGACATGAAAAAATCCCAAAAGCAGTAATTTGTCACATTTAAATAATATTTTGCAAAAAAATATCAATTAAACATAAAATACATAAACTTAAGTGAGCATTATGGTCACAGCTTGCAAAGCATAAAAAATCCCAAAATGCGGTAAAATTTGGTAACTTTTTCCTTGCAAAATTAATTTGTCAAAAACAATTAATCACCAAATGTAGCAATGAAATATAGCGCTCATGCACAAGTGCAATCCAAATTTTCATTTTGAAATTTGCACTGGATGTAGTAGCATGGTAATCTAAACCTTCCTTTTATATTTTTGTAATTTGTGCTCAATTGGCTGGAAATGGACACTATGAAATTATGAGAAGAAGTCATTATATTACTTTATATTTTCTCAGATTATTGATAATTCAAATATATTCTCTTCAGAAACATGATGCAGTCATGGAAGAAAAATGAAGGTAAGAATTTTATTCTAATTAATTTCTGCAAGCTTAAAATTCCTAGAATTGTAATTTAGGTATTTTAATTTACAATAAACAAAACTACTGACAATAATAAAAAAAACTGTACTTTCCAAATTCCTAGAATTGTATTTTAATCATTTTAATTCGCCATAGTAAACGAAACGACATAACTGTTCTGTTTTCGAAATTAGTGAATATTCTTTTCAGTAATATTTTTCCGTTGATCTGCTATTGAGTGAAAATTTATTTATTGAATGAAAATTTTAAAACTTATAGAAGATTTGTTTCCTCAATTTGACAGTTATCGTAGAAATTGTTCTATGCAAATGGCGTGAATAGAACGCCATTCGCATAGAACAATTTCACGTATTCCACGTAAGCAGAAGTACTTTTACTTTAGTTCCGTTTATAAGCATCTTGATAATTGAAGTCTTAAAAAAGTTTCTCAATTTAAACAAATTAAAATATCAGAGAAACCAAATCAGACAGGAGGAAAATATAATTTAATATAGTAGTTGCGGTTGAGAGATGTATACTCCCAGAATTTACAATATATAAAGACAAAATGACTTATAAATCTCTTACTTTGATTTCCCAACTGCACTATCTCCCAAGCAAATAATTTTTAATCTTAAACTGCCATCTTCTTCAATAGAACTATAATCAACTTCACCAGGAGACCTCGGTCTTCCATCAGGAAAACTGTGCTCATCAGACATCATGATTAAGAATTAGATCTAAAATAAATTTAAGTATAAACTTACACCTTGAAATGGACAGATAGAAAAATACAGAAAATTTTTTTCGGTCTATATATTAACTGAAAAACAAGAATATTAATATACACAAAATATTCAATCTCTGCTCAGAAAGTACCGGTCCGAGATGTCATTCGTTTGTAAATAGAATTTCGTATTGGTGAAGTTAGCTTTTCTTGAACACTACAATTGCGGTTACGATCTTCAAAGGCCTTTGATAATTACAGAATAATTTGGTTTGTAGAAAATCGTTTTCTTTGTAAAGTCTATAATTACAACCTTCAAAGGCAATAAACAATTAAAAAATCAATAAAATAATTTACAAAAAATAACTATCAATATATCCACTTCAATGGTACGATAATTAGTATTTCACTTTACCATCCGATAGATCCTTGCATAGACAGTGATCTAGCAATGCAAAATTCCCGGGAATTTCGAAGCACAACACACTACTCTGGAATTTGGGAAATAATTCTTGAATCTTGGAGAATATTAGAAATTTTAAGAAAATAGAAACCATTAATATTTCTTTTTATGGATTGTCTTGGTTAACATATATGAAGTGAAGTGAAGTAAAATACCTAAAACTGCAATAATAAAAAAAAGTTCTATTCTGTGTTCCTGAAAGTTCTATTCTGTGTTCTGAAAGTTAACAACGTTCCATGTGGTAAAAAACAAAAACGCTAATCAAATAAGGAAACCCATATAAGTTAACATTTAATAAAAAAAATAACAAGATTTACTTCACACCTTGTCAGAATAGTTCATAACATTCATATTTCGTTTGTCATAAATTCGTGCTTAAAAGTAAAGAAAAAATTATTTCCTTGAAAATTAATTTTTAAAGCTATTCTAAATTTTTTCCACATGATTTTTTTTAAATTTATCAATGAGGAGAAAGTACATTGTATACTTTAAAAACAAATTACTGAAAAATGCTTAAATATAAATAAATATGCACGCTCCTGAAAATTTGAGAAATTTTTCTATTTTTTTCAGTGAGTTCTTAAGTATTTTATAGTAACAAATTTTTATTTGTTTTAATATATATTTGATTTAAGAAACTTTTAAATTTTCCATATCATTTGAAATACTCAGCTTTGAAAACTCACTAAAACTTTCAAAATTCCCACGAAGGATCAAAACTTTCATGGGAATAAACTTGGCTTTTTTCCATCTTTACAACAATATGATCAGTAATATATTTTCGTTTGTAAAAGTATTCACGCAATAAAAAATGTTGGTTAGTGTTTTGTGAGGCATTTTAAACTAGAATGATTACCTTCATTCTTCAGTATATTATTCTGCTTAGAATAAATCCTCAGAGTGTATGGATTTTATAAAATTCTTAATATTTGGCAGGTTATCAATTGCCTTCTCTGATCATATTATGTAAAAAATTTCACATTCTTTAGTCATATAGTTTTCTAATTTATAATGTCCATCATGGAATATGATATAGTTCATGTCCTTTCGTTCGTTGTATAAGGACCCGAAGAAGACAAAATAAATCAATGAAGAAAGGTAATGTTATCCGTATGCATAAATGTAAATTGATGAAATAAATATCCTACTTTCAAGAATAAAGGCATATACAAATCGTAATTCATTCAGGTATATTTTTCTTATTAGAGCAATTATACTTATTGGAACTATGATATTCAATGACATATGATTGTTCCATACTTCCGATATAGAAACATGTAAAATATTTTGATCAAGTGAAGGTACAAAACACTATGATCACCACCTCCACCGTCGTTTGACATCAACTTCAACTGAATATCGTTTGAGAGAACATGTCCGGTAGGACCTGTGGGAACACTGCATAATTTATTCCAAAAGGTGTGAAGCATTGTTTCTGTCGCGATATACTTTTTGACTACACGTTTTGTTTACATCACCAGATCTCGATCTCTCCTCGCCAACTGATTGCCAAGCCCAAGTGATTACAATATCAATATAGTTTATCTACTAAAGATATACTTTGGGCGGATAACGTTAAATCTAAGTGGGGTCTTTAACGTCATCGCAATCAGATGTCATCTCTTTCTGATGTTTCCTGCTTTCCAATCCTTAATTGTTTATTAAACTAGCTTTTAATTACGTTAATATAAATTAAACAAACTGAAGTATAGATGAATTTTCTACACCCTATAACACAAAATTTCTACAATGTTTAAATTCCAAAAAAATTTTTGAATTTTGAAACGTTATATAAATACATACGAAGTATTATAATATGTTCTGTATAATATAAGAAGATTATAGTATGCGCAGTATATTATTTATTATGTAATATACATTATATAATAAATATTATGTAGAGCATACTATAATATCTCCTTGTCAAGCTATAAGGGTTTGCAAAAAGAGCAAGATTTGACGAGATTACAAAATGTAAGCAAAACGGATAGTCAAAGGAGTATTCTACCATTTCAGAATTCAAATAAATTTTTGGACTTTAAACATAATTGATATTTGATTTTATGTTTGACTGCAGATTTAAACTTTTTCAACAGAAGAAAGATTGTGATAGCCCAAAGATTCGAAATTTGTATTTCCAAAATTGCATGGTTCTTCGAAACTTTGTGAGTTCTTACAACAAGTGGATAAATAACAAGAAGATGAGTAGCAAGCATCACACTATTAGATGTCCACACATCATTAAGAGCACACGATGTCGCAAATTGCCTCGCTTGGCAAAATAAGATCGGAGAAGACAATGTCAAACACCACTAACTCGTGTGCATAGAAATATTTTTACTGTGACCCAGATTGCATTCGGTCGTCACTTGAGCCGCTATCTAAAGTTGATTTCATTTTTCCAAATTAAACAGACTTTGTCTTCCACTGTGTTTAACAGAACGTTTCTCAATCTTTCATTATTCACGCTTTAATTTTCAATCATAATTTTGATCCCTCTTTATGCAGTAAAATGATACAATAATAATGTATTTTGAATAGTTTCGCTCTAAATTTACACTATAAGCTTAATTTTAAACCTTAAAAACTACGAAAAATATTGAACATTTTTTTACATATGGCAACATAGATTTTCAGCATTCACAAAATAAGAATCCGGTGCAAAATGCACTGGATCTGCTCTCGTGAAAAACCATGTTGGATATTCAGGTGGTTTCGAGAAAAATTATGATTTGTCTCGAACATTCTGGGTTGTCTAAAAGATGTCGTCTCGAGCATTCACAAATGTGAAAAAAGTTTTCTTAGAGGGAGAAAGATGATGTTCGATAACATCAGTTTCAATTCCTGGCAGTCTCAGTTGAGTTCATACTTTTATTGCTATCAAATCTGTCTGAATGTGTATGTTATATATGTTTTGTGTTAATTGCAATTCACCGAATTAAATATTTATGAAGAAGAATTTTTCAGAAATATGGATAAATTTTTAAGCAGTTGTAAGCGAACATGAGACGATAATAAAGCATCAACAAGTACAAGGAAAAAAATTATTCCGAAAATAAAATAAAAAAATGTCTCAAGAGTACTTAAATTTTGGGTTTACTAGTACAGAAACTAAGAAACAATTTAGTAATAAATCTGTCTTCGAATTTAGGACAGGAGTAGACAATGAGTTTTCTATACTAAAAACAAAAGGATTAGATTACTCTTTTCAATATTCTACTTTTATGAAGCTGGATTTTCTGCTGTGGCTTCTTTGAAGACAAAATATAGATCTCAATTATATATAGGAAAAATATTGAGGGTGTCTATTTCTAATATTAAACTTTCCGTTGAGAAATTCAACTCTGCAAAACAGACCTAAAGAATTATTATAATTATAATAAATTTTATTAGTTTAAATATTAATAAATAATTTAGTAAATAAATAAATAAATTTAGTAAGTTTTAACTGACTCATTTTTTCTCATCACCGAACTGGCAGCGGAGTTTTCATTGAGACTCCTCATAACAAATTCTCTCTTACTCAACGTAATCCTAACTTCTGTTCGGTTTTTCGTTGCGACTTAATAGCCATTAACATGTGATTGGAATCCATCATGAGCGAAACTAATAATAGTGATGTCTGGATATTAACTGATACCCGCAGTTCAATTCAACATCTGCAAAAATGGACCTGCTTGGAAGACGAAACAAGCCTTTCTATTCTAAAGAAGCATAAAATTGTCTCCCTACGGCATAACATCTATTTTCAATGGATCCCGTCTTACGTGGATATTGGAGACAATGAAATAGCAAACACTTTAGCAAAGGAGGGCTCAGCCACCCTGCTCGTTTTTCTTCCGCGCTTACCTACCATAAACTCTTTTTCCTAAGAAAAGCCCAATTTAAAACCGATTTGCAGATACCTTTGACTCACCACTTCTACAAGGATAGAAAGCCGGGACTTTCTCTGGCTCTTTCCTGTGATAGGAAATCTAGCACTTGCCTTTCACGTCTTTATGGTCACCTGAAATGATTCACTTTTGTAGCGGGTAACAAGATCTTCCCCCTCTGTTCTAAATGCCACGGACACCAAGCTTCTCCTGAGCATATCCTAGATTGCATGAATAAATTATGGGACGATATCTACACTTCTCCCCGCCTTGTCATCGATTTCTCTCCGTCAACGAATTCCTTAATTTGGTCTGACTCCGTCAGATCCCATGGACAAAAGTAACAACAAAAGCAAGTTTTAATTAATTTCTTAATCAAAACATACTAAATTAAGTAAATAATAATAAGCTTTGATTTAGTAAATTGTTTTAATTTAATAAGTTAATTATTAAAAGTTATGTTAAATGTATTTTGTTTAGTACGAGTATGTGGCTTTTAGTCAGTAAATTATTTTTTTAAATAACATTTACTCTTGGATATTTTTACAACCTCTTTTAGTGTGCTTATACCGCTTAAGGCTGAGAATCGCTGGGTTATGATTAACCCAGTTATTATTATTATTTCTTTAATTTTTGGCCGGATCAGTTATATACAATCACAAAGATTGTGTAGCAGTGTAATTATATTCAAATTATGTTTTGTTTTGATAATATGAGAATTCTGTCCCGTTCAATTTACAGATGAATTTCAAATTTGTTTTCTTCTTACAACGAAACGAAGCAAAGAATATACACTTTCTGCTATCCACAATATTGACTGATATAGTAAATATAATAAAACTAAACTATCAAAATACCAAATATACTTTTGGAGCTCAGTGGTATACATAAAATTCCAACATTTTCAAATGGGGATAGTGGTAGCTTATAGCTTAATGATGTGTAGGTATCTAACTTCGCTATATCTACTACTCATCCTAACGTCATTCGTTCAGTTAACATAGATACTCATAACATTAACTCAGAAAAAGCCACTTCGTTGCCTCAAAAATAGCTTGGGAGGGCAGTTTCAAAAATGCTCATCTCATCTCAAAAATAGCGTGGGAGGGCAGTTTCAAAAATGCTCATCTTGAGTCTTTTGGCCATTAAAATTTGCCAGCTGTCGAATTCGATAATTTCCAAGGATACACACAAGTAATCACAGGAAAGATGCTTCTCTATATCCTCGGCAATTTATGTACTATCCACTCTTGATGTTGTTTTATGCACATTATCTAGGAGGACCCATTGTTAAACAAGAACAATGGTCATAATGTTTTGGCTCTTCTGTGTAATTTAACTTTTCTTATGGATACGTTGCAATTTTGAGTTCTAGTCATCACTATGGATTTTAATATGTATTGCACTTCTTCAAATAGAATACAAAAACAATTTTCCACGTATTCTTCAAATATTATAGAAATATGGTCTGGTCTCTCCAATTTTCGGTAAGGAATAACCGGGGATGAAATGTTCCTTAAAATCATAAGAAATTCTTGTTATCTCATAATTAATCAATTTAATTGATTAATTTCCATTTTTTAGCCCTTATGGCAAACGAGAACTTGAAGAAACCATTTGTACTGATTTATTTTGGTAAAACCGAAACTTAAATAAATTATTCAACGTTTTTTTTTTCTTTCCTTCACCGATTAGTTAAAGTACACGTTATGATCTATTAATATATAAACAGAGTTTAAATAAACCAATTTTAATTTCATGTGATAAATTATCATTAGATACTGTAGAGTAAAACAATAAAATTTTGTAATTAGGGGAAATTTTTAAAATGTAGAGAGAAATAAAATTTTACCACCAAGTAATAGATCTTAAAAAAGGAAATTAAAATACATGAGTATAGCAGATAGAAAAGAGTTGTTAGCTAAATGTCTATGAGAAATTTCTAATCATAGTCCACAATAATTATATTTAAAAATTCATTGGGCTAAAGCTGAAAATACTCTAACTTGCAGCTGAAAATTCTCTGAGTGATTTAAGTGCAATGTAAATATATATACACAGAAATACAAATAAATATGAATTAAATAATAAACACAAGCATTTTTTATGCTTGTTACGTACCATGCTATTGACTAGACCATTTTCAATGTATTTGTAAGGCCTCACTGTTTTGAAACTCAGCCAAATAATTAGAGTTAATTATAATCCAACATTCCTTATTCCAAATTTATCGTTGCATAAAATCAGAAGCAATTGAGCTGAAATTCATCCAAATAAGGGCTTTTGTTTGTGTTGAAATACTATTTTGTTATCTTCTAGTCATGATAGACGCTCTCTCTTTTACCATTTAAAGGTCTCCTTCGGAGTTAAGCAGAGTAAGCTGGATAACGTTAAGCAGAGTAAGAGAAACAGCAGAAACTATGGAGCAAATTTTTATTGTTTAAAAAAGTAAATGATTGTGCAATATTTTTCTCTTTATTCATATATTGGAGTATTTAGTAATAAACTAAATGAAACAGAAATCATTTGATTAAAAATTGTCTTCAAAAACGTTTAACATTTTTAAGCACTTTCCTTAATTACATTTTGGATCTTTATATTTGTTAAAGAAGTTTTGTGAAAAATTTTGAATTATGTTTGAAAATAAAATCTAAAATAAAGATTATTTTGAAAATAGTTGAATCTGTGAAAACTTGTTGTGTTAAAATTCAAAAGTGCATAAAAATTTTTATTAATGATTGTAAGCACATCTACATAATCTTTCATTTAATATAAATGTCACAGAATTTATGTTTTTTAAGTCCTTCATTTTATAACTGTTATTTGATCAGGTGAAAGGAGAGAGAGAGTGCTTTTCTAATTAGAATATTTTTTGTTTGAAAATTGACGTGAACAACAGAGTGAGGATGTGCGTGATCAATTGTAATTAGTCTTCACCGTAATAGGGGATGAACAGTTCACATTGTTCAGATGCTAATCTAATTTAACTCAAGTGCATCATAACATGTCAGAAACTCGACTATACAAAACCCTCTACTCAAAATGGGGTATTAGAATAAAGTCCTTATTGATAAGACTGCAAGTGTTCATTCTAATTTCTCTGAATAATCTCTGTACATAGGAATGTCGTGAATGAACAATAAGGAAAGTTTTCTGGTGTGATCATTCTCTCAAATTTTTTGTTGATGTATGCCAATTTTAAAGTTCACTACTGCATTAGCTAGATGAGAAGATGGATTTTGCAAATTAGTTGTAATTTTTTAATTTGGTAAAAATTGCATTTCTGACTGGAAGTTATTCACATATATTAAAATGAATCATGAGCTGCAATGATTGATTTTGTTTTGAACAGGTACACGTTTGAAAGACATCAATTTTTAGCATTTCAGCTTTCTGAATGAACATTCTTCAGGATGAAAACATAGGAATTTTTAGGATTTTCTCCCTTGTGACACTCTGTTAAGTATTCTGCCTCACAGAGTCAGAGCCATGACAAGCAATCTCTTCCAACAAGAAAATGTATTGTGTTTCTGGAAGCTCTCCTAATCAGTCACCTATTAGTTGGAACATCGACCTGTACATTCTTCCTTGCCAATCCAGGCAACCTGATTGAATTCTACTGAGTGCATTTGTAATGACATTGAGTGATCTGATGGAACCTTAGACCATTTTTTATTTAACTTTTGAGAATTGTATGTGATGTGTTAGTCTTGGGTATGCATGCCTTCCTACGGCATTTATATCATAAAGAATTGTTGTCATTTTCAATCATAAAAGTGGTGCTACCTGTTACTAGAGATAGATCCTTAATTTTAATATTAATATTATTACTTTCACAACATTTGATGTTTCAGTTACTCTAAACCAGTTATATTGACGTCTATTCTTTGAGTTTATTTTTGCGACACTTTTGCTAATTACAGAAACTCTTTCTTATGAAAGCCGAGTTTACACTTATAATAACAGTATTCTTCTATAATGAGCATATATTTTTAAATTAGGATCATATTTTATCTGTAACAACGAAAATTTGTGACATCTTATTTGTTTTTGATTGTTTTTAAAATAAATTAACTTGAATCACATTTGTAGGATTTGGGTACAAAAGTATATTAAAAACTTTCTACTGTTTGAAATGTGCATATTGAATTGATAGTTTATAATCTAGGATTTTATTTTCCTTAAACGTGTCTCCATTTTGAATTGATTTCTTAATATCATAAGTTGAAAAATATTTAGCTTCCATAATAGAATACGTTATTTGTTTGGAAAAATCATTTAAGAAATTATGTACACACACAAGCTTCCTAAAAATCCTTGTCAAAGGTATAAAATACATTTTTATGTGAATATCATTACTTAAGCTTTCATTATATATAAGTAACTAAAATAATCTGTTATTTTAATTTACAAAGAGCAGTATAGAATAATTTAATGCAGCTGCCAAGTGTTTTGTGTATTATTAAATTCCTATAATTCAAATTGTCTGCATAAGGCACTAGTCATTAAACAACCCTAAATTTTGTAGTTAATTTATAATTATTTAAATGCATATAAATAATTTGAGAACATAAAAATTTGCAAAATCTTTATCTAAATGAAATATTTTAGTTCTAACAACTAGTAATTTAGATTTAAGAGTAAACTATTTATTTTTATCTTTTTAATAAACGTATATATTATTTTTTTAAAAACGGCATTATTTAATTTGGTTTCTGATACAGTTTAAATTCTATCTCAAACATGTGTTTTTAATATTAAATACGTGTTGTATCACAATTTTTCCTTATCAATTATGTACAAATTCAAGATATTAATTGAATTACAAGGATTTCAAGAACATTCAAAGATTCATTTCATAGAAGGAAAAAAAAATTAGCATTCTTGTCCCACTATCTAATACAGTTGATTTATTATCATAAATAAATTTTTATTCTTTTAAATTTTTCTTTAAAAAAGAAAATTTAATTAATCTATCATCAAAAAATAGCTCAAAATAAACGTAATATGTAATGTAAATTCATCGTCTGGAAACAAATGAAGTCATATGATAAAATACTTTTAAGAAATTTATTGTAAATGCTCAAAATTTTGCAACTTAACGTGTAAAACTTTTTAAAAATATTTATTATACCAAAGAAAATTTAATGTTATCTAGTTATGTTAACATTGTGAAGTATATGATACGATATTTATGTAATTATCTAGCAAGCAAGAAATACGTTTATATATAATTTAAGCATTTTGTTATTTTAATTTGTTTACTACTAAATTGATAAATGATTTTAATATTTGTCTTAGCGGGAGTTTAGCATTTAGTATTTCTGCTCCAAATTAAAATATTTATCATAAATAGAAATAAAAATTGTAATAATTTTCAAAATATATAAATCCTTCCTAAGTATGACTAACCTAACCTAAACTGAAAACATTTCTGTGGTAAACTGAAAACATTTTTACGAATTATTCAAGCTCGGATTTTAAAAATTTCATTGTATTTCAGTTTTTATCTCTAATATAATATTTTTATCTCTAATAATTTTATATCTTATATAATTAATTCATATATTTATGACGCTCTCACATTTAAGCATCTTTGTTGAATTCAAATTTTTTTTAACTCTTGTTTTAGAATTATACACAGCATAATTGTATATAGCTTGTTTTTGAATTCTTTCACTCTTGTTAAAAACAAACCAATTTACACTAAATATAAACAACTTTTTTTTACTACATTCGAAAACAGGGTGTGATCTACAATTTCCTTCCTCAAGGTTCGGCATTTTCCCACACACACAGTTCAGTTCTCGCCTCTAGGCTATGATTAATCATATTTATCTTATCTATTTTTATATATAGCTTTCTCTGTTCACTGTTTAAGATAGATTCTAGCTGACGAAATATTCAGTAACGAAATGAAAGTTGGGGAAGAATATAATACAAGTTCGGAGATAGCATTTCTGAGAGTATATAATATGAATCACACTGAAATATTTACATGAAGTGTATTTAGTCGCTTTGGCTATTGTTCGTAACCTTTATCATTCATATGCCTAAATTTAGGTTTACATTTTCATAAATATTTATATTTTTCGAAACTTTACCTCTTTTAACTTCTCCTCATAACACTGAATCTACATTTAGTCTCAATTTCCTCAAATGTGTCTAAAAGGTTACCGGATTTTTAATTTTTCTCTTCTTTTATTTAAGTAATTTTGTTTACCGACATTACTCTTATTACTTCCATATAATTCTAAATTGATCTATCATGAAATCCAAAAGTATATACTATCCGTGAGTTGAGTAATACTGTTATAAAAATTACTGACTCAAAACAATTGTAAATGTTTATAAATTAAACTAGGTCTAATATTGGAAAATGAAATAATTTAGATTAAAATAATTGAAAAATTGTGTAATTGCGGCAATGCAATTCTGTTGCAATTAATACTAGTGTGAAGTTCTCATAAAATATAAAAAAAAGTTACAACAATGCAGGACTTTCATGAAATAAAAATGGCTTTGAAAATGATTGTTGAATAAGTTAATGTAAAGTTACATGACATATTTAAAAAATAACAGTTAATGAATCAGTGTCTAGAGTCTATAGACAGAAAAATTATAAAATTCCTTCTGGACTAGAAAATCCTTTCGTACAACCTTATATATTTTGGTACTACGCAGCAAGTATCTACAGAGATTAAAATTACTCTTAAGATTTGTTTTATTACTTACACATTTGATTTTCCAAGATTTTTCACAAGTAGGTGTATTCAATTGTCACTATGGAGAAAACATGAATGTTTGCAACCAACTTTCCGGACAAACGCTAAGATAAAAACGCAACATTTATTCTTCATAATTGTCTGCACTCGAGCATGGAAACTTTAACTTTCTCATTCGAAAGCCCTGATAAACTCTACGTGTCATAAAATAAAATGTAGCTATGAATAAAACTTAAAATTTATCACTTAATGAAAGTAATATCTATCTTTAGAAGAATGAAGATTTGAGGGAGAAAAAAAACATTAAATTGTTCGTGATACAAATGAAAGTTAAGTGGTGACTTTGTAGCTATCTCTATACCAATTTATATCTCACTATATATACATATAATATACTTTATATCCTCACTATATATACTTTAATATAAATTATAGTTTATTAAAGTCTTTGAAATCAAAATATGTTTGTTGTTCGTTAGCTATATCTAGAAAATTTTTTAATTAATTGGGCAAAAAGACAATAATTATTAATATAATCAATTAAAGTACCAGTTTAATTAATAAACTGTTATGCTATAGAAACACAAATATAATTCCTTAGTAGTTTTACGCAAGGATAAGAAGTAATATTTATACATTTCTGCTTTACTTATTTTTTGGAAGCTTGTACCCTACTATTTACTATATTTTGCAAGTGCAAAAGGAAAAACAGTCTCATTTAACTATAAAATTTGGTATACATTTTTAGCATTTCTTATGCGTTTTTTTTATGTTTATATCTGAGAGTAACGGGGAATCTGAAGATCCGGTTAAATTTTCCAAAGAGTAATGCGAGGAATATTTATATACAGGATGACAATATTGACTCAAAGGAGCAAACTTCCTCATTTACATTACACAGATTTTTTCATTGCCTTCAAATAGAAACTAGGCCCCCTTTTCTGTATATTCCGAGGTCAAGAGACTTTGATACTAGAGCTTGCGTTAAAGGTACAGTTATGTCTCATTTAAATAGGATAGAATGCTCTGATTGGTCTATGTCGTCATATATAAACTTTTTTTTATGCTGGATTTTCTTACAAATTCATCACGTTTTTCCATAGTTACACCAGTTCAGAGCATTATAACAAGATATTTGTCGTTGAAAATTGTTACTTCCTTTCTTTTTTTGAGGAAACTATGAACAGAAGTAAAGTACTGAGTAATTTTCAAATATGCACTGTCATCTGGGCATTATATTTTGTACATAATTGTACTTGTTTTGAGAGAAATGAAACTTTAACAGAGGATGATCGGAATTCTACAGCAGGTAGAACTGGAAGAGGTAAGTAATATAATTATTTATATAGTATTATTTTCAAGTTATTCAACCTAGTCGACCAATGTAATTGAAAATCTCTAATGTAATAATATCACTTCGGTATTACTTATTCCCATATCTTTAAAATAGAGACTTAAAATTATCTTAATTGTATAACACATATAAGAATGTATATTAATTCTTATGGGAACGAAAGATAATCATATGAAATTGATAATAGTAATATGTAAAATTTATAGAAGAAAGAGATTTTACAAAAATGTAAGATGCATAATGAATGCATTTTATTTAATACTCTTATGCGAAACAAATAGAAAACTAATATCTAGTTCAAATATATATGTTCATAGAAAAGATTGTTGATTTTGATCAATGCAAATTAGGTAAATGGCTTGTTTTATATGAAATCAAAACAATACTGTGCAGTTCATTAGAAAATTATCAAAGTATATCTGAATAGAATAAAAATAGGTAATTTGAGTCTAGTAAATATAAGCAAAGTTGAAAAAATGAAATGTAGAATTAAATGTTAAGGAACTTAACAGCGTTACAAATAAAACGTAACTTATTTGGAAACTTCACAGCATATTGCTTAAAAATTACTTAAAAAATAACTATACAAAATAATAATGGGCTTCTTTATAAGTTTAGGAGTCAGATTTACTAGATTTTAATGTCAAGCAAAAACCATTTAGAAAGCAAAATGATGTTCCTCAAATTATACTTTCACATGATATTGAATTTTTTCTACAATAAACTTTTATGCTTTTTAAACTTTTAATTTTCAAATGAAAAACAATATTGTCTTTTGATTTAATTAAGTAAAACTTAATTAATTTAATTTATTCTAATTAGAAGAAATAATTTGTAAGTACAATATACTTTACAAAAGCAAAATAATAACTGTTTTATCAGAATTGTGTAATTTTTTTCAGTGTCAATTTTTCAATTTATGTCTCAGTTATCAAGTACGGACAACTGCAAAACTTCTTCTGGTTTAATGGGTACATGTTTATCAGCTCAAGATTGCATTAAAAGAGGAGGAAGAGGAGTTGAAACGTGCGCTTGGGGTCTTGGAATGTGTTGTGTTTGTAAGTACTGTGCTGTTCTTTTAACATTGTTTCTCATTTCCTTCGTCATATTTATTTACTAGTTTGAATATCAAATATATCTTCGAATTATGTTTTGCACTATACATTTTTACTTAAATAGGGAATTTAGTTACCCGTCTATTTCTAGCCTTCAAGTCCAAAAGACATATGAGCATTTTACTCGCAGAAATTGATAACTCTGCATCTATGTAGCATGAACGTTTCGGAGGATGTCATTTCAAGTAGCGGCATTATCATTTAACTTTGGTTCGAAACCTGCAGGTTTTGTTTTAAAATGCATTTTAAAATACATCCCAAATCATTTCCGATAGCTCATTATATAGCTGCAGTGTGATGCAAAAATGAAAGTATAAAATACAGAACGATCACTCACTTACTGTTAAAAACTTCTTTCCATCATGTTCCTAGTAAATTTTATATTTAATTTCAGTTTTCTTGAAATTTATTATCTTTAATAATTCATGAGACTAAATATTTGTCACTCCATTTATATTTTATAGAATATATTAAGTTAAATTAAAAAAAATGTCAATACTACATACTCTAAATGTTAAATTATATTTTATTTTATTGTAAATTAATAATGAATTTTTAGCTAAAATTTTCAATGAATATTTTCTTTAAATTATTTTATCTTAATTGAATACATATAAAATAAAATAAATGCAATAAAATATTTTTTTTTCAGATTATTAACTAATAATTGAAATGCTGCATTTTTTTACAGACGCATCATCATGTGGAACCACATCAGCAGCTAACATGACTTATTTTACAAGTCCAGGATATCCTAACACATGGGTCAGTAATAGTGGAGTTTGCAGCTTTACAATTAGACCCAAATTGTTTTCTAGAATTTGCCAATTGAAACTAGATTTCGAAGAGTTCTATATCACTGGTCCTACTTCTGGTATGTGTTCAACGGACTTATTCGCTGTAAATGGACAAGATCTGAACAACTTTGTTCCTGTGATCTGTGGACAAAATACAGGACAACATAGTATGTTTTAAAGTTTTATGTTTTTTATACGTATCTAAGTATTAAGTGCTATACATAGCAGATAAACCACCTATATTTTTACACATTTTACATTAAAAAGTAAAACTTTGCTATAACTGAAGTTTTCCTCATTAAGTGTAAATTGCACAGGAGAAACCAGAAATTATGTTTAAAATATATATTTTCGCCATAGTTTTGTCTTTTATTTCATTTTCTTATAATACTTAAAACAAAGAATAACCTACGCTTTGCTTACTTTACTGTTTGTCACATTTTAGACCATTTATTAAACATGAGGTTAAACTACTGAAAGACATTAGGATTCTGAATCACTCTACATACCCTTGATGAGAATCGAATCCACGAATTATTGAAATGAAAGCTAGAATACTATCCATTCAGCTGCCGATTTGGTATAATAATCTTGAGTAAGGCAGTTAATGATTTTGTTTTGGATACAAGAAAAGCGGAGAGAACGTAGAAATAAAGTAACTCAAGATAAATATGATATTTTAAGGAGAGAATCAAATGCATCTCTATAACAATGCTTATAAAAAGAACTCTACAGTTTAGGAATGTAATTTAGCATTTCGTCTGAGTAATAATTAATATATGTGCAAAGAAGAGAATATAAACATTTTCTTCTAATTTTTGCGTATCATAAAAATATTAACATAAACATAAAATAGAAATTACTAATACTTAAAAAAATGTAGCCCATCATCTATTTTATTTATTTTTAATTGAGTACAAAAATGAATATATGTGTATAGATATAACTTTGGCTATGTTATATTTTTCATAAAGAATATGCTAATAAAACATAAAAAATATATAAAATTGACATTTAGAAATTAAATATAAAGCTTAAGAAACCCTGTATTTTTTTTTATAAATAACAATTTTTGTTAAAGCAAATGGATATATTTCAAGAACTTGATCTTATTAAACTTGTCATTAAAATTACTTCAGGATAAATTTTAAGGCAAATTAAAAAATAGAAAATTAACTAAGAGCCTTTAAAACTTGTGATAACAAATATTACAATTCGAGTTTTTATTACATTAATATATTTCAAGAGACTAGTTTATTTAATTAATTTATAAGTTTTGAACACAAATACATTTTTAAAATGATACATAAGTTTAGTTTTCTTGAAGAAATGTAGTTTTTCAAGTAAACTAAACCTTTCACAAGCACTCATCAAGGTGTCACTGAAGTAATACTGTAAAATTAATACTTAGCTTGTGAGAAAAGTTTATTTTTAATATTGCTTTGACTTGGAAAATTGTCTGTCAATAAAAACTGTAGTGAATACGCTAAAAATAGATAAATAGAAATCGAAATAGGTGGATATAAAAATAAAATTTCTATGTACAACCAAATACGACAATTTTGTATACTTATTTTGGGCTCAAAAATTATTATAATTCGAACAAAGCCTTGTTTTATCTTAAATCTTAATAGTTAAATTTGCTCTGTTTTTCTGAGGTATTTTGCAGAGCTTTTCATTAAATTTTAATTTTTCATTTCATTTATAAGTTCAAACCAATTTAGCAAAATTTTAAGGAGTTATATATAGCTTGTTTGATATGGAGTGTTTACATATTCTTCATTTATGTAAAAAAGTATATAATGACATAAATATAATTTATTTAAAATATGCTAAAAATTAAGAATATATGGCATTAAATTATTTTTGTGTGAAATAAAGATGTATTTTTTTTATTTGTAACAAACACTGATGCTATTAAATTTTGCCTTCAAATATATGCATAAAACTGAAGAGACATAATGAATTGTGATTTATTTCTTTTGTGTATTAAATACTTGTTAAGAATTAGTTTTTGAAATTTAAGACAGAAATATCGTACTCAGGAACAAATATGTTACATTTATCTATAGTAGTTACTTGTGAAATAATTTTTTGATAAGAATTAAAATTCAATTTAAAATGTTTTTTTGGTTAGATATTAAATAATTTTTAAATATTTAGAAAGATACTGTACTTATTGTTTGTGTTAAAAGGAAATATTTTTATCAATTTGTTTATTACAAGTAATTTTGTATCATTGTTTGATAATTTCTGTACTGATAAAATAACAACAATTTTATAAATTATATTATTACATTATTATTCCATTAAACAAAGATCGCTATATGTATGCCAAAATATTTTATCGATAATTTATCCTTAAAAGAGGTAACTTGCAAAACATATAAATAAATACATTTCTATGCAAATGAGAAATGATTACCTAATATTTCTAGTACAAAATATATACTAAATCTTTCTCATATAAAAATAATTGATTGTAAATATGTTTTTGCAAGTTAAATTTATTTTTTAATTTAGAGAATGTTCATCAAAATTTCAATATATTATTCATTTGAAATTCAATTACAAACGGAAACAAATTATATAATATTTTCCTTTCAAAATAAAATTTTCAGTAATTGAATACTAAGATGTTTATGTTAAAAAAAAAAAAAAAAAAAAAAAAAAAAAAAACATGATTAAGAGAAAGTATCAAAAATAAAATAAAGTTTTAGTTCAGACTTAACACATGACTATTGAGTATGTATTCAGTACAACACAATTTTCTAAAAATGAGTATTTAATTCATTGCTACATAACTATTAAATAAATCGAAAGAAATGTAATTTAAAAAACCTACTTGCCTTTATTTCTAGCAACAATTGCATAAAAAAGCTAAATTAAATTTACTCCTTCCACTCTATAAGTGCTTTGCGAAGGATCTGACCCCGTATCTAAAATAGGTACACATTTTTCCCCCAAAGAAGTTGCTATGCAGTTCTACTTAGATTTGCACAATAACCTGTTTCTGGGACATAAAATATTTAATATGAAATGGTGTCGACTGAAATACCCGAATTACCCTCCATTGGAGTTTTCGTTGCTATCTCAACCGGAATTAGTTTCACTCTTACTGAAAGTTAATTTTAGAACAGTATTTTATCTTAATTAGTACGAAAAATATAATACTTTCTTAATTAAGAACAATTTAATAGTGCTCTATAAATCTGCAACTGTTCACATGATATTAATTTGATATACAGTTAAATATTAATTTGATATACAGTTAAAACTGTTATTTTTCCTTACTTCTTACAGTATACACAAATATTTTTTACTCGCAAACTGCATAAATATGTATTTGAATATATAATACATATGTTTATGTGTATATATTCATACATATGCATATTACAATATGTATCTATATGTTTATTGATATATACGTATAAAAATGATAAGAAGTATAAAATTTGAAGAATTTTTTCACATTTCAAACATAACCTCAAATAATCGTTGACCAAAACAACTACAACTACTAATTTATACAGTATTCATTTAATTTATCAATTTTATTATCAGATTAAATTTTAATTAGCTTGGAATTTTATAAGTAATTTGTATTCGGAAAGATGCATGAAATGAATGTACTTAGCAGTATAAATAATATAAATTATGACAGAAAGCACAGATTTAATAAAAAAAAAATCCGGATTTCATTAATTAATTAAAATAATAGTTTCAATTTTCTAAAAATAAATATTTTAACTTTCTAGTTATTCTAATATCATAAAACCTAGAACTCTAGTCTTAGAAGAGACTGGAGTTCTAGGTTTTATGATATTAGAATAGCTAGGACACCCGTACATCTTATCACGGATGATGGCGTGTTATGCTCTAGTTATGGCTTCAATTACTTACACTGGAACAAAATCCGTAGACCACAAAACACGTTATTAGTTACGTTAGAAAATGATGTGACGTTTTCACTAAAGTTATTAGCAAGAGACTGTCATTAACAAGTAACTGTTCGCAGACAATGTAAATGTGGTAAAACGATTGATTTTTGTACTCCCGGGAATAATTTATAAAACTAGACTTTTCTTTCTGATTTTTCTGTCACATGAAACATTATGATAAATATTTGGCTAAGAAAGAACGTTAAAAGATTCTCTTTAATCTTTCACAAGCAGTGACTGTACAGAAAATGTTAAAAATTATTCTTTTTGATTTTTGCTTCGAATGTGATTTAAGTCTATATAAGAAAATTGTCGTTCAAGTACTTAGATATTAAAAAAAATTAAATTAAGCAATAAATTGAGTTTAAGTTTAAATGTTAACAATAATGAGATAATTAGAGTAACTAATAATATTAACGCTCACACATCTCTCTCTTCTTTACTTTAGTTATTACACAAACCAAATAATGCGAAGTTTTCTTTATCCTTAGTGTATTTGCAAGTCAGCAGCAGTACAGGACCATTTCGATTTACTGTAACTACTTCTGGAGAAAGTGAAAAGAGAAAATGGCGAATCCGTATTAGTCAAATTCCATGTGGTAGTGACGCTTTAGGTAAGTTAATGAATTAGCTTTTTAAAAGTAGTTATAAATATCTTTTCTAAAACAAAAGATCTTTTTTTTTAATCAGTTGTTGCTAGTTGCTATTTTTACTACAACAATTTCTATTTCTATAAAAACATATAAAACGCCTTAGCATAACATATACTTATTGTTTATTGGTATTATAAGTAAGTTTTTGAAATGTAAGAACAGAAATTTTGATACAGGGGGTAAAAAAGCGACATACGCCACAAGTAAAAACTTGAACTTAATTATTTTATGACTATTATATACAGAATGCAGTGGGTATAATTCACAGCTCTCACTTGCACAATCGATTGGTTATTTCTAATCTTTCAATTATAAAATATTTAGAAACTAGGTATACAATTATTTTATAATATATTTAAAATGAAATATTAATTTTGCAAAAAAAATATGAAATTTATCTTTTTCTGTGCAGTTTTTCATTTTTTTACAGTATTTACAAAATTTCAGGCGTCTTTTAACATTATAATAATGTGAGGAATTAAAATTTTTCGCAATAATATATTGGCAGAGATGATAATATCGGCAGAAATGGAAATATTAGATTTTAAAATTTAAACTAACTTTTCGAAAGTGTTTTCAAAGCTAATAATGACTTATAGAAATGAAAATAAAAAGGAAATGCCCTTTTATTAGGAATTTTCAGTGTTGGAATTTGAATTCCATTGATTAAAGGCGTCATAGAGTTCATTCTCTTAAAATGAAAACTGATTAAGAAGAATCGTTAAAATAACAGCGAAAAAATACAAATAACACATTGTATAATATTTTCGATATATATATATATTAGCATATATTTCAGTAACAGTTAATACATAGAGCAAAACCCCTTAATGTGATTATTTTAAAATGTTTATTTGAGAAGAATATTAATATATATATATATATATATATATATATATATATATATATATATATATATATATATATATATATATATATATATATCCTTCTCACACAAATAAACATATTAAAAGACTCACATTAAGGGGTTTTGCTCTATGTATTAACTGTTACTGCAATATATGCTAAAATGTAAAAATATAAAGGAATAATAATTGAATTAAATATTGCAAAAATCACGAATATTTTATTAAAATTTTAATTTTGAAAATATTTCTCGAATTGATCACCTTATTTCTATACAAGTTAAACAGAAATTACAATAATTTATTTTACAAACTTTATTAAAATTGCAAAAATGTAGTATAAATTTTGTAATTTTTATGGTTAGAAAACTTATATGATTAGGTTATTTAGAAAATTTGTATACCATTTATAAGTTTACTTATCTTAAGTTAGTGCCGGTAAAAGTAGTTTATTTTTGATTTGTAAAAAAATAAAATAAAATAAAAAATAAAAATAAAAAAAAACATTACCAATAAAAAGAAAAACAGAGTTGATTTAATAAAATAAAGTCTATTTTTAATAAGTTAGATTAAAAAGAGATTTTATTTTATTAAACTATTAGATATCAATACTTTTATATTGAGATATGTTAGAGCTATTTATAAAATACAAATAATATTATCAAAGTTGGTGGCTTTAACTATGCCTATTAGAATTATGTTATAAAATTTGTATTTTTAATCTCATACTCAGCAAATACAAGCCTATCGGCATCCTGATGGGCCGATCTTGACAGTGTCGGGTAAGAGTCGTCATTGGCAAGTTTATTTCGTAATGATAACGGTTCCATATAAGCAAACAACATCAAAACATTGTATTGTAGTGTTATCAGAAACAAATATTTTTCCTAATGCGGCTAACTGCCGAAAAATTGTGAATGTCGTCTGCGATATATGTCTGATACATGCTTTCAAATTCTTGGCCGAATATCATATGTGATATCGGTTCTATTGCCAAATTGTTAAAGTTAGTGGCCCCATCAAATTTTCTCTGAATTCAAGACCCTATTGTTAAAAATGCAACAATAGCAAAAGAAATTAGAAATTACAGTTATTAAAATTATTTGATATATTAGAGCTTTTTGTTTTAATATTACATTTAATATTCCCAATGATTATTAATAAAATTGTTTTTTTGATGCTATTGTGAAATAGTTATTTATATAACATAATATTTAAATAATTTATATTTAATTTTTTAATGAACATATATTTTGAATGAAAAACAACTTATTTCAGTATAAATAATAAATTTATGATCTATTCAACAGTTACATTAAGAAAACTTATTTCCCAACTGTAAAAAAATATTTTAGGGGTCGTGGTAACTTAGTGGTTAGGGCATCGGCTTTCTGTCCAGAAGGGCGGGGTTCGATTCCTAATGCCGCCAAAGACCCACCGAGTACATGCGATATACGTGCTCGTTAAATCTGGGGAATCGAAAGTCCTGTGGTCGGTCGTTGAGCAGTTACCATGGGTGTAATGGCCTGGAGAAAATTTCTTCCCCCTTCAAATTATTGTCAAAATTGAGGGAGTGGATCCTCTGGTGGTGTCATCTATTGGAGAAGTTTAGAGAAAAGGCATACTTTCACCTTCGTGGTGCTCTGATTAAATGAAAGACACTCCTTACTGATTTGAATTCGGTTAGCCAATGACATAGCAAGCTTGGATTATCCAAGTGTCATAAATAACAACCACAACAACGAAAAATATTTTAAGTATACATTTTAGTTCTATTAAAAATAGTTTTTGATATCGATTAAAATATGTAAATTCAACAGCTTTCTCATATGTATAAACACTTCTGAATGTGTTAAAATTTTGATTTCAGTTAAACAGGGATATAATCGAACATATTTGAAATATAACAACTAATATTTAAAAACCAATACAAATTTTTTGTTTTCAATTGTTAATAATATTAAGGTAGTAAGCGAAACTTCTTTTTGAGGATTTTTTCTGTAATGCATGAAATAGCTATTTTAGACGAAATTCTAATTACAACACGGATAAACAGCGTAAGTAATGCTGCAATTTGAACAAAAATTTTATCAAACAAATATTGCAAACATACGACAATCGTGAATTAAAAAAGTAAATAATTTTTATTTAGTGACTTGCGGTCGGTCATTTAACACTGGACCATTTATCGAAAGCATTCGGTCCACATAGGGAATAACATTGGTAAAATATAGGGTAAGCAGTCATGTTGGTTTTATCGATACTATACTTTGGGCCTAGATTTGCCCCGAGCAGTAGTGGTAGCTCCAATATCACTCGTATCGACAAACCGATTTAGGCCCTTATTGTAACCGGCTTCGCTGTGTTTGTTGCCTAGTTTTCTATTCAGTAAATCATTTTAAAAGAAATTTTAAATTGTGGAAAATACGATATACGGAGAGAGAAACTGAAAAATATAAAATTTTACGTTTCATATATTTCGGTAATATTTTCAAATTATTATCAATTTACCATAAATGCCCTTAACAGATACTAGAAAAGCCTAATAAATCATTGCATAAATAGAAAACAGAATTCTGTGATAAAAAAGGAATTGTATTTCCTAGAAATTTATTTTAATGTGAAACGAATATGTCAGTAAGTCTCTTTTAGGAGAATGCGCATATTAACAGCCCATTTTTCTCCACAGGACAGAAGAAGAAAGATTATTTATGTGGATTATATTATGTATGTAGTTAAAAGATTATTTATGTGGATTATATTATGTATGTAGTTAAAAGATTATTTATGTGGAATGTTACCAAACCATAATAATGATACGCTGTTATGATTGTACTAGTCAATGATTTAAATAATGAAAAGGATTTCATCGGTTTTATCGCATCACTATGAGGGAAGATTGGAAAATTGTACACATGATACTGAAGGATCTAAAAGGAACATCAGGAATTACACCAATTTAGAGGTACTGGTTGTAGAGATAGCCTTTATATACTTTTATATACATTCTTTGCATTATAGCCTTTACATACATTGCGCGTACTGGGAATGATCTGCATCATCATGAACGACCCCATTTAAATCTGGCCTGCATGGCAAAGCATTTCATAGCTTTTGTGTTACATATTACATGCCCTTCAAGAAATATTATGATTTCGGATGGTATTGGATTTTAATCGCTCTCACATTCAAATACTATTTCTAGTTAATTATGCATAAAGTTCTATACCCTAGAAGTTTTCGAATTAGTTCTCTTTGCTTTGCTTTCTTAACTTGCATGTTTTTCTATTGTTCCAGGACACACATCCAAAAAAGTGGCATCCAAGTTCAACTATTTTATTTAGCCAGTCAAACTGAATTTCTATCTTGACCATCCCGATTTGACAATGATAAAACACATTTCTGGTTAATAAATGATAAGCAATTGATTCAACAGACATAAATTTGTCTCCTTTAGCTCAACGTATTGACATACCTTACGAAAACATTTAAATTTTCCTCGAAGCGGATTACTACTATTATAGCAATAATTATGTAAGGTAATACAAAGTATACTGTGATTTTCATAGTCTTCAACTCAAAGGTGGCTGCTTTTCAATTATTTCATCTTTGATAATCTTATTTTGATTGACAAATAATCATATATTAAGACAAGTAGTATTTTTTGCTGCATAACTAAACTAATTCTTGTTTTTCCGAGAAGTTTTTAATACTTTTTAAAAAATATTAACTTTAAAAATTTAAAAAACTAAGTTACAATATATCTTGCACAAATATAATAATACAATGCAACTTTTTTTACAGCTCCTTCTCATTGTCTTCAATACCATACTGGAGCTGTTGGAACATTCCAATCATTTAACTATGGCAATATGGAGTCCAGCGAAGATACTTATTTCGTGAACATGAACTATGCCATCTGCATTCGAAAAGAAGCTGCAATGTGTGGTGCAATATTTAAACCAGACGGAGGGTTTAACGTTGATGTTTGGACTTCTACAAATCCACCTGAAGTTTGCATGGGGGATTATTTAAGCTTTGGTACAGAAAGAAAGTGTGGATATTATCCTGATGGAAAACTTAATGCTACGAAACTAGGTTAGAACTTAAAATTCATAGCTATTTTAAAAAGTTGTAAATCAAATAATTTATTTTGTTGTCATACAATTTGAGTGAAATTAATTTTAGAAGTTCTGAGTAACTGGTGTAAAATTTTATTATAATAATTATAATAATCACGTTATAAAAGAATAGATTGTAATTTGCTTTTAAGGAGTAAAAATATTTGGAGAAATTATTTTCTTTTTAAGTATGATGTAAATAAATTAATAAATTTTCCTTTTCTAATTATTGCATTAAAAATAGAGTACATGATTAATTAATTTTTATATATGTTTTAATTTTAGAAAAAAGTCAAGTTCATAAAAAATTTATATATATATATATATATATATATATATATATATATATATATATATATATATATATATATATATATATATATATATATATATATATATATATATATATATATATAAGAATTATTAAAATTAAAGATTAATATTTTTTAATTAGAATCAATTTTATTTTATAATACCTAAATTACATTTTTTAACTTTTACTTAATCTAAATGAAAAATCCATATAATGATGCCTAAAGAATTTTTTTTAATAGATTGAAATGCAAATTTCGAAATCCTCTAAATTAAGGGTAAATTGTATTTAAAATATTCCTTTTACATTTGGCAATGTTTCAAAAAAATTAAAAATTTATAATTGTTTTTAAAAATTTATTCATTAATATAAATTAAGAGAATGATTATATAATACTATAATTATTTCAATGCAAAACTCACAGTTTATTTTTTTGCTTAAAATAATTTTATATGTATATATATATATATATATATATATATATATATATATAATAAACACGTAATTGAACAAATTTTATGCATATATAAGTGTTTTAAATATGATCTATAATTTCATAATTTTTTTTGTTACAAGCAAATTAAACGTTTGATACTGGGTTGGTTTAAAAATTAAATACTTAAATGTCTCTATTATTAGTTCAAGGTTGTAAAAAAAACAGTGATATATGTTTTCTTTATAAAAGGACTTGGCTCAGATCTTTTCCATCAGAAACTGTAAGTTACGACTACTAATTTCCTATTGCTACTTCTAAAAGGTTTGGTTAGAATTTATTGATTTTGAAATAAAGTGTTTGTGATACATAACTAAGGTTCCATATATTATGATTATTCCTATTTTATTGATTAACATAAAAAAAATAGTTATTTCGTTAAAAAATAATCTCAGTGGAAATATATTATAAAAAAGTGTCCTGTTTCATTAATGAAATGCTCTCTAATTTATATATTTGCCTGCAATGATCTAATTTTTTAGAAATGCTAAACTTTTTCTTATAATAATGAGATTTATATTTTTTTATTGTAGTTCTCTTAAAATTATAGATATCATTGCTTAAAATTAGTCTAAAATGCTATAATGGTAGATAATATTAAATGTGCGTTTTTGATGTATCGAGACACAGTAATAAAAGAATATTTTTTAAAAGTTATTAATACATTTGTTTATGGCTTTTTAAAATTAATTATCATTGCATATGTTTTGGATATTTGTTTTAACAGTAATTTAATCAATTAAAATATTTCATTATTTATAATGTGAAAGCAAAATTCTCAATTGGTAGCAATGTTAAAATCAGAATTTTTAACTTACAAACAATGTGTTATATAGGTATATATAATAAATTATACCAATATTATATATATATTTTAGTAAAACTTACATAGCTGGTTAAGGGAATCAATAAAATTTTTGTGTTGTTTAGATAATTTGATATATCTTTATATTTATTGCAATGTGCTTTAATGCTTAAAATTGGGCAAATTTTCATATTTGTTTGATTACTTTCAGCTTTTGTTGAAACAAATTTTAATGGAATTTGTCATCAACAAAGTTTGAATCAATAAAAAAATAACATAAGCATTCCAATGTTACAATAATTATTCACTATCCCAAGTTGCCTCATCTAAATAGGAGTGTATGAAAGAGTGGTGTCAAAATTACTAAAAATTGAACTAAAAAAATTATAGTCCGCTCTTGCAGATAGACATTTTGAAAAACAGCCAGCTTATGAGTTTCTTATGAGCAATTGGTCCCTCTCATTCAGTAATATACATATGAAATCTTGGATGCTTCTCAGAAAGGAATTCCAAGTTTCCAGCAAGGGATTCAGGATTCCAAGTTTTATTGCACTTCCCAGAGCGTTCCAGATTTGCTGACTTATTCATTTAACTTCAAAATCCAATCTGTAAATTTTTTCACTTTTACAAAAATTATGTACCGAATAAGCTATATATAGCTTCCAGACTATCAAAATTCTGATTCCATAATAGTGTATTTTCACAGATATTATTGGATAGATAGAGGGTACTTGATTTTCTCCGTGTAAGAGTTCGTCGAGAATTAATGGTTAGGTTGAATAGGGATTTAACAGTGTTAAAAATAATCATTCATAAATCCATGTTGCAATCTCCGATATCCGCTTCATGCTAAATGGACTTTCCTGCTTGCAGAAATGAGGGAGATGCAAACATTCCATTCTCATGAAGCCTTCAGGAAACAGATGCCTATAAATTTTGGTTTTCAGTAGAAACTTAGAAGTCAGGAGAGAGCAGAAAATCTGCATCATGCCTATTGTTCCTTATTGCAATATACAAATATTAAAAGTCTGTAGCTGTCTTGACTTTTGAACAATCTTTCCCCGGCTTTTCTCGTTGAATTCAATATCCCGAAACTATTTCCATAAATCGGATGTAGCTGTTTACATTGGGTTCTCAACAAATTTTGATTAAAGATTGCCTGTCAGAAATCTTCCCATGATTTTTCATATTATTCATCACTTAAGTGTCTGTACTTCTAATTTTTATGGTTGAATTTGATCATTGCTGCAAAATACAGAAAATTATAGAAATTTGGTTTTTAAAAAATTTAGCTTGAATAGATTTTATTTAGTACGAAAATAAGACTGTTTTTTTCTATAACCTCATCACAAATATAAATACTCTCATATATTTGTATTTGACACACAAGATTAATTTCTTTGATCAAAGCAGTAATTTTAAACTTCATACTTTTCATTAAATTTGATAAATATAGACAATTTTTTTAATCCTGATCATAAAGATAGTATTTTAGAAAGGGAAACCATTTGAAAGGAATATTGTAGCAAAGAATGTCATTACGTTTAATTATTTGAAACTTTTTTTACATTTATTTCTTAACAAAATTGGGAAAAGAATGTATTAGAAATAATTTATAAAAATGTCTTGTTTCATTAGTATTTAAATGTGAAAAAAAGAGTTTTAAATTTCTAAATAAACTATAATTTTAATAAACACACTTAAGAAAAGAAATTTATTGAAATTTGCTATACTGGTGTCTGGAGCTATTTCATTAAAATAATATCAAATAAACTATCTTCAGAAGCTCTTTTTTTATTTATTGCATAAATAGGAAATTAACATTTATTCCTCGGGATAACTCAATAGAAATTTCATGGAATTAGAAGTCTTGGTAGCAATAAAGTTTTTGAACTTTATGTTCCCACATTATGTCTAATTTTTTTTAAAGAAGCATATTTAAAAGTACATGATTGACTGTAATAAAAACATTTGAAGAAAAGTTACTTTATATTCATATATATGAATACATACATACATACATACATACATACATACATACATACATACATATATATATATATATATATATATATATATATATATATATATATATATATGTATATATATATGTGTATATATATATATAAATATGTATGTATATATGTATATATATATGTATATGTATATATATATATATACCCAAGTGATAAAAAATTGATACAATGACCTAACATCATGTAGAGTTTCTGCCGATGCTTAGAGGTTGCTAAATACAACCGGAAATAGACTTCTTTAATATTTGAAGTCACACCATAAATCTCAAGGTAATTTACAAAATCATAGAAATGGAAGATAGTGGAGATCCTTTTTGAATGTCAACTTGCAAGGCATCTAGATATGTTTAATAATTTTCTTGTCTGAGGATTTAGATGCCCAGTGTAATTGTTTAAAATCAGAAGAGTGGCCTTAGAGTCACTTGGAAATGGTTCTCGACGTGTGGAGTGCCGCATTTGCTTGGTGGAAATCTTCAAATATGACAAAATGCACAATGGATTTGAATGCCGCCAGTGATCAGGGAGGATGTCTGTTACATTCGTCTATAAATGTATCAGTGTTTCCATATCCAGCTAGATTCATAAGTCGCACACCATTACAAGAAGATCTACTAACCCTAATTATTCTTTGCTGACTTGTATGGTCCACATTTATGAAGTTTTCTTCCAACTATCGTAAGTCCAGTCACTCAATAGAATTTAAAACGAAGCTCGTCAGATAAGGTAATGTCCTTTTAGCTATTGACAGTCCAACGACAGTGTGTTAAGTTTGTCCAGGCAGTTCAGGCGAAGTGTAAAATTTGAGCTGTAACAACGGTGCACGTGTTGGCATTCAGCACCGAAAGCCCATATTAAGGAATCATTCGCAAGCTGACATCTGAACCATTTGCAAGCAGACAGTTGTTGTCGTCTCATCATTGAAAATCCACAGTAAATAGGACAAGGATTGTACCTTTTTTTCATTTAAGAATTCTTATCATTCATTTAGGATTCTGTTCTTTTAAGGTTTCTTTTTAGCCGCATCACTGTTTGAGATTTAATTTTTTTAAATAGTTGATATTATTTTTGATATTTTATACGCAGGCTTGTAAAAATTTGGTATGAAAAAATTCGAATTTTATCACTATCTTGGAATTGCTATTTCCCATCTCTCATACTTAAATATTTATAATCTGCCATTGTGGTAGCACTAACTGATCTAACAGCTCTGACAGGTGCCTATTGTCTTTCATAGGTGCAATTTACCGCATTGCGTCATTGAGTGATTGGATACCTCTATTACTAGCATAACCAATTAAAAAATTATTTGACACTTGAGATAATATATATTTCAGTTTATACGTTTGAAGACTAATTAAATATGTTTAATTTTAAGGAAATACTAGCTTGAGTCTTATAAAATGAGACAGTTTGATATATCTTTGATATTTCAGTTTAGTGGAATAATCTTAGATGGAAAGAAATTTTTCTGATAAATAATTTTTTAATATAAAAATATTGTGCTATATATTCTAATGTTTTATTATAATATTTCTCCAAATAAAATGTTATAAGCATAATTTAAAATGTGAATGATTTGAGATTATGAGTAATGGAGTTTTTGTATTTTTCTTATTTCTAGGATGTTATACAAAAAATTCAATTTTCAATTAATAGTAATACCCTTGACTTACAAAATTTCACTGAATACATTATGCTTAGATGTGAGATAGATAGGGAAAAATTTTTAATGAAAATTCGTTTTATAAAATTCAGCAATTTCTTTTTTTGGTTTGAAGTTTTAACAAGCAGTAGTTTATTTGTTTGTCACTCAACGGTCATTTTTTGCAAACGAGGGCTAATTAGACCGGGACCTACGGTTTAAAGTGGACTCCGAACCACTACCAACATCCATACCCAAGGTGGGATTCGAACCCACGAACTGTTGAACCGAATGCAAGAGCGCTAACCATTCGGCTGCCAGCTCGGCATAACAAGCAGCAGAGAAACCATAAAGTTTACGAATTACCCCCAACGCAATGTCAATTAAATCACACGAAATTAAATTCCTTTTATAAAAGAAATTCTTAATCAAAATCCTTTTTCACTTTTGAATCAGTTGTAATTATTTTTCAGTAAAATGAAAGCAAATGATTTTTCAAACATTATCTTCAGCTTTAGTTATATTCAAATTTTGAGAATGCAGCTCTTAAATAACAATGATATACGTCATCACTGTAAAAAAATCGCTCTGCTGTTCTCATATTTGTATAGATTTTCGCATTTCTTCTATAAAATTCTATTCTCATTATAAATAAATTATTTCCGTTGAATAAATGTAAATATTTCTAAAAAATATTTGTAAGAAATGAATAAAACATTCAAGTGAAAAATCATTGTATATTTAAGAAAAAGGTAAATTATAAGAAATTTTATTAAAAACAATTAGTAAATAAGTTCTATAAAAATTCCATTTTCTTCACAAGTACTTGAATGTTATAAAAATGAATAGCATTTTTGCGTAGAACACTTATAATTCCATCTTTTCTTCTGATCCTTTTTTTTCTGTAATAGAGAGACATTTCCTTTTTACCTAAAATCACTGAACTTTTTTAGGATTTTGAAGAGATTTTATCACTTACAAAATAACCAATAGTATTTCTCTTTCTTTATGCTTTTAAAGATATATGCAGCTTAAAAGGTTCAGTGTAGATCAAAGGTATAAATATTCATACCTTTGATATATAATATTCAAAATGAATCTGTAAAATTATATATCGAGCTAGAGATCGTATTTAGGAAAATCATTTTTCAAATTATGATGTCTTTTTCGGTAGGTAATTTGACAAATTTACAAATTTATTTTTTACAAAAAAATTTTTTACAAATTTATTTACAAAAAAATTTAAGTGCACTTAAAATTTTTAAACATTTTAAAATTATATTTTTCATGTACGTGAATCATCAGTGCAAAACAAAATTGAATTGGATACCATAAGTAAATTAATACACTTAGAAAAGTATTTTTAACAAGCTATTAAATTATTTTATATATATTAGCTATTAAATTATTTTATATATATATGTATGTGTATATATATATATATATATATATATATATATATATATATATATATATATATATATATGTGTATATATATGTATATGTGTATATATATATATATATATATATATATATATATATATATATATATATATATATATATATATATGTGTATATATATGTATATGTGTATATATATGTATATATATATATATATATATATATATATATATATATATATATATATATATAAATTTTAATCTTTCAAATTGAATGAAAAGTGGCTAAGATTATTATTCTGTATTCTTATAGGAAATTCTGGTCCCATGATAATCACTTTTGTCAGTGACAGTAAGCATCAAGATGATCCCAATCAGCCATTACGTCATGATTCAGGTTTTAACTTCAAGTATACCCAATACTCCTGCTCATCTGGCATGTAGACGTCAAAACTGAATGTAAAGGAATCGCAGCAGTAATGATATTTGAGTGTGAACATTTTAGATGAAAAACAAATGTCATTTAGATGATTGCATTACATACAAAATACTTACAATGTACAATATGAAAGCAATTGTTTGTAATAAAAATTAGATTTTGAATATAATTTGCTCTTTTCTTAGGTATTTAAAACATGGAGTACATAGATTGCACCACTTACACGTAATATGTCATTTTATTTAAAAATTTATTTTTAAATCTTATTGGCAAAATAGGATAGACTAAATGTCTATAAAAATATAGGATTATCAATGCTTGATTCATCTATTTATTTGTCTAGTGAAATATATTTGAAATTTTTTAAAATTGCTTCTTAGTAATATTTCTGAAAAGTAAGCTTTGTAAAATACAGGTAAAAAAATAAAATATGCATCAATTTTGCAACAGTTTTAAGGTTTGTAAAATAATTAAAGTATACAAAAAGTTTTTCATATAAAATTATAGTTTGTGCGTAAAGAGAGACCTTTGGCCTATCTCCGAAGATACGATTAAAATATATATCATAAAATTAACATTCCAAATCACCAAGTATTCCTTTGAGAACATCCCTTTCACCAGATAATGAGTAAATTATTTGTACTACAGTAACTTGTATATTCCAAGTTGTGATTATTCTGACAATCAACCAGTGGATCCGCATGAGTTTTGAGCAAAAGACAAACTGAAACCAACAGCATTATTTGCAGAATCAGTTGTGAAGGTTGCAATAAATGGCCCAGCTGTATTATCTGAAAAATAAAACAGTACAATCAGTAGTCTAGTTTATGTTAGTACTTGATTCTACATAGCTAAATTAATAAAACTTATTGCAAATATATGTATTTTATGCATTATATATATTTCTTTTTAATTTTTGATTAGATATTAACTCAAGTCTAAAAATTGCTTAGGCATATTTTTGCTACTGATAAGATATTTCTGAACAGTATGCGAATAGTTTATTCTGAATAGTTTACTCTGTATTCATATAAATTATTGTTTTACATGAAATATAAAGGAAAAATCTAAATTTTTCAAAAAGAATGGAGTTATTTTGATAAGGCATTTAAAGAATAGGGCTAAAAAAATTTAAGTGCACGTAAAATTTTTAAACATTTCAAAATTATATTTTTCATGTACGTGAATCATCAGTGCAAAACAAAATTGAATTGGATACCATAAGTAAATTAATACACACTTAGAAAAGTATTTTTATTATCTTATACTACATTATTATTATACTACATGTGCATTTATCCTACACTAATGAACCTGACTTTGAAAATGAGTGCACTTTTATTAATTTTTATATCAGCATTAACTTAAAAATAATTTTATTGTAATTTTAAGGCAAAGTCAAGTTGATATCTTGTAAAGTTTACAGGCACT
This sequence comes from Latrodectus elegans, assembly GCA_030067965.1. NCBI lineage: Eukaryota > Metazoa > Arthropoda > Arachnida > Araneae > Theridiidae > Latrodectus > Latrodectus elegans. The sequence goes on from CM057809.1 coordinate 64,724,239, forward strand.
TCAATCGGAAAATTGCATTTCAGTATGTATTTATTTTAGATAGCTCCTTGAAAATATTACCTGTCACGGGTGTATTGTTTGTAGGATTCCCGGGACCAGTTGAGGGGTTGAGTCTGGCGCCACAGTATCGATCCCCTCCTAACCTCAGGTAATCACTAGGGCACTCATAAATTCCTAAGCCAGCTTCCCCTCCTCCCACAGTCGGGGAATTGTTAGAATTTAAGTTTAACAAAATAAAACTCTCTATATTGTCTGCTGTGTATGTAATGGAACAACGTCCAATTTCTTTACGAAAGCAAATGGCATAATTGAGATTATTGAGGTATCCTCCACTTTGGACTGAAGTTTCTTCTCTCACATAATTGAAACTTGAGATTCGTCCATCCATGCCAGTGTAATACTGCAGGCAATTGGAAGGAGCTGAAAGGTAAAATAAAATTTAATAATTGCGGCGTAGCTAGAATCCTTTGTTTCCATTATAACTTATAATATAATGTGATGAGTGGGGCAATAATTTAATCTTATTCTTACCATAAAATAATAATACAGTATTTCTATGTAGTTCAAGAATTTACTTAAGGAATACGGTCAAACTTCGTAATTAAAGTCAACACTCACTAATAGAGTGTAAGCTAATTAAGAATTGAGATTTTAAAAAGAAGAGTGAAAAATTGCAAGTCAATATAGGTGTTTGAGTTTAACATATAAAAAAAGCATGATATTCTCTTATATTTTAATAGAAATAATAAAACATTTAATCACAAAACTTTACAAGGTCTTAAAAATAATAAAAACGCTAGTGTTGGTAAACCGGTTAAATATTCCTTAAGATTAAAAAGATAGAATATTTAGATTTAAGATAATATATATTCTGGAAAAAATGTCTTGTAATCATATTTTTTAAATGAACTAGTAATAAAATTTGATTATACAATAAAATAAGATAAAGTCTATAATTTAATTTATTTAGTATTTTATTCAAGAGATATTATATTTTCTGGAATATTAACTACTATTTAATTCAAGATTCCTAAAAGTAATTATCTATTAGAAACGAATTTTATCTAAAGCGTGGTAAATGAATAATTTGATTGAAAATTCCTTAAAAAATTAACATAGTCAAAACATACGATCTCTAATTTTACAAAACAAGTTTAATAATATCAACTAATTAAAAACATTCTAACTATAATACATTACATTTACAAACTATGCCTTATAATTTGTGGATAAAATATAAAGGATTTCATTCTCTGTTTAAAGTTATTAAATAATTTTAAAGACAGTATACAACAATATGCTTTAGAAAGTAAAAAATTAAAATGGAAAAATAGTGGAATCAGAACTTTAAAAATATATTATCTGAATGAAAATGTTAATTTTTTGTAAAGGAAGATTATTGATGAGCACAGTAAATTCTAAATATCTAAATTTTATTGAAACATGCCGGGTTAAATTAAAGGAAACAAGTACTTAAACAAGTATAAAGGAACTGAATGCATTTTATATTTGTTTTATACTTTGAAATGTAATTTTCTAAAAGCTTACAATTATATATCAGTAATTCTTAGAATTAATTTTATACATTGAATATATTATAATAAAATGTATTCAAACAATACAAATGGAGATTGAGATCCGCGTCTTTATTTCTAATTTTTTCTAAATCTAATTTTTGATATGTGTATGAAGTAAGACAAATAAAAGTGGTCTTATGTCTTACTTAAAAAATGCTTCAATACAAAACACAGTAATTTCTTATTCGAAACATAATTTATATGTACTGTTAACAATCTATCTGAAAGCGTTAAAAAAGATGATTTTTTTTTATCTTTCTTTAAGAAAAGTGCCGTCTTTAAAAACAACGTATTTCCATTCATTGCACGCTGAAAAATCGAGTTTTAAGGGAAAGAAGAAAAATTTATGATGTTTTTGTGCAGGTTTAGCTTTGGGTTCTATTCCTTCAGTCTCTTTTTTTTTCCTTTCACCCTGACAGTAATGTAGGGAGACGGTGGCTATTATCTTGTTGATATATAGAAGAAAGATAAACTCCGTCTACATTTCTGAAGATTCCACTTAGGCGCCCCAAAAATTGCAATTAACCTAGTGACCCCACCGGGAGAGCGACAACTTAGGACACTTAAATGTTCAGACGTATCAGCGCGTCTCTACGCCTCACTTCAACTTAAGACGCCTCAAGAGGTCAATATTGATTACCCTGAAAAGCGACATACGTGCATGTGTTCCGGAATAGATAATCAGATCCTTTGCATGTTCTCCACCCCAAGGGTGTATTTTTAGAGCAAAGGTAGACGTTCCTTGCTCAGATTGGATTTTTATTTTGAATCAATGCCCAGCGTGTATTTTAAGTTAATTGTGTCTACTCATTGGCGCGTGTTGGGTTATTTGCATAAATTAATCAGCAAATTAATTTACTTTGGAAGCGTTATACTTTCGAGTAGAAACAGTAAGGATGATTTTGAAAAAAATAAAATAAAATAAAAAGCATTTTTATGTGAATGTAACTATTTTCTTACACTAACGGATGTACAATTACTGTGTTTTTCCTTTATGATATACTAAAAAACAATTTATCGTAATAAATAGCGTGATTTTTCAATATAAAACAGGAGAGAATTTTATTCTGTTTTATACTGAAAAAATTTTTACAAGTATAAAAGGAAAAGATATTTTTCATATAAAAATTGACTGAAAGTTTTAAATCTAATAAAATGCCTTAAAAATCGATAATAAGATCGATTAAAAATCGATAATAAAATCGATAATAATATCGATTTATAATAGGTAGTTCTCATAAAAATAATTCTGGTTAAAGTAGTCTGTTAATTTTAGTTAAAAATATGATTTTTCATATACAATTTTGGGAACATTATGATCATTTTATAATGATTTTCAAAGATGAACTCATTAAACTTAAATTTTTTTTTCAGTTCTGTTGTAGTTTACACTGCTTTTAAGTATTTCACAAGCTTCTTTTTTAATTTAGCAAAGTTTTAACTTAAAGTTTACCTGATAAGATAGTCTATGTCTTATACAAACATAAAAAAATATACTTATAAACATAAAAAATTATTTAATTAAAAAATTATTATATCACGATTATGTTAAACCAGAAAAGCTGATACAAATCTTATTGTTGTAAAATGTTTAAAAAGGTGTTACATATTTATGATAATAATATTTTATAAATTTATTTTATACACACACATTTTACACAAAATGAATAAACATAACAATTTAACCTTTAGATGGATTTGAACATTCGATAAACGAAGATTTGATGTTCCATTTTCTCCGTCCAACTCCTTTCGTTGAGACTCTCAGCTGAACAGGTCCTATGCTGTTGTCAACGTCAATGTAAACTGAAATAGGAAAATAATATGTTTATTTTAAATAATGACAACAAATTGCAATAATAGTGTTGTTATAATTAATAAAGTTAAGTTTGTAATTTGAAATAATTAGAAAATCTAATGATAATTATTTTTAGGCACTTCTAAATAAAATACTAATTTTATTCAAAATTGTTTAAAATCTAAAGTAAATTTGTCCTTTTATTTTTAGCAAATATGTTTATTTGATTATAATAGCAAATGAACACATTTAACTTAACATTTTATTAAATAACTTGCGTAAAGCGTATTTTTCAGATCTTTCATTTGCTGGGCACAAAGAATGACCATCTAAATATTGTCTGACTTTGTTTTATAAGGGCGTTTTTATTTTGATACTGTGTAGCTGACAGAGCCTTACCACGTGAAATTACTATAAGACATCTGCTTTTTCGATGCAGATAGTTTTCTGGAAGAATTTTTCTAAGACAGATGGCTTCATTCACAAGGGAAAAAATCAGAAAAACTTCAAAGCAGTTCCCTCGATAAACTTATGTGCAGAACGCAAAAATTAAAAATGAATCTGTATATCTATATTTCGGTCTCTAGAATGAGATAAGCATTAAAGTTTATAAATGAATGTATGATAATTCATATGACATGATAAAAATGCTTAGCATTGGTGTTTCAAAGATGGAAAGAAATCACATGAAGCACAATGAACTCTCTAAATATTATATCAATCCATCTCAAGCTTACAAAGTTGTGCGCTTCTTAAGAGATAGTTCGGTTGGTTGGTAGGGTTTTGTGGCGCAAGGTCCAATTTTGGACAATCTTTGCCAAAGAAGATTGTTCGGAAGGTCCTTGTATGATTACTCCATTTCTCCTTTGAAAAAGCGAAATAAAAAATAAAAAAGCTGAGACATTGTTACCGAGTGAGAAATTTTGAGTTCTTATTGACACTAGAGGATATTTCAAATGCATTTGATAAGCTTACAATTTGGAAAAAGTGCAGATTAGTTGATAGTGATACGTCTACTTTCTGCACTCAAGATAATGATTATTTCTTTAGTTCAGTAAGTTACTTCAGAAAAAAGTGTGACATCAACAAGTCATAGAATGAGTATTCCGAGAGTTTATGTACAGCTATATCTGTTCATATCCTTATGACATGTTCCAGTACTCGCAATTTAGTTTTCAAGTAAAAGTATTTTTTCCAGTAAATTGTTTTCCATCCTAAAACACACACTGTATCGATATTTTTAAGCATTTTCATGTTGATCAGGATCTTTCATACCAAATAAATAGAATATATATATATACTCTGACTGTAAAAGAAAGAAAGAAAATTAATAATTCTAGTTCCTAACATATTTAAGCTTTCGTGAATATAATAAGGTCCAACTTTCTATTAAAATATCAATAGTTGGTTAGATTGGATATTTATCTCTTTTGATACCTATCTTGTTAATATTTTTTATTGGGTGAAAGCAATCATTTATCCTAATCTTCACTTAATTACATGTTGTTTTATTTTATACAAATACATACATAATACCACTACACATCATTTTTTTTTTAGATTTATTCATGCATAATATGAAATTAAACATTTGCTTTTTCTCTCGTATCCTATAGATCATGAAAAAATAAAATGATATCTATCTATCTATCTATCTATCTATCTATCTATCTATCTATCTATATATATATATATATATATATATATATATATATATATATATATATATATATATATATATATATATATATATATATCTATATATATATCTATCTATCTATCTATATATATATATATATATATATATATATATATATACACTGTTCAATAAGTTATGATAAGATATTTGAGTATACAGTTAACCAGAATAATTCGTAATTTCGAAGCAAAAGATTCAATTTATGATACAGAATTTAATGTTTCAAAAAAGCATTTAAATCAACAAATAATATTCAGAATATCAGGACAATCATGATTGGGAAAAGTACCAATTTTAATTTTAATTTTATTATTACACTTGTAAAAAGAAATGGTAAAAATCATTAAAAATAAACGCTAACCTTAAATCTTTTAATCTTAGTATCTCAATACTATTAGCAGTATTAATTATAACTATAAAACTTGATATTAAATAAAAAAAATTTTTATGTAAATGTGGTGTAAAATTTTTAACCATTACCATGTTGTCCCGCATTACGTCCACATAATACAGGTACTGGAGCATTAATATTGTTTCCGATAACTATAAATTTATCATCAAGGCAATCACCATCTGTAGGCTTTGCTATATCGAATTCTAAAAAGTCTAATCGTACTTGGCATATAGGAATTCTAGGTGGACGGTATAAAGTAAAAGTACACGTGGTGTCGGATGTTTCTTCAATCCCTTCAGGAAAACCAGGATTTACAAAATGGGTGGCATTTTGATTTGTAGCTGTTCCACAAGTTCTCTGAACTGAAAAGAAGACCATTAGAGACTGTTAGATTTGGTTAATTTTCAAAAACTAGAAAATTTCAGCAAATTTATAAAGGATGAAGAAAATGTTTAATTAAGACAAAAGCTGAACATTCTAACGTGATTTATTTCTTAATAATACTAGCAATATAAGTACTATAGTACCATCATCATAATTATTTGCATTAGAAAATTAAAGTTCGTGAGTCTTAAATTGAAGTTACTTAAAGATTACCAATGAAACATCTTATCTTATAAAATATATTTATCATAAAAATTTGTGAGCTAAACTTATATATTACTTAAAATAAGCTACTGTCATTTTGAAGAAAGCAAATGAATATGAAATTGACGGCATATTAGAATTTATACTTAATCAGAATGAAAGCATGTTTCAACTTTTATAATTTGGTTGAAGAAAAATTTATGACAGCAGTTAAGATCTCTTCTGAATTACCCCGAATTTCTCAGAAAAAAATTTTTTAGCGCAAACAAATGAGCATTATGTTGAATATTCCATGCCTCTTCTTTGATTCAAACCCATATGTATCGCAAACAAGTAACTGAATAGTTAAAGATTTGATCTTCAGTTCAACAGTTCGTAGGTTAATTCAACCTCGAACTGTCAACCTCTTTAAGCATAGATATATGTAGAAGTTAGGAATTGATTTTAAACCATAGTTCTTCTCAAATAATCGCTTGTGAGGGTAAAGTAATATAATAGAGAAACAAATCAATTAAATTCTGATCTATCTGATGGAAATGAAAACGCTAAACATTATGCCATATAAACAGATTAATTAATAACAGTAATGAAGGAAGAATAACTATTGTATAGTTTTATTAGAAAGCGCATGAAAAAAATATTGCAAACGAAATTTATATCTAAATATCGCATGAATAACGAAATAAATATCTCATGAATAACGAAATAAATATCGCATGAATAACGAAATTTGATATTAATTTGTTTTTTCGTTAAAATTTACTAGGAAATACTGTAAATATATGAATACACATATCATCATATCGAAAAAATGTATTTCGAAGATTGTATTAAATATTATGAAAATGTCTAACATTAGTTTTTTCTATATAAAAACTAGTATTTATATTCATAGTGAGACATTTTTATAGAAAAAATTACTTAAAACAATTATATAAAAGCAAGTACTTACAAATACAGCAGACACCAAATCCTGAAGCACATGTTCCTATTTGAGAACCTTTAAGTCTTATGCAGTCATTAAGAGAATAACAAATCCCAGACATTTGTCCATTTGGAGAATAGCAGGGTATATTTAAGAATCGAACAATGGTCAATACAGATTTACCTGTAAAGTATCACACAGAAAAATATTGTTACAATCAAAGAAACTGTCCAAATGCAAAAATGCAAAACTCTTATCATAATAAAAAGTTGAGAAAGCGAATGGTTTTCATGCGTAATTAGAAATCAAGGGAATATTTTCAGTTATCTGTCAAGTTTAAAAACTGCCAAGACTGACAAAAAAAAAAAAAAAAAAAAGAGGAAATGAAAAATCCCGTGAGAAAGAATCTTATATCATGGTGACATGATAAAAAGAAACGAGTCGCCACAGTAGAGGGCTTCCCTCATATATCACAAGTTTTGTCGATCTGTTGAAGGAGATTGCTTTCACGATTATAAGATTTAGAGACTGTTCCTAACTTTGGGGACTTAGATCTCACTAATGGCAAACATTCTAAAAAGATATTTCAGAAAGACGTGATTACGTGATCACCATAAAATACTAAATGGTTTGAGAGCAGAGAACAGATCAGATAAAATGTTAAAAATAGGGATATTCGTTCCGTTCCTTCAATTAAAAAAGAAATTTATTTCGTATGCCAACTATAGCGGTAATATGTGTGTTACAGTATCTCTTCTATTTAAAAGAATATTAAATACTTTCAAGCAAAATTGTTACGGAGTACTCATAGATGAACAATAATAATATTCTCATAGTGAATAAAATGATTATTTTGGCCATGCATTCAATGGATGCTATTTTATGGATTTCAATTGTTTCTGACATAATATTAATATAGGTCTACACATTTATGTATGGGTACAGTTTTAAATAAAAATAATTTGTAAGGACTACAACCTTTAATAAAAGCGGGGTCTGCATTGTATTTTTTTCCGTGTAAGTATTGTTTTAAAAGAATTTAAATTGTTTAGGATTATTTAGGATGTTTAGGATTCATTAAAGGGTCTAAGTGAACGCCTTGAGAATCAATGGAAATTTAAAAAGGGTTTGTAGTATTCAGAGATCTATTGGAGGTCGAGAGACATAGTAAATCTCTTTATAATTTAAAATTTAATTTTTAGGAAGTATAATTATAAGATAAGAATTTTTTTACACATTTGATACCGCACAGTGGACAACCTATAAGCCACTTTAAAATACGCCTCATAAATTGCCTTCCGGGAAGATATCTTATGAAATGCGAGCCGTATTCACGTGTCGCAAGGAAGAAATTCAGAAAACTTCCAAGATACCATCCCGAAAGATGCAGTAGGTGGAAATTAAACATCCATTTCCCGCTCTTCAAAATGGAGTGGGGTCGAACCCACGACCTTTCTCCCCTGAAAGAGTTCTTATTTAACCATTAAGCCACGGGGAGCTGAAGAGCTAATATTAGTTCAAGTGTGGTTAGAGTGGAGTAATAAACTCATTAAAAGTAGAGTATCATGACACTTTATGTGTTGAATACTGCCGTCACTTTTTATTTATGTACTAACACTAAGCAGAACTAGAAAAGCCTCTGGATCCTAAATAGCACAGGAGTCTTCAACCATCAGAGGCAATTTCGTTCCAAATTTACAAATTTTTATTCAAATTTTTTTTGAAGAAAAATTATTTCGTATTGTTTGGTAGCGTTAGTGAAATTTTGATTAGATTTATATGAAATTTAAAAAATAATACAAAAATAATAAAAAAAAATCTAGTGGACTACTTTCTCTCAAATTTTTTCCTTCGTATTCTTAATCTTTTTATCTTCAAATAGTTTTATGTAATTATTAGTTATTAGTATTATAATTATGCTGTTTATGAAGAAAAAAATGTGAGGGGAAGTCTGTAAAATAAAATCAGTTTTTGTGAAAGGAGTCTATTTAGGACAAAGGTTGGCAGCCGTTAATCATGATTAAATTTTACATTGGTCTTGATTCCATTTTCTTGATTGCTCTTGGTTTTTATTTAATCTTTTTTGCGTCTTAACTTATTTTTCACAAACAAATATATATAATATTAATATTTGAATAAATATTGTGAGTAGAATGACCAAAAACTTTAAATAAATCAAAGATGATCAATTTTGAACTTACGTATTTTTGTGTTGATTTTGATAAATTTAACTCGGTTGCTAAATTATCTAAGTACATAATAAGCATCATAATATAAAGATATAATTAAAAATAATTTAATAAAGAAACCTAAAAGTATAAAAAATAAGATATTTATACTCACATAATTCTCTGGATTATTGAAAATATTTAGAGATCCAATAAATTATTTTATGCAGTATATAAATAAACATGAAATCACTGACAGAAATCAGAAAAAAATCGTTCAAAAGTAATCTTTTTCATAAATAAATACTTTTGGCTAAAAAAAGGTTAAAAAAAGGATTATGTAAAATAATAGTTAGTCTATTTATAAAATCATATAAAATAACATGTTTTAAAATTAAATCAATTTTAATGAATTTGAGAATGAAGTATAACTTACAGCCATTACAATCTGTTTAATAATATAAGATTATATTTTTCATTTATTCTATTTTTAATGAAAAGTTTTCTTAAAATGTCTGTAAAATTAGTTATTTTAAACTCCTATACATGTTCTCTCTTTAAAATGTTTTTGCTTTGTTATTAAATATAAAACTTCAATAAATTTTGTAACCATAAGTGATTTCAAAAATACAATAAAACAACAGTTAAAAAATCTAAATTTTACTTAATTAAAGGTAAAGTTAAGGTACAAATTTCTTATTTAGAGACAAAATTAAAGCAAAAATTACTTAATTAAATTAAAATTTCCATTTTTATGTGTATTTTGCCATTTTTATTTTCAGTAATAAAATTGATTCATAAGAAGTAAATTTATAATAAGCTTGACTTTCAATACTAATAAAATATTATATATTTTACATATGCATGCATAATAAAACTTTTTTGAAGATGGTTTGAATCGAATTATATTGAATTTTTAGGATATATTCCCTTTAAAGAATTCTGTTTTAAGCAAGAATATTATATTGAAATTCGAGAATTTTGACTGCGCTTTTAAAAACTATAAAATTCACTTTATTTCTGAATTCCTGATATTAATAACTTCTGAATTCCTGATATTTGTTTGCACTTGATGATTATGGTGAAATGCTAGAGAATCATTCATAATAATAGAGATATCAAAAAAGATGAAATATTTATTAGATAATTTTTGCTATCAATTGATTATGATTTAAAATTTTAAAGTGTGTACTATTATTATATAAATTGAGGGATTGTGGTTGTTGTTTTAAAAAATATTTGATTTATATATTCCAAAATATCTTATAATACCACTCTTTAAAAAATATCATTTTTTTTTAACTAAGAACAAAATGAGAAGATTTTTTTTTATTTGAATTATGTCAAACAATTATAATTTAATCTACAAATGATAAAGTAAGAAGTAGATGTATTTATTGCTACTGTTGGATTTTAAAACTACTTTTTATAGAAACTGTTTCCAACTATTGAAAAATCACTGTGAATGCAATTGATTTAAAATAAATTTTTAAATTTATTTTAAATTCAATTGATTTAAAATAAATTTTTAAATTTCCGAAAATATAATGATAGCAATGTATGCAAACATTTATTTAATAAATGTTTTCTAACTGATAATGGATTACAACTTATTTTCAAACTAAATTTTATTTTCAACTTTTATACTTCGAAAAGAATATGTATAATGATATAACAGAATTATTTAAAATATGAAGGAAACTAATTGTGCTCAAAACTATTTATTACACCAGTTTACACGTATTATTTTTTTTTAAAAAAAAGACTATTGTCTTTCATTCACAAATTAAATCTGTTTTTTTATTATTCAACTTACCTTATCAATAATAATTAGAAATATAAATTACAAGAAAAATTTCTTTGATATTTTAAAAGTTTCTGCTCAGCATACAAAGTAGTAAAATATTTTTTATAGTATTAAATAATCATTGCTGTTTAATATGGGATATTCCAGATAGTTATTTTATATGAATTGTATGAAAGATGTTACTGTTTTAAAAGATAAAGTAAATTAATGTTATTTATACTCTTAATACATCAAATAAAACTCTTAAAAAGAAAATTGTTTTAGAAAAAGCGTACTTATTAAAGGAGTTTTTATAGCTGTTTTACTCCCAACGATAGATGTTTGAACAGCTGCACAAAAAAAGTGAAATATTTGTATGACAGCGCATATTAATGAAAGTCTTATCATGAATGACTTCATTTCCTGAAATAAAACAAGAAAGTTAAAAATAAAATGAGTAAGTAAAAATAACATTAAATAAAATATAAAAAAATGAGAAACGTTGTATTTGTGAATATGATCTGTTATAACAAAGATATTAAAAGAATTATACAAACCATTAAATTAAGATATAAATGAGCGGAATTTATAAAAAAATGAAGATTATTTCAAATTTCATTAATAAACCGAATAAAATAAAAAAATTGAATAATAAAAATTAATACGGCTCTCCAAAATTATTATTTATATTACATGATATTAACAATAAAATTTCTAGGTTAGTGTTATGCATAATATTATGTGAGCGGATTTTATATTTATGTACAAAATTTCAATGTCATGAATTTTTGTTGGTTCTACCTCCGTATGAAAATGAGAATTTCAAAGTAAAAATGCTGTGTTTAATTAGTTATCATTTGTAAACCACCATTTGGAATAATAAATACAGACCATAGTGTTATCTTACTTCCTAATAATGCAGTAAAATTAATTTTTGTATGTTATATTGGTTTTTATTAATGAATAGAAAGTTATAAATGAATAAAAATTGCTTTAGATTTCTTGGAGGATAATTAAATATTTAAATTATAATAATTAATTAATTTTTACAGAAAGCTTTTTTTAAGTGTATTAAAAATTATATTTGAGATCTAAATTTCGTACGAGTAATGGATAATATATGAATTAATTTTCATTGAATAATTAATTATAGTTACAAAATCAATTTAAATTGGCTTACTGATAGTAACATTAAAATTAATTGATTACTTTCTAAATCAACTATCATTCTCTTTTATAGAATTATCAATAATTCAATTTAATGTTGAAACTAAAATTTAGAAAGCACAAAAATTCATAATTTTATAAACCTAACCAAGAAAAGAAATAAAATTAATTTAAATGTTTAGTTATTTGATAGAGTCATAATATCAAATATTTAATTTAAAATACATTAACACCAAGCAATAAGAATATTAATCAATAACACATGTGATTAGCAATACAACATAAATTATTAGTAACACCGTAGATTGCTAAATAATAGTAGGATTCATTTTTATATTTTCGACAGAATTTTATTTAAGCCAATGATTTTAGTTTTCTTATGAATTAACATATATTTAACTAACAGAAGTAATTGGAGGCATATATATTTCTTATATAAATTAAGGTTTCATATAATTTTGTTGAACCGTCAAAAAAAACCTAGAAAAAATTCTTTGTGAAGTTTTTTCGATGTTTGTAACGATTTTTGTGATTGGTAACTTAATTGATTGGAGACAAAATTAACACACACATTTTATAATTTTTTTCATATCTTTTACTATTAAAGGGGTTTTTATTACTTGAACCTTCTTCTAATAAAATTCAAGTCCAAGAAATTCAAAGGGGAAACTCAATATATCTGAATTAAAACTATTTTGTTCATAATATTATAATACGAATCTTATTTCCTTAATATTATTATAATAGAATTTCATAGCAGTCTTTAATTCTTTCTGCATATTTTCGATTAATTTTTATATTCTTTTCCAACATCGAATCCTTTAAATTTACCATTAGTATTTAGGTTTTTGCATATGAAAATATATATTAAACCAAAATAAATAAATATTGAATGAAAGGCTTGAATTTTCTTGAAGACAACCATAAATGGGGAAAATTCAAAGATTAATTCTATGAAAAATTTTCTTGTATTTATTTTTAAAAGGCAATAAATTTTTGAAATTTTCATTTTTTATTTTTCTATTAGGTTTAAGTAGACTATATAAGGCCATAAATAAGAATATGGCAACACGTTGTGGACGACCCAAGATAGTTGTTAGGCAATTTAAGTATAAGGTAAGTTGTAAAACAGTTGTAAGGTACCACCTCTCAATTGCCATCCGGGAGGATTATCTTAGACATAGGGTTGTATTTACTTGGGGCATGGGAGAAAACCCGGCAAGCTCACAAGCACTCACCCCGACAGACGTGCAGACACAAGGCAGAAACTTAACATACAACTCCCGTTGTTCAACAGAGGTTGGGACTGAACAATGGAGCTTTCGCTCTGAAGAGCAGTGTCCTACCACTAGGACATGGTGATCCCAAGACTACAAAGATTTTAACATCGCTTAGGCTAATCGTCTAAAACTGCATTTTAGCATCCACAACGTAAATTGCTTTCTGGCAGACGTTTTCATACATAGCGGTCAATATTCCCCTCCCGCTAGAGAGAAAATATAGAAAGACAGATATACATGCAGAAGCCAAAAGTGCAACGTCTGTCTCCCATTGTTTAACAGTGATTGGGGGCAAACACGAGACCTTATATTCCAAAGTACGTATAATAAGATTTCTTATTTTTTGCAATGTTACATAAACGTTTTATCATGATAAAATTATTGCATTTGGCTTAACAAGTGCTCACAGTGTCCCAGTGGTCTGAACATCAGGTCGTGCTCTCGATCCCAGCCGCTGTTAAACAACGGGAAATGGATGTTGCATGGAGTCTGTTAGGGTGGGTGTATATGTATTTCCTTGGTTTTCTCTTTTGGTACACTTGAATACGGCCCACTTTGTATGAATAGTCCTTCTGGAAGGCAGTTTACGATTAGGATATTAAAATGCCTCATAACGATCTTCGACCACTAGGCTGCCTATTATGCGGCGTCAAATAGGGAATTTGAATATTAAATATATATATGATCGAAAGAGAGATTCTATACGACATATTTTTATCTTAACTTTTATAATATACTTTCTTCATCTAATTCTGATATTTAAATAATTCAACAATAATAATTAACCTTTATCAGAAACATATATATATATATATATATATATATATATATATATATATATATATATATATATATATATACAGTACATTTTTCACGAAAGATTCCCTATTTATTTAATAATAATTTGTACATAAATTCGTATTTTGCGTCTTGTGAATAAAATTTTTAACTCCTCATATACTTCATTTAAAAAGCAATATTTTTCTCTTATCACATATTATTCAGACCACATTTTTTGACGCTACTGCTGGTTGTTAATAAAATGGAGTTAAAATATATCAAAGTTATCCTTTTCTCTTAAGCAGTTACTCAAATTAGTCAAAAACACAATTATCGATCACTTATTGAATTCAAAAACTAAATCATGAAATCAAATCGAACTGATGAAAAACTTAACTGACTTACGATATAAGTGGATTTTTATTTTATATTAAAAATATCGAAATTTTGTTGCCCTATAAGTATGATATTAAAAACAACCAAACTTAGATGAGCAGCTAAAAGTAATTCAATCATGTTGCATTTCCAAATGGATTTCTCATTATTTAGTATTTTCCATTAAAATAATTTTTCCAATGTGAATAATATTTCGAATAGATTTGATTTAAGGCATCAGTAAAATGCATGCTATATAGAGCTTGACTTGACTTTTGCTTCTGTTCCACCCACTTTATTTTTGCTTCCAAGATTCACTGATATTCCCAGTGCCTGATAAATTATGGAAACTTTAGAAAAATAAATTTGGAATTAATGTATGTCACATTTTTTTTGAGTTAATGTAGTTTTATTTTCATCTCATGCTACTTGATATTATATGTATTTTTTATTCTACTCCAAGTGATATATAATCATAGTTATTTTAGACCGATGTCCTTCAGATGAAAATTTTTTCTGCATTCTCACTTTGATCTTGGATACAAAAATGACATCCATAAAATTAAAAGCTTACATTTATCCCAGAAGTATTAATACTATCTTTACGTATATATATATATATATATATATATATATATATATATATATATATATATATATATATATATATATATATATATATATATATATGTACATGTATTGAGGTGCAAAATCACCACCGTAGTTAGAAGAAATTATTTAATCTTTAACTGATATTAATTAGTTTATTTATATCACAGTCCACCTTTATTATATTTATATACAACGAACATAAAAATTTATTTTATGCCCATTGATGTTGGTAACTACAGGATTTTTCCAATGATCTGTAATAAATATTTCTTTTATCTAGAATTTAGATAATATTTGGAAAATTTATTAAAAATTATTTAAAATTAAAAATAAGGTATTGAAAGCTATTTTTTTAATCTTATTAATTAATCCTGTATATATATAGTTATATCGCTGTTTTTAAAATATGACTCAATTTATCCTGATGCTTTTATAATCTGTTTGTTAATCTTTAGTCTAATAAATGCAATTATTCATCTAATTTCAAGTGTTACTGTATTTTGAATCATTAAGGTTTTAATTTGTTGGGAACAAGAGTCTATTTTCATTGCATGACAAAAATTAGCAAAGATAATCATTAACGAAATTACCTAGGTATTCCATGGACATTATGATGGTTTGTATGAACACAGAATTGGTATCTATTTAAAATTTAAATTTGATATAAAAGGGAATAGTCAGTTTGGAAAAAAATTATACCACTTTTTACTTGTATTCAAAAGAGGTCGGACATTTTATTACAAGAAATTGAAAAACCATAATGTAATTACTTAGAAAAATAGTTTTCGACATTAACAGAGAATAGTTTTTATCTACTTTCAGCTCGATATGTTAATACTTTTGCAGAATTGAAGATAGTATTCTTGAATTATAATATTCTGTTTCGAAATGAGCAGAGAAATGACTGAAATTTATAATAGAAGGACATAAATAGAAATAATTACTAATAGTATTTTTTTAATATCTATTGAGTCCCTCACCGTGGTTTAAGGTTTCCATTGTGCTTTTAGGGGTTAATGATAAAATGCTGACAGTTGCCTGCTACTGTTGATCAACAGAAGATGGACGATACGTTGTTTGTGTTCACCTTTGTTGAAATGAATGTTTGGAAGTCTCTTAGACATTTTTCAAACGAAATGTGAATGAGGTTTATTATTTATGAAAATGTCTTCCAGAAAATATTCTGTAGTGGTAATTCAGATTCCTTGCAACCATATTCAGCAGTTAGTTCATCTGCTGTGCGGTGTCAAATATTATTTATGAGGAATCACCAGAGTCTTGTGACTAGATCGTGAAGATTGGAAGAGAATTTTCGATTGCAATCAATGGCAACAGGATAAGTTTGTTTCTCATCTGCTTTCTAGATGTACTTCTGTTGGGGAAGGTGCTCGGGAATTTTTTGTTTTCTTTAATGAAATACATGTATGCTGCCAACTGTTTATGAAAATTTCTCATGGAAAGCAAAAATGTGCTGAAAATTTAAATATTTTTCTGTCTTCAACCCTTAGGCTACTATGCGGTGTTAAATTGATGTAAGTTAATTGATGTAAGTTAATTGATGGAGTTAATTGATGGAAGTGGAAGATATGGGAAAGAATTCGACTTTACGTTTTAGGTCCTCTGTGCATGGCGTAAGTATTGTTAACAATCACAGAAACTCAGGCTGAATGCATGAAAAATTGTTCATAGGAAGTTATGATAAGGAGTGGAAGTCAAATACCATTATGAAATACGATATTACAATGATCCTTTACAGTTTGATTTGATATTTTTCTTAGTTTTTAAGTATACCAGAAAATTTCAAATGGAATAAGATATTCTTTCATTAGAAATTATATTTCAAGCATATTAAAAAATGTTTAGGTTAATAAAACATAATAAAATGATTTCATATCTGTAAATATGTTTGTATTAATATCAGTCAATTATTTTCATACCTATCAATTTTTTGAAATGCTTCAAAATTTCAAGATGCTCATTAATAATCAAAATTCAAAAGATACAAAAATTATAGTTTCATACATGGTACTTATTTATGCCACCTAAGAATTTGCAAAATTTCTCATATACCAGTAACATGTCTTTATTTTTGATTTATTATTACGTCATTTAATTACACACTATTTTTTAAAATAATCTATTTTATTCTCTTTGATTGTTTGGTTATTAAGATGCTGTATTGTATTACCAGTTCAATATATTTCCGTATTAACAGAGTAAAATGTGCCTATATAATTTTTTATTAAATTAAAAAATAAATATTTGTAATAAATTAAAATGTTTTACGAGAACAATTTTGATTTTCTTAGATGAACACATTACAAACAAGTGAAAATATTAGAATTATACTTATATAACAGTTTTTCCCCCTAAAATTTTACATAGTAATTTATAGAGCTTACTTTATTTAATTTGGCAAACACTCGTCTGATTAAATCAAAATAGCTATTTAAATTTGACAAAAAATATTAAATAATTATTAAATTTAATAAAATTAATAATTATTGAATTGCTAGAAAATTAGCATAGTATGTTTTATTCGTAAAAAAGAAGATAAATAAGAGAATGGATGAGAGATAAAAAAGACATGACCTATATAAGGTATATGCCATATACTTGGAAGTTTGAAATTGTATTTTAACCTGACTTATACGAAAGGAGAATAATTATATTTATAGAGTGTTAAGCGAATGATTCGTGCAATTATTGCTCTACAAGTTACACGACCTTGTTTGATATTTGTAGAATAAATTTAAATATTTACTTATTACATTTAAAACTTAATTTTTCATATCAGTGCAATAGTATTTTCATATTTTGCTACACAAATACATATAAGTATATGCATATTTTGCACTAAAAATAGAACATAAAAGTGCCAGCGTTTGAGAATTTTTATGATAGGTAAATTTTCTATTTTTTCGATTATTAATTTAGGAAAAATTCCCAAAAATTAATCTTGCTCTTACCAGAGATGTAAAATCTCTATAAGACCAAATTTAAAATCAAGAAATTTAAATATTCCTAATTTCTGTTTTTGCAAGGTGTTTGTATTGAAATTTATTAATTTCTGAAATGATAATCTTATGAAAAATTAGGAATGTTAAAAAAAGCAATACTTTTCTGAACATTCCTACTTTATCTTTCTTGGTATATATTCAAATATGATAAATTTTCTTGGAGTATATACCGAAGCTCTTAGTAGTAAAAAGACAAATATATGTTGATAAATACGTCTCGCAAATTCATGAGAGAATATATTTTAAGATATTACTCTTTTAAGCAGTCTTATATCAAGAGATGTTTCAGTTGTGTCATGATATGAGAATTACCTCACGATATCACTATAAGCAAATTAAATAAGTTTATATATAGTCATTGAATGTAGTTTTTTGATAATAAATTTATGTTCATTAAAAAGTTTTGCATTAGACAGGACAATAAAAGTAAACTAAAACTAATTATGTATAAATCTAAAAAAAATAATTAATTATTTTGATTTATTTATAAGTAATTTTACATAAATCTAAAATAATTAATTTAATTTTCTTAGATTTATATAAAATTCTCAATATTTTAGATCGAAAATATATAGTGTTTTCTCTTTAAAATTTTTTTACATAAATATAAACTGCAGTGTGTGTAATTACCATTTTCATGGGAATTAATATCTATTATTCATTACTTTTTTACTACCAGCAAGAAATTAAAATTTCTTAAATTCAGTATTCTGTTCATAATATGTTTTGAGGTATAGTTAGTAGAAAATGGTTGCTTCATTAATTAAAAAAATAAGCTAAAGTAATAATACTATTAATTATAAGATTTTTAAATTGATTAGTATCAAACTACGCTTTCTATAAAGTAAGAATATTATTAGCGAGATAACCAATTCAGTTTAATTAATTGGTAAGTATATATATTTTATATATATATATATATAACAATATATATATATTTTATATATATATTGTTATATATTGGTATATATATATATAAAAGTTTCTTTTACTCTTGTCTTCTGTACATAAACATAGTAAAAAAGAAACTACAAAATAAATTAATGCTTAGTTAGAGAAAAGAAAATTGCTCTAATAAGAAAATGTAATTAAGAAATTTGATTAAAACTATATGAATAAAAGGAATGCTGAATATTATATTGAATCTTTAAGGAGTAAAATTTGATTTACAAAAGCATATTTTTATGTACATAATATTTTTGAAATTGAAAATATATTTACCAAATTTTATCAAAATGCGTAAAAAATTCAACAATACTTCATTAATTTATATATTTGTCTCTAAAGTTATGTAAATTTAATTTGATAAAAGAATAAAATAATCTTTTTAACTGAATTAGGTATAAATTTCGTTGAATTTATCATTTATTTAAACTGGAATATATGTTTGAAACAAATATAATTAAAATTAATGAATTTAATAAACTAGATTTAAAAATAGTTCTTGTAAATTAATTAAATTTATTATAACTCAAAGTATTTATTCAAGGAGAAAATTTAGTTTTATTATATCTAATGAATTATTTTCTATAGCATCTACTTCACTTAAAAAATTTATCCTTTTTAAAACTCATTAATAATAATGTATATATATATATATATATATATATATATATATATATATATGTCTTTTTTTATCTCTCTCTCACATATAATACACACACACACACACATATATATATATACCTGATTATTTTTCAACCAATAAAGTATTCGTAAAAATTAAAGTGCATGGTAAAAATAAATACATCATAATCAATATACACATATTACCCTAAAATAGAAGTAACACACAAAAAAAGCCTTCTGAATAAAAATCATTATACTAGTAGCAAATGTATTCTTAGTAGGCCTTGAAAACTTTTCTTCAATAAAATAGAGCATTGGAAAGTAATTTATTTAACATCAAACAGAGCTATAAAAATAACTCTAAAGTAATTCCTTTCATTGAACTAAAAATAATTAATTCACATGGAAAAGTTTAACTTAAATTCTAAACCACTGAAACACAAACAACATTACTTTTGAAATTAAATCTCGAATTTGTTTTATAGTGAAAATATTAACAGGAAATTTACAATGAATTGAGAAAGATGAGAAAAGTCAAATTTTAATTTCATTTTACAAATCTTGTATACGAGAAATGTTTTCAATCTTACCTGAACGGAAGCAGCGATCAGCAAAGTAGAACTTCAAACATTTTTAGGTTTTCAGTGAAATTGTTGAAATCCGATTCGCGATCAGAATAAAGAATATCTTCCATTACTGTCCCATCCGATAAAACATCTTACTGGAAAAGAAGCTCTTTTTGTCATCTTAGCCTATCTGATCATCAGCCCGTGTAGATTGTTCACGCGTTAAGCAGTCGGAGTTATGCTGCAAAGATTTCACGGATGGCGTCACGCGAATAAAAACGTAATATGTTTTTCTCTCACAATATTTTTAAACTTACATTCGCTATTCAAACGTTCTCTTTCAGTGGTGTTGAACAGAAACACTGACAGATTTAAATAATGTATTTGAGTGTGAATACATTCAGTAAGGTGATACTCCATGAATGTAAACTTCTTTAGGAAAGAAGGGATTTAGCCCATTTTTTCCAACGCTTTCTGCTTAATACTTATTTATAGTGTAAGATGAAACGCTTGTTGCATTTGGAGGTAAAAGAAATTACAAAAGCTAACTGATTATGAAGACAAATTACACTATTTAAAAATGTATAGTTGAGGAGTATTAAAAATTTATTTGTTTAAGAAATCAAACTTTTTTTTACATTTCAACTATATTATTTAATCTTTTTGTGGGTATTTAAGTTTACAATATAGCTTTTGAAAGCATTCAAATATAATATTTGAATCTATCAAATATTTAAATTTAAAATTTGTTTTCTTTTGTTTTTTAAATTCTCAAACTATACTAATTATATCATTATTATTTAATATTTTTCAAGAAAAACTAATAATTTTTTTCACATCTATCACTTTTTCAGAAAAGCTAATAATTGTTTTTCACATCTGTCACTTTTAAAGTAAAAGAATATTGCTACTTTTGATTGAGAAATTTAGTACTACATTGATTTATTCATTTAATGATTTAAATTTTCACTGAGGAAAATTCTGTTAAAAATAATTCATTTAAAAAATGCCTTACATTTAATTTATCAAGTCAATTTTTTACTGCCGTTACAATACAAATGCTCATATTTAATACATTTGCAAAAATTGAATTTGCAAAGTAAGTCAATAACAACATTTCAAAGAAAACTTAGATGTATAAGTTAGTTCATCTTTAAATTACTTTTCATAGGTTTGTTTATGAATAATGGTTCATTGTGTATGAAATGGTGTGTAATAATAACAACAAATTTAAAACAAAGTGTTCACTACTTTAATAAATTATGTTTGCATATTGATATGCGATTATTCACCTCCTACGTACGAACTAAATTTAAAAACTATTTTGAAATTTGTGTTGTTAATATTTGTTGTTACCTATTTATTACTTTCCTACACGGGATGCTTATTATTTTAAAAAATGAAAACAATGGCTACAGTACAATTACTTGCCTATATGAATCGATGCATCTAAAATTCAAATGTAATCTCACAAACAAGAATAACAAGCTCAGTAATCCTTGCACTTGACCGCCAATGCCCTTAGAGAATCAAGATTTGTTCCCGTAGATAGAAATAATGCATACTACGCTTTCTGTTTACGAATCATTGAACTGAAATGCAATACGAAATATATTCCCGTTACTGTGTTTCAGGACTCTTATTTACATTACATTAAACTGTGGCTGGAAGATAAAGCGGTGAGATACAACGCCATTAACTTTCCGAGATGCACACTATTAAAAAGAGATTATATTGGAGTCGAGATGCGGATAATATGTAAGGGTTGATATGAATTGTATTAATCTGAATATTTCATGTTCTGTTTTTTTTTAAGAAGTTTATGATGCTATTGTGTGATATAAGTAGAGTCTGTGTAACAAAAATAAGAGCTATGCTTTCATATCTAAATTGAAGTTTATCTTTATGAAACGATAAATGTAATGTCAAAATCTATTTTTTGAAAAAAGTCATAGTTTTTGTAGAATTTGCTCTTTATTATAGAGTTAGACAGAAAAAGAGAAATATTTCAACGAGGCATTAGTATACAGAAGATTTGATTAAAATTATATAGTTCTTATTTTTCGCCTTTTTTCCTGCTTTTTGTGATGTTTGTTCTTGAGAGGAATAGTTAAGATACGATAAAAATAGTAGGAATATCCAATGGATTCCACAAATAGAAATTTTGAAATAAAAAGTAAATGAATAAATTATGCGCTAAAGTAAGAAAGCAATTAGTGTGTAACGACAAGTGACACTACAGAGAAAGTATCAAAGCAGAAAATATTTCGGTAAGAAACGATACACTGTCTAGAATAAACTAAATATACGAGTAATTTTAGGATTCGCTTGATTATATCTCATAAAATAAATCATTTGAAGCAAATAAAAATTAAAGAAATTGCTATCCTTTGGTTTGCAAAATTATATCAGCGATTTCAGAAAAATATGAAAATAAAGGAATTTAGGCTTTCTCTAAAACTCTCTTTTCCTCCAACATGTCCAGAAAATATATTTTATTTTTTAAGAAAAAAATATATACATTATTGTTAAATAAATTATAGAAAATCTTTACATTATTGTTAAATAAGTTATAGAAAGCATAGAAAATATTTGTTACATTAATATTCTATGAAATTAAATTTCTAGAAAGTTCTTTTCTATGAAATTAAATTTTCTAAAAATAGGAAAATTGTGTTAAATCAAAGCAGTCTAGATAAAAAAAATATGTTAAGAAAATAATATAAATATACTATCAATATTATTTTAGGGAGATATATTCTTTTCTTTGGAAGTTACATTTCAAACAATACAATTGATAAAAAATAACACTGTAAAAGATTGAAACATTATCCAATAGTTATTGCAAATGATAGTTTTTTAGTTTAAAATTCTTGACTGAAGCTGAATATGCGATCAGTTTTAGTTTTACGGAAAAAAATAAATATCTAGCGTACCAATCTAAAGATTTGTCCATCATAATGAATTTTATTGACATTAAAAATGGAAAATATGTGAATGGTAGTTGTGATTTATAAAGTTGCTTTTATAAAAATAGAGCTAAGAAATTTTGATTGACGTTAAAAACATTAAAATGTTCCAAATAAAGTAGTACAAAAAAAGGGCAAAAGAGCATAATATTTGACTTGAAGTACCAGAAATTAATGGGCCATATTTATAATTATTTTTGACAGTGAATGATAATACATATAAAATTCTCAGAGATTTAGCATCAGTTTTCAAAACAAAGAAGTATTATATGGTACGGGAATATTTTCAGGAGTTTTTCATGTTAATAAAGAAAATTAGTCTAGGAATATTTCAATGCTTTTCTGAAAAGTAGTTCTTATGAAATACATACAAACTTGTCATTGAAATTGATGTGTACCTAAATCATAATTCAAGAAATCAAAAAATAAATTTATTTAACTGTAGATGAAAAAAAAAAGTTAAAATAGAGTATGAATAGTACAATTCCACATCACCTCATAACTTAATTATTCTGTTAAATCATTTTTCAGATAATAGCTATAAGTAATTGACAATAAAGGACAGTTTTACTATATTTGGTCTTTAAATTATTGCACTAGGGAAACGCAATGTTCAACAAAATGTGGATTGAACCAGCTGAAATGTGTGCTGAAAATGTTTGATTAAAATAATCAAACATTTAAATAGTATTGACACAATATTCTATTTAAATAATAAATAAAATATCTGAATGTGAAAAATTTATGTTTTCAAGGCAATTTTTTTATATTTCTATATCAGATATTAGCACTAAAGTGTAGAATGAGCATATATTTTATAGATATTCCCATTGAGAATATTTTAAAACCAATTTATGAAAAGTATTTCAATCGCAAACTTCTTGATTGGATATTGTATTATAAAGAACATATTGTTTTTTTAATAAGTTACCAAGAGAACTAATATAGTTCCTTTATAATATGAAATAAACTTTATAAGTTTGAATGATTTAATTTTATTAACATAAGGCTATTAGCAATGTTTTTTATTGCACACTTTGTGGAATCTTTTCAAAGATAAAACATTAATTGTGCGTCAAGTGAACATATTGATAAAGTTGTGAATACACTATAAAATTTAATTTTCGTAAACATGGTTAATTGAAAAAAATGCTCGAGACGTATAAGAGTAGTTTAAAAAAAATGAAAATAAATAAGAAAATATTCAATATTTGGATTTATTCATCAGTTTTCTATGTTACCTTCAGAAACTAATACATGTAGCGAATTCTCTATTACATTATTTATATTTTTATATTAAATTTTATCCTGTTATAATTATTATCATTCGTTTAACGGGTGGTAATTTTGCTTTCTTCTATTTTAAGGCAGTAAAATGTTTCCAGAAACGAATTATTTTTACTAAATTTCTGGAGACAATTATAAGTAATTTATTGTGACCATCAAGCAGAAGCGTAAAATTATAGAGTATATTTTACAATAAATTATAAAAATTGTTCACAGAAATATATATGAAGGAAGATGGTGAAAAAATAGTTTTATTCAAGCATCTTTTTTTCTTTCAATTTTAAGCCAAGCATTTTTAAGCCACTTCGAATACATAAACAATCCTTCCATTTAAAATTTACTTCCGGGTGGTAACCTTATTTACGGAACAATCTCTTATAAAAGGTGATGGTCAATAATATACATTTTGTCGGTTACAATACAGTTAGTTTCTATTATTGAACATGTCACGAACTGCTATTAGCACTTCCTGACCCTCTAGAGATAAAAATCTATTATTTATACCAAAAGCTTCTTCTGAATTTCAAAAATTTTTGTAAGAAAATAGATTATTGTGGATAACAATAGATTTTGATAAACTGAGTTTTTTTCTTTTGTCTATTTTTACCATCGCCCTGCAACAAACAATAAGCCAGCTTCTTAAATAGAAAAGAAAGAAAACACCCTAAGTTTATGACCGATCTCTCTGCACGGAGACGTTTAAGGTCAAGGTCTAAGCTTCTCTCTGACAGAAGTGTTCTCTTCCTGTATGGGAACTGGTTTAGCAGCTTTCCTCTAGGTGTCTCTCTGGCGGTCAGAGTATGATTAGACACGACCTGCAGTATTTTCAGCCTCCGGTTGCTTCAGATTATAATGGATTTATGATTGAGCCCAATCCCCTCTTCTATATTACTGTCATAATCAACAGTTTCATGCTTGGCGAAACTCAGAAAGTATATCAGTACTAGCATCTCGACAGTCAAATTAATGGTTTCTTAAATTTAATATGGACTTGCTTGGAAAAAACACCAGGTGGGATTTCGAAGTCGTTAATAATATGATAACGTTTGAGCCCTTTGAACGTTGCCATGAATATCAAATAATGTTCCCTTTGACCCCTTGACTTCATTTGATTTTATACTTCCTTCACTGAAATCTCCCGCCAAAAGATCTCGATTGATCGATAGAGTTTAATCCTGAGTTTTAATTTTGTTCCGTATCGCGTGCTTCTGGGTGATTATTCTTTTCATCCGTTGGGTTACGTGCAGGAAATACAAAATGAAGGAGTTGGGACAAATGTGAAAGACATCGTTCTCTGTGTTAAAGTATTTCATAAAATCTCATTGGAAATAACACGAGTTAAAATGTTTACATTTAATTAGTTACTAACTATTTCACACAACCTACCATACAAAGTTTTATGTTTTACTAAACCGCCACCTGCCAAAATGTAAGTAAAGTCTGACTGAAATATAACAAAACAAAGTTGTATACCAGTACAAAAATATTAAATAAAACAAAATTACAAAATAATAAAACTCAGGAATCGAAGCCTTGCCAACTGCCATATTGCATTATTTAATTTTATATATAATATATTACTATTGCATACGAACGATGGTGAAAGAAATCAGTGTTGTCTTTTGATAATACCGCCTTGCTTGGACTGGGAAGTTTCTTCAAGCAAAGTAGCCTACATTTCTACATTACATCTGTTAGTGTGAGTGCTTGAAAGTTTTCCAGGTTTTTTCCCCCAATTACCAACGATTATGGCCCATTAATTACGAAAAGTTTTATCACGAAAGATAATTCACGGTTAATGTTCAACTGATTTACAATGATTACTTCGGATTTAGGCTTGCTGTAAAGTGTCAAATAACAGAAAAATCTCAAATCGTGAAAATTGGCACTTTGTTTATATATGTATAAAATTTTTCTCACGAATATAGATTTTGGGTGAGAGAAGAAAGCTAATATTTGAGATATAAAATTAAATTTTGTGCAGAAGTTAATACTTTTATTAAAATAAATTGCGAAATGTGTTACATGAATTCCTAATTATTTAAAATAACATGCGACTTTTCAAGTGACAAGCATAAATAAATACAATGAATAAAATATGCGCTTAAATTTTTTTATAGAATTTTCCTTTTTAGTTTAAATAAAATAAAAGTCCTTAGTAACATTGTATAGTTAAATAAAAAAAAAAGAAATAAGGAGAAATTTGTAAAACTAAATTTTTTTCACTGTGAAAAACCACATAAGAAAATTTCACTTAATTTCTTAAGAAATTGTTAAAAATAACCTAAATTGTTAAAAAAAACATTTTTATCTTAATAAGATTAGGAGCTATGTATTTTTTTTTTACTCAAACAAGAAAGAGGATTGAATTATTTTTATATTGTGTTACCAATTTTAAGAGTGATAAGATAATTTTATTGAAAGCAAAATTTAATTATAGTGTCCTAGTAGTTTGATTGTTTTTAAGTTATTAATGTAAGAATGTTTCTTTTAATTTCAAAAAATGTATGGGCATTAACAAAAAAATACACAAATATTATTAAGTTTAGAGAAAAATATTGAAAATTAATATTAGTACTTAAAAATAAATGAATTTTTTGGATAGTTTCTTTGTCTAAATTCTTTTTTTAACTGGAAGGTTCATTAAACCTGAAACTGTAATTTTAAAGTGGATTCGTAACCACTACAAACATCCACTCCAAGAAGAATTACAGGAATTGTTAAATTGGATGTGTTGATAACTCAATTATAAATTCATAAAATAGAATTACGAGAAGAAATAATTTTAATTAAATCAAAACAAAACTTCGTATAAAATAATATTATCACTATTTGAATTTAAACCACGTTTAAAGACATTGGTATGTTGCGCATTTAGTAATTTGGGAGTTTTATTGCGCTAGGGTTACACAAAAAAAAAAATGATTTCTTGGGGATGCATCCCAAGTTTTAAGACATTGTTAAGTGGAGTTAGTATTTTCTTTTTTCACACGTCACGCAAAGATTGTACATCTTTCTCTCTCTTATCTCTCATTAATGTGTGAAAAGCTTATGAGTGAAGGTTTTGTCAAGGCGAAAATTTTCGTTTGTTTTATGGGTCATATATATTCACCAAGTAGAATCAAATTTGCAATCTTAGTAATACTTAACCATTAAGATTAATTTAGAATGTTATGTTTATTTTGATTAATTTTACAGAAGGATATATTTTGATTTTATTTTAAAATAAAACCTAGCATCCAATCATTTATTCTCTATAAAAATTTCTGAATCAAGTAGCGTGATCAAAGTATCATTAAGTTCATAGTCGTAATGATCAATGTTCTAAAATTTTTGAGGGAATGAGATGAGCTATATAAGAGAAACGAATACACTATTGGTCATTAAAACTGCAACACTTTGAAGAAAAAAAAATCTAATAAAAAGGTATTAAATGTGCATAAATAATAAATCATGAAGACCATAGGATTAAATTTGCATGCAATTTTGGAGTTCACAAGGGTGTGAAGTTAATAGAAACAGTTGCCTCGGCTGGCAGCTAAAGAGACCCTTACCCAATTAGGTACATAATCAAACTGCGCTTGAATGACAGAAGTGAGTAATAGAAGATGTACATGCTTTTTCAAGTCTGTGTCACACTTTATAAAACGCAGCAGGTAGGGAGGAGTGACTGGACAGTCTCTCAGCAACCCATGACTAGACGTTTTCATTTGTTGAGTGGTCTGGAGACCATGCTGGCCAGAACAACAATCAAATATTTTATGTAACAAGAAAGATCAGAACACAACATGTCACACGCGTTTTTACATTCTTTTATTGAAAGATGGCGTTTCGCTGGACTTGAAAATAGGACGCCTCTATTGAGTTAAAAATATTGAAAATGTACTGATCCCAAATAAAATTATCATCTTATCGAATTAGAGATGAGGATGTCATGTACCCAATGGCTATCCTATCATCACACCAGTGCAGAGCCCCTATGACGATACCGAATGCTATCAGATGATGATTAATCTCTTAAAAATCTCCAGTTACTTAAGCGGCCATCAGAATACATCTGAAAATACGACATTAAGACTCAACATCCAATGCCATTTATTTGGAAAAACAAACCAACTTCATGTATGCTTAGCAAAAATTTCGTAATACATAAAAATTCATGCAGATTTAAAACATTTTTTCGATGTTTTGCATTATTCAAAACAGAAAAATTTCTATCATGATAATTTGTTTTCTTGCAATTATTAACAAATTAATATTTTAACATCACCACACTATGTGCACACATCGCTGAAAAATTCTACGTGTATATGTAGATCTTTCTTTATTTCTATTTGCCTCTTTAATTCCTATTTTTATTTCAATTTAAGAATATACTTAAAATAAAAAAAAAACAGCTTAAAAGCTGAAATAATTAAGTGTGGTACTTAATATGTTTTTTATATTTAATATTTAGTTATTTTTTAATCTCCTATTTTTAATATTAAACCACAATACTTCTAGTAAGAAAAAGAAAAGCCTCAAATAATCTAAAATATTTTTAAATTTCAATATAACTGTACCTGTTTCATATTAATATTATGTTTGATATAATGTTTTACTTTTAGCATCAAAAATAAGTAATTACATGCATTATAAAGCTTTAGTATTTTGTTATATACAGATGTATTCAATTTTCTTCACCACTTCTAAACATTTTGAGTCTTAATTATCATTTGATTATGTGAAATTTATTGTTATAAGTTCAAAAAACCAAACATTCTTGATTTGAAGTCAAGGAAATTACATATTTATTTAACATCAATACACATTCTGTCCTATTTCTAAATACTGAATCAGAGAGTCTGATATATATTTTAAGCTAAATCGCGAAATAATTATACATATTTCTTTTCTGTTTTTAAGTTTTATCTATGTGTATTAAAACAGTAGCTTATATGAGCACGAATCACAGAATGACACGTATTTGAAAGATAAAATGAATAAAATTAAATTAAGAGTCAAGCTTGTAGGTATATTATGCAAATTTCTTTAAATTATTTAGGGCTTATAAATATCAAATAGTTATTTAAAAAGCTAGGATACACTTTAAGACTAACTCATAATGTATTTCAGAGCTCAGATAAGTACTTATCTTATTTCCAAATGATCCAAATGGGAAATATAATCCGGAATGAAAACACAAACTGCTGTGTGTTTTCATTCCAGATTATATTTTACCCAACTGAGCATAAAAAAATCGTCACATAATCACATTGTTTCGCATATTCCCATAAATTTACCATCGGTGATTTATAAAATAACAGCTGAAACAGGAAATGAATAATTTATGAAGTTATCTTATTTTACAATTTTGATGTCGAAAAATTCAGATAAGGCAGCGTGTTTGGCAGCTGTGCATTACCGAAGCAATATGCGCCCTTGAATGTCCGGTTCCAAGGCTCATTGATGCAGGTCTTAAAGATGCTGCAGGCAACAAGGACAGTGACCGTTCTTCATCGCAATTTTTTAGTATGAGGTTCAAGTATATATTAGATTTAAATTTAAATGACTGCTGAGTTGACGTTACCTTCTCGTCTTTTACTTTCTTATTTCGCGAGAAGCTGAATGTCTAGTTCTATGTTGGAGTTTATTCGGGGTTAGACCAGTTAAAATAAAAAGATGGTTGGTTTATCATTCAACGGTCATTTTTTGCACACGAAACGGCCATACGGGGTTGATTTAATTAAAAATATAAAATAAAATCGAGAAATTAAAAATGTATTATTTCACAAAAATTAAAAACTCTTGTAAAAAAGTCTTGGAATTAAAAACTTATTTCATATGAAAAGATAAAAAACATTTTCCTTAAATTTTTTCATAAATTATTCGTGAAATTAGCAAAATCTTAAAGTAGAATTTTATATTATTTTAACAATATTAATTGCATAAAATTTCAGAATGTGAAAATTTTCTTACTCAGAACACATATCTATTTCTCATTTATATGCATATCACTTACATAAGCAATTAAAAATATATAATTCTCAAAAGTTTCAAAATAAAAGGAATTGAAATGCATTGTTGCATAAAAATAGTCATTAGTAAAAAATGATGTTTTTCAGGCTCACACACACACAAAAAGCGTATTAATAATGTTGCCTCAATAAATTAAAAAAAATTAGTTTTATCAGAATAAAATGCCATTCAAAATAACATTCCAAAAATTTTAAGATCGCAACGAGAAGATGGATTTTTATGATCAATCCGGCTATTAGAAAATTAACACATTCTCATTTGCTTAGTTTGAAAAATGAAACTTAACGTATTTCTAGTTTAAAAAATATATCAATTTACATTTTATTATTCGAGGAATAATTGAATTGTTAATATTTAGTGTATATATATATATATATATATATATATATATATATATATATATATATATATATATATATATATATATATATATATATATATATATATATATATATATATATATATATATATATATACATGTTTGTCTCTTTAAAGTTTCAAAAGTTGGAAAATTTATAAATAGTTTTTTATTTTAGTTCTACTACAGATATTTTTACATACAATTAAATTTATAACAATAATTAAATAATATCATTTTTGTGTGTAAATTACTCAGCTGACTAAGCAAAAACTTAATTCTTATTTATTACACATTTATTTAAACTAGATTTTTAAAAGAACCGAATGTTAAATGTAAAACTTTCTTACGTATACATGGTTTCTTCGTAAATTTACAACAGTGTATAGTAATATTATACTTTACTTAGCATACGAATTATTAAATTTTGCGTTATTTCAGTGAAAAGTATTAAAATTAATTTTTACATTTTCTGAAGAAATATGTTGTTTAGATTTTTTAACCTATAAACATATATGTAATCAAATCACTATCTACAAACATATATGTAATTTCAGCATTAGAAAAAGTTAATATGGGAGGGGGGGAGAACTCTTAGAGAGAATGAAAAGCGATATAAAATTCCTAACATTTTAATTGAAATTATCAAGGAAAAATAATATTTGGAAAAGATTAAACTTAGTAATAAGAGAAAAATTAAACTACATTTAATTATTTTTTTGTACTTTGTTGCAGAACGAAACTTTTATCTAACGAAAAAGAATTTATTACACCAACTGATTTTAATATTAATTTCTATTCATAGGTTTTCAAAGTCATTTTTTGAAAAAAAAAAATTGAATATTATCTGATTGAAAGAAGGGAGAATTATAGAAAGAGTTCTACGAAATATCGTGATGTAATCTTTTAATTATAAAAAAATTATATCTAATTTAGAAGTAATTTTTCAATAAAAGTATTTTGTGTCCATTTTATAAAAAAAATTTTCGTAATGATGCCTTATAATCCCTGTATCATAATGACGGCAACACGGGAATTAAACTGAATTCAAATGCTTTTTAAATGGGGTAAAGTTACAAGAATCAACGCTTTCTGCATCTAAATGAATCTTTCAAGGAAATCAGTTATGATGTATAAAAGCTTTTATTGTACACATGAATGCTTAAACAAGTTTAATAGTATTTACTATGTACACTTTTTTGTATTATTTATTTTGATAGAAGATTAAAATTTATTACTTAAGTGAATTTTATACATTATATATAAATTGATTTGAAGTAATAATTTTATTATTACAAGTATTTCCTAATTATAAACGAGAAAATTTATTTACTAAAAATATTTCTACCTAATAAATTGTAATTATTTAAAAAATTTTTTCTTTTCAATTTTTTGAAAAATTATACAGTTCTACAGTATCATAATACAAACTGTATTGTTTCTTTTTCTCATGATTTTTCAAAACATACACAAGCAGTTTAAATATATATCATTATTTTATCATGGTTAATACACATGTCGTATATACTTTGTAATAACAACTTTTCGTATGAGTTACTCATCAGACTAACTTTTAATAATACTTAAGAATTAATTTGATTTTCGACATTTAATAAACTTAATATAGCAAAATTAATTCGGAATAATCTATGTAGCTTTCAAAACATGAAAAATCATTTAAAATTAAAAACCATCATTTGCTTAAACCTTTTAAATTATACACACTGAAAAGCTATTTAATTATATATTAAAGTTGCATATTATATAATTAAATATTTGAATTTGAAAATTTTTTGATGATATTTTGAAATGTTTCTGCAATTTTGGCTTTCGTTAGGACTACAAATTTTGCAGCATTTTTGTAATAATATCGATCTATTGTAAATTCCCTAATTTTTGCATGATTTGAGCAGAGATCTTATATTTGAAATACCTTAATCTTGATATAAGCAGCCTAATTATTAATGCTTATGTAGATAGCAATCAAAATTTATGATTAATACTAATTTACGATAACAAATAAAAAAATCATTTTAATCAAAGTTTAATGTTCATTTATTAAACTAATAATTAACTATAGAAAGATTAAAATCACATTCGTAATGGAATTATTGTGTAAGTCTAAGAATAATTTAAAGATATTTGATTATTTTCCAATAATAGGTATGAATTATAGATATTTAACTTAATAGAACTCTATACCAAGAAATAAAACATTATATCAAAAGACTCATTCAGCTATGTTCAGCAACAAAAATAAGATATAGATTTTAATTCAAGAGTATGTTTAGAGAGAGAAAAATCAAATATAGTGCTAATTATTGTTTAAAAAATTATATCTTGATAAGGAAAAGAATATCATAATAGTTCTTTTTCTTAAAAAATTCTCTTCTCTCAATCAAAATATTTTCCTCCTTTAACTCATAAGAAAGAAAATCGAGACTGAAATTCAGTTTTAACTGTTCTCTCCCCAAATCCTGTTTTTGCAATGATGGTAATTCAGCCATGAACAAATTCTAACACCAACACTCGAGTGCTAAAATAAATGTGATTTAGATAAGGCTTTATTTATTGCACTTGCTATTACTTGAAGAAATAAGACTCTGAAACACCTGTCTGTTAGAAATAGACTGTAATTATAAAGATTTCAAAGAATTATTAGTCTCATTATTTCAACAAATGAAGCCGCGATAACACTAGGATAAGACATAAAAAGTCAGTATTGATTGTTAAATAGAAAGCTTAATTTTTCAACATTCATAGTTGTCACTTGACTCGTTCACACGGATAGGACGAAGTCAATAAAGATGAAGTATATGAATTCTTATCAAATTCTTTATAATACCGTAGTCATTATTTACATATGTTCTAAACAGGAATATACTTGTAAAATCAATTTTTCAGTGTTGTGATGGGGAAAAAAGGCCCAAAAAGTACCTCAAGTAAGAAGTATTGGGTCTATTTATATTATATTATTATTATTATGCATCGTTTTTACTATTGTCTATTCACATTTTTAGTATATTTTTTCATTTGAGAGATTCAATTTCATACTGTCATACTTATTCTTGATTCTAATCTATATGACAGTTCTCATCAGATTTGTTGGCATTGATCTATTTTATAAGCTATCGTGCTTAGTTTTTCAAAGATTTTTTTTATTAAAATTAATCGCTTTTTCTAAGACGCAGCAGCACCATTTGATTTAAATATCCATCCCAACATGTTTAATACTTATAAATTGTTTATTTTTTAATAAATTAAGTAGGTAGTTGTCAATTTTATTAGAAAATGTTTCTAATAAAACATCTAAAAATATTAGATGGGATGTATTATTCTTCCACAATTATCACTCGTTCTCTTTTCTAAGTAACTAAATATTTTACGAGGAACTGTTTCCCAATAACGTTTTTGCTTTCAGAATTAACATAGCATTAATTGGGGATAATTTCATTTAAATAAATGATAAAAATTCTTTAAATATTTTCATCTCAATGCACCGTTACTCTGTTCAAATATTTGTTTTATTTTTCAGTTTTCCAAGAAACTTTTTAATAGAATATTAGAAAACGAATTCAACCCATTTAATGAAAGATGGAGATAGCAAAGAACAAAAATCATCTGCAAAGAAATACAATCGTAAATACTTCAAAAACTTTTATTTAAAGATGATTCATGAAATTGTGTACATAGATAGAACTTCAAATTACTCAAAATTTTTTGAAAAAGTAATAAGCGCTTGCAACTAAAATATATCTAACTTAAAAAGTATTATAACTCTGCTTTATTTGTTCATTATAATAAGAACAATAGTTTTTAAATTGTAACTATGATTTCATATTCTTTGAAGTAATGGCTTTAAATTTAGAAAAAACATTTTTCAAATTATCTACAACTATCTCACATAGAGCTTAAGTGGTATTATTAATATTTGCTGTCAAACTATTAATTTTTTTAATTAATTGACATAAATTACTTTTATGTTTTAGAAATTCTAAATAAAAAGTATGATTCAACGTCTTAAGAGCAAATTAAGCAAAATCAGCTAAGGAAGAAAGTTTTGTATCAAAGTATATCGATCTCTAGAGAGAGAGAGAGAGAGTAATTTCTCAATGCGGAAAATAAATAAATTAACATAATACAAAAAATATCATTTGATATACTTTCGAGAGTTATTCAACAGAGCTGTCATCATTTTAGTACACCAGATCACAAATTTTTTTCAATCAAATAATTTTTTTCGTGAAAAACTTAAACACCAAATTGGCCAGGTAAGCCAATCCGATTGAGGTTATATTTAGAACATTTTATCTAACTAGGTTTATTAAAGTGGAGAATACAGTTCTTTGAAATAACTCCAATGACCATTGAGAATTCTTGCCACTTTTATCTCTGAGACCACTTTATAATTAATGTTTTCGATGGATACTAATTAAAATTGTTAAGTTCTGATTATTTAAAAACACGGAAATGTGATCAATAAGTAACACTGCTGTCTTAAAGAACATAAAACACTTTAATTTTTCTATGAATATTATTTTAAAATAATATATTTGTGATTACGTTTGCTATTTTTCATAAAAAAATTCCAATAATTAAGTTATTTTTATGTTTTATTTATAGATTTTACAAAATCCTGGAAAGTGAACACCAATTTTTTGTTTTTTTAATATATTTCAAGATCCAGAATTTTATTATTTATTTATTTTTGATTTATTAAAATTCTTGATTATTTTTAAGAAATAAATAATCATATTTAGCCTTATTTAGTAAACGTATATATTTTAGAATGTTAAAGAACCATCTTTTTTTTTTTTTTTTTTTTTTTTTTTTGCTAATTTTAGCTGCATATGAGTGATGTGAAATGTGTCACCTTCGAGAAAATCTTAAAATTTTAATCCGAATAATCTGTACTAAAATTCTGTTAAGTTTAGGAAAGTGTTTTGGGGAAATATTTAAGAATCAACGTTTCCAAATTTTATATTTTCAATGCTGAATTGTTTTGTGCTTATGATTCCATTCTTTTAAGTAAACTTTATTAAAAATATATTCATGTGATCGCTAAATATATGAGTTATGAGTTCTGTATTTTTGTTTTCTTGAACTACATTCCAATTACTCGTAACTTACTTTTTCGAAAAATAACTTAAAATAAATCATTGATAGAATGAGAACAAAAAACAATGTAAGTTTGTTATTTTTAGCATAGATTGTTTTTCAATTCGAAGAAGATTTTAACGAAAATAAAATAAAAAAATCTATCCTAAATTAATAATTATTTTCAATATAGATAAATCATCATTTATTACAGGCAATTACTTTTAACGTCAATGTTTCACACCACAAAAAATGTTATACCATATAGACGATTTGATTCACAGCAAAATGAATTTTTAATTTCTCAAGGGTTCTTTGAATGCATAAGGTATTAAATGTGTATTCTGATAGGATTTGATTCATTTTCTTACAAAAAAAAAGGCTTTTTGTTTCATAACGAGGATACTTTTATTTTTCAAAATTTCATAACTGTGCCTTTTTTGATTTTTATGATCACAAAAATATTTGATGCATAAAAAAATAATTGCGTTCTATTTTAATACAAAAATTTTCCTGGGGGTTTTATTTTGATCTGAGTGTTTTCCTGAGTGATTTATTTTATAATTAAATTTTTTTTAAATATTTTAATAGTATTTGATATGTTTTATTTTCACAGAAAACGATAACGCAGCAAAATCTAAGGACTTTTTTAAAATTATTATCTATTGTGAATACTATAATTTATTCCTTTATTCAAGACTTTTTAAATGAATTTTCATCCGATTAAAAAAAATTAGTTTTGTGAACCAGTTTCCTTTGTTCATGTAATATGATAAAAGCTATTGGAATGAAATTCCTTAACGTCATCTTTCATCTTTTACTAAAAAAAAATTGCGAAGCTGAGATGATGATACACGAGATGAGATTTGTGAAAAAGAAATATTAAATCCGTCTTTATGAGCTTATATTCATCATTTAAAAATCTGCAACAATTCTGGTCAACAAACTATTCAAGTCAGTTGGAATTCCCAAAAAATTCAATTTGAACAAATCAAGTTTCTTGAATAACTTGGCATATGAAGAATGAAGTTTAATACGAAGAATTGAAAAAAAAATAATGAAAAAAAGTATTCCCTTTCGTAAATAGAGCTTGCGTTGTTATGAAAACTTAACAACAAACAAGGCTTGTGTGTGAAATTCTGAACCAGGCGGGAACTGCCCTCCTGAACTGCTATTAAAACTTGACACTGGAATGATGAGATGCTAATTAACATGAGAATATTCAAAAGTTTTAGCCTTAACTTATTAAAATTGTAGGTTAATGTCAACCAGGCATCCTTTTAAAACTTGTAACACCCCAGAAGCTACAATTTTAATCAAAATTGTTTACGAGTGTCCATGGTAATTAACATGCATGTCTTACGTCAATCAATCCATTTACGTAGCAGGTGGTTCTTCTTAAAAGAGGCCATGAAACTTGATTCCGAATAATAGGAGCAGCGTGAACTTCATTAGAAATTCTTGATTCAATTTTATGAGCTGGATTATTATCCAATTGTTTACTCAACGGAAAAAGTGAACTTGAAGCTATCTTAATATCATCAAGAAAAAAAGAAATATAGTGTTAAGGAAATTCTATTATCGACAAAAATAACTGACTTTTTTGAAAACAAATAATTTGAGCATGATTATCAATAGATATGAGTATAGTTTATTTATATACTTATTAACTAAAATATTTCCAATTCTTTCGTTTATAAATTCGGTTTAAAGTTAGTAAAATATGATTTTGCAATATATTCTTGATTGCAATATTAACACTACTTCAACTACTTATATTAATCTTAAATCGAAATCATAAAACTAAATATTGAAACTGGTTTGGAAATTAATTTACTTCTCTTATAAAACACTTATTTGTATAATTTATGATTAATTTAAAAATTATTCCCTTTAAAATTTCAATGGTTCTACAACAAGAAAATAACAAACAAAGCATTTCATTTCGGCATATTTCATTAACATTTCTTATCAATAGGGTATTCAGTTAGGTAGCAGCTAATATTCTAAATCCCACGTATTTTGAATTTAAGTTAACACCAATTTAATGTTTTGTATTAGATATTTCAAAAGTAGTATAAATTTAAAATGTTACTGTATAAAATGTAATTTTGATTAATTGTGTGATACTTTATTATAACACAGTTCTATTAAAAATTCTAAGGAAATTAATGCAATTGAGTAAGAAATTCACATGTGAAATATAAATCCGGTGAAAAAAATTCTATCACTTCACAATTATTTTTTTCATTTGTTGTTTTTCTATAAAATTGCTTAGTTTTGCCAAAAATGTTAATTTTTCAATATAAATTTATTTAAAATTTGAGGTTTACTATGGTGCTTTAGAGGTATTGTATGAAGATGTAATATTGATAATATCTCTAAGAGTATAAAAAAATTCTTTAGTTTTCATTTAAAAGATATTCAACTCATGGAATATTTGAACAGTAATATTTTTATTTTCTATGTTTATAAGCCAAATAGAAACACAAATATGTTTTTATACAAATTTGGCTTACAATATTAACTTGAAGAAATTCGAAAATTAAGAATAATTCCAATTTAGAATACAGTATTGAATTGTTTAAAATGAATAATAAGCATACATTTCTTTAAATCATTGAAATTTTAAAAATTCAGAAAAAGTAATTGAACTTTCAAACTAGTGTTTTGAAAAATAATGTTTTATACTGTAACATTATTATTAAAATTAGTAAAAAGCTATGTAATATTAAATATATTAAATTACTAACTTTAAATAATCCAGAAAGTAAGATTTATCTTTTCACTCTATTTTTCGAAGAGATGTACTTTAATGCCAATGAATGAAGTGGTAAGGATAATCCTCTTAGAAAGACTTAAACAGCTGTTTTTGTTAAATCGTCGAAAATCCTTAATGATGAACTGAGAAAAGAGCTGTTAAATTTTACTCGAAAATACTTTTTTTGACGTTAAGCCACTAATGAAATCAAAGCATTATGTGGAAGTTTATTTTGAAAATGCATTAAGTAACTATAAGTTATTTAATGCATTTTCAAAATAAGCATCTTATCATTATTTTACGTATATAAATGCAGACATATACAAGTCATTAATTAGTTTATTGCCCAGAAAGTAGTTCCGAGTGTAATGACACCTGAAAATACTCTAATATTTTAAATAAAAATAAATAACTCTCTCACACACACATAAAAATAGTATAATGAGTAAAAATTTAAATTTTCATTTTTTTTTTATTTTGATAGATTTATATTCTGACAATGGGCATATTTAATGCATAACTTTACCAATTCCAAGAAATTCAAAACAGCAGCAATATTTCCCTCATTGTGTGTTTATAATACTGATAAGAAAAATAAACATCATTGTTATCATTTGTTGTAAGAGAAGAACAATATTAAGCAAAATCTAATTTCTTTGAAACATTGGACTTTCATCTTTTCCTGCTTAAAAGTAAATGTGAATGAATGCTCATTTTTAAGATATTCTTTTCTTATCTTAAGAATAATTATATGTTTGATGTTATTTAATCCCCGAATCAATGAAACGTGAAACAAAACGAATCGAAAATGTGCGAACTCAACGGACAAAGATGATCACCCTTCTTAATATTCTGTTCAAATTTCTATCTTCCCGATGATTACTTGGACAGTTTGAAACCACGTGACTAGTATCGTTTGAGATCGAGGGGTGGGATCTAATGCTATATAAGAGAGCAGTTCGCTCTCCTCAAACTCGGAGGCACTCTTGTTCCTGCCAAAAAACCAGTCATCCTCTCATCCCCGCACAAGTTCAAGGTCTTTCGCCTCGCACAGTTCCTCACTTTTTCGTTGACCGTTACTTAAGGAACTTGCTGGAGGGGTACACTGTAAGTCGCTTTTCACAAAATATTTTTTCAATTTATTTTCAAAATTTTACTATACATTTTTTATTATATTTATAAATAAATTATAATTAAATTTTTCAGAGGTGCTTAACAATATTTTGCAATATAATTTACTTATTTTTTTTTACTTCTTAAAGATAAGCTGAAACGCTTATAACTATAAACTTGAAAAAAATCGTTTTTTTTCCCTTCACATTTGGAATTTTTTATTTTATATAATACTTTTATTCAGATTATAAAAAATTTTTTATACAAGTTTGGATTTCAGAGAAAAATTTTGAGTCTTTGTAAACTGCAAAAATATACTGAAAATTAAAAGCATTAGAGTTATTTTTGTATAAGTCTGAAATTATTATACTTATTGATTTCAGACTTAAGCAAAAGATTTGTTTTACAAAACTGTAATGCTGTATTGACTGTAAATTTATGAAGCAAGAAGCAAGTTAGAATACTTTCCGACTTTCTTATAAATTTAAGAAAGTTTATATGAGCAACGGATTTTGATAAATTTATTTTTTATTTTATCAGAAAATTTGTATTAAGAAT
Source organism: Latrodectus elegans (assembly GCA_030067965.1). NCBI lineage: Eukaryota > Metazoa > Arthropoda > Arachnida > Araneae > Theridiidae > Latrodectus > Latrodectus elegans. The sequence goes on from CM057809.1 coordinate 64,764,704, forward strand.
AATTCATTTATTTCTCCATTCATACTTGAGCTTAGTTTTTTAATTCAATAATATGACAGAAATCTGAAATGAGAAAATTATACAGTTTAGCAGTGTAATAAATTGTTACAAATAAATAATTTTTAATAAATTTCATAATAAACTTATAAATTCAAATAAAACATAAAGTTAATAATTACTGAAAATATTTTTGTACAAAATTCGAAGACTTTGCTTAAATTAAAATTGCAAAAATAAATAAGGTTTTTGTAAATGGTAATGGTATTTATAAATGTAAAATAAATAATCAAAATATTATATTATTGTTTTACCTTTAAATTACCATCATGAAAAGTAAATCTAATACATTTCCTTAGTCTGAAAATATAATTTTCTTTCTTTTAAATACAGTTTTTAATGCTCTTAGAGAAAGTACTATTAATTACTATTTTGGAATAAATAGAAAAATGTGTTTTTGATTTTGCAAATGAAATCTTTTTTTAATTCATTAAAGGGACGAACGAATCCTTTTAATAGACAAATAAATATATTATCAAAAATACAAATGATAAATTTTTATGCAAAATTAAAATTCAACAATTTTTTTTAAAATTATATTTTCATTGTGCATATCATAAAATAAATCAGCTTTGCTTAGATACAATAATTTTAAAAATTAAAGTTTTATATTGTTTATTATTGCTATATTATTTATTTATTATCTGTGTCAAAATTATAGTTAGCTTTAAGCACTGAAACTTAAGAAATTGCGGGAAATATCATCAAACTGAAACAGCATACTTAAAATGGAAAAAAAGAACAAATGTTTTAGACAAATAAATTTTTACTAGAGAAATAACTGTTGTAGTAAATTCCTTAGCCTTAAGGTAGAAAATGACTTACTTAATTACATGTTAAATATAAAAACTAGTCTCAATTAAATTTAACATTTTTTTTTCCGAGTGAAATTGGCACACCCACTGAGTGGCCCCACTGTATCACGCGCCACCATCTTCGCCTCTTGTAGCGTTGAATGTAATCAAATCCTAAGTTCACCCGTGCATCGGGGGAAAAAATTGTACTTAAAGAATAAGAAGTCGAAAATTGATTTTATTACAAGTTCATATAATGAAGAATATAAACATTTAAAAACTTAATATTCTTCATTATACTGACTTTTAAAAAGTTAATATTTTTCATTGTATCATGACAAATCTGTTTTTTGAATTCAAACCGATTTCAAAAACTTACGTACTAATCAATTATTTCAATATCAGTGTGTAATGTTTAGATTCTAAATAAAAAAAACATTTTATTTCTATTATAAAAATGTATATTTCCTTTTATTTGTTTTTTTTTTATAGAAAAAAATGGCAATAAGTCCCAGAATCTTATTATCTGTAGTTATACTCGTATTCATTGGTTCACACTGTCATGGCCAGAGACCACCAGGTGGCATAGGTAATACTTTGCATTTCGTTTATGTCATTTTTTCCATAATTGTAGTTATTTATAAAATATGGTATATTTTGCAGTACTTTGTTTCCAGAAATATATTTTTAAAAATAGTTGGATTTATAATATACATTTTATCACATTTTGAGAACTCAAGGGATTAATTTGAAAGAAATTTTAAATTTTATTTATAGACTATTTAACCGTTATTTTAATACTACTTCTGAACTAATTAAAATAATAATATTGCCTGTAAAATTAATTTTACTTTTATTATTTTAAAAATATGTGAGGGTCGGGAGATGCTAATTACTCTCTAATCAAGTAATTGTAGTATGTTCAATTTTTTTTAAAATCTTTACTCTAAATAATTTATTACCTATTCAAAAAGTGTTCTTTATTTATCATAAGTTTATACTGAATACTTCTTTATCCCTACAAAATACTTCTACTAGTTAAATATATTAGTTAAATACTGAATACTTCTTTGAACTATATAACCTTAAATAAGAAATTTTACTTGTAGTTTTAAATATTGTACGGGGCGGAAATATCCAATATTGGATTTTAAACTAGTAAATCTCACAAAAACAAACAAACAAATACTTTACATAAATAATCTACTGAATATTCAACAAAACATTCTATAGCATATTTAATATCCAATTAATAATAATTCTAGATAATTTTTATTCTTTTTGAAGCAAATAATACTTCTAACAATACGCAGATTTTTCTTTGCGAAAGCGATAAGTACACGTTTGAAAATTTCTGGAAAAAGTATTATGCATTAGTACTCAATTATTAATGAATTTGTAGGGATTAATGATAGTTGCGATGAAGTATACAATGAAACTAAATTTATTTACTTTACATGAAAAAGATAAAAAAATTTTCATGTTTTTAAAACAGAAATATCAATGGAAAAAGTTTATTTTGGAAAGAGCTAAAATATTTCATTCTAAATTAATTTTTAGTAACTATGTAAATCATTAAAGTTCAAATGCATCGAACAATATCATTGATAATAAGGAGAAATTCAAGCAAATCAAAATTGTTTCTGTATAAAAAAATTAATTTTAATTTTCTTACAAGCCAATAAGTTAAAAACACTAGCATCGCCTGTTATACTTTTATATAAGTTGAAAGTATGGTTTTAGAAAAAAGTAAGCACTAATTTTTTATTGTAGTGAATTCATATAATCTTTACCTTCAAAAATAACTAAAAAAGAACTCCGAAAAATAAGCTTATTATCCATTTATTCGGAAGCTGCGGAAATTTGGTTTTCCCCAAAATCTCTGTTTCGTTTACTCTTCTAAAAATCTATAATTCGTGTAAGGAGTCAACAACCTTTTCATTCGAGGTTTACGTGAGTTGACTTTCAACAATTAAATCAGCTTATTGCAGGCAATCACACTACATTCTGCGGCAGAAATAGAATCTTTATTACTTAAAAAGGAAATGGTTAGTAGTATTTTATTTTAGAACATATATATTGATCTATTTTCTTTTAATACAATATTGCAATGTGTGCAGTAATAAAATCCTGGGAAAGATTTGAATTGATATATACGTGAAGAGAATAAAAATTTTGTATACTTTGTCTATTTATTTCTGTTTAGAAATTTATTATCCATATTTTAGAAATTTATGTGGGGCATAGATTTTAGAAAATATATTTTGAAATTGGATTTCTTGCGATTCTTAAATATAATGAGAATTATAAGCATCATTCAAAAATAGTTTACGAATCTTTGTAAAAAGTAAACACTTAAAATCTGTGGAATTGCGGTATGGTAATAACACATAATTGTCGAAAAAATTCAGGCGCAAAACTATATTTTGTTATTGACAATCACTTTCATAGAAAAAAAAAATTCTTGCCGATAATTCTGTTATCTCATGCACGCATTAATCTGAATATTTCAGAATTAAGTGTTCCTTTTATGTTGTCATAAAAAATTGACCGATAAATATCAAATTAAAATTTTGCGATTATTTTCTGAATTTGAACTATTTAATAAAATTTCTATGGATAATTACTTCACTTACAACATTGAGAGAAACACTCACAGTAGCTTGCCTATATATAAATGATTTATATAATATTTTGGTCAGCATAGGAAAACAGCAAGTAAAATTAATAACAAATTAAATCATGTTATTAAGATTCAATTAAAAGTATATTTAATAGATACTGTGGGAAAAGCAACGATATAAAAGTTAGAGAGAAAAAAAAAAAAAAGAAAATTCATTAGAAACAATTTATGGTGATAGAAAAGGACATTTATTCACTAATAATTTTAATAAAACTATAAATCATATATTGTATTTATGATTCTATGAAATTAAACATACAAGTCTTTTATAATTTTATATTATTTCTTTTTAAATATAATATACTTAAAATTTTGTTCCAATCAAAAATGCATCTTACTTTTGAAACAAAACTCTTGTGAACGAGCACTATTTCATTAATTAATTTTTACTCATTTATGCTATTTGTAAAATCATTTTAAGAAAGTGTTTTTCTACTAATGAATTATTTTGTAAGGAAAATTTACATAAATATTTTACACTTAACAGATAATGAGTTATGAAAAGATAAGTATTTAGCAAATATAATTTTGAAGTATGCAGGGCTACTAAAATCATTGCTGCCGCATGAGTTTCTGATATTATCAATAATAAAACACTATCATATAATTTTTTATATGTCAAGCTATTAATAGAAGCCTACAATTTTAGCAGCTTAGCTTTTATTTATAACACATTTAGAAAATACAAGTTAAATCATAACTAAATCTGATAATGAAAAAGAAAATAATGGAGAGATATATTGAAAAAATCATCAAGGAATATTTTAAAAATTTAATATCCTCTCACTAGAGGGCTCTGTGGCAAAACTACTCGCAAAAATTTTTAATCATAAAATTTAATTTATAAAAAGTTTCTCAATTGAACTTCGAATATAAGTAGTGAAACATTAATTGATTATCACAATAAACTATTTTAATTTAATTTACCTGCATTTTAAAGTAGCAACTAATAAGTTTTGACAATATTTGCTAAATTAATTTGCCACATTTTGTTCGAAAATATGTATTTTCAATAATCGTAAAGAGTAAGTCTTTTTTTTTTTTAAAACAATGTATTGATTTTTAATGTTGATCTAATTTTGAATTGTTTATAATAGGGAGTAATATATTTTGCAATTTCTTTACAATAAGAAGTAATTTCAAATTAAATTTTGAAAAGAAAATAATTTTTATGATTCAGTTTATTGTAAGATGAAAAACTTCTATTTCACGTGGATTATATGTTATTCGATCTTTTCTGAATTAAATAAAGTCATTTGGAATGATACATGTTTTGCAATCAATCAGACAGAAAAACATGCGCCTCAAGACAGTTAGCAAAAATAGATATAAGCCTCTTTAAACTATGATTTTCAAATAACTTGAAACTGCATTGTTTTTCTGTTCCATTTCCACTAAAGAGCTGGTAAACTGCGTTGCACTCTTCGTAAATTTGAAAAATGGCAAATTGATTTGACTTTTTTTTTAAAGTTTATGAATGTATTATAACGCAATTCAGTTGTTTTATAGAGACTCAATAAAAGTTACGAATTTTAAAGTTAGAAAAATACATTTAAATTGAATCTACCCCTTACATTGTGAAAAAATGTATTCTTAATTATACATTACGCAATGCAACAATAAAATGAACCTAAATCACGAACTTTTGATCACAGTTGCTTGAGAAATATTATAAATATTCTGTCATATGGATTTATTTAAGCATTTTTTTCACTACGTGGGCAACTTTTTTCACTAACTTACACTTAATCCAAGAAACTAAGATATATAACATTAAAAAAATAATAATAAGGCTGAATTTTTCTAGATAATAATGACCTATAAAACTCAGGTTAAAAAATAAATTTTCCATGAGACTTATTAATTTCTATTAAGTAATTACAAGAGGTTGGAAAAATTATTACAATGAAATTGAAATATATTACTGTAAAATAAAATACAGGGACTCAACTCTTTCTCTATTTTATGCTAAGAATACTTGCTTCAGTTAGAATTTACTGAAATATATTAAATATACATCCAATTAATTTAAGATTGAATGTAAAACAACGATTTAACTTCTGGTAACTCCTATTTAAACCTCACATCTTAACTCTACTCTTTTGAAACTTTTTTTATTTATAAGAAATTTTTTCTGTATCAAGAAATGAACTTTTTCACCTTTTTACCATTCTGCAATTTAAGAAAAAAAGTCAATCGTTGCGACTAGTTTTGCAAGTTGCATTCCCTCGTGAACTTAATAGTTAGGAAACGCTAAGTACCTCCTTTGAGGTCACAGAGATAAGTGAATTTGCTTTTAGTTTCTCAAGATACAATTGATAAGAACTGTTGTTTATCTTCCTAGGAAGCATTTTTGACCTGGTCCGACCGACAAACTCTGCTTGCACAGGTGATACTGGAGATAAGGGAAGTTGCCTTACAAGTCGGGACTGCGCCGAGCGAGGAGGTCACAGCATTGGAGTTTGTGCTAATGGTTTAGCACAATGCTGTTATTGTAAGTGCTGCCATCTAGTAGTGAATATTAAAGTAAACTACTTCAGAAAAAATATTATAATATTTTTTCACATGACATTTTTGAAAAAAGTTAAATATGTACTGCATTTAATTTGAAATATATATTACATAAATATTTCATTCTTACATATTCTATTCTATTAATGAAAATTTCAAAATGTATGAGATGATGTTTCTTTTCGAAATTTAAAATATAACGGCACGAGGAAATTTTATACCAGTCAACATTTATTTATGCAGCAGTTTTATTAATTGTCATAAAACACAAATTTTTTTCAAATAGAAAATCACAAATTTACAACAGTTAAAAAATTAATTTTTACCTAAATAAACTTTCAACAAATTTTCTTAATAATTTTTCTTTAAAGTAAATATGTAACTTTTGAGTAATATTTTTCTTATATTCTCAAAATAAACTATCGTGCAATTTTGCACGATAGTTCATTTTGAGAATTACATTCGCTAAGTTACTTTGGAAGATTTTTTATTAATTTTAATTTAATGAACGCATTAATTTTAACTCAATACTACTAAAGTCATAATTAAATAAAAAATAGAAATTTCATTCTCATCCTTATTAACTTAATATTTTTGGGTTTATTTTCATTAGTTTTGTTTCGTTATTGATTACTAATTTATGCAAGTAAATAAAATTCTGATACAATTATTTTATCAAGGTGTCACAATACCAACGAAGTTATATTGTTTAAAAAAATATAAGCCGCGAATCTAAAATTATTCCCATCTTTTTAATTGTTTCCAGTAATTTCTAAAAATGTCAAAATATTTATAAGAATAAAATATAATGAAATAATCACGAAACAATTACCTGATTCAAAATTATATGTGAGTTTTGGAATGGTGAATTTATAGTTTTACCAAACGGACTTGGAAAACTTTAACTATTTTTTTTAAGTTTTTTTTTTTTTTTTTTTTTTTTTTTTTTTTTGTATGATTTTTTTTTTAATGAATTTAACTCTCCTTCGTTTATCACTTTCATGTCTAATATCATTCATTATTTCATTGACTCTGATTTTGCAATAAATTCCCCATTATTTTTTTATTTCAGTCAAATTTACATGCGGTGGAGTTACCAGCAGGAATGAAACTGTTTTTGTGAACCCTAGTTACCCACAAGGTGAAAATGGAACAGATACTTGCCAAGTGACAGTTGAAAAGCAGCCTAACGTGTGTCAACTTCGTCTTGACTTTGAGGAATTTAGTCTTGCGCAACCAGACATTTTAGGTCTTTGCACAAAGGATTCATTTATGGTCAGAACTACTGTTGGAGAACGATTACCTATCCTCTGCGGTGAAAATCGTGGACAGCATTGTAAGCTTCCTTTAAAACAATATAATTTTTTAAATATATACAAATTCATTTTTCATAACACCAAACTCAGTAAGGAATTTTTATAATTTGCATTAACAAAAAATGATAAATAAATAAACCATTATTGTTTTATCTGAAATATAATGCACAAAATTCAGATAATTATAAATTATAATGACCAGTGAAAAACAAGGTATTCAGTTTTGAAAATTTTTGTTTCCCTATAATTCTGTATTCAATAATTTGTGAATTTATCTTAAATTAATTACAAAATGCTCGCCAGTGAGTATACACAAGAGTAGAAATAATGGAAAATAATTAATTTGTGAGGTTTATAGCATCGTATTTGTATTTAATTATTAAAAAATGATGTTTCTTTTTATTTAAGTGTTTTCAAATTGTGATTAAATTAGTTCAAACATAATTAATTGACATTCAATTATTTAAAAAATATTTTTTATCTTTTTTTCAGTCCATTCTTTTTAATTTTTAACCATCTCATATTCTGATTGATTCAAAATTTTGAACAAATATTTTGCGCCAATGTTTCTTGGAAAAAAAAAAAAATTCACTGTAACTTTAATACATCATTTAATTTAAATAATAATGTTTAACTAACATCAAAATGTATTATTTTAGTATACATTGACATGGGTCGTGGATCAGGAAATCCAGTAGTCTTGAGTGTTGTGAGTAATGGAGATAGAATGACCCGAAAATGGAAGATTAAGATTTCAATGGTGGAATGTAATAGCATGGATATGGGTAATGCAATATGATACTATTGAAATTTGTTCATGAAGATACTGCCTATTATATTATTAAAATATATTATATAAAAATTTATCTATTAAATATGACAATTAGTCGTAATATATCAATAATATGTAGTAAAAATGTTTTATTAATTCTTTATTGTATAATTTCACAGATCGCATATAACACCAAAATGATCTCTGGGATTAGTACAATATAAAAAGGATATTTTTTCTAACAATTTGTATTATGAGCAAAATATTTAGTGTTACCTATTTAAATTACACACAAAATTATCATTTAATTTTTAATTATAATTAATAAATTGCAAAAATTGGAAACTTTGAAAGTTGTACAAAAAGTAATTTAAGCATTGTTATGTTTATGAGATAAGTTAATAAAAGCTTATGTATACTTGGCTGAATTGAAGAAACGATACTTTAGTTTCAGAAATTAACTTCAATCAAATTTAAAGAATTATACAAGCCAAAAATTTTTTAATTTATAACAAACTAAGTTCTGATTGAATCGAAAAAAACTAATGTTCAATTGATACATCAATGTTACATTGTATTGTTCATACATCAGTAAATTTTAGTTAATATCTCTTAAAGAAATGAAAACTGTTCAATATAATTTAAAAAAAAATATTTCATACTGATAAGATTTAAGTAAATTTTGATACTGATAATATACCACAGCCTTTCATTTAAGTTTTATACGTATAATGTTTTTTTTAGCTCCACCCGGTTGTCTGCAGTATTATAGAAGCCCCAGTGAAACAGTACGCAGTTTCAATTTCGGAAATCCTATTGATGGCCGAGTGCGATATTTGAGTAATTTGAGGTATACTGTGTGCTTGCGAGTGGAAGAGAATTTCTGTTCTATTAAATGGGAGACAGAAAAAGCCGACTCTTTCAGCTGGGGTCTTCCTGATGACGCTGGCGCTTCAGGAAGCACCTGCAATGACGATGACTTCGTGACAATTGATCAAGGATCACTTGATGGCTACGGTGCAGGAGAAGACAGATTTTGTGGCACTAGCCTTTTAGACAGAAATACTGTTATATGTAAGCATACAATTTTTTTAAAAATTCTAGAATACAACAGAAAATATCAGAAGCAATTCCTAGATTTATAATATAGATATTTAGATTTGTAAATATTGAATGGTATTAATCTTTATAGAATCTTGTAGGCTCTTTTAAATGTTTCTTTCCATTATTTTTTAAATCTGTGTTGTCTGTGTCATTATTACTCGTGATGAAGCCTTAATCCCAATAAAGAGGATGAACTTTGCACCATGAAAAAATTTAAATGATTTTCTTAGAGCAGAGTCGATAAAATGTTTATTTAAATATAAGAATCGTCTAGTTTGAAAAATGCTTTTCTTAAGAGACTTCTTTTACCAAATTATTTAATAAATATAATAATAATACATCATATTTTAGAAACAAATTTCAAAGTAGGTTTGAAAGTTGATGTAAATCACAGGTTGTGGAATTGAATTCAGCAACAATATCGAATGAAATATCCGTGGGAAAATATGACAAATTTGATTCGTAATTAATTTGTATACAAAATATATCTGTATATCCTTTAAAATTTTTTCAAATAAGAAACTTTTTCTTTTGGAAAAATCCTTCAGAAGTTTGATAAAATCAGATAAATTTAAAATTATTTCCAACTTAAATATAATTTATTGTACTTTTTTTAAAAAAAATTCTATTTAATTTAGTTTTTAAAAACTTAATTTATCAGTCATTTAATAATTAATTAATTAATTATTAATTTATCAATTAATAATTTTTAATTTTCCTTCTTAGCTCGAAGCAAACCCTTCTTATTGAAAGTTCGTAGCAACAGCAATGCTAGAGAAAACGCTGAAGCTTCTCAAAATGGGTTTTCTCTCAGATACATTCAATTGCCATGCATGATATGAGCAGGTCTCATAATAAGTAAGTTTTCCATATATTTCCATTTACATCATCAATTATATATAGGGCAATAAAACTTCCTGAATTAAATTGATAAATGCGATGTGTTATTAAGAGAATAGTAAAACAGTTTTAAATGATAAAGCAACTAATAAATTATAGAATTCCTCCATAACTGAATAGTTCATTGAAATTTCTCTCTTTTAATAATTTATGATACATATTTCAATTAAAACAGTTTTCATTTATCAACCATTCTAACGATAAAGGTTCCGCCTATAGAATATTAAAAGAAGTTAAATTTAATGAATGACATTAGAACAATTAATTATTTTATCTTACACAGGATATGAATTCTTGCATTTAAAAATATTTTAATTTTAGAATTTCCCTTCATTAATAATTTTTTGTCTCTACAATAGTTTATTCCATTAAGCAAATACAAAGTAAAAAAATCATAAGGGGAAATAAATGTATTTTATGATTAATTAGTCACATATTATTCTTCCACAGTCAAGTGTTAAAAACTGGAAATAAATAATCACCATTCTGTGGCTCTAAATTTGGATGTTTTTTTTTTTACTTTATTTAAACTATTAATTAAGACTACTACATCGATAAAGTCGTCTTTTGTCACAAAAACCAATACTTTTTTTCATGAGGAAATTAATCGTTATAATTGAAAGAGTTTATTATGTATTCATATACACACATATAGTGAGTATAATTGAAAAAATTTATGCGTAGTGAAAATTAATCTCTAAGCATTTGATAATTTTGAAAGTTATAAATATTATATTTGAAAATTTTTTAATAAGTTTCTGCATGTGAAGGTTAAAGTTGTTTTAATTTTTAGATTTTATATTTTCAGATTATTTAAAGAAGAAGCTGGTTCTTCCTTCTACCAGAACTGTAGCAAATTAGTTATCACTTCTATTATTTATTTATTTATCTTTCTCATTTATGAGTCAAAATCAAAAGCCGCTGTATTCGAGACAATAAATTATTGAAGAAATTTTATTTTCTTATCATTTTTTTTTCTCTTTCTTTTTCAATTTGGTTTCATGTTTTTTTTGTTATTTTTTATGTATATCTTTTGTACAGAAATTGTATTTCATATATGTCTGAATGTATATTTGATCAATTAATAAATTCTTTTCTTCATCTTTTACACATGTCTACATTTCATTTGAGAATGTGGTATACATATGACACTTAGGAAATTGTAAGAAAGGAAATGATCTCATAAATTTTAATTATAAAATGAATTTTTTTATGTAAAACATAATTAAAATAGATTTTGTCATTTACCTGTTTCTCCGTTTTGTAGAATTTTAGCTACAACAGCTTTTCCGACAGTTCTAAATTAATAATTTAAAATAATTAAATTGTTTTATATACAATTACTGAAAGACTTTATTTACTTGATTATTTAATTGTGACTAGGAAAACTTTTATTAGGATTATTTGTAAGATCTTGATAAAAATATATTTGAGTTTATGAGCAATTGAGTAGATAATTTAAGTATAAGTTTTGTCCAAAACATATAATTTCTCATAATATCTTTAAAAATTAACTTTCTAAGTATTTCTCAATGTACTTAAAAAAATTTCATTTCATCACAATTTTGTGTGTGTAGTTAAAATTTTAAGCGAATAAAAGCATTATTTTAAATGTAGACAATTTTTATTTTTTCATTGTAATTGTAATTAAATACATGTTGTTCGAATGTAAAAGTTATTACTTGCTTGTAATTAGATTACAAATGGTATTGTTTATTACGTTAAGTATTCATTAATATACTGATCTATCATAAATGGTTGAACATGATATGTGGTTTTGAAAAGTTCCTTCACACACACACAAATTACTGATATTAAAGAGCAAGTTTGCTTATATACTCATATCAATACAGCTCAAAGGTGGTTCCACAATATTTAATGAAAAGTTTAAAAAAAACAACACCAGCATCGGTGTTCCTGATTACCTTATAGCAAAACTCACGCCCTCTTATAAACTCATAGAAGAAGATTGCAAAGGAAAAACAAATGAACCAATACTAAATAAAGCGATCTGGTGTTTATTTGGAAGCATTCATACTTAGTTTCTCAAGAACTTGGAAAGGAATTATGTTATTGGAGCTGCTATAGACACTCCTTAGATGAATTAGATAAATATATCCTAAAATAATTAAAAGTAAAAAAAATAGCTCTAATAATTCTAATAAAATAATAATTATGTAGTAATTATGAAAGAATATTATTACATGTTAAAAATTAAACGAATCACATATTTATGAAAACACCAAGAAGGGTATTATTTTTTTTATTTATATTATTATGTTTTCAAAGAGAATGTTGGAAAGAGATTGAGTGTAATTTATTAATTGACGAGAGCTATTGTGGCTTGGCTGAGATCTGTTTTTCTTGCTGTTGCAGTTCTTCTAAGAAACTGCATCTTCAAAGTTACTGTTATTCTTAATATTTGTAGAGTAAAGCAGAATCTTAAGTCTAATATTAATCTATTGTTTTGAAAAATCTGGAAAAATAAAAAATAATGTTCTAGAATATTTTACCATGAGGAGAGGAGAGAGAGAAAATCACAAGTGTTTGAAATTTACTGAGAAGAACTGAAGAATAAAGTGATTAGTTTATGATAGAACAAATAAATATCAACAATTTAAGACATTGTATTTAAATATTTATCAAATTTTATTTATTTATTAATATCATCTTTTTGTTTTACTGATACCGCTACTATTTTTGTTATCACTAGATAATGCACTTTTATCGACGTAATAAAACTGCACTGTCGGGAAGAAACAAAAATCGTTATTCATATCTATGTCGAGAAAAGCAATAATCTTAAGTCTAATAATAAAACCTCTATCAGACAAAATTTTTTTTTCAAAAATACGAAAGATTGCTGAGTAATCAATCTTCCCACAGAGATCGCGTATATAGAAACATTGAGAAAAGCTGTAGAATAAAATAATGTCCTTATGATAAAACAAGTATGTATAAAAATACATTAAAATATTTTTGAGCTTTAATATAAAATTAGAGAACCGAATATTTTATAAGTCCTTAAACTTTTATGGACAAAATATTTTGTTATCTCTGTTTCCTTTTACTTATTTATTGGGCTTGTGCCTTCTGCTAACTGAGATTGCAATTTAAATTTTTTAAGTCAATAGTGCTACGAGAATAATTTACATAACTGCATATACGAAAAGATACACACATATTTGACGTATAAATTTAGTTATATAGACTACACCGCTTTCTATACAAACGGTGAGACAGGAGGTGCCAGATCAACAGTTTAAATATGCGATTCTCTCTTCTAGATCATCTGCGTCATAGTGATGGACTGGGAATGATTTTAAACGGCATGTACCCGGACACTTAGTCATAATGTACAATAAAAGATCGTGGAGAGAAGAAAAACCTCCTTTTTCAAAAGTAAATTTCAATACCCAAACTTTTAAGCGTTACATTAATTACTTTTATAAATTTACTTGAGAACTGTTAGAAAGCAATAAATAAATTACATTCATTTTTATTGTAAATAAATATGATAATTTAATGAAAACTTTGCATGTATGCAACTACATCTCTGATGCTTTAAAATGCACCGAGTTTTTTTGGTACCATACTTTTTATCTAGCAATTATCTTACACTCTAAAACTGTCATGTTTTTAACATTTGACATTTCTTTGTTCGATAATTTTATCTTAATTTTTAAGGGCTACTTTTAAATTAAAAATAATGAACAATAGTAATAATAAAAAGTATATAAGAGGAAATAGTTTTAATAGTTAATAGCGTTAATATTTTGACATAGTGTAATAAATAATAAAATAAGTAATTTTCAGGTTCACAAATGATTTATTCTCGTTACAGGTAAGAATGATGTCAAACTTTCCAATTTTTTACGCAATCACCTGATATCCTTGCACAAAAACGCTTGTGAAACTTTGAGTTGCAATTGATTAGAATTGCATCTTTATAGGGCTTTGGAACATTCTTCAAATTAAGAGTTTAAATTGAAATATTAATTCTTAGAAAAACAACAAATACTGATATACTGAGCTAGTAGTCATTATATTTAACTAAAAGATCAGGAAAATAAATATCCAATTAAGGCAAACATGTGATTGGTTATATATATATACACAATTACACAAAAATGTATTTAATTAATAACGTTTTAAATAAATTGATATAAAAAGAAATTTTAATAAAAATAAAATTTTGCAATAAAAGATTGGAGATGAAAGACTACACTGCAAAATCAAAATTACATTAATTTAATGCATCTACCTTAGAAAATTTGACTTAAAACTAGATTCAAGATATTTACATAATTTATTAATTGCTTACACTAGAAGAAAATTTGTGGTATGTAAAAGATACGAATTACTTAAATAAAAAAATTATATATGTATATATATATATATATATATATATATATATATATATATATACGCCAGCGGGATTTTGAAATGTATTTCTCTGTATTTTAAAATTCAAAACAATAGTGAATAGCAAAGTAGTTAATTTATTTCTTAAATTATTTATAACCTAAACCTAATATTAGTTATTATAAATGCGTGTGTACTGAATTTACTTGTTATCTTACTCAAATTTCACTTAAGTATTAAATTCGTTTGTAATGAATTAAACAAAATTATTATTCTTTTTTAAATTTCATTTTATCTTAAAAATAAGTAATTAAAATTCAAAAAATGAGCCTATTATTTTCTCCATTAATTTTCTATAATTACTATGTTTATAAGGCAAGTTTGAAGTGATTTAATAGATTAGGCATTGATTTTTGTCGCTTCTTTTAAAATAGCTTTGTTTTCAACGTTTTATTATTTCTGCGATACCTTCAGAATTATTTGAGATAATTCGTTTAAGAAACTCTTAACATCAGTAAAGGATATTTTAATAACTATAAATGCTTTTGTGTGTTTACTTATTAATAAATCGCATACAGCATTTTATTTCAATCTACCTCAGTTTTATACATTAAAGAAAATGCATCCGAATAATCATTAAACTTGGTGATATAGGAGGTGATAAAGAACATAAAAATCCTTAGCAACCATGTTCCAGTCTCATTTTGTTTAAAATATAGTGAAAAGTATTATGTTACTTCATTTGCTTTTAAATTTTATAAAAAAAATAGCCAAGTTTAGTGAGATTTTTGTAAATTGCATGCTTATGTTCTGAGAAAAAGAGAAAATATCTCGAAAATTGATATTTCCATAAAGAAATCGGAAAGTAATGAAACAATTGTATTATCAAAAACTGGTTCTTATCATCTTTTACAATATATCTGAGTCTCAACTGCCTGTAATGGGATATGAACAGAATTGGATATGAACTACAAGGATAGTTTCAGTATTGCTGGTAACAGAATTTTGTATACTTGCTTTTAATTTAGTTTCTTCAGTGGCTCAGAGCTTGTGTTTAACAATTATATTCCGGTACTCTGATAGAAATGCTATCATTTTGTATATTTTTTATTTCTTTTGAAATACGTGCCTATTTTTACGTATAACCTTTCTAGAAATATTTAAAATTAATCATTTTTTAGAATACAGAAAAATTGATACATTTTTTTGTGTTCATTCGACGCAGGACAAGATTGATAAGGTTGATGTATTATATATGATTTTCTTTGTCACTCCTTTTATTTAAAGGATCAGATATATTTTGCTTTGTTATATATGCCTATTATGCATTCGAGGTATTTTTGAAGTCTTACTTATCAGAAAAAATTATCAAACAAGGATTCAAAAATTCTATTTAAAATTATTCCTTTTTTGGAAAAAACCTATTTAAAATTACACAACAGCTTCATAACAAAATTTCAGTTCTACAAAATAAATCCAAATTAATGTTTATTACATGAACAATTTGCAAAATAATTTAAATTAAATTTCTGTAACACGATACACTTAATCATGAAAAGTTATAAACTGATTATTATATTTGATAGCATGTATATGCAAAGAGTTTATATATTTAAAATTAATATATTTTTCTCCGTCATAAAAAATGTATAGTTTGGAAAATCAACAATAAAAGTATTAGTAAGGCATTTCAATTTTTTTTATTGTTTGATTTTATGAGTTATACATTTTAAGCAGGCATTAATGGAAAATTTAGAAGTTATTATTAACTGGGGAAACTTAACATACAACTCGTTTTTATAAATTTTCATGTGAATATTAATATGTATCTGTTATATACAAAATGGACAAAGCACTGGTATTTATATTGACTATAAGAGAGATAAGTAAATGCTATTTATACTGCACTGGTTTGAAATCAATTCCATTTTCAATTTCGAATTCAAGAATACTTCTAAGTAAATAATTCTTGAAAAGGTGACTACTAAAACAGTGAGAACATACTATTCATAGCTTAAATTCATGAGAATTCAATTAGTAGAGGAATCCCTTTCGGGATAAATTTTATGCATTCAGTTAGAGATTACCATACGCGGAAAGGATTTATACAAATTAAATATTCCTATTCAGGATTCGTCTTTATCATTAGCCAGTGACCCAAAATTTCGATTCGTTCCAGGATGGAATTAATTAGTCTATTGTAATATTCGATATTCTCTAGACATCATAATCAAAATGCATATTCGTAAATTAATCACCTCACATCGTTGTAAAGTTACATATGCATATTAAAACGATTTGATAACTTAAAAAAATATGATGTCAATTGTGTATAATTAAATGAAAATTAAAACTTTACTATAGGTTGCAAAATTTATTAAAGTAAAATCATGTGAGGAGAGGATTAACTCAATATGCGACAAAATTCCTAACGTGACTTCATTTAAAGAAAAAAAAAATAAGGATTGTTTTTATTTATACAACATAAATAAAATTCCAACCTTTAATCTAAAAGTAAATATATTAAGAAAAGTTATACAACTGAAAACCTTACTTACGAATGTGTGAGTGCATAGCGCAATATGTATGACATGTTTGATTTTCATGCTAGATTTAACGAGTATAACTATCATACTTTTATGAAATAGATTGTTAACCTAATCAAGAAATAAATATATCAATCTATCCGTCTATCTATATATTCATATATTACTTACACAGTAATTTGAAGGATTTGTATTTCACAGACTATACATTTGGGATGTTACCCCAAGAGTGTTGTTGTGCGAAGACACTTCTTCTTGTCAAAAAACTATAACTTTAAATAAACAAATTTTAAAGCAGTAATTAATTCCAGTAAATTAATTTATAAAATGTTTTGTTTCATATTTTGTTCAACTATAGGCTATGTTTTTAATTTATTAACTTATACTTACCTTTATTGTATCATGTTACGGCTCACGTTTTGGTTTAAATTCCTTAAAAATATAATTTTTAATTATTTATTTTCTAAAATTTTAATATTTGTTAAATAATTAAAGGTTAAACCAATGTAATTCTCATTTTTGTTTTATAAATTACAATGTTCGCATTTTTTTGAATTTAATGTTTCATAATTATCTCGCACTTCCTAAATTCTTACAGTTATTCTAATACTCTAATTTTAATCTGTATATTTTAGAATCACACTGAAGTAGATGATAATGGAAATAAATATGATTAAAAAGGAAACAAGAATTCATTTTATTAATCAAACAATCTAGTTAAATAAGTGGAAATTCCTTTTTTTCTTAATTGTTGCTAATTGAATCTTGATTAATCTCTTAATTGTTACTTATTGAGTTCTTTTCAGACATTAGTGGTTCATTGCAAAGTTAATTTTATCGATATTTTCTCCTTTACGTTCAAAATAAGGCAACAATTGGAGTAGCGTTTTTCTATGAACTCTATTCTTATCTTGAAATTATTGCTACACTTCAGGTCACAACAGGACTACTGTCAGTTTCTGATGATTTATTTGATGATAAATAAGAAAAAGCGTCAGCATTTCATGGGTCTGAACATTCTGTCAACTCATTGCTATGAGGCATTTTTTTTCACTCACCAACATCGAATAGAGAAGATTTTATATACTAGGAGATGTTGACGACGTGTTA
The DNA here is from genome assembly GCA_030067965.1 of Latrodectus elegans. Classification (NCBI taxonomy): domain Eukaryota; kingdom Metazoa; phylum Arthropoda; class Arachnida; order Araneae; family Theridiidae; genus Latrodectus; species Latrodectus elegans. The sequence goes on from CM057809.1 coordinate 64,782,862, forward strand.
TCAATTTTTACACATATTTTTCAAAGCGAATACTTCATTTTATATCTGTTCACAATAAGAAAAGATGATTATTTACAGTTACAGAAAGTGCAGTTTAAATATCAATATTTAATTCAGTTTTTATATTTTATTATATAAAATATATTACAAGCACCTGATTAAGTATTGCTTGATATTATTCAATTACTAATTCACTAAACTATACAACCTCATGTAATATTAATAGTACTTTGAAATTAAAATTAATACCAGATTTTTAGTAAGAAAAAAGAGAATGCTCTTTGAAAACTAAAAAAAAAAAAATGGATTTGAAAATTTAATAAAACACGAAAAAAATTAAAAAGATATCAATCATTAGTAGCTTAAAATAAAATTGATATATAATTTTTCCTGATTATTCTTAGTGTCATGTCTGTCATATTTTTTCAAAATAAAAAATAATGAAATAAAATTTCTGTTTATTGATTTAAGCATATGAACTAAAGATAATAATTGATTTGATTTATATATTTATTTTTCATATTCAAGTAATTAAAAAAATTCTATTAATTTAAGCATTTGAATTCTGAACTGTGAAAATAGTCTCTGAATAAACATGAGTAATTGTTTTCATGAAATGAGGAATCGATTCAACGAATGTTCATGAAGACGTATCAATCTTATAAATCAATCATAAATCAATAAAAATATGTCAATATATTTTTAAATTTTAAAAGAATTATAATAATACTACATGACAAAAATATTGATTAGCTTTTAAACTGGGAAGAAATTTATTTAAATTTAATCTTTATGAAAATAGTTATAACTATAGAGAATAAGAAACATAATTTTTATATTCGTAAAGGAAAAACTGAAACAAAATTAAAAATATAATTTCGCTTGTAAACCTTATTGGTTAAATCAAAATTTTAAAATCATTCAGGCATAATTTTTTAAACTTAATTGCTTAAATATATACCACAATTTATAAGATTAGATGTAAGGTAATGGTCTTTGCTTATGCTGTAACAATAAATGCTATATATTGCAAAAAAAAAATACTTAAAATTCTTTTACAATCTAAGTAATTCATAAATTTAAAGATGCAACCTTTTCCCAAATAATGCTTTCAACATTGCAATTTATTATCTTAACTATATCATTTATTATTTCTAATAGCTAAATCAATGCAATGTTTAGTCTCAAAACATCAAAGAACAGAATGTTATTCCACTGATTTTAACGTATAATACTGATTATTTCCAAAGAATCGCTTTCATTTTATATGGTTAGGCTTAATTTTACTAACTATGTAAATATGAATGCTTATTTTTAAATTTATATTTTTTAAACTTGTTACAATCACTTTATTTTTACATGGTACAAAGATAATTTACTTTTATACTTAATAGTAGAACTATACATAGCATAATTATAAATCGAAGTTACATTTAAAATTAATGTGAACATTTCTAACGCAAGTAAGATAATTTACACAAGAAACATTAAGAATTCATGAAAAGAACATAAATTTTTCGCATATTTTAGATTTCCAAGAAAGCAAACTAAGTTATAAAATCAGTATTAATTCTTGGAAATCTAAAAACATTTCATATCATTATTTTCCTTACTTCTTATAACTAATAAAATATTTAAATATAAGAATACAAAAAGAAGTGGTGTGAGTGAGATGAAACAATGTATCACTATACCTGTAAGCGAAATATTGCAGATCACTTGACAATGAAGATGTTTAATGCTTGCTACCGAAGTGCTTATGTAATTTCATCACTTCAACTAAATTGCGACATGATATTGGAGTAATGTTAAAAAGATCTTTTGAAAGGGAGCTATTATCTTTTGTAATAAGCTCCTCTCTTTTTATCGGCGTAATTTAACATTATATTAAGTGCAAGAGTGATGAAATATTTAACAGAAAAATGTCAGGAAGTTTGTGCAGCTGTATTATTTTAGAAAACATTCGAAATTTTTAGATTTTTTTTGTGGTTAGAAAATAAGACATAAGTATGCAAATTGGTAAAACCCTTTTGATTCATTTTTACAAACATTTTTGAAATGAATAAAACATTTTTGTCTAAAAGTGTTTTAGATGCTTTTATAAGTTAGTAAGCGAAATTTTATTTTTATTCTTTTTTTGTAGCATTGAAGGTATTCTATTAAAAATAGCTGCAAGATGATAAAAATATCAGGAAACTGTTATTTAACTTTGCTTTGAAATCTAAATTTTTATTTTTAAGCAAAATGCAAATTAAAATTTATTTCCCTGTAACAACATTTAATTATTTATATTCATTGTTTCTTACATTTTAGAACATATTACTTGAATTGAAATCTAAGTTCTATTGTTTTCGATTTTTTTGAGGTATAGAAATCATGCATAAGTGCAATTATTTACTGAAAAGTCTTTCGCTAAAATAAGAACAAAAACTTTGAATACATTTAATTTAGGGACTTTATTCATGGTGGTGATTTTAAATGAATAACAATTCGGGTTTTAAGACCATAATTACGTGAAAAATTAAGTACTTTATTAAATTCAATAAAGGATATAAAGCGAAGTAAAGTTTTTTAAATAATAAATAATTTTTTTATTCCCTCTATTTAAAACTGTTTACAATGAAAAAATTCAATATATTTAAGCATCGCTTTCACACAATGTTAAACTTCATTAATGTATTTATATTTTTAGATGAAAATCACAGTTTCAATATGTGTAAAATTTTCATGCATATAATTAGGAATGATACAATTTCCATAAATATTTTTTAATTGTTTTCTAGGTGTTAAATTCTTAAGATTCATCAAAATAAAATGTGTATAAGCTAACTGAAAATACAAAAAATGAACTCCTCAATAGACTGCTTTAACCATCAATTTAGTTCACTTGAAATTATTGGATACATTTTTAAAAAGGAGATTTAGTAATCTCCATAAAATAATTGTTAGTCATATTAGTCTTTAAATTAAGATTAATGCATTTTATTACACATGCGTTTCTTTAAGATACGAGAGTAAAAATTAAACCTTGATGTGAAAATAAAATTTATGGTTAGTAGATAAATATTGAAAATCTTGGACTAATGTAATAAATATACTGAATTATTGAGCCATAGTTAATAATTCCGCACTGGAAAAAGATTGTAACTAAGCAGTCAATTATATTAATTTATCATTAGCGAGGCTTAGACCAGAAAAATATTTTAATTAAAATTACTGAATATTATTTGTTAATTTTTAGCATAAAATATAGTAATCTAAACATACAATTAAGAATCATGGAGCTTGTAATAAAATATTTTGCACTTGTAAATAAATATTTTATTTAAATGCATCCGTTATATACTTAATATTATATAAGTAAAATATTTTGTTAAAACATTGGCTCAAAATATTTTGAGGTATCATTCAAAATTCAATAAAAGAGAGCTTATTGTAAGTTAAGAAATATCACGTATGATTTCGAAATAAAAAAAATCCAAAAAGTAAGGAAAACATAATCTTTTTAAAGTTAAATCCCCTAGAAATCCCCGGGAAGCGATCCGTGACCTTTTGGAAATGGAAGAGATAAATAAATAAAGAAGTTATTCGATGTATTTTGTAGTAAGCACGTTTCTGGTGAATGTACTGGGAATAGCAGGATATTCATATGTCAGTGAAACAAATAAGAACTTATTCATTTAGAATACGATATAAATTGACGAGATAAGAGAAATTTTAAATAAAAGAATTGAAATATAAATATATAAAACTAATAAATAATCCTTTCTTTTCAAAATTTAAAGGAAAAATAAATTTTATTTAATATTTTATCGCATAGCCCTTTCTATCCGTTTAAAAACTGAACTTGAATATTAGTGTATGTATATAGGATATATAATTTTATTATTTTATATAAATAAATTATAGGACATTAAACATTTTAGGAAATTAAATGATGAATTACTAGTGACGGTCTAAAATAAAAGACTGAGAAAACTCGCAATTATTTGCCCAAAAATGAACGATATTGAACAACAAACTTTTAAAAAATATAGTTGTTTGAATGTAAACTTTTCATGAGAAAGAATGGTTTCCAAGATGTTAAAAAAGCAAAATTACAAAAATTGGTGCCCTGTATGTTTTTATTTGTAATAAGTCAGGAACAATATTTGGCAATTTATTAAGATAAAGAAATATAAAATAAATCAGTTTCAAATTTCTTATATAAGTATTTATCTTAAATATTTTGATTTTTATAGTATATTAAAATATTGTTGTTAAGAAACAAAAAATACCAAATTAAACTTAAAATATATGGGCTATAGGAATTTTGCTTATTAATTGTATGTTTTTTAGCCCACTTTTTCTATACTAATATAAAAAATTTACTGCAATAATATCTGGTTATACCAATAATAAATATTATTTAACACTTTACTCAGTTTTAAATATCAGCGTAATACATTTATTGCTGTTCAGTTACTAATAGGTATAAGTTTTCTAAATACCAAATAGAAATATATTTTATTTGGTATTTAGAAAACTTATATTTATTAGAAAAGGGCACTCTGAATATTTTATAAGTAATTTAAATGTAATTGGTCTACAAACATAATTATTTTGGGTAAATTAGGAATTGATGTAAATATGAAAATTAGTAATGATATCTCTTTTGTAAATCAATCTTATTTTATTGTCCCAAGAATAAAAAAAAAATTGAATTATTGATCTTAAAGCTCAAATAATTTTTATAGATGATTCTTTGTTTATATATTTTTAAATGAGAAGGAGTATTGACAGTTAAAGAAATCAGATAACTACCAATTATTAATATTTGAACATAAAAGCAAGATTTTTGGAATAAGTAATAAGAATCAGCACAGGAGGTTACATTAGGAAACTTAGACATCTATATGGGGAGTATGACTTTAGAGCCTGCTTTAAAAATTCACCTTTACTAACCTTTTATTATAATTAGATATCAGGAAGCCCAACAATTGTTTAATAATATTGAATAAAATCTAAAAATTTTAAAAAGTGACAGTATATCGTAAAAATATTATTTTAGTTAAAATCATCAGAAAAAAAATTATTAATGCCTGAATTGGCGAGAACTGCAGTATTAAATGAAAGGAAATGGTGTCTACTTAAGAAAAAAATAAATCCTTGAATTTAATTAATATGTATAACATTTTAAATTGATTGAAATAAATAAAAATTGTATTATGGCAAATAGGAATCTAATAATTATATTTGATAACCATGTCACATGCAAAAATTTTAATATTTTTAATGGGTAATATAAAAGCTTATTATATTTTAGAAAACAGTTATTAACTTTTTAAAAATTGAAAATAATTTGAAGCTAGGTAAGAACAAAAGTTAGGTAATTTTTTATATAAAATTAGAAATGATTTCACAAATGCTATTTATTTCTTGAAATTCAATAACTGTTATAGTAAAGAATTATCTCACTTGTTTCGCTCTTAAAACTGGGACATGGTCTTTTGCATATATATTTCATAATAGTTAAAAATATTTCATTCTTGATTTTTTCTCTATAACTTAATTACTTACGATAAAGTGAACTAAGATAATTAGATCGAAATAATTTATATTATGAAATCAATTTTACGCATACAAAGATATTTGAATTAAATTGCTTGAGAATTAAGTGTTACACTACTGTCCATTAAAATTGCTACACCAGGAAGAAATGCAGATAACAAAATGATATTTATTGGACAAATATATTATACTAGAAATAACAAGGGATTAAATTTTCAAAACTTTTGGCTGGATGGATCCTGAGAAATCAGTACCCAGAACAACCACCTCTGGCAGTAATAACAGCAGTTATACGCCTGGGCTTTGAGTCAAACAGAGATTGGATTGCATGTATAGGTACAGATGCCCATGCAGCTTCAACACGATGCCACAGTTCATCAACCGTAGAGACTGGCGTTTCGTGACGAGCCAGTCGCTCGTTAGCCATTGACCAGACGTTTTCTATTGGTCAAAGATCTGGAGAACGTGCTGGCCAGGGCAACAGTCGAACATGTTCCGTATCAAGGAAGGTCCGTACAATACCGGCAACATGCGGTCGGGCATTATCCTGCTGATACGTAGGGTTTCGCAGGGCTCGAATAAAGGGTAAAGCCACGGGTCGTAAGACACCAGAAATGTAACGTGCACTGTTCAAAGCACCGTCAATGCAAACAAGAGGTGACCGAGACGTGTATTCAATGGCACCCCATACCATCACGCCAGGTGATGTGCCAGTATGACGATGACTAATGCACGCTGCCAGTGTGCGTTCACCACGATGCCTCCAAACACGGATGCGACCATCATGTTGCTGTACACAAAATCTGGATTCATCTGAAAAGATTAATTCTCGCCATTCGTGCGCCCAGGTTCGTCGTTGATCACATCATTGAAGGCGCTCTTGTCTATGACGCAGCGTCAAGGGAAGCCGCAGCCATGGTCTCCGAGCTGAGAGTCCATGCTGCTGCAAACGTCGTCGAACTGTTCGTGCAGACACTTGTTGTCGTCCAAACGACCCCGTTTCTTGACTCACGGCTCGTGACGTGGTTGCACGATACATTACGGCCATGCGGATAATATGCCTATCTTCTCGACTGTTAGTGATAGGTGGCTGTTGAGATCCCGCATGGCATTCCGTATTACCGTTCTGAACCCATCGATTCCATATTCTGCTAACAGTCATTGGATCTCGACCGACGCGAGCAGCAATACTGCGATAAGATAAACCACAATCCCGGTACATTACAATTCGACCTTTATCAAAGTTAGAAACGTGCTGTTACGCATTTCTCCTTCTTACTCGAGGCATCACAACAACTTTTCACCAGGCAACAACGTTCAAATGCAATTTTGTGTATGAGGAACCGGCTGAACAATTTCCTCATTTAAACACAATGTAGGTGTCGCTACTGGCGCCTGCTTTGTCTGAATGCGCTGAAAAGCTAATCATTTGCATATCACAGCACCTTCTTCCTTTCGTATAAATTTCACGTCTGTAGCATGTCGCCTTCTTGGTGTAGCATTTTTAATGGCCAGTAGTGTATTTACGGAGTAACTAAATGTAAAAGATTCATATTAATCACAAGCGATATAATCCCCTTATTAATGTGAAACATAACACTTTGAATTAGGAGTTTAACGTCATTTAACTATTTTAGGTAATTTATGTTCAACGTTCATAAATACGTTAATTAAGTAATTAACGTATTAATGTAAATTTTCTTTTAGATAGAAATCAACTCAAAATCATCAATCGATTAAAAAAAATAACTATATTTGTAAACGCAAACAAATATCGAAATTATCTTGTAATATATATATATATATATATATTTTTTTTTTTCATAACGTGTTTAAAATGAAGAAACTGCATAGTAAGTTTCTATTATGTAAATAAATTTTACTTAAATTGATTTTTATACCTTATTGTTCGTTGAAAGGTTGAAGTCTTTCGTAATGTAATGTCTTTGTAAGAAATGCTTAGCAGCACATTTATGAATCTTATAGCCGTCAAATCGTAGCCTACCAAGACTGGTTTATTTATAGAAGAAATAAAATACGTATCTGTTGAGATCATATAAGTATGTGCAAAACACCGAATAGATGGGTTCAGGATAGACAAACGAAACCCTGCGATGGATCTAAGCTTCCAGCTATTATTAATATTTCAGAAGATATGCATAGTACTCATAACACTTTAATTTAACCTACATTCCCATCAAGCTCCATGTATCGCGAAATAGGGCCTTTGCAAGACAACAAGTACCTGCAAGAACAAATCCATGCCGTTTGCATCAACATGAACTGTCTGGCCAGCGATCATGACTTCAATGTAAGAAAATAGTGTATTTTCTTGACTTCAAGACTCCAAGTATACAGAAGAAAATCAGCTAGATGGAGATTGGCTCATAGTGGTTATAATAAAGTTAATTTTTATTATAGTTTGGATTTATTGAAGAGTATAGCAGCAGGTGTAATTAGGCTCAGAGATAAAAGTTATACTGGATGTAAGCGCCCATTTATTTAATGAAAATGAGAGCACACATTCATTAAATGAATATTACGGATGATGATATGAGACAGAACCCATATTGCTGGATGTAATCTGTATTTCATTCGGAATATTAATTGAAAACTACATAAACATCCAGATGAAATACAGAGTCCTCGCAATGTATTTTGTGTTACATGCGTTGGTAATTATTCTCATTAAATGCTTGATAATGTTAGACCACGTACAGATAGTGTTGTTGAGAATAAGCTTGAACTTGAAATAGTGCAGCGTACGGAATAACCATCATGTCTTCTTAAACTAAATTAAATCATAAATTTGGAACACTTTCAGATGGTAAGTTACTGAAGACCAAAGATTCATTTTACTGCCCTGTTTAAAAATTTCCCTTTTTCACTATTGGAAAATAGACATTATCCAAAGTCTTATAAGAATACTCACTTCATCATTGTAAATTAGATGATGGTAGTTTTTAGTGTTTGAGAGACACCATATTAAGTATTTTTAAATAATCTGTTATCTATTATTTGCAAGTAATCAAATCATTGCTCTATAGTACTCTATGACAGCAATTATTCCCTTAATGCTCTTTTTATAATTCTAAATAATTAAAAAATCCTATAAAGTTTTTTTGCTTCTTTTTTTTCCTTGTATATCAGTTCACTAAACGTATTTCCTCCATCTTGTATTCCAGTATAAGATGAAGAAAACACGTTCTGGTTTCTTCATGTTTATCTTTGCTGCCCCAATTTTTAAAGCAATGGATATGTATTTTATTTCCCTTAAGTTACTATTATTTATTATATTTTCACTACTAACATAACATAACTATAAATATGATTTTTAATTATAGATCTTTGTGCTTACTTTTTGTGAATAAATCAAACTTCGTTTTTTTAAAGATGATATGAAATGATATTTATACTGAGTATTATTCTATATGCAGAAATCATTTTTCAAAATTATTTCTCGGTTCATAAATATTTAATTAGGGAAGAGAGATTAATTTTTCCAAAAAATAACAAATAAACTATAATGTTCCGAAATTTTAAAATCTTGGAATACTATAATTGTTTTCATTAAATAATATTTAAAGATTTTATTATTAACTGTCAAATCTCTACTAGGACTGAATTATTTATCCTATTCAATAGAAGAATGTTTTTTTCATTAAATATTGATAGTGGTTATGAGAATTACTGGAGATGAGAGAGAAGAAGAAAGAGAGAGAGAGAGAGAGCGTGGGAGGGAGAGAGCGAAAGTGAACTTAAATATATTTTTATTGAGTCAATTATCAGACGAAGTAGGATACTATAGGTCATGCAGTGGGTGTACAAAAGATTATGTATATATGTATGAATATATAAATGCATAATGGAAAGTTTGGAGGAATACATACTCATTCTTTTGTTGTGAATAAATGGACTGGCTTTGTTGAAGAACATTTATTAATAATAAGATGTAGGCGATTTACAGAGATTTCAGTATCTCATTATTTGATAAAATGCATCATAAGAAATATAAATGATGATAAAATAGACATTATTTTAAAAATAAATTTTATATATATATATATATATATTTAATGCAAGGCACACTTTTGGTTAATAATTGCGAATTCAAAAAAAGTTTAGGCAGATAAAAGTATAATTTGACAGAATATTTCAAATTCAAAATAATAATAATAATAATAATTTTGTACACAAGAAATTTTTTGTATACACTTTGTATTTAAAATACTTGGCATATTTTTATCTTTTCAATATTTTTTTTATATAAAATAACAGTACAAAAAGCTTAAGTAATTTAAATTAAACTTCAACAATTTCATTGTAATTCACTTAGAAAATATTTAAAAATAGGGTCATTAAATCATATTTTAAATCATATCTTTAATGAGAATAATTTTCAAAAGTCTTTATATATTTATGCAAACTTTTATTTTAATAACATTGACAACTTATTATTTATTAATGCAGTATTATAATATTACATTAAGCACCTTCGTAAACATTTGTACCTTCAGATATACCATCTAATATTATTTTATTGCGAGAAAAAAGGAGCAAAATATTTCAATATATTAATGTCAGTAAATGTTTTTTTAAGAGTTTCAAATTTAGCATTTCAGATGGCGTGATTAATATAAAATTAGAAATGAAATTAATTCAAATATAAATTTGATGCCAAAGTTTACACAAAATTATATTTTTAATAAAAATTTTAAATAATGATCTATTGGAATTATTTAAGTATGAAATTTTAACTTATAACATTAAACTTCTCTCACATCTTTTTTTAATAAATAAAGGTTTTGTGTTGAAAATCATTTCTTTATATTAATATTTTGCTTTTTTCTAATTTAGATTTCAATGAAATCTTTATTATTTGTAAAAGTTACCTTTTATTCAGTTTTATTATTATAATGCAAAGAACTAATCAATTTCACAGAAGTTGAGAAATTTCTAAGGATTCAGGCTCAATTTCAAAGAATGTTTGGATTTCCTTTTCCCCTTAGTTTCGTCAAACTTGTGTTTTTCTTTTTGATTAAAGATAATTGTATATAGAAAGGCAAATGAAGCAACAAGATCTATTTTTTCGACTGATTGCTCATAGGAATATGAATACTTTTAAATTACTTCTTTATACAGAGTTTATTAATTCAACAATTAATCACGTTCATTTAAAATGACTCATGTACTTTATTTCAAAATTTAATTGTATACCTAAAACTTTTTTTAAAAGCAAAATATTTCATACTGTTATAAGCGTGATACTCAGGTTTTATTCAAAGTGCATTATATTTGCTAAACTATAAAGATAAAAAGTATTAAAAACATTTGACAGTAAATTTGTCGAAATGGATTGATAAAATAATTATTTTAATATTTCAGCGTCCTTTAATATTTGTAATTTCACTATACAGAACACAGCTGAAAATAAAATCACTCTTCATTTCTAAATACTTAAGAAAGATATTTTTCTTAGAAAAAGAGAGAAGTATTAAAAATTCAGGAAACTGCGAATAATATCTGTTCAACAGAATTTCGATTTTTTTTAAAGTTAAGATTTTTTAAATTAGATTATATTTAATTATTACTCCTAAATTAGCTAGCCTTACTTTTATTCAGAAATGAATGTGACAAAATATGTAAAACATTTTAATTGTGGAAGATTTAATGTGTGTGTGTGTCAACTTTAAATTCCATTCCTATATACATTTCCTAAAAGGATTAAATACTTTAATAAAATATTCCTGAATATTTCTGAAATTTAAAGCTTGAAAAATCAATAAAGAAAATAAATAATTAAACAAAATATATGATGCATTTATTCAAAACACTTTTATTTCAGAAAGTCATAAAGCAAATATTTTTGCGCATTTTTCGATGAGAATAGTTTTTTATTTTTTATATTCATTATCATTAATTTGATTCAATCGATCAAATGATAAAATTGAATCACATCCCACATTGTGTAAAATTTTATTGAATGCTGATGAAATTGTTGAAAATACATTTGATTTTCAAAAATTTTGAAAGTGAATTTAACTGAGGTATTAAATTTATTTTAATGGGTAAATACACTTTAAGACGTTTGCTAATAATATCAAGAGATGCAGGCTATTGTTGATTTTGTTATTTGTCAAATATCGTAAATTAAAGGCATTTAAAAATACTAATTAGAGTGAATTTAATTTTTCAACTGTATAAAAATTCCAATTCCTTAGAAATAAATTCACTTTGAATGTTACTTACACGATACAGGAAACTAGCTGAATAAATTAAATCGATTACTGAAGAAGTAATGTTAATGCAGTTGTAGGAAGAATTCCAGAAATTTCGAATTTTTCTGCTAAAAATATATGTATGCGATTAATTAGTTAAAGAATATTAATTAATGTATGCCAACAAAATGTGCTAAATGGAAGCTAAATCAAATTACCAGACAACATATTCATTAATGTTCATTACATTTTCAAATGCCTGACTTCATGAGCTGGAGAAATTGAATTTAAAATTATTTTATTTTTAAATGAATGCGGGATTAGATTACAAATTTAAATTTTATAATTATAGATCTGAAATCAAAATTCAGATAGAGGTTTGTGAGTCTAGATTCTTTCTGTTTCGTATTAAACTCAGCTGTTGATGTTATTCGATGGATATGAGTTTAGTCAGTAATAATGAATTAATTTTGATGTATATAAACTATATATAAATAATACTTCGATATATTTGATATTGAATATACGAAATTGTAGCACAATAAATAGTAAATAATGAAGAAAAATGTCAAGAATCAATTTCTTTAAAATTGGTAAAGTATTGCGAAAATGCACATAAAATTAGACGGTTTTAAATGTGCATAAAAGATATTTAATGTATGAAAATATAACATAAAAGAAGCAGCGTAATTTCATTGCTTTTATCTTAAAAGTACATAGTGTTTCTTAAATTGGTTGTGTATGGTTGTTTTCAGTTTACTACTATATATTAAAAATAAAACTTAATTCGAGTTAGAATTATTTGTTTTTGAATTTAACAATGAATATCGATTAATAAATATTACATATATAAAGATGTGGTAGTATTAAAACATATTTTGTGCTCACTTTTAGTATGCATAGATCATTAGTAATTACAACATTACAAAAAAAAAACACGATTATAACTACATTTATCTAAATATTTTTCTTAAATGGAAAAAAATATTTCTATGGAAAAAATATTTCTTAAAGCCTAAAAAAATAAAGAAATATTTGAATTCCAAATTATTGATTAAAATTCCATAAACGATAACAATATAATGACAATAGTTAAGTTGATACTCGTACGTGAATGATAACTTGAAATTTACATTTCTTATTTTCACATATTTCAAAACACTCGTCTAGACATTTCTAAAACTAGCTCTAGAGCTACGCAGCTATGTTGCTATTTTTGTCATCAGTACAAAGCAATTTATGAATTTAATTCTGAAATCGGAATCGAGAGTAATCTTCTCTTTAATGGAAAATAATTATATTCTTTCTTCTTCTTCACCAAAATGAATCATTTTTTCAAATTTAAAACTCAGTAGTAGCTTTTCCTTTTTAGTTAGTTGATATTTAATTCAATGTGAATTGAGTATATCAAAGGCTTCCCTAAAAGTATCAATTTCCAGTCCCTTAATTTCTTTTTCCCCTGTAACCACGAGTGGCTTCTTTCATTTTGCTTGACCAATCATTTGACTCCCTTTGTCGCAATGACTGAAAAAACCTTTCCTTGAGTTGATATAAAAGCGGGTCGATTTCAAATTCTTTCAATCAGTACATTTATTTACTGATTTAACAACTGACGTTTGATTAAATCAGATGATGAGCTGATTCGATTCATTTCTATCAAATTTTTGAATGCCTTGTTGGGTAAGTGTGAAATATTCTTATTAATTTTTCCTTTTTAAATTTCAGTCAATAGTCCTACCTACGCAGTTATTTTTATTCTAATCACATAAATCAAAATATTTCAAAAAGTAATCATGCGTTACAATTAATAGTTATATAATTACATTATTTGAAAATTGGTTGAGTTATGCCACTTTTAATCTAGTATTAAAAAGAGATATTTTATATTTATGACTTAATATAGAAATAAATTTTCCTTTTAATGTCTTCAAAGAATACTTATTTCTTATTTTAAGTATTTTTATTCATCCCATAATTTTTTTCTACGAAATAAGGAAGTAATTTCTTAATTTTTAATTATAATAAGAAGATATTCCGTAATTTATTTCTATAAAACTGTGATTATTTTTGTTAATATTTAAAATAAAATTGCATTTGCCAAATTTTTACTTAGAAAACTTACATCAGATAAAAATTCCAATTAAGAAAAAAAAAACTAAATTGCCCTTAACTGTATTAACTCCGATTTTTTAATCGTGCGAATATTTGGGCATTTGTTATTAAATATAATATTCATTATATATATTCAGATCTGTGATTATGATGCTTACAAATTACTGTAGAATCTAACAGTTACAATTAAACCAAACATACTATATTCATTATGGTTCAAACACATAAGATATATCTCAAAATTAAATTCAGGGACATGAGAAGATGATTATTTGGGCAAAAGGGTATTTAAAGACATTAATCGATTGTCTCATGCAATAGGGTCAATCTGACTTAATACTTTAAGTTAAACATGAGCCACGAAAATGGGAGAAACTGGGCCAAGGATATCTCAATGGCAAAAATGTTCAAATCAATAGTTGTGTTAGGAGATAATATTCGAGAAAAGTTCTGAACATGTTTCGTTCACTTAGCTTGTTATTTTACTCAAGGTTCTTTCAACTTCATTTTTTGTAACCTTAGAAATAAATATCTAAAAAATTTCAGAATTTAACTTAAAATACAATTTTTCTTAACTTTAACTGAAACTTTGTAAGTAAGTAGAAATGAAATTTATCTTTAAAATACTATCAGTATTATTTTAAGTGTATAATTAAAGAAATGTTTTTATATTGTGGATTGGAAGATTTTTTGCTGGCTAAGCGAGCTTCAGTTAAACAAATTGTAACGAAACAGGATATTTAAATTCGACAAAAAGGAGCACTTAGTTTTAACCATTTAATTTGTTCGATGTAATTGCACAAAGCGTTTTAAAATTCTTTTAGAAGGTGTTAAACCGTTTTCAACGTAAAAATAAGACAGCCTATTAAGAAAATACTACTTAATATATGCTATTATCAATTTCTGGAAAATAGTTCCTTTTTTATAAAATGTGATATATTTATTCTTTAAATAAAACTTGCTTAAATACAATTATTCTAATTTTCCTTAATATATTTCATGTTCTTCATAGTAACTATCAAAATGTTACTTTTTGTGCCCATAGTTAATTAGTTGATATCATTTTTAGCAGTTAAAAATTTTGTTTTCATACATTTGTATTCCAAAATAAATAATTTCCCTGTGTTGTCTTAATACATTATATTATCAATTAACAGCGAAATGTATGACTAAAAAACGCTTAAATTTGGGTAAAATTTCTTAAAAATGAAAATTTTCAAAAAATTTCAATTAAGAGTAATGCATTTGCTTCGATTAATTTAAAAGAATATACATTGATCAATGATTTTAAGTAGTCAAATTGGAAATTACAGTTCACATATCATATATTCATTATCATAGATATTTTTCAATTCTTTCGTCCTCCAAGAGACAAAATGAATGTTTTATTTTCACCTCTTTTGTGTATTATATTTTGATTTCATCCAAAATCCTCCTTGAAATATTTGCAGAAAAATCAATTTTGTCTTCTTACCATAAAATTTATTTACGATACTAATTCAATTTCAAGCGTCTAAAGTTTGTCAGCTACTAAGTTGATTTCCTTTCATGACTCCAGCTAAGATAGCTCAGAAATATATTTTAAGGGATTCCATTGCTATACAATCATCCATAGAAGAGCAGTTTAAGAAGTATTTTCTTCTTACGTGATACTATTAAAATTTATTGCATTAAACTGAATTCAGTTTGTTATAATATATTTCAAATTAAATTACAATTTTCTTTACAAACTTTTATATCAATGCGCATTCTCATCGAGATATGTGTAATAAAGATTAGTATGTATCAAGATGCAATAAAATGATTTTCTATTGGTTTTTAGAAAACCCTTTGCGCAAAATTTGACAATGTTCAAAACAGAACATTTTTTTTCTACAAAATTCGTTGATTTATATTTTTACATGATTCGTTGCTTCTTTGGAAAGATTAGTTTTGACTATTCCTTACACAAAAGTTAGATTTTATATGATTTAGAAAGAAATATTTAATTTGTACTCAAAATATAATTTTCTTTTTTTAAATAAAACAGAAACAATAGAGTGATAAAAAGTAAATATAACATAAACAATTGAGTGATAAAAAAGTAAAATGGTGTTTAGGTAATAAAATGTAAAGTAAATTTCTACAGATTTATCTTTTGTAAAGTTTGTATATATATATATATATATATACATCATTTATTACTAACTGTGATAAATGAAATGTGTATAAGTAGATTTAATATAATTTATAGCGTATTATATAAAAGAGCACTTCTATAAATATTTAATAAGGACCGTAGAGATTTCATAGTCAAGACTACTTATTTCAATTGAGAGTATTGTTATGATTTGCTCTTAAATAGCCGATATAGAATCTTATAAATACATGAAGAAACAAAGAACCTCATTAAGTCGCAAAAAACTATTTTATTATGATACTTCTCAGAAAGTTGTTGAATCTATCAACATTTCAGAGTAAAAAATATTTCACCTAACAATATTGTCTAAGCCTCTTTTTGCTAACATTTTTGTGAATAAAACCTTTTAAACATTTTACATAGCTCACGTTTATCATCTATAGTAATATTTAAAAATCAAATTGGTATTATATATATATATATATATATATATATATATATATATATAATACACTAAGTTATTTTAAATATTTATGCAAGCACACACACATATATAGGCAAAATATTTGGTCAATATAACTACTAATTTATTATATTTAATACATATAGGTATTCAAGACAGTTATAATTAAGTTCATAAAACAGATATAAAGGTATTTTAAATGCATTGTTCAGTCACAAAAAATTGATATATTTATAATAAAAGTCACGAAAACTACATACTTGTCGAATATGCAATGCACTTAGTGAAAACATCGATAATTAAATGTTAGAATAATTATGTTTATTTCTAAATAAATCATGTGTCCCGAATTCCTGCATAAACATATAAAAATTAAATTTTTACCCTTTGTGTGCATTAATGTGACTATTTCTTACAACAATGTAGGTAATAATGCCTCATTATTACTAACAATTATGTTAAGTACTTTTAAGATCAAACACTAAATCACTTACCATTAGAAACCATTTAATGATATCCAAAGTAATTAACTCAAACTATGTAAAATTTCTGTAATAAATAGAAGTATACATACCTGAATTTAAATGGATTATCAGTTATTATCTAACATTAATTCACATCTTCTCAAGTAATTGCATTTTAGTATTATAATCTAGTGAAATAGTATAAGGCATGATTCTATAATATTGTTTTGTCTTTTTAATAAACTATAGTAAAATATTTTGGAAAAGTAATGTTTTTAATTGAGAAAAGTAATTATAAAGCTATTCAAGAAATTAAAAAATCTTATTATTGTTTTTTTTTTTTAGATATGTAAAGCAAAACTCTTTTAATAAAAAGGGACCGATATAAATTATATTTAAAATTTTTATCTATGTGTTGAAAATGATATTTATTTACTTCTTAACATGCCCATAGAATTTGTTGAACAAAACTTTTATTTAAATTTTAATACATCCTCACTCATTATTTTTCATAATAAACATAAAATAGTGTATATCAAAGATAATTATATTTTGTATATTTCATATTTTAAGCATGTTTTCATAAAAATTAAATTTAAAATGTTGCTTTACCTGAAAATTGATAATTAATGATATACTTTGATAAAGCTATTTAATCAATTCATATTTTACAAGGTAGCCATTTATGAATAATTACATAGCATTAAATTATTTTATGAAAGATTGTTTACTATGCATATATTGATTAATTTAATTTGCAATTTTATTACTTGTATATGAGAAGTCGAATAGGTACACGCATTTTTTAAAAGAAAACAAGAGATGTTATTAAAGGAAAATAAGTTTTTCTAGTTCATCCATTCACTTTTGAAAATTCATTTTATACTTTATTTAACTTGTATGACAAAAATACAGAAAAAGCTTTTCGTTTTTAATAGAGATATTATTTTAATAGTATAAGTTATATAGTAGATTGATTTACTTATACGAACCATTTATAAAGATACTGAAGTTAATTAGCCCAATCTATGTAAAATTTCCAGGAACCAGACACACATACATCAATTTAAATGGATTATCAATCTTTCTCAAACGAGAATTCACTTCTCCTAAAGAGATTGCATCTTAGTATTAATATCTAAAAATCCTATATGCCATTATTTTAAAAATTGCTTAGTATTTTTAATGAACTATATTAAAATATTTTGGAAAATGTATGTTTTATTTGAAAATAATAAAAGTAGATTCTGAATAAAATTAAAGCAATTTTTATTTCAAATTAAAGCAATTCAAATCTTATCTTTTTAAAGAAACCAACGTCTTTCTGTTAGTTTTTAATATATGTTCATCTTTTTGCTTCTAAATATTTAACTAACAAGGAAAATTATATATATATATATATATATATATATATATATATATATATATATATATATATATATATATATGTATGTATATATACACATGTATAACACTGCAACACTTTTATTGACAAGTTTAGTAATTTGTTTTCATATTATTTAAATATAATTTAAAAAATGTAATAAAATCAAAGAAAGCTCGGATAATTAATTGTAATAAACTAATAATTGATTTTATTATAATAAACTAATAATTAATTCAAATTTTATCTTTTTTAAGAAACGTACGTATTTCTGTTAGTTTTTAATATACGTTCGTCTTTCTGCTTCTTAATATTTAACAAGGAAAATTTTAATCTTTCTTGATAAATTCTTATACATACACACACACACACACACACATATATATATATATATATTATATCTATCTATCTATATATATGCATATATATATATATATATATATATATATTATATCTATCTATCTATATATATATATGTATATATATATATATATATATATATATATATATATATATATATATACATGCAACACTTATATTGACATATTTGGTGTCTTTTTTTCATATTATTTAAATATCATATTTATTAGATTTATTTAGATGCCTTTTAACTTCAGATACATTGATGATTTCATAATTTTTAGTAACCTAGGCATTTATGAAATTTATAAAGAAATATATCTTTAGGAATTAAAATTAATTAGAGCAAATGAAGACAGTTTAAAACCAGAATTTTTAATATCTGTTTAGAAGTAAAAAAGCAGAATCATAACATAACATTCATGATAAAACAAATGAATTTAATTAATTAAAATAAACATTTCTTAAAGTAAAAAAGTCGTTTTATTAAATTATTTTTTTGGAATTCTAATATTTCCGGAAAAATTTATAGAAATTTATGTAATTTTCATTCAACTAAATAGAATATATTTAATATGTAATAATTTGAATAGCATTAGGGAACAAATTAAGCGGTCAAAAAATACTTTATTACATAATAATATACCAATATATTTTTCCTCAAACACTATTTGGCTAGTAAAGCAAAGCTTATAAGACGTAGTTTTAAACTACAGATGGGTCACTCAAGCCTTGAAGTTCTTATAAGAAGCTTGAAATGTCAATAGTGCTTATGTTAATCATAACTTAATCATAATTTGTGTATTTAATTTGCAAGTTTTAAAGGCTTGGAATTGTATTTTAAAATAAGATTTTTGCTTCTTATTTTGACATTAACTGAAATTTCTCATGTATTTATATTTAAGTCTTGTATGTTTTCGTTGTTTAATGTTTTGATATGACTTTTGGGTGTAATTGCTCAGTCTGGACATTCGTCTTGGGCCATAGAAGAATGGCCATACTTAGTACCAATATAATTGTACCAACAGAGTTTGATGAAGCTGGTATTATTGGTACACTATTCTAAAGTAATTTTCATTCTGCTTATTAAAATGTTCATAATGTATTCTACTTTTTAATTCGTTCTATTATATGTATATATATATGTGTGTGTGTATGTTTATATATATATGTATGTATGCATAAGAAAAAAATTATGAGAGGTTAAAAATGTGTGTGTAGTATTTCACACAGACTTGAGGTAGCACTTCAAGACAATACATTTACTATAGTTTACTTAAACGATATTTTTTTCAATTATACTTAACACCTTACTAATAATTTATAAGAGTTTCAAAGAGTGAAAGATTTGCCGAGTTTTATAGAATCAGAAAACATCTATCATACTTATTTAATTCAAATGTAAATAATTTTAGATTATTATTTATTCATGGATTCATCATAACATCTATATACTTTTAATTTATTATGTCCAATATTAGTGTTTATGTCAGGAAAAAGATAAATAATTCTCATAAAACTCTTAAAAGTAATATATTTTGAGAAAATGTGTATTTTTCAAATCTGAAAAAATTATTTTTCTAACTGAAATAATTATTCATCTAATTAAAAAAGGCGAAACGTTATAAATTTAATTCCTATTTATTTGGATCAGAAAATATTAGAATGTATGGATATTTTTGGATTTACTGAACCAAATCCTACACACACTTATTTTAGAATTCACCTAACATATATTTACTAGAAATAAATCCCATAAATTGAAGTAAATACATCTTACATATATTAAAATTTCTTGGTATGAATTAAGCTTGACTGCTTATTAATTATGAAATAATAATCCTTAGATGGACGGTTAAGGTAAGAGTAAAAATACCTAATGCGTAATATGCACCGTACCTCTCACATAATGCATTAAACTAATCCTTTGATGTTTCTGCTTAATTGAATAGCGCAACATTATTTACACTTAGATATTGAAGTGTTGATAGCATCTAACAACAAAGGAGTTCTTTTCAAGTACAGAAAAGGTAAAAAATGTATAATTACTTAATTTGATTTATTGATGACAGCGCTCGGTTATATAAGATATGCAACTAAATATAAAAGTAATAGTGATATATAAATATATTTGAACGAACTTCAAATAAAAATACAACTGAACGAATTGTCAATGGTTTGAAAGATGTATAAAGAAGGTTATAAAAAGTGTTTTTTAGCTATTGTTAATGAAAAAATCGTGTATAATAATTTAGGAAAATAATCATATTTTTTAACTACAAATCAATAAAGAGAACTAATAATTTTAATTACAGTAAACGTCATATGTACAGAACAGTTATAAGCATACTGAGTGCTTTTATTCTACACTAGAAAAAAGTATAAGCAATCAGTATGCTTACTAACAATTTTTATCTAAGTAATTATTTACGATTAGTAAAAAAGTTATTTATGGTAAGATTAAAACGGTGGTTTGTTTTTAGACTTACGAAAATTTTTTTGACGTTAAATTAAGCACATCTATAAAATATATGAAGCAATAAAGTTCAATTAAAACATTAAGGGAAAATGATTTTATCTTTAAATTTAGACAGATCAATTTTTCGAATTTTAAGAAAATGGCACTTTTTCACTGTGGGACTGGGAAATGTTTTACCAAAATGTTTTCTATCATGTAATGTATACAATAAATCTTTTATTGGAAAATTTCTAATTTTATTTAGTAGCTAAGAAGCATAAAATTAACTGCGCTGAATGAAATAAATAAGTTAATTAGTTATTCTTCATGTTAGATGAAGCCTTCTTTCTATAAGAGATCAAAATGAAAATGCTTTCAATGCTGATTTGTGCTTTCCGTGGAAAAATTAAAGGGTAAGTGAATCTTGTAAGAATACCTTTGATAGAATAAGTACATTTTAAGGTATTCCTTTAGAGTTGGAATCAAGCAGACTCGTAATTTTCCTTTAATATACATTTTTTGATATTACTGAAGAATTTATAAATCTTCTAACGAAACTTTCCCATACAAACAATACATTTCTGAAAATGTTTCGATTTTTTTTAATATTTAAAATAAAAATAATTTATTAAATTTTGAAGAATTTGTATTAATGTTTAATTTAAGCGTAAAAAGCTAATTTTTAATTCAAATAACTAATAAGATATAATTAAAAATTTATGAAAATTGCTTATTATGAATCTAGGGTTAGATGGACAACGCAAGAACGCCTACACATACACACACACCTTTAACTAACAGTAGAAAGAGGATGTAAAATGCTTAAAGATGATTATAGCCATGACTTAAAAAGTTTAAATCTGCAAGAATTCTTTATAAATTTTGTTTTGCAATGAGAACGCGTATCAAAATTCATCATTCATATTGATTTGCTTGGTTCTGATTAAACAATCTATGAATTTCATTATGAATTATCAATCAATGTTTTTTTTATTTAGCAATTATATTATTTAAAAGAAAAGGGTATTTCTATATTTTATATATGTTCATTACAATTGCGTTTACCTACATAAAATTAAATTTTCAAAAATATCAACTCGTTTTCTAAATAAAAAAAAATTAATTCAAAAATAAGAATATTCTTAAAATATTCAGAAAATGTTATAAGCATTTTTGGGGGAAAAGCATTTATTTTGTTTGAATATTTTTATTAAAAATATTATTATAATAAAAACTAATTATAATATAACAAATTTTTATAAGTAAGTGATTCCCTTACTACAATCGTACTGAAGTAATTTGTTCCTTTATTGTAGGGGAATTTAAAGGTTAAGTATTAAAATAATTTTGCATTTTCATGTATAGAAATTTCTTAAAACAAGTGTTTTCTTTGGAAAAGCTCGCCTTATAATTCAGTGTTTTTATTAATATTGATAAAATGACAAAACTAGAAAATATGAATTAATTTATTCTGAATACGTTGCTTTTATTTATATATTTATTCATCGAATTGTATACATTCGAACAAAAAGTGAACACTCAATATACTTACTAATAATTTTTATCTAAGAATAAAAATTATTTTTGGTAAAGACATTTGATTTTGGAATTAAAAATCTTCTTCTTAAACATGACATTTGTAAAAATAATATGTAAAGTGTTAAGATACCTATAATAAAATTCATTAATTCACAGGATGTATATATTTCAAACGATAAAATAAATAAGTTTATTCAAAGCACCACAAAGCAAGCAAAATTATATATTACAGAAATATATTTCTATTTTAATTATTTTAAACTTATATATAAAAATATAAATGTTGAAATATATTTTTTAGGATCTAAGTAAAATCACAATTAAGCTCAAGAAGAAAGTAAGTAATTCAAAAATACTGATATTGATTAAATAAGCAAACAATACAGGGCATTCATGCTTTACATAATGTATTTATACTGATGAATCTAAATAATGAACTTAATTATTAAGATTCCAAAAATTTCTTTTTAATCTATTTATATATTAAAATATATATAAAAAAGAAGAAAAATAAAATTTTATGTAAAATAAATTTTGATTTCAAAAAAGAGTCTTTCTGTTTCTTAATTAAATTTTCTTCAAAGTTAATAATTTGTGGGAGTATAATATATGAAATTATATTAAACACCTGTTGCCCGGATGGTGATGCTTTGCTAGACGACCACTACAAGGCGCTATACACATCTGCGCAGTAGGAACCGTCTGATGTGCTCTCCTCTTCCGCCTACTCATCCAGCCGACCAGCAGAGACTTAACAGAACGCCAACCAGATTGGCGGAAATTGCAGGTTATTCGTGTGGCGTGCAAAGGAAACACATCACCCTTCTTGCAAAGTCTGACAACAATGACAACACCCCTGTTGTAGACAGATCCTACTTTGCGTACAGTTTCTTGATAACTACAAATTTAAAAAAAAACTTCAGCGAGCAGTTAGTACAATTTATAAACCAATGCTAATAACCTTTCCAATGACAACTTAATACTTTATGTTTCATAATTTTAATGAAAACTAAAGTCATGATCTTCATGTTTCTTAGTCCTTAAAGAATTTGAAGTAAGTTTTTCGAAAATATACATGCATTTTACTTAAGTAAAGGACATTTAAATGTGTTTCCTAAATTTTATTAATTTTGAAATAAATATATCTCTATTAATAGGAATATTTTAACATAGTTGTTTATTGTTTTTAATTTCAAACTTGCGTTTAACTGATTGACTTTTATAGTCATGCTTATTAGCATGAATATTTGCAGAATTAGTTTATTGTTTTTTGTGAGAAATATTTCTTATTTATTTACTGTATTTTAATTTTTCTTCTTTTAATCAATTTTCACCTCATTCTACATTCTTTAAAGAATTATTATTCTGTTTTATACAGACCTATTTTTAATGAAAATTTCTCTTTTCATCAACCTATAATAATTTTAAAACATGTCAAATTTTCAAGACTTTTCCATGGCAAATTGGCATCTTGAGATTGAAAGATTTTAAAGATAAGCTTCCTGTTCTTTAAATTACCTTATTGTAATGATGTCCGTTTAAAAAAATGGCTATGAGTTTTGATGATTTTAATAATGGTGCAATATAATGCAAATGACTTTATCATTTATGAATAATTTTTAAAAATATTTAACATTTCTTTTTATATCTTTAATATGACATATATGTACAATGTGTTCGTGTAAAAATGCAAATAATTTTCTCAGATACATGTGGAATTTAAACTTTCAAATGAGGCTTATTGCAAAGTTTTACTTGATATTTTTAAATAATAATTATCAGTAATTAACTTATACAATCATTTTTCTCGATAACGTCCAATTAAATAATTATACCGTTTAGATAACAATATAAAGACGAAGGAAATACTCTTTTAGTTTATTTATATACCTTAGAACGTCCATTTATTTTATAGTTGTATAAATTTGAAGGCAAATACTGAAAATATCTTGGTAATTTCATTCGTAAATACCAAAGAGATATACATTTGCACTCGTGAAAAGTATTTAAGATAAAAATAGTATGGTTTAAATAATTTCTAAGAATTCTTTCTTCTCAAAATAACTAATACTCGATACTTGAATCTCACGTTCATTCACTTCTAAAAGTTTATTTTAAAAGCTAAGTAAATTACTTTAAAAATGAAAAAATTGACATACATTTTTCCTCAGACATCATTTATGTATGGTTATATGTAATCACTCTTTTAGAAATAAAAATAAATGATTTTATATTTCAAGTTTTTTATCATCATGTAAAAGAAAGGAAAATTGGTTGTTAAAAGTTTGTGATAAATGGAAATATATTAAATCAGAATACTTTTATATAAAACTTTGATTTGTGTTGGATAAATTTGTTTGATGTGATTAAAACATTTTAGTTTTAAGGTGATGGGCCTTATACGTGACTATATTTTAATTACACGATTTCTTTGTTAATAATGAATGGTAAAGAGTAGTTAATATATATATATTAAAGTTATTATTTGATTCACCTTCCACAGAAATATGGGAAAACATCTATGACAATGTTCGAATAAATACCAAAGCAATTTAACAAAAAAGCTAGGAATAACATTGAAATTAAAAATAACATCGCACTGAAAACTTCTGACAATTTTTTCCCTATTTTATTTAACAAATGATATTCATTAAGAATTGTGGGAACTTGTTTTATCAAATAGTTACACACACACAACACACATACACACACACAAACACACACACACACATGTGTATATATATATATATATACATATACACACATGTATATATATATATATATATATATATATATATATATATATATATATATATATATCAGAAAGTTTCTTAATAAGCAAAAGCATTTAAAAATTTGATTTTTTTCGATCCGTGTCATTAATTTATCATGATCACACACACAAAAACAGAAACAATTTAAAATATATTTATAAAAATCTGTAGGACTTCATTTCCTTTATTTGTAAACAAATAATTTCTAACTGTAATCATATGAATACACCAAGTTGAATATTAAATGCATTTTACTCTTAATATTGTGACGCTGGTAACTGTAGTCTAAATATGAGATTTTTAAAAGATACAGAAGAGATCATATTTTGCTTATCATTAAAATTATTCTAAATTTTCCATAAAACTATATATCATTCTAAGCTTACCTTTAGTTTAGTCATTTCATTTACCTTCAAGGATTACTGAATTCAATAGGCGCCACTAAATCTAGATGATTTTTTAATTAAGTATAATCATTAAAAGTACCCGATAGAAAAATGGTTATTCGCTAAAATGATTTATTTTGTAATTCAATATATTTGAATTCAAAGGCGAAATAAGTTTAAAACTAATTGTGGAAGCTATAACTGATTTATAGATATTTCTAGATAAAACAAAAATTGGATTGAAAATATTCCACACTATTAAGAATTTAGATAAATTATTTATATAAAGATAAAGGTATATATATATATATATATATAAAAGCAAATATTAAAACAATCTACTTAAGATATAGTTTAAGTAAATGCTAATAATTATTTAATGATATTTGTTACCTTTCAGGTTCATCTGACATAAAAGATAATTAAATTTGTTACAATTTCTATAATAGTTCTGTGAGAATAATACGCTAAAATTTAAATGGTAGTAGCAATGTATACAACTGAGTAGTACAGTGTTAGAGCTTTTATTTTTACTTAAGTGATACACGTGAAAAATTTTTTCAAGTAAACATAATGCCTTCAGATTCTGGCGACTATGAAATTCTCTCGAGTGGAGAAATCTTATTTTTTATTGGAAATTTTATTCCTAAATTTCAAATTTCCTGTATTTGTATTTATTTGTATGATATTTGGGAAAATTTTTAATTATACATGTATATTTTATGCTTTTAACATTATTATACATTTCTATTATTTTTAGTCATTTTACATTGCAGCCGACATCATATTTTAACAAAAAAGTTTTATGGTTAGTTATAAATTCCTATAAATAAAACTAACGCACATAATATGTCATCATATAATTATATTTGGTTGTAAATATTACATGAGATTTCTTGCAAATTGATCGAAATCACAATTTTTAATTAAATAAAATAAGGAAATAAGTTTTATCATTTGATAAGTATGATTAATGATAACTCATTAATCGGCTCATAATTGGAAAACATTCATTTGAGTATTATGCAGAGTAAAACTTTACTAAGATTACCTATTTTATAATGTAATTTTCTGATTTACTTATCGAATGATCAATTTATCTTATAAAATAGGGAGGATGAATTAATGTATCAGGCAGACCAGGCTTCTTTTAGGAAATTCTGCTAGGGAAATATTGAATTATCTTTCGAAACATTCATCAATCAGGATTATCCCTTTTCTTCAGAATCATTAAATCAAACTAATGTATGAAAATATAATCTTATTTAAATGAATCCCTCTAAATTTTACGTTGTATTAATAATATCAGGAATCAGCTAAAAATTTACTGATTTATTTTATTATATTATATTAATCCAGTTTCATTAATAATTAAAGGATTATTGGCCACCGCATTCTTTGTCTAATATTTATATGATGAGAAAATTGTGTTATATAGTTGAAGACATTTACAAAAATGTTTTATAAGATAAAACTTTTCTTTATATTTCCTTTTAATTATGAAAGAACAAAAATTGCAAATGTGTGTTTGTCCATTTAAAACTGTTTATTTAGTGAAATTTAATTTGAAATGCATTTTATAAATACAATAAAAAGAAAAATAATAAAAATGATAATAAATGATAATAAAATAAAAATAATAAAAAAAATAAAAATTAAATTACATCAAGTAAATACAGTTAAATAAGATTTAACTAAAATTATATAAAGCACTGTGAAATATTTTCAAAGTTACTTTAAAAAAATTTTATATTCCATTTATTCTTTAAAATTTTTGTTACAATGTATATGCGAAGCTAATACTTCACATTAATACTTTGACAGGCGCACTTGGAATTTAACTTATTATAAAAAAAACAGGCCATTAGTTTATCATAACTTGTGCCGCTGATTTAAATCCTTTCTCATTACAGAGCAAGAATAGTAAAAAAATAAAAAGAATTATTTCATGTAAAAATTCAAAAAATAATTATTCATCTCGTTCTTATTTATTTAGAAAAAAACTATTCCTTTTGTTTCTCTTTTTAATTGTTACTTGTTAGACTTTTGATAAAAAAAAGCTATTATAAAATAAATAGTTATAAGTATCCAAAATAAAATACTTCAAGGATTTATATGCTGAAAATAATATCTTTCAATACCCATTTCCATCCCATTTGTTGGATTAATTTTTTACTTATATGTTAATAAAAGCTCACTCATTGTTTTTCAAGATAATCATAAAATTGATGTAAAAGCCCACTCATTATTTTTCAAGATAATCATAAAATTATGATGTAATCAGAGATAATCATGTCTTCACATTTTAAGCATATTTTATAAAAAAAATCAGATTTAAAATGTTACGATTCATGAAAATTGATAATTAATGCTATTAATTTATAAAACTATAGAAGCAATTTATGTATCATTAAAAGCAATTAATGAATAATATATTTTAATAAGTTTCTTTATGAATGATTGATGTTAAAAATAGGAATGCATAAAAATTTAACTAAGCGTGTATGAAATATTTTAATTAGCAATCTGATTAGTTATATACAAAAAATTGATTAGGTACACTCATTTTTTTAAAGAAAGCAGACAGAGATAATTTTTTGTGATTTAATTAGTTTGGAATTTCATTTTCTACTTTGATGTAGCAAAACTACATAGAAAAATTTTCAATTTAAACAGGAATATAATTTGAATATTAAAATTTATATAATGAAATATATTGCGCTGTTTCAAACAGTTCCATTAAATATAATATTTGAGAAATTTTACTAACTGCATTTAGCAGTGTGACAACAGGATGCCTTACCTAACTAAATTGCTTATATTTTGTCTCAGTTATGTAAAAATTAATCGGAAGAATTAAAGTTTCTAAGCATGCTCCCTTATACCAAGCAAGCTGTTCAAATTGTGCAATTATGATAAATTAAATGCACAATTAATTAAGATTATTAATAATTGTGCAATAAAAATGGTTAAAATTTTCTTAATTATATTTGCTTGTATATTTAAAATTTCTGCAACGAAAATGATTTCAAATTTAGCTTTCATATCAATTAATTTAAAAAGAAAAAGGGAGTTTTTTGGATTTCATTTAAGTTGGGAAATATATTTTAAAATTACAGAAAATGTTTCATTTAAACTGACGCACAATGCACATGATTTATATATCTTCCAGATGTGACATGAAATCATTTTCATTACCAATTTAATCATAAGTAACCTTAATCAATAAGATAAGTTTGTAAGAAATGGCAGCTTTAGTTTTATGATAAGTTAATATTCTATTTCCCAACAAATGCTCATGATATTAACACATGTACTGAATAAAGATTCAAAAAAGGACATTTGATTTTAAAATTCTGGTTAAAACTGTAGTTTGATAATAAAAACTTAATAATCTTAGATTAAAATTATTTTTATATGAAATTAACTTGCTATAATAATATGTTTTATGAAAAATAGATATTTCTATAACAATGTAAAATCATTTTTCAATAAGGATTTAATAATTTTTTATAATTAATTGTACTTCCCTGTGCTATCACAATACATTATTTACCATTTTTATGTTCATTTATAATTAGTTTATGAGTAAACCTGACTCTTTTAAAAAAGTAAAACTTTACTTACGTTGTTAGAAGCATTTCCTAATACTATTTTGAATAAAAAATTCTCCTCATGATCTTTAGGTATATTATGAATCACAAAATGTTTCCAGCGATTTGTTAGCTTATTTTAAATAAATCGAATTTCTGTAAACTAAAAAAAAATTAAAATTTTTTCAATTATATATTTTTCACATTGCCCTATCCGTTTTCATGAATGATCACGTCTCTCTAAATATTTTTTTCAATATTATATCGATAAACATAGACATTTATTTAATAGTGCTATGGAAAATGCTCTAAACTATAAACAGGTATTATTCGAACTGATTATCGTCAAAAAGTTTCTCAGTGAGTGAAAATAATACTGTTGTTGCATTTTCAGCTGTTTAAATAAATACGAGTAATAATAATTGAAGTAATTTTCATGCTTATAGAAAGAGAAAATCCATTTTGGTGAACACAGATTATCTGATAAAAACACAGTGACTAACGCTTATACATCATATGAAAATGAGATTTATTGGTATAATAGATTTGTAATAATATGTGAGATAAAGTACTTTTGATTCGAGTGTTAAAATGTACTCACAGAAAAGCTTTTTCGGTTGTTAATAATTATATTCTTCTCTTAATTTCCTTAACTTTCTTATGAGAGTTATTAAATTAGAAACGTTAAATATAATAACAACAAGTGTGTTTTTAGAACACTAAAAAAAAGAATAAAAGTGTGTAGCACTAAGTAGGGAATTTCTGTTACATTTTATGTAAGTACGGAAATATTGCATTATTGATCTAAGTTATTTTAAAGTGCAAATTTAGATGTTATTCATTTATTGTGTTTATAAAAAATGTTTCACAGAATATTTTACCAATATTTTTAGTTTAGTTTAGTAAAAAAGTGTTTTATAAAGTATTTTAGAATTTTAGGATACAATTGATATCAATAAAAGGTAAAATTCTATTTCTTTTTATAGTAATTTTTATTTTATAAAGGATAATAGCAGTTTTATCCGATGAATAGAATTTTAGCTTTGATTCAAATCAGAAGTATATTAATGTTAAAACTTAAATACCAGAGAGAGACTTCATAATTAGCACTCAAAATATGTAATTAGTAAATGAATTGTGTTAATAAAATGTTTCAGCATTTTCGAAATATGGATTAATTCCCTTTTATTATAAGCTATATGTTAATAATTTAAGCAAAAGTATGGTCAAAAGATGATTGGCAAAAGAGATAATTTAAAATTTAACAGATAAACCATGAAAATATATTTTTGTAATTTAAGAATTATTTACCTTGACACAGATGATTTTGAATTATTTACCTTTTCTCTTTGAGACAAATAGGAAGGAAAATCGTCTCCATTTCAGTGTTAAAACATATTTAAAATCAAATAAAGTGATTTAAAATATTATTTTTAAGTGATATCTGTATATAAAAAACAGTAAAATTTAATATGTTTGAAGCAGATCAGATCTTATATAATTATTATTTTACGATACTTGCTATATTATCTATAAATTAAGTCCAACTAAATTTTTTATTTATTGTTAAGAGAATTATTATATAATTGTTTTTTTATTAATTGTTGAGACTGTTAGACTATATTTTATTATTGTAATTTGTATATGAATTAATCAAAAACATTTTTATACTAGTTATCTCTAAGGGACATAAAATAGTAACAATGGAGAAACACTACGCGATCTGTATGAGTACTTTGATTTCATCAACTTTATTTGTTTTGGTTGAGAAATGGGAATCTCATAGCTCAAACATTTTCCCCAAATGTTTTGGAGAGATGCCCAAACATTTTCGCATTACAAAAATAAAATCAGAAGTTGGAATGGCTTCGTATTTAGGAAGGGCTTTCATAGAAATCGATAATACGATAATAAAGCAATAGAATCAGGGAAAAGAATAAAGTTATAAGTAGAAAAATCAGTGAAATACATATCGACGCTGATTTTTTGGGATAAAAGCAACTTTTGCAATCAAGATGTATTGAAGGTGATAATAATAATCTAAAAATTAAATTTATCATTTAATCACAAAATTATAATAAATCTCAATTACAGAAAAACAATTTTCTAATTAATAGTCTTGATAATGATAATACAATAGAATTACCTTAATCTCAATCAGAGTAAATTAGTAGTTATGATTAAAAAGGATATAAATTATACTTTAATTAAAAAATTGAAACCATAACGCAAAGAAAATAAATTCAGATTATAGATAAAATCTTGAAATGAAATTCAAATTAGCATAAAAATAATATCAGAATAACTTTAAAATTATTTTAGTATTATGTAAATAGCTCTGAGCTATACCTTTGCTATTTTTGGGTTACATACAGAAAAAAGAGCTTATATAAGGTTAAAGTTTAAGAACAATATATGAATAAAACTAATGTATGTAAATTTGTAATTGTTTGGTTAAAGCAGAATCAATTTAAAATTTCTTAAAGTGCGCTTAAAACTTTATTCTTATTAGTCTAATAACATAAAAATGTGAATAAATTTTTAATTTGTTTAATATGTATAAACTATACATATATATCTTTAAGAAAATATTTTCTGTGTACTTCAAAGATTATTATTTTATTAAATAATAAAAATTAAACATTTTTAAGTAATTAATATTCTAAATTTTATCATAAATTATCCTTTTATTGTATTTTTATTATAGTATTTATTGCTAGAATTTATTGAGAAAATTCTGAATTTTCTCAATTAAAATTGATTTGATAAAATAAAGAGTTTGAATTAAAAAAAATTTCTATTTTATGCACTTTATTATTGATTAATTTGTATTAGGTAATTTTGCAATTTTTTTTCCAGTCCTATGACAAGAGTATGACTTTCCATAGCTTTTCTGACATATTATTAAAGAAAGCAAATAATATTTTCAAAACAATTTACTGCAAATATTGTAGTAAAATATCTATTGTCGCCAAGAAAAAATTTACATTTAATTTTGTACATTTTAATAATTATGTAAGATAAAAGCTTTTCAGAAATAATTTGTGCAATATAAAGAGTATTTGTGCTACAGAAGAGTATTAATTTACTGTTAGGTGCTATAATTAATATAAATAGTATATTCATTTATAATATTAACATTAATAGTATTCCCTATTTATTTATAAACTATTATGTTAGGAAAAGATTAACATCATTTGCATTTAATCAAATCTAAGTGAATCAGTAATATTCTTGAAAAGAATTGCTTTTATTGTAATTTAAAATATTACGAATTTTCTTTTCAGACAACGAAAATTCCATTACATACAGCTGTTTTTATATAAGAGCCTAATTGTATCCGTTGTTAAGCTGAGATTTCAAACTTGAATTCTTTTTTAACTAGAGATACATAAATGCTAATTAACTAAGCAGTTGAAAAAGAATTTGATTATGGTACTTTTGTAGCAATTAACTTAATTTCCTCATTTTTGACACTAATTGCCAAAATAATCAAAAAGGAGTAAATTTCATGCCAATTCTTTGGGATCAGATTTATTTTTAATTCCTCAGAGCTGCTAATTTGCTCATCCAATTGTCGATAATTAGAGGGAAAATTAAATTGTTTATAATTTTATGTTAAAACTAGTCTATATTGTACTCTTTTGAATTGTACTTTAAACTTAATAAGTCCCTTAATAAGAAACTGTTTTGACCAATTTTAAGATTGATTTCATCAAAATGAATTATCAATGGTAATTACATTGAGTGGAATAAAATATTGAATACCGAGAGACACTTTATTTGATATAAAAATTTTTTATTACAATGGAATTTGTGATTATATTTGTCTGTAACATTTGCGTATGGTATTTTCTCTGTAACAGTGTGTATAATTTGCTTTCATGACAACACAAATTATGTTACATCGACTTGACAAATGTCTCAACATCGACTACGAAGTTTCATAAAACAAAAGTACCCAATAACTTTAATATATATTCATAAAAATAAGAAAATAAATATAGGCATAATACAGGCTTACAAATTCTATGTTAGATATTTAAGTATTTCAGGAACTTTGCGAAATTTAAGCATTCATTATTTAGAAAATAATTTCAAAATATATTTAAGAATAAAAATACATGAGACTAACTTTTTAACATAAACAGAGGATTAATACTTAAAAACTAATCAAACTGAAAATTCGAACTTATAAAAGCTAATTAATAATCAAACTGATTAAACAAAATTAAATTCTATAAAATTCTACTATAAAACGCAGTTAGCCAAATGAGTATTCAAAAAAAAATTGAATTGAAGTTGCTTCCTAATTTAATATTCACTATTAAATTATGAACTTCTAGACAATAATTTCTATTTTACAAATAGATCCTTTATTATAAATTTCAGGAAAATTTATTTTCATTAAATTGAATTCTTGATATTTCATTTTAGGAACTCATTTAAAAACCATTTATGCTACGCATGTAATGAAAAATATCTATATTAAAACCGTGATTTTTTTCCCCTATTTCTCAAAATATTTCTCCCATTAAATTCTTTAGTTCAAATTTTAAAGTTGAGTTAGTATTTTTTAGTATCATTGTATTTTTTAAATAATCTATTGAAATATTTTTAATGTTAATAATGTTATATATATATATTTTTTAATTAAATTCTAAGAAATAATAGGAATCATCGAGTAAATCAATTTGCGTTAAAAAGAAAAAAAGCAAACACCTCAGAAAATTATGAAAAAATTTTAAAAATTTTCAATCATTAATTAATTTTAAAGTTTACTTATATTCTATCTTTTTCTGAAAAATTTGACTGTAAATAATATTTATAACTAGAAGTTACCATGAGAAATATTTTAAGCATATTCTAAATGTAACGGTAGAGATTTGAGTTAAAAGCACTTTTTTAAACATTGCAAGCATTTTGTATTAGAGAAAAACTTTTTTTCGATTAAGAACAATTTTTAGTTTTATCGATAAGAATTTTGTGGAATATCTTTTTCTTCAAAACAAAATGCAATTCATCTATTCTTTCACGGCATCGTTTCTTTATCATATATAGTACCATTTAAAGGGGATACATTCTATTCAGAAATATAAAAATGTCAAACAAAACAAATAAAATGCACTTTATTTGGAAATTCTCCTCTAAGAGTTTTAGCCCATCTGTTATTTTATTGTATTCTATCGCATGTTTCTGATAGGTAATTTTATTCAATCTTTCAAAAAGTGTTTGGGTAAACTTACATGAAGAAATGAATTATAAAATATAAAGAGATAAAATTCTCTTATAAATACAAATTAATTCCATAGAAAATTAATAGCATTTTTTATAAATATTATTTTTATTTATGTAGGTCTCAAGGAATTTAAATTATATAATTAATAACTTATATATAAAAAAGTTGCATAAGTACAAAATATCTATGAAAATAAATATATATTGTTTATAATTCCGAAACTTTATAACTGGAATGAAACGAAAAAGCATTTCTATGATTAGTCAAAATGTAAAAAGTTAAAAAATATGTAAAATATCCTTCTGGTAGTCAGTTTATTTCATTAAAAAAATGCAGTTACTAAATTTATTTTTTTATTTCATTTCCGAGCTTATTTCAATTCTAAATTATTTTCATCAAATTATTTTTGGAAGAATTAGACAGTTTCTGATAGTATTTTTATTACTCTTATTTCAAAAGATTTTTAAAATGGCAATTGAAATTAATCTTTTAGATTTAACTATCAGTTTATTTAAAATAATGCTGAGTTAAATTTTTAAAAACAATCATGTCATTCAGTTTTTTGATAAAATTTAAATTTAACATTATTTTTAAATTTTAAGTAATACTATTAGCTTATTTTCTAAAAAAGGAAAGATATTTTTAAATACATTTATGATATTAAAATGAGAAGATATATTATGTTACTATATAAAGAAATTCATTTCACCATTTAATAATTCCAAAAATAATTCTTCTTAATCTTTAAAAAAATTGTCTGAAATTTTCATATTCTCAGCTTGCAAATAATTTATCATTAATTTAGATTATCACATATTTTCATAAATATTCTTTCCATTTATAATTAATAATAATGATTGCTAATATATCTAAAAACTCTGAAAATATATTATAATGAAAACTATTTTAAATTATTGTAAAGTTATTACTTTAATACATTAAAACTATTTGAAGATTTGAGCTTTAATTGCATGCAAATTAATTATAAGTATATACTTTAAATTAGTTTTTATAAACTTTTAGATTTTACTTTAAAAATCTAGCGAATGCAAGAACTTCAAAATTTAATTTTCAAAGTATTCAGTATAAAATTTGTGGAGCTAAATTGTTCTCATTACGCACTGATAATTAAAGCTTTCATTAAAGTCTTTCTATAAATTTTAATTGGATCTTAGGAAATAACTAATTAAACTGTTTTTGTTTATTTTAAGGAGATAATTGAGTTTTGATGGTTACAAATTGAATTAATGATATGTTGAAGCCAATATTTTATTTCAAAATATACTTTGTGAATAAGAGATTCAAACATACTTAACAATATATAAACAAACATGATTTCTAAGTATGAAAATTATTATTTTAAAGTCAAAATAATATTTTCACATATACGTTTAATATTTTGAATATTTTTCGAATAGAAGTTATTACCATGTAATTTCTCTAAAACACAATCTCATCAATTTATGATGTAATGACATTAATTAGTTCTTTTTAAAAATAAGAGAGTTCTTTGGTTGAAAGATTCCCCCCCCTTTTATTCCTTTATTTCATTTGTTATTAACATCTTATATTTTAGAAATTATTAGTTTTGTAAACAGCATCAGAAATTTTAAGTATCTAAAAAATGCCGTATAAAGATATTAATTTAAAGTATTTGGAAAAAATTAAATCTTCCAAACGGGACTAAAATGAATGGAATATAGAGGAAATGATTTTATACTTCAAAAAGCACTCCAAACTTGCTGAACATATGATATCTTAATGTCACATTCGAGACCAAATTAATTTAACTCTTGATAACTGCGTAATATTAACCTCTAGAATTGATTGACAGTGTCAAATAACATAGGGAAATTTCGAAACCTGAAAGGGGGAAATTGTAAAATGTAAATTTCAAATTTTGATAGCCAAGTAAACATAGGCCGCAAATTCTGACAGTCTGTCAAACATTATATTTATATTAAAGTTATTATAAATCACATTGTATGAACACACACACACACAACTATATATTTTATATTTGAACATGTTCAAAAATGCTATTTTTTATTGAGGAATATAAACTATCAACTCTTAATATATATACAATATATTAAGCTAATGACATCTTAATATATTATATATATATAAGCAAAGATGTGAACGCCATTCAGTATAATGAGGTAAATAATATCTAATTAATTTTATTCACAAAAATACAAATGCGTATTTGTCTAGTTTAACTTGTCTTAGGGCTTTTTTCTTTAAAAAATAAGGAGAATAAATTTTAACACAAATCGTATTTTTTTCTTGTGTATGCATTCAAGTAAATATAATTTGGTTATTTTATAGAATCTTAATATTGTCATTAAGTGTTCTGTTTAAAGATAGAAAAACAGTTACTATTATGATACATTACAGGGAATCTTTCTCTGATATTTATTACGCTGAAAACTCTGAAACTACATAGATCTTGCCAGTAACTTCTACTTATCTCAAAGCAATGAAGTTTTTACATTTTTTAGCATTCATTATTGTTAGAAAGAAAAAATTGATTTGAGTATTGACATTTTTTGATTAGCGCGAAAAATAAAAAAAATGTTTTTACCAATCAAATGCAAATTTCAGATGAGATAGTTTATTTTTTTTTAAATCAATGTGATTAGTTGACTTTTCAAAGTGATAAATGTATGGCATTAAGAATCATTTGTTTAACATTTCCACGTATAACTTTTCATTCCCTGTATCTGTACAATGTGAAGAATTTGATGATGAAGTTTTTTAGAATTAATTGGCCTTTTATTAGGCTATAGGTGGCATTAATGAAATATTAAGCCACACTATTCTTCAATATTTATCAGGGTTCTAAGAAAACTTCCTTCTACATCAAGAAAGCAATAAAATTTCGTAAGTGAACTCCTTTTTCTCATTTCTAAAATATACTGTTTTTACATGTCTGTCAGCTTTAACGCACAAAACATTTTAAATTTACACTTGCCCTTTATAATAAAATTTTAGAGATAAAAGTCATAATCATTTAAGTCGAAAAAATATTACATTTATGTAAATTTTAAATTAAAAATAAAATAGAATTTTTATGTGACTAATATTAAAAATATCTGGATTGATTAAATGTAATTTAGATCAAAATAATTCTAACGAAAAATATTGTTTGAATATTAATTTGAATAAAATTACAATTTATTTTGTTGTAAAATTAACTTACTTTGAAAAATATGTATTATTTTGTATTTATCTGGATAACTGGTTATAAAGGATTCATGATAATGCATTTAAGATTATCCTAATTTTCAAACATAACTTTTTATATATAAAGAAAAATGTTTTCTAAGTCATATTTAAAAGGATTACTGATTCAACTGAAATAAAAATAAGAAAGATTCAATATTGAATTATAAGATTTAGTATAAATGTGTTAACTTTGTTAACATTTAAAAATATTTCGAACATATGAGTTTATTGTATTGGAGATAACAACCTAATATTCTCTAAACTCGTATTCTGATCAAATGAGACGCACTGATATTTATTTACCATTTGTAAAACATACGAGGTTTCTAAAATGAATGAAAAATAAAGTTTCACCAGGAAAATTGCCTATTTAAATTTATTAGTGAAATGTATGTAATGCAAGCAATACAACTGAAAGTTTTCAGATGAACAGAATTTATATTCTAACGGTGATAATACAAGTCAGAGAGTTTACAGTACAAATAACAGTAAAATGATCATACAGATTAGATATTAATGTAATAAATAACAATACATATTACAATGAATCCAAATATATAACAAATAAAATGAAGAATACAATGTTTCCAGAAAATTGATGGGAATCGATGACTAAAATGGGATTACTAGTATTTAAAAAGAGATGTTAAGCTAAATTAAAAAGTCTTCACGTATTTTTAAGGCTGTCAATTGATATAATGGCTTTTTGATCTTGCCATTTAAAAAAACTAGTTTCTTGAATTAAAGTGTAGGCAACTTCAAAGAAGGAAATTATTCTGACATCCAAACTTACAAATCTTGAATAATTTTCAAGATTAATGACCATGACTTGAAATTGAATGTTTTATGTCTAAGATTTATATGGCATCAAAAATCATGACATTAATAAAAGATAAATTTATTTTTTACGAAAAGATGTCCAAAAGTGTGATTAAATATAAGTTGATTTAAATTTAAGTGGATAACTTAAAAATATTTTATGTAATTTATTGGAACCTTTCTTTTTAGATTCTGAGACTAATTTTATGAGTATATATATGCTTTATTACTCCATTTTTTAATTTTCCTATTTTCTTATTCCTTTCATTTCTTTTTTTAGTTCCATATGTGGTATTATATACTTTGCTTACTTGTAATATGAAAACGGATTCATCAGAGGTTGATAAATTTAGTATAATTATTGTATGCAAAACTATAATTTAAATGATTAAACTATAATATTAAATGATGAATTTTATAAGCACAAATTAAGATAAGTTGCTTAAAAATAAAAAAAGTTAATATATAACATATTGATTTATAATTCATAGTTAAGAAACATATTTAAGTGTATATATAGCGTTGAAGAATTTCAAAGTTTATTTAAATATTAATATATTTGCTGATACAAATATATTGCTTATAAGCCAAACTTTAATTGAGATAATTAATATAATCTATCTCTCTTGTTCAGACTTCTCATTTTTATACCTTCAGGAATTAGATTACACATATATCTGCTTATAATATTTTTATAATTTTAAACTGTGTTATTTGAGAATTGTAATTTTCTTGCAAATAAATGAAATAATTACAGTAATTAAGATAATAGAATCAATTTTTTGAAGCCACATGGTAGATGTCAAAATAAGTGGAGTTAAAAGTCTAACTGTATAGATGACGAACAAAGGAATCTAAGATATAGTTTTCATTTAAATCAATTAAGTGAAGTAATTTAGATAAATTTGTGCTAAGTGCAATTACTTTAATTTTCATCACCATGTAAAAATGAAGAAATTAAAGGTAATTGCATCTAATTTATTTAATTAATTTATTAACAAATAATAACAGATAAAACTGTTATATTGTAAAAAATAAAGGAAACTAATAGATAAGAAAAAATTAATTTACATCATTCAAGTTATTATTCTTTTTGCAAGTGCATCATTACTTTTTTAGTTTGAAATGTTAATGAGCAAAAATAAACACTTTTATACGTTATTATGTGAGTTTTGATAAGTATACAAAAATATATTTTGTATTTCTGATAAAAATGTGTTACTTAAACTATTCACGGTAAGAAAATTGTTATTATAACTATTGGCAGTGAAAATATAATGATAATAATCACATATTTTTGTTGTGGTAAAATTTATCGTCAATGTATCTTTTAATAACATTTTTTTCAAAAAATAGTTTTAAATTATTTAATAATATATATCTTTTAATTAAAATAAAATTTACAACAATTTCCTAATATTAAATAACCTTTATTCTCAATTCTTTTTAAAACAATAAATAAACTATGCGTTCTTATGAA
Organism: Latrodectus elegans; assembly: GCA_030067965.1. Lineage (NCBI taxonomy): Eukaryota > Metazoa > Arthropoda > Arachnida > Araneae > Theridiidae > Latrodectus > Latrodectus elegans. Next base: position 64,823,051 of record CM057809.1, read on the forward strand.
ATCAATAAATTAGATTTTCATGGAAACTTACAAGAAAACTTTGTAAAGTATTTTTCAAAATAATGAATAATTTCATTGTTTTGAAAAATACTTTACAAACTTTTTTTATAAGTTTCCTTAAAAATCTAATTTATTAAATTCTTAAGAACGCATGGTTTCAAACTTAATTAGAATAAAATGAAAAATACTATAAAAGAGAGGGAGAGTAAAAAAAACGCATCACTGCAAAAGTTTTTTTATTCTCAACAATTGTCAACGATTTTAGAAAAAATGAGAGTAATACTTGAACTGTGATAACAGAGAACATGATTAAAGAAGAAATAAATTGTGTTGTGTTACCAAATTCGTCTTTTTAGCGTTTAAATAAAGATTTATATCCGTATTATAGGAATAGTGTTTACCTCTACCTCTAAATGATGGTTATTTTCCTCTACCTCTAAATGAATGTAGTCAAGTCAAGGACTTAAAAATGTTTCCAGAGACAAATATAAAATATGGATGTTTATAAACATCACTTTTCAGTGAATTCACTTTCGAAATTGCAGACAGTAACATCTGAGCCTTTTTAAATATATATTTTCAGCTAAATATTGTTTTATTTTTTATTGTAAACTGTAAAATCATTATAAAATGTTTACAAGATGAAGATGCTTGTGATTATATGCGTTAAATTTTTTTTGTTAAAGCAGCTAATCTAAAACCGAATATACAACCATAATTCTGTATGTGATTGCTTTTAAGCAGATATGTGTATATAAAAAACGTTATCTTTACGTTAGTTATCATAGCAGAAATGATTAACATCATACATTAATTTTCTATAGCTATTAAATTTTATACTTTATTTCCAAATATGGTTTTAACTGGTCTTATGATTACAAGTGCTAAAATGTATTTTTTTCTCCCATTATTTGTTAATAACCCACAAAATAAGCTATTACTTTTTTCCAAAAATTACTTTTATCCTGCTTTTTTGTTTTCACTTTTTTAATTAATATTTTATATAATTGCAGGGAAATGTGAGAAATGGTTAAATTAATCTAGTGTTTTTTTAATACTTTCTATATTTTACTATATTGTAAATATTTTCCTTTTTAATGTATAGTATATTAAAGTTTTTTTCCAATGGTCTGGGTATATCGGGATGTATTGTCCCCTTATACCCGAAGAACCGGCCAGAAACAGCGACCTCTTTACCGCCGAGGCGTTGCCCCGGGTGCACCACAGGCAGTGGGCCACCATCGCATCTTCACACATGCCATAGGGACCCGTTTATAGGGTAGGCACCATTCATACCTCATTCACACACAAGGAAAGGACAAAGACAGGATAGAGAGAGAGAAAGTACATCCATGCCTGAACCGGGATTCGAACCCAGGACCTCTCTATCCGTAGTCAGGCACGCTTACCACTAGAGAAGTTGGCCGGCTAGTATGTTAAAGTATTAAATTAAAATATTTCTAAGCTTTTTTGAATAGTTCTATCCGACTTGACAATTTTTGAAATTTATATTTGAATTAATGTTGCCATTAAAATGATGAAATATTTTAATTAGCTTTTAAGGCAATTAAAATTTTGTTGGTTTTCTTTTCCTTTTGAATTTCTATCAATAATTAATCTAAAATTCTAATATGGCTTACAAATGAATTTCTGCATTGCTATTAAAGCTGATTTAATGTTAACATTGAACAAAACTTGAAAGTTGTTAAATGCTCCATGAAAGTTTTTAATCAGGAGTTAACGATTCTGTATTATTATTAATAATGAGTGTTATGATTCTGTATTAAATGAAGAATGTTTTTACCAATTTTCTTGAAATTGGTTTTTAAAAAGCAATAGCATTACTCGTGAAAAGTTTTCTAATTTAAAATGCTGTTTTAGAATTAACAATGCGTCATTCATTCTTGTGAGAACGGTTTCACACATATATGTAAAATTGTTTCGGAAATTCATTTGGTCATATTAATATTTCTTTCAAAGAACTCATCTCTTGTATACAATATACAATTTTGCTTGTTTGTTATTAAATAGATTTGATTTTTACATGGAAATACTGTATTTCAAAATTGTTTTATACAAAGCTGTTATTTAATATTTACTAATAATAATGTTCTATTCTTAACATAAATTTTGAAACAAAGTTGGTAGAAATTTGATTCCTTTCTTCAATATTTTAAAGAATCATATTGAACTAACAACAAAATTATATTGTAAAAGTAATATAGGAAAGCTATCCGCTCTTGAGAGAAAGATATTAAAAACACTCTTATTTCATCAAACAAAATTGGGGTTTGAAATATGAAACATTTTGAATTAAAAGTTGGAGTATTTTGAAGTGCTCTTTTAAAGAAAATTGCAATCATGGGGAATAAATAACAAATTCATTCCACTCTATAAAAATTTAGTTAGTTCTATTTTTGTTGAATGGTTTGAGGAATTCTGAATTTCCTTCGAAATATAATTTATATCTAAGCGTTTCCCAATTTCTAATAGATTAACATTTAAAAAAAATTCAATACATACGAAAAACATTATATTAAGCAAAAAAAGCTTAAAATATATTATAAACTAAATTATTTTTTTATTTAAAGAAAAGTAATCTTTGTATTACTTCGCGTCCAAAAAAGAAATCAATTATATAATTTCAAAAAGTTCAACATATCTATAAATGTGTGGGCTAAATACAATATTACTATCAAATACGTTCTTATTCAAAATTTAGAATAACATTTTTCATAGATTTCATGAGTCAAAAATAAATTTTTTTGCCCAAATTCTAATCATGCTAGTAAAAGTAAATCTATACAATAAATTTAAATTTTCTACAAGCATAATAAAATGTAATATTTTAATAGATATTAAAATACAAAATTAGTATAGTTTTATCTGCTTATTGTTGTGTATTCATTTTAAGATATTAGTTTTGTTTTTAAAATTTTTTAAAGATTAAGGTAATTTATTTCTTTTCGACTTATAATATTTGTAAGGTACATTCTCAAAATTTTAAAGATTTTAAAGAGAAAAAAAAATTTTTTTTTTACAGTAGATAATTCTAAGATTCTGTTCATAAATGAAAATATAATTTTTATTGTTTGTTAAAAATATATTATATAAATAAATTTTAATTTATTACTTCCTTAAACAATAATAAAATATTTCATCAGGTAATTGCCATTTATGCCGGTACAATGAAGTAATAATTAATTATGTATATTCAATATTACCATCTAAAATATTTTAACCAAATATTATCTTGCTTTGTGCCTTTCTGAAAAACTTTACTTTTACGAAGCTTTTAATTAGCACTTTCGTTAAATTAGACAGTGAAAGAATCAATAAACATTTCACTAAATTAGAAATTCACATTTCTGACATTGAATGTTCTTTACAAATTTTCCTAATAAATTAATTCTGGAATGAGAAATACATTAAATTAAATGTATGCATGTATAGGCACTGGTTCTCATCAATCACGTATCCCAGTGAAACCGTAATATTCCTGACAAATAATTTTCGCTAGCAATTCCTTATTGAAAGTGACAACTTTGGGAGAGAAATTGAAATATTTTAGATTGGATTTATCAGTACACTAAAGAATTGCTTCAATTTAAATAAATATGCTTTTACATATGTGAATTTTTTTCTTAGACATTTAAAGAAAATGTTATGTTTCTTGAATTTTGTGTCAGATTTTTCTTGGTAAGGCTAAATCAGCTAAAATGCACAAAATATATCGAGTAATTTAAAAATTTTTAGAAAATAACCCGTTCTAATTTTTGTTTATATCGCTTTTTAAAAAATAGCTTTTACTTTCCGTAATATGTAAAGTAGAATATTATACAATTTTGAAGAACCTATTCAGAATAGTCACAAAAATTGGGATAAAAAATTTGCGACAGTATTTTTTTTCTAATACAAATTTTTAATTTTCTTTAATTTAGTAAAGTTTTAAACAAAATTGTTTTTTCTCTTTACGATGAATATGTCATGCTTTGTATAGTGATATAACAATTAGGGATAAGAGCAACAATAGAGGAAAGCCTTTAGATGTTTTAGATGATAAGTAATTCGTTTTTATCTTTTTCATCTGCCGCACAGATGAATATTTGAAAGAAATATCTGTTATATGAGAAGTCTAACATTCACACATTCTAAACTGTTATTAGCTGTAATTATTAGAGACATATTAACTAACCTATTAGAACAATAGCAGTAAAAGAAACGAAATTATTCACTATTTACTATCTTGAAATATTCGAAACAAATCTGGGCCTAAATGTTTCCTTACATTAAAAAGAACAGAAAGTAATTAAAAATATTGGAAAGGAGTATACAAATGTTAATGATTGTTCTTTTGAGTAATTATATTAAACAGAAAAAAGAATATTATTTTCTTTGCAGACATCTCATTATTGAGAAATATTGAGATTATAAAAACTTGATCTTACTTGAAGTACCTATAAATACTTGAAATAGATTTAGTTTTTAAGAAAATTTTTTCTTAATTTAAATGTGTGTGTGTGCTTCAGTAAGCAATAGTTATCTGTGTTACACCATACATAACTGGTATTCCTTAAAGCTTTTAAATGAGATTATGAACTGAATATAAAGTTTCTTACTGAACATTCATTGCTTATTTACTGCTTAAAATACTTAAAAATAAAAATTCTTAAGATTTAACAAACCACTAATTATCATTAATAAGAAAATTAAAACATAAAGATGCAATTTTGTGTATATATATTTAGTTTTCTACAGTGTCATTGATAGCTAGCTATATAAATAACATGAAATCAGTTGCAAATATTTAATATTTGGGAGTGGAAAGCTTATGAACCAAAGGCCGTTGAATGAAAGACTTTTTAACATCCATTGCGTATTAATAATTGTAATTAGTACTACGTACTAATTACATAATCAACAAATTTTCCACAGAAGAAAATAATAACTAAGCACTTTTAATATATACTGGACAATTTTCATATATCAAAAGAGAAAATCTCAAAAAATTCTCTAACTCGCCCCAACCAAGGAAGCAAAAACGTAACAGTCTTCTTCCGTTTTTCAACAGTACCAGGCATTAAATCCATGACTTCTCTTATTGAATGGCGTAACTTACCACATGACCACTTGTATCCGTGTTACGAATCTTTTTGTAAACGCAATAACTGAATTTGTCGCGGAAAGAAATACTACTTTTATTAATCGATATTTAATATTTGGGAGTGGAAAGCTTATGAACCAAAGGCCGTTGAATGAAAGACTTTTTAACATCCATTGCGTATTAATAATTGTAATTAGTAGTACGTACTAATTACATAATCAACAAATTTTCCAGAAGAAAATAATAATTAAGCACTTTTAATATATACTGGACAATTTTCATATATCAGAAGAGAAAATCTCAGAAAATTCTCTAACTCGCCCCAACCAAGGAAGCAAAAACGTAACAGTCTTCTTCCGTTTTTCAACAGTACCAGGCATTAAATCCATGACTTCTCTTATTGAATGGCGTAACTTACCACATGACCACTTGTATCCGTGTTACGAATCTTTTTGTAAACGCAATAACTGAATTTGTCGCGGAAAGAAATAATACTTTTATTAATCGATATAGCTCTGGTCTCTCACCCAATTTCTTAATTTATCATCTTTAGATATTAATATGTAATAGAAACGAAACCCAATATCTTTTATACTATGTTACAACATGATTAAGTTGGGATATCCTATTTTTATTACATATAATTTTCAAATTTTTAAAATAGCTCGCATTTAAAAAATTTTAAATCTACTTAATACGCTTATTATTGCAATGAATAACTTTATTTCTTAGAGAGGCAATACAAAATGACAGCTGTACTATGTAAATTAGCTCAAAAGACAAGAATGTTACGTGTATGAGTGGGAAATATTTATTCAGTTGTATAACAATTGCAATTTTATAATTTCGATACATTGGGTATAGTTCCTCATATGAACTCGTTCAATTTAAAAAAATGTTAGCCCTTCAAAAATAAGAAAAAATACAAAACATACGGTCTAAAGAAAAATAGAGTACTTTAGATATCACTAATTCGTCTTAAAAATTTGTTAATTAATGGTTATATAACAATAAAAATTAGCGCTATAGTGTATTCTTACTAAAACTGTTTCAAATTTGTTGTTTATAAAGCAAGTTGTTGGATTATAGAAAAACTTAAATACTTACGAGGGAATTTCGAACAGAATTTGAATAACTTTTATATTAATGAAAAGCATATTATTATCAACTATTTTAAAGATTTCTTTAAAAAAGTACTCACAACAAACATAATGTTATTTCAAAGAAATTAATTCTAAATTACTGTTTTTCTAATCGAACAAATTGTCATTTGATTTCCACCTCTTATTTCTCACATTTTTTCTACACTTTCATATTTAAAAGTTCATTTTTACGATAATATTTCACATTTTCCTAAGAAATTTAATAAAAATTTCTTGCACTAAGAATCATTGTACTTAGAATATAAATCCCTATTTTAATTAAAATAAAATTCTTGTATGAGACTAATCTATTATTTTTTGATGATTCCTTTATTTCGAAAGAAATTCTATCCCATTTAATCTTTAATGCCAGTTGGAAAAACAGTGAAGTTTTCTATATTTAGCAAATCTGCAGCTTAAAATTAATGTACTCACTTGAAAAGGATAGCTGGCGCGTCAGAAGCCAGTTTCGCTATTTTGGGAATTTGCCTGCCCCTAGAGGCCGAAATGAATGAACTTACTAGAGGGATTGAAGCAAAGTAATTACGCAATTATCTATCCATTGGGATATAAAGTCTAGGGATTTGGACTTGACGCAATGAGGGGCTAGTCTAGCATTCCACAATAAATACCAAATCGCTATAAATGCTTCGTGGCGCCGTATCTGACTCTGGTTTTATTTTATTTCTGTGGTAGAAATGTTAACAAACTTCAAATAGACTTTTCCGATAAGGATTCCCTTTTAATCATCTCTGATAATGATGCTATGTTGCAATGCCAGTGGCAGCCAGGAAATCGCATAGGGAATTAAATAAAGTTGGGAAATTATTTAACCCGACAGAGGATATTTAGCAACTTAAAGAGAAAGACCTTGTTTGTAATGAAGAATAGATTGATAGTAGGAGGCTGAAGGAAATAATATTTCAACACAAAATCTTCAGCATATATTAGCTTGAAAAATATATTCTCTGTATAAAAACACAAGTTTTAATCATTCTCGTTTAGAAGGTCATAGTAAAAAATATGCTTTATCAAAAAGAAAAATTATAAATCTATATCCGTTTCTATTTATAGTAAAAGTTATTCAATAAAAGGGCTTGATAATAAACGTTTATTACGATATAATATCGTGGGCTCTATTAATAATTCGATAGCTGTATTAAATTTTGATGAGTGCTTGTGGGAGTTGTCTTTTTAAGAATGCTCAAGAAGATTTGCAAGATACGAAAAGGATTTTGGCGATCATTTTTCCTTAAAGGATCTTAAAATAACTTCGTAAATCTGAAATATTTATACTTATTTCATTTATTGATAAAATGTCAAATTCAGGTAAATATAGATTTGGTTATATTCAGTTAAAATTAAAATGATATCCAATTAGGTAAACATTATTGTTTGCATCGTATATGAGATTTCCTCTATTCCAAACGCTTGCATAACTTTTAACAATAAAATGTTAGCTTTAAAGAATAAAATGTTAGTTAATTGTGTGGTCAAAAATATGATTTAATATTTAAATCATATTATATTAAATATAATATGATTTAATATTTTTGTCGTTAAATGAGTTAATTAAAATAAAAATATCGTCAAGTTTTTCATATTTAGTGAAATTACCTTTCTGTGTAAGTAAAAAGTTATAATAAATATCTACCTTTAAACACTGCTAGAACGGAAAGTTATTCTTAATTAAGTTAAGCTTAATTGTTAAAAAGAATAAAACAATTAAGCTTATTTTATTCTTTTTAACAATTAAGCTTTATTCTTTTTAACAATTAAGCTTATTTTTATGATAAACTCATTCATCAATAAAATACCACATTATTCTAAATGAAATCGTTAATTTTAGTAATTATATTCTTGTATTACATTACAGTATTATATCGTTTTATTAATGAAATAGCAGCTATAAACTCTATTAGATTCTCTTAAAGAATTTAATATATTATTATCCATTATTTAAAAACTATAATGAATATATGCATGTTTTCAATCTAGACATAATTAGAGTAATTAGTTAACGTTAAAATGTTTTGTATCTTCAATAGAATGGGAGTTGTTTAAATTTAGAATGCATTTTCTGTAAAGATTGCAATGTGGAAGGTTTTGAAAAAATGAGTAAGAATATTTCTTTTATAAAGCATAAAATCTGTATGCTTGTTTAAGGAATTTGTCAACAAATAGTATTTTCATTTAATAGCAATTTTCTTAGAAGATTCTTGTACAAATATAACCATTCATGAATAATTTTTATTTCTAAAGTATTTTACTCAAAATTAATTTTGATATTTTTTAACAAATACATAAATAATTTATCAAAGATAATTTAATTTAAGGATAACATTTTTAACAAAATTTTATTTTATGAGAAGATGAAAATAATGTGAAAAAATAAACTAAGTTACAGCACTTTTAGAAGAGAAACGAAAATAAGGTTTGGAGTGCTATAAAATGAAAAAGAATAAATTTATTAAATTCCAGACTAATAAAGAAAGTTTGAGCCTCAATACCATAAAAATTAATACTGCAATTTGTTACGCTTCGATTAATGTAATTACGTAATGAAAATTTTTAGCTTTATTTTGAAAGTTAAAAAATATTGCATTCGTAATGTCATGAACATCAATCTGGAAATTGTGTTAGAAATATTTTCTAAAGTTCCTAGTCAATAAAAGTATGGTTTAATAATTTTTTCAACTATATATGGTAATGATTATCATACGAATCAACAAATGCTAAGGATTTGCCAACAAATCATTGGCTTAGTAAGTGTTGATGAAAATCCTGATTCTCATTAAATCATTTCGAAAATTTTAAATTGTGTTTTATTATATGTTCAATATCAGATATTCCTGCCGATACATAGACTGTTTTATGAATAGAAATTTTAAATTAAAATTGAAATTATTAATACTATTTGTGAGAGCATTTCAATTTAGTTTTCTTTAAATCAAAAATTAAAGGCTTGACTCTCCCCTTAAAACTTTTTTTAATAAATGTAACACTAAACTATTGATTGAAAAAAGAATATTTTGGTACAAGTATACATCATTTAAGCAAATTTAAGAAATTATTACAAAATATAGTTTCTCTTTTACTTATTAAGTGTAATAATGCAGGATATGCAAACTGCACGATAAAATAAGCCACAAACATTATACTCACTGAAGATTTTAAAGCAGTACATATTCACATCTATCTCTAAAGTCAAAAAATACTATTCAATGATTTATATAAAATAAAGCTTCCTATAAAATCACATTTTTTCAACTATCCTTTCTTGTATATAACTTATTATGAGAAGCTAAAAATAAAAAATATTCAAGTAAACTTTAATCCTGCGAAAAAAAATTCAAAATTAAACAATTCAAATTATTTTATAAATATATAATTTAATTTTCTCAAATTTTATGGGTGAAAAACAAAAGATTATGTATTAATAAGTGTGTATTATTAACATCATATGCTTACCATACATATAAATTATTTATGTGTATGTTGTTAACATACGATTTATTAAAATTTTTACATGTGATATTAATATAATATATTTTAAAAATTTCTGTAGAGTATATTATTGTTTTTTCTTTTCCTTATATTTGACTTAAGCACTTAGAAATAAAAAAATAGACTATATATATAATATATATATATATATATATATATATATATATATATATATATATAGAATAAAATATTCGGTTTCAGCCTTGAAAGAGCTTTAAATAAGAATCAATAAAATTAATCTTTTGCGAACGGTCAACAAATAAAAACACACCCTTATCACTACGATAAAATAGGATTTCGTGATACATTGCTTAAGCAACCATTCGCATGTATTGATGTCAAGCAGATGTTACTTATAGCCGTATGAAAAGGACAGGGCTTCAATTAATTTAGAAGTAATGGCTATGGTGTAACTGCTTGAATTCACATATGGATACACAGGCTCAAAAATTGAGTAAGAGTTTTAAATAATAATAATTACTTAGTATTTTGATAATGAAAGCAATATTCCTAGCTTTTATTTTATTATATTCTTATTAAAAATTTCGTTGATGGTTTAAAATGTTTATCTGATATGTTTAACGCTCTTCTGTAATTTAAAAATATTTGCTGACCTGAATTTAAATTTGTTGCTTCCCTTCATAAACCTTGGTATAAAATAAAAAAAATAATTGAATTCCATTTTGAAATGACAATATTGTATTGCCTAAAAAATTTAGATCAAATTTGCAGAAAGAAATATTGCAGTGCGCAAAACCGTCGCAAAATATTTTATTAGAATGTAAAATCAAGAAACGAAGCTTTTACTGAGAAAAAGAGAAAATGAAATTACACTATAAATTCCGATGCATGAAAAATCATTTTTCAAATTTGCATTAAATTTAATGTTTTTTTTAGCACGGTACTAGAAAATTGCATTTTAATTCACATTTTCTAAATGATTTTAAATACTACGTATTTACCTATTACATAATTTTTAAAAAAAATCATTTATAAAAAATTTAAAAAGTAATTTTTTTTATAAATTATCTAGAAAAAATATGTTTCAAATGTAAAGAATTTTCACAAAATGCATTATATATGATAACTTACGACACATTTAATTCGAATTCCTTTTCATATTCCCCTATAACTCACACTTTTAATCATGATTAGTAAGTTCATTTAGGAGAAATTATTTATAATATTATTAAATAAAAAATACCTTATTAAGATATATTCTATATATAAAATATTTTGCTGATTCTGACGACCAATATTAGTAAAAAATTAAAGTAATTAGTGTTCTGTGTAACTCAAATTTGAACTTAGATTAAAAATATTACAAAATTTCTGAATAAATAAATTATTTTTAATATTGATGTTTGATTAATTACTAAAATTTTTTTCGCAAATTTATTTCTAAAATAAATTAATTATTGTTGTTTGATTCATTCGAGAAAAAATAATAATTAAACAATAAAGTAGTTCATTAGCTACTACCTTTTAAAGCACAAAAAAGAGATACCTTTGTTCTTTGTCAACATAACAGCTGTCGTTTTATTTGAAATACAATTACGGAAAAGTACAGCTGCGTTGAATTTGTTTCCTAAAGATAAAATTGGTATTTGAAAGCATTTCTACCAATACAAGATTTTTGTTGGATTATCGTAATATTCTCTCTTGTGCATTACTTAAAACTATTATTATTTCGGTTTTTAACAATATATATATATATATATATATATAAAAGTATTAATTACTTATGTTTATTATTTCAGATAGCATACATTTTTTTATTTTCTTCATGTAAGTCGTGTTACTTGAAATCATTTATCAGTGTCTACGAAATTATATTTTATATTTTTTTGCATGTATCCCTTACATAATTGATACAAACCTCTTTAAATTTATCTATTATAATATAGATAACTTTTTTGTTACCATTAGACAAAATTCAATTTTACTTTTATTATTTAACTGATAACCAATAATTTATTTGCTCATTTTTATTATAAAAACAATTTATACTCATTACTTGAAAAGCTAGATAATATTTTTTAAAAAAAAAAAAAAAAAAAAAAAACTGGAAATTTAAATTGATGTCAGAAATGAATAGAATAAATAAATTATGGTAAAGGAATTGTGACGAAAAATATTTTCAAAGTGATGGTTACTATTTGATTTGAATTTAGAATATTTTTCAACTGTTTAATTTTATTTAAGATTTTTTGGAAAAAATATCTTGAAAAAGTGAATATTGCGTAGTATAAATGAGCCTCAAAATCTCATCTGGAGTGAATTTTTATGAATATCAAGTGAAAATAAACATGAAAGTGAACATAAAGTGAAAATAAACAAAAAATCTTCAATTTATATTATTTTATAATGCATACATAACTATATATATATATATATATATATATATATGTAAGATATTATTGTTAGCTCAATACAGTAAACAACTCAATTCTTGATTCCAGTGACCTTGTATACAATGACCCTTGAGAGAATATAAAAAATATTTTTTACTATCTTAATAGTATGTGGGTATCGTTGGTAAAATTGTGAGTACAAAATAGTTATATTTTTAAATAAATTGCTTGAATCTGATTAGATTGTGGTACTCTGATAGTTTTGCGCTTATAGATCACCATTCTATAAGCTTATGCAATAAAAAACATAAACGTGCTTCGAATGATTACATTACCATTGGAAGTTCATGTAGAGAAATCAAACTACTGGACATAAAACATCATTAAAAATTATAAAAATAGATTAATCAAAATGTTTTTGTTCCCCTGCTAAGATTTCTTAAGGGGAAACATTTTTTGTATTTCTGTTTGAGTGGTATGTTAGAGTGCTCAATACAAGCCTTCTCAGAAGACTTCTAATTTATGTGTGTATAATTATTCAACTTCATGGAAGTATAGGAGTTTTCTTGACATATAAACACAGTGATTAAGATCGGAGCAGTTCTTTTTTGACTTAAAAGTGATTGATGACACATCAGACTGAAAACTAACTCTTATTGTGAAGATTCTAATTAAAAACAAATTACATTATGCTTCTTTGATTTCAGTAATTATCTTGGAATGCACAAGAAAAAATGCCACTCTACGCATACAACATTATTGATCAATTTCATCCATTTATTGACTTGCATGTTAAAAACATATTCATGTTCTTATTTATTTTGTAGAAAGAAAAAAAACTTTCTGTAAATTAAGGCATAAATGACAAAATTTAGTAGAAATAAACAAATATATTAAATCATGAAGTAAGGCAAAAGATTTAAACTCTAAGTGTTTTTTAAGAAATGTTTCTAGATCTAAATATCTTGTTAAAAGTATCTCTCATTTTATATAGTTTAAAGAAAAATAGGCCTAAATTTTTTCAACGTATTTTTTTTACTTTTAAACTTGAATTTAATTATCATTAAATCTTACAGATTCTACGTTATTATACTTACTTTTTAAACTGCTTTTCTATTATATATACTTTTAAGTTACTTTTCTATTTAAATATAAAATATTTTACATTGAAAACATTTTTGCAAAATTTATGAGTGATCCATTTCATAAATTTAAAGTTAAAGACATTCTTTTTTCGATAGATTATATTTTTTGATGCAGTTAAAAAATAATATGAAATAAAGTTAAATGTATTTTTGATGTCCTTATACACATAAATTTATAATAAAGTTATTGCTTTGAACTTCTTTATTTTACATATTTTTAGAATTCTGATAGTGGTTCTCAGACTGTGATAATTTTCTCAAATACAATAAAAGACTTATTATGTAGACTCCTCAAAAACTTCCTACTATTTCCTTTGTTCAAGTTTATTTATTTTCTAATATAATTTTTAAAAATTTTTATGTAGAATGTGAAATTATTTTTAAATATTACAATTCTGGTAAACATTATTATAAAGTTTCCTTAATTTTTTTAATTTAAAATTTATTTTCGTAAGTTTTTAAAAGAAATTATATATAACATTCGTTTTGTTTTTGCTTAAGTCACTGTTTGTTTGCTCTAAAGCTTATAAAAAGTTATTTATCTTTAATATTGATATTTTTCGACTTGTATCATGGTAATAGTAATTAAATTGCTACTGTAACTTATGTATGAAATTTATTTTGTTATAACAGCCTAAATATATCCAAGTCACCCACGCAGTATTAAATGAAGGATGAAAAGAACGTTCACAATTTCTAGCAAATATTTTTCTAACTATAGTATCGATTCTTTCCCGGCAAGAATTTTCAGGGAAATCGACGACTTTTATTTTGATTCTAGTCTCCTCGACACACTTTGACGAAACGCCTTCAGCAATGCAACGTACTTGGTTTAATTTATTGATGTATACTGTTCTTAAATCACTACTGTAAATTGCTTCTAAAATTCACCTTTTACAGAAATTGCAAGTATTAGTAAATATTTTGCTGCATTTAATAGCAATATACGGTAAAAATTAATATTACACGTATTTTAGGACATTTTCAGAAACTTTGACTGTTCTAGAAAACTTTCCTTCACATATTTTCATTTCATTAAGTCTTAAAGTTTTAAGTATATAAATACGAGTATTTGTGATTGTAAAGTATTGATTAAAAACCAGTCTATTAATATCCCTTAAAACATTTAAAAATTCAGGATGACTTTGTTCTTTATGTATTTTATTACTTATTTATACTTCCCAAAAATAATCTGACTTCAACAAAAACTCCAATTATTTTAAACAAACTTGTTTATGCTTTACTTCCACATATTTACAATTAAATATTCATGATATCAATTTTGTGTTGCACGGAGGAAAATATTTTTACTATAATATTTTCATACATATATACTATATGATTATCTGATTTATATTTGCAAGCATGTAAATAATTTATTTAATGTAACTTGGTTTATATCTACACTACTGGCCATTAAAATTACTACACCATAAAGAAATGCAGATAACAAAATGATATTTATTGGACAAATATATTGTACTAGAAATAACAAGTGATTAAATTTTAAAAAAATTTGGCTTTATAGATCCTGAGAAATCAGTACCCAGAAAAACCATCTCTGTGTCAGTAATAACAGTAGTTATACGCCTGGGCATTGAGTCAAACAGAGATTGGATTGCATGTACAGGTACAGATGCCCATGCAGCTTCAACTCGATGCCACATTTCATCAACCGTAGTGACTGGCGTTTGGTGACGAGCCAGTCGCTCGACAACCATTGACCAGACGTTTTCTATTGGTGGAAGATCTGGAGAACGTGCTGGCCAGGGCAACAGCCGAACATGTTCCGTATCAAGGAAGGTCCGTACAATACCGGCAACATGCAGTCGAGCATTATCCTGCTTATACGTAGGGTTTCGCAGGGCTCGAATAAAGGGTAGAGCCACGGGTCGAAACACACCAGAAATGTAACGTGCACTGTTCAAAGCACCGTCAATGCAAACAAGAGATGACCGAGACGTGTATCCATTGGCACTCCATACCATCACGCCAGGTGATGGGCCTGTATGACGATGACGAATGCACGCTGCCAGTGTGCGTTCACCACGATGCCGCCAAACACGCATGCGACCATCATGATGCTGTACACAGAACCTGGATTCATCTGAAAAGATGACGTCTCGCCATTCGTGCGTCCAGGTTCGTCATTGATCACACCATTGAAGGTGCTCTTGACCATGACGCAGCGTCAAGGGAAGCCGCAGCCATGGTCTCCGAGCTGAGAGTCCATGCTGCTGCACACGTCGTCGAACTGATCGTGCAGACACTTGTTGTCTTCCAAACGACCCCGTTTCTCGACTCACGGCTCGTGACGTGGTTGCACGATCCATTACGGCCATGCGGATAATATGCCTGTCTTCTCGGCTGCTAGTGATAGGTGGCAGTTGAGATCCCGCATGGCGTTCCGTATTACCGTCTTGAACCCATCGATTCCATATTCTGCTAACAGTCATTGGATTTCGACTAACGCGAGCAGCAATACTGCGATAAGATAAACCGGAATCCCGATACGCTACAATTCGACCTTTATCAAAGTCAGAAACGTGCTGGTACGCATTCCGCCTTCTTACACGAGGCATCACAACAAATTTTCACCAGGCAACAACGTTCAAATGCAATTTGTGTATGAGGAACCGGCTGAACAATTTCCTCATTTAAACACAATGTAGGTGTCGCTACTGGCGCTTGCTTTGTCTGAATGCGCTGAAAAGCTAATCATTTGCATATCACAGCACCTTCTTCCTTTCGTATAAATTTCACGTCTGTAGCATGTCGCCTTCTTGATGTAGCAATTTTAATGGCCAGTAGTGTGTCTATCTATCTATCTATATATATCTATATCTATCTATCTATCTATATATATATATATAAATATATATATATATATATCTATATCTATCTATCTATCTATATATATATATATAAATATGTATCATGCTTTCATAGCTATCTTATTTTCTTTTAAATGTATCGAAACATCAAGCACGTCACTGAAGATCATTTTTATAGGAAAAATATATATTTGAAATTTTTGATGATAGATTATAAAAAGCAATTGAAAAAAATAATAAACATCTAAAAATATCAGAATATGAAATTTAGAAATACCATGAAATCATATTTCAACTTCAAAGAAATCATATTCAAACATGATCTTTTATTCAAAAAATTGCTATTCTATATTTATTCAAAATACAACATTTTTAGAATTTTATGAATATGTGAACTGAAGGTAAATATTTTATCCAAGTTAAGAGTATATTATGATAAGTTTACCAAAGAAATTTAAGTATATAAGGATTAATTCTTTAAGTTTATGTAAAAATCAGATTTTATAAAATAATCATATTGTTTTTTTTTTTCTTATAATTATCTTTTATTAATGCCTTGCATAAAAATCAAAAGTTTTACTTTCTTTTAGAAAAATTTGCATAATATAATATGTCAGCTCATAAGAAGATAAAAACTACTAAAAAAATCTAAGAAGCTAGATATATTTATTTTTTTGTTTTTATACTAATAAATAATTTTAAGCTGAACTCACTTACTATAGCCATAAAAATAGAAGACATACAAACAAAGGTATATTTAGAAGAAAAAGGCTCTGTCTTCTTAACGTCAACACATTATTAATCATTCCTATATCAAACTTCCCTAAATAAATTATATTTTCTGTTTATTACTTCAAACGTAACATCATACAATTTAAAAAATAGAAACTGCAAGATTTCTGTATGATTAACTTAATTTTTACAGCAAAAACAGTATGAATGAAAAAGGAAAATCTTAAAATATAAATATTTAAAACAACCCTCTTTTATGATAAAACTACATATTTTTTAGCTGTGTTGCTTCATAGAAAATGTCTTCAAATAAACTATCAGAAATGAAGCTTTTCGGAAGATGAATGTGACAAGATAAGTGTTTCTCATGATACTAGAGTTACCTATGATAAAATATGTAGCGTTGTAAAATCGATATACTCAATACATTTGGGAGAAAAGACTAGTATCGAACTTCCATTATTTTTCTTTTTATATATAAGACTTGCAATTGTTATATTGTTTGCCATATAATATAACGATAAATTTAAATTCGACGCAGGGAAAATTTTGTGAAAGTAGTAGTTTTGAGTTTTTTCTTTTATTTAGAAACTACTTTCAAAATCAATATTTGTTCATGGCGCTGAATTTTGCAGTGTCATCTAAAATATCTACTTTTGTCTATGCTTTTATTTAAAGTGAAAATTTATGGTTAAGAAATGAAATGTGTATTGAGCACTTACGAAAAAAATTATGTCAATAACATAAATAAGATTTGCATATAGCTAGTTTGTAACAAAAATATTTTTATCATTATACATATTTTGTGATAATACTTTACGTAGATGTGACTGAATGTCAAAATTTTCTTCCTGTATTTCAGTATTAAGCTATTCCGTACATTTAATTTGCAAAAATTCATTAAAATATCTTTGATCCTTTTTTATCTTCTAATTAAAATCAAAAGTAATTACCATGATCAAAATCGTATTAGTTAATTTTGATTGTAATTGGAAGATATAAAAAATGAATAAGAACTATGTTATATACTTGAAACATTCATGTTTTAGAAAGAATAATTACTGCTTTAAAAAAAATAACTTAGGATATGAGAGTTAAAATAAATGAACATTAAAAAAAATTCGTGCGTTTGAAGCATATTCAATTTAATTGTTACAAGCAGAAATCATGTTTAAAATCTGTGGTATTTAAAAAATTATTTGAATTATTTTTGAAGTAATTAGGTTTCTTAGAATAGTTGTAAATCCATTAATTTCTTTATAATTGCCACATGAGTGACAGTTTAAAGAATTTTTATCCTGTTAAAATTATATAAATTTGAAGATGGGGAAGCTGCACAGTCTCTAGTCTGAAATTTTATATAAGTTATTTCACAAAGGCAAAAGTATCCTTGAACTAGCTCAGTTTAGTTTTAACCTGAATAAAATAAAAAAAAAACTCCATGTAAAATTTTAAATAAACGAATTGGGTATGTATTAAAAATAATGATAAACAGTATCCTTCTACATAACATATAATGATGATACTGTTTTTTTCTATAAAATTTAGTTAATTTAACTATCCATTAAAATAAATTTACTTTAGTAAATATTTTTGGAACTTAGAATTTCAATTTTGATGAAATATTTTTTGCTCACATCATAGAAACTACCGATCATAGTAAGAATATAAAAGTACTTGAAAAACCTGGAGGTTTTATACTACAGTACAAAATTTACGAAATTAAAATAATAGTTTATGTTGAAAAATAACAAAGTACTCCTTTTATTAAGTATTACAAAACACTTTAAGTGTTTTATTTAGGTAACATAAAACATTTTGTAATTTATTATTTTATTAAGTTAAAAGGTATTCATTTTGACGAAGGATATTTTTTGTTAAAAATTATTAAAAATAGTAAAACAGTTAACAATGCCTAATTATCAATAAGAGCCTGTATAGTTAATCTATGGTTCAGTGAAGTGTAAATATAAATGTCAGTCACAAGATTCTATTAAGGAAGTGTTCATTATCTTAATTTCCAATATTTTCATAGAAAGTTTTTTAAAAATGAAAGAAGTAGGACAAAATCACAATTCACGTACTTTACGTTCTTAATTTGATTAATATTTTGGAAACGGAATTGAATAATATATGTATTAAAAAAAAAGAAAAATTATCAAACTGCTATAAATTAGTCAGAAACGATTATACATTGCATTTGAATCAATTATGTGCTATCTTTTTTACACTATTAATATTAAAACCAATAACATGCAGTAAAATATTTGTGGTTAATAATAAATTAGTAAATGAATTTACAAGTAACAAGAAATAAATTTAACGTCTTAACTTCATTCTGAAAAAGGGAATGATTTAAAATAAGAACCTTTGTTCTATCGTTGTTGGTTGTTACTTATTTGATAAGATTTAGAAGCATGAAAATTATTGTATTGAATATGAATAACGAGTAAAATAGTGGAAAAATTCTTATAATGGCGGAACTTAAAGCAAGATACGACTACATAACCAGAACAGAGGCTAGAATTCTTACTAATTTTCCTCTGAGAATTTTTAATAAATTAAAACCAAAATTATAATTTTTAAACTCTTAAAAACAAGTGTGCTGGTTTACTTTGATACATATATGTTTACCACTACAATTAGATAGAAAAATTTGTCCAATATATGTGCATATATAATTTAACGTATATTGAGATAATATTTTGAAGTCTGAATAACTTGAGGGCCACAAGACAACTTCTTTTCCATTGAATTCTCTCATCAATACATTTTTTCTGGAAAGTAGAAGTCACTTGAATAAATTAAAAAGCATATTGCGCTTTATGTTTTATACATCATACATGCCTGAAGCTGTACATCTAAAGATATTTTAGGAATCACATAAATATTTCTGACTCTCTAGCATTCTCAGAGAAAGATACTACCTTTTCTTCATAAATTCCTTTCAATGCAAAGAGCGCATTGTTATTAATTTAGAGTATATTTTGTATATGAAAAGAATATTAGAAGAAAAAATAGTGTTTTTAAAGTCTCTGTTTTTAAGTGCATAAATACATCTTAAAATAATTTTGTGTCTTTCTCAGGCGAAGTCATAAATCTATCACTATAAAGGCATAATGTGTCACAATTGAATATTTTAAAGAAAACAGCAGCAAAAGGTATTTTAAATTATTTTTGTCAAAAATTAATTGAAAAAGAATTCTAGCAGAATTTATTCCACATTTTGGAAAGTATTAACATAAACCTCCCTTAACTGAATTAAAAAATAATATTTATTGACTCATATAATTCATTAAAATGAATTTAATGAAGTGTAAAGAAAATATAGACGCATATATATAGAAATTCGGAACTCGTGCAATTCCCCCAATTCCGAGTTTCTTAAATCTTTTACTTGTTACACGTCAGAAAAGAGTGTTTGTATTTCTTTTGCATAGTTGACCATATCACCTCTCCCTGAAGAAGAGGGGGTCCCTATACATTTTATTATTCATTAACACTTTGTCTTAAATCTAATTTTCGTATATTTCAATTTATATTTTTGTATTTCTAATTATCTTAGTTTCCTGACTTACCTTTCCTTATGCTTTTGAGCTGGATAGGAGGTTAGGTAGTTAGATATATTTTTGTATTATTAATCGTTATTGCTTTTAAACTGACTTATATTATGGTATTTTGTCTCTTATTTATTACTTACATATATATAATTATATTCTAATTATTAATCTAGAATTTATTGAAATTTACTTAATTATTTACTCGTTTATTAGAAAACGTTCAAATTGTCTGTATATACTCTATTTGAGAAGTATTCCCTCAACAAAATTTTTTTATAAAAAGATTTTAAAAATATACATATATTTCCTTACTTTTCTTAATATGGTTAAAAAATTAAATAATAATAAAATTTCTTAAATAGGTTAAATCGCAGAGAATTCAGCTATAATTAATAACAGTAAGTCATTATTTATACATATTTTATTTAAATTATAAAGTATCATACACGTATAAAATCTCCATTTATATTTAACTAATAATTTTAGGTTTAATTTTAAATTAGATTTTGTCATTATCGTCATTTTATGTAAAATTATCATACTTAAAAGCGTTGATTACCTTCATATGTTTTTATATTCTGAAATTAAAAAGATTTGAAAGTTAATTTAAAATTTCTTTTCACAAGAGAATTTTAAATAAAAAATTTAAATTTTCAATATTAAAAAAATTTAATTATATTGAATTTAAAAAAAAAGTTCTGCAAAGGAATAAGTTACTCTTTCTTATGTATGAATACTTGTCTAAACAAGAAAAATAATCTACTTATATCGAATGTTAAAGTGCACTCTAGTCTTTTAGATAATATAATCTTTGTAGTATCAATTTAAAACTTAGAATGAGTTTGCCTAACACTTGACTGTTAGTATAATCGAGAATTCAATTTTTTTTTTTTAAATTATACAGTTGGTTGTTTTAACAAAAATAAATATCTAAATAAAATTAGGGGATTTGTAAAGTAACTACACTTATTTTATACTTAAAATTATTTATAATAATCTTAAGTATAAAATATCTGCAAGGTTCCCACTTGCAAAAGCAATAAAACATTTTGGTCGTTATCGAAGTCGTAAAATTTTCGATGCACAAAAGAGAAAGATTAACGAGCTATTGTCACTGTTTGAAATGATACACCTGGCTGTTGTTCAAATTAGGGTAAGTTTTTTGGTTATTAACTACAAAAAGATCTTATCTTATTGAATACAAGGATATATTTTAAAAGGTTTTATAAATTTATTAAAATAAGTATACATATTTCACATTAATTGATGAACTCCCTTTTTCTGTTCAAGTTTCAATATATTTCCTAATATTTTCTTATTTTAAAGCCTTTTTTTAGACATTCTTGTAAAAGCTCCAAAATAAAACTTCATTTACTTCTTAGTAGTTAAATGAAATATATATTATCTCTGTTACTTTGAGTCTAGAAAATATTTAGGTTATTTGTTTTAGAAAGTTCGCTACTTCTTCTTCTCCGTATTTGTCATTATTCAGAAGCCTCGAGACAAAGTAATGTACACATTGCAGTTGTTTGCATAAAGCTGCTTCAAGACAGCTACACTAAAATTACGCATTCCTTAAAATGAAATGAAGACGAATGTTAGCGGAGAATTTCAAACAAATTTTAAACCCAATAGTATTCTTCTTCTTTCATAAGCAAAACTTTTGTAAGAGTATATACTACACAGTACACACACACACACACACATATATATATATATATGTGTGTGTGTGTGTGTGTATTTAGGGTATTTGTTTTAGTAGTATTCTAATAAAGTAACGTAAATTTATTTGTGATGCACAAATTATGAATTTAAATATTATATATCTCATATTCCACATATGTAATGTATACATTATAACTAATCATATTTCTTATTATGTTATGACTAATATAAATTAGTTAAATATTATAATTTTGTCAAAATTATCACACTCAATTGTTATAAATTATATATATTTAAATTGTAAGCCAATGTGCAATATTAGACAAAATTTGCCAAAATATATTACATTGTTTTACAGATTTTATCATTAAAATAAGTTTATAGGATTCTTAGAAAATCTGTTTACATAAGAAACGATAATAAAAACATATTATTTTATGGAAAGTATATAACCCATTTTTGAAAACTATATTCCACTCATTCTTAAACGACATTGGACGATAACTCTTTGCTCTTTAATAAATCTTGAGTGCATGATTTAAAATGTTTAGTGTCCCAATTTTATGAATCATATAATATTCTGCAGGATCTTTTAAATTGGGAGAGTTTAACTCTGAATATTTTGTTAGTCAAATATAGATTATATTAAATTCCAGGGCTACAAAAGTATCATCATCCTCAAAGGTAAACATTTGAAGCTTATCCTTGTAATGTCTCGAACGATTTCTAAGATTTCTTATATCAAATTTTCCCTAATACTTGATTACATCCTTCTATAACCACATGGTAACACTATAAATACTTCACAGAAAATATTTATGCTTGTATGAATGAGTTTATATAATTTTATTGTTTGAAATTTAATGATTATTATGATTTTTTGGATTAAAATAAAATTAATCTAAGACATTTTTGATTATAAAAATAAAATTGTGTTATATTTCTAATTTAAAATAATGAAAATATCGCTCTCTGAAAAATTGTAGATACAAAAGTGTAAAGTTTTTGTTGTGTTACCATTATCACATTAATTTTCTTTTTATACATTGTTTTGTCACACATAAACATTATTGAATTTCATCCAACCTGCATCTGTTTTTTTTATATTGCTATCAATATAATAAATTACTACCCGTAAAAACACCAATAATATAATGACATTACAATATTTTTTGAAAATTACTCACTTACTGAAGTAATAAAAAATCAATAATGACATCGCCTTTGCAGCTGACAAAAACCGCTGCTATGGAAGAGGCTTAGGATTACTTCTGGGGAAATGGTAATCCAATACTTGCCCACGTAAGCGATGTTGATCTCGTGTCTGAATAGATCATCGTATTAGAGCTAATCGTCCTCCGATCAATAATCAAATCTGTTTCTTTGGCGACAGATTTAAAGAACAGCCTGATTAAGAAAGGGGTTCAATCATGGCTTTAAAAAAATTTATTAGGAAAAAGAAATTTTGGAAATTTCTAAAAAATGTGGGTGTCGATTTGTTGTTGAAAATATAGCCACACACTATCAATGATATTACAAATGCCTTTTGTTCAAAAACAAAGATAATTGAACCCAGAAGAATATTATGATCATTCTTATATACTATCAATGACGTAGAATAGTTAATGCAAACTGTTTGTTGTTCTGTTTTTTGCATTTTTTATGATACATGGTGCGAATCTAATAAACAGCCATATAAATTCCATGCGCCATACCAATATTTGTTATGGTACAACAAGACGGTTACATCCACTTCCATAGATCATTTGTCTGTATCCATCAATTCTGTATTTTTATTTTTACTTCGATTCGTGTGATATGGTTACTGTGATTTGATAAAAAGAAATTATTCATAATCTCTGTAAACAATAATTTTTCTTATTTCGTGCCCAGAAAATTCGAATAACACTCATTTGTCTTATGTCGTGACTGTAACCGTCGTCGATTGTTACACGTTTTTTGTAAGAGGTATACTAAAGCTATACGTACAAAACATCACATGAAAAATAAATCAAATAATTTAAAATAACAATATCTTTTCACTTTATGTGCACTTCGTTAGCAGTGATACATGATGTGCAGCTAAATTGAATTAAAATTATTTTCCGATTTCATTGTGTTATAAGCTTATTGCAAATTTTCCACTCTTTAAATTATTCTTTACTGGTAATGCATTTAAATGTTTATCAGCGCAAATAATACAATGATAAATTATTTCGAAAGAATTGGTTTACAAAATTTTTGTGTAAAACTTTGCGATTATCCGCAAATATGATATATAAAATTATTTTACTCTTATGTTTCGATTAATATGTTTTTTGTTCTTTACTCTTTTCTTTTATGTTTATTTTATTTTAAATTAATAATACAAATTAAATAAAAAATTCACTTGCTTATGATTATAATTTTATAAATATTAATCTAAAGAATTCACGAAGTGCAGAAATTTAAGACAGCATAACTGACACCACATAACGGACAACGTAATAGGTGAAAACTGGTGTAAAGCATTTAATCATCCTTTGTGCCCTTGCTTTCTGGGAGGACTTTTTATAATTAATGGGTGATATTCACCCGTAAAAAATCTGGGAAACTCCTAATCACTAACCCCTATATTGTATATGCATTCAGAAAACATAAATGCAATATCTAGATACTATTATTTAACAAGGGTTAATACTAAACTCGAAATCTTCCACGCAAAATAGTACCTTTCTATTATTAAGTTGCAGTAAGCTTTTTTAAGTGCATGTAAAAAATGTGTTTCTTTACTTTTCAATTTCTTATAACTGTATTAGGTATTATTATTTATGAAAAATAAACAAAAATTTTCTGACGCCTTATCGTCAGTAGCTAAACATCACAAAGCTTAATGCATTCTTGGAAAGATTTTTTTTTAAAGTGGGCTGCATTCAAATACCTCAAGGAAGAAAATGGTGAATATATACTCCTAGCTTTCACCATAATAAATATACTTACATCAAGTAAAAAAGTAGCATACATCTATATTTTTCTAGATGTAGATACGTCTACATCTACATTTTTTACAAAAATGTAAAGAATCTGGGAGATCATAATGAATCTAAAATGAATAACTTGGTACTATATTTTCTAATTTTTAATGCTTGAATTTACCAAGATGTTTTCAGTATTTTTATCATACTTATCGTTCAAAAATTTATGGTATTCTAAAATTTCAGAAGCAGCCTTCCATATTTGTTTCAATAGTGTATAATATTTATATTGAATCAAACAGCAAATTAATGCACATAAGTTCATTATTTTTACCCTTACACAAAATCTCTTATTTTAAAGCTTTCACTTATTAAACTCGATTAAAAAATTCGATTGATTGGATTTTTTTCGAAAATAAGTGCATTTTAATTAATTATTCTAAGTTAAAAATGGGAAAAAATTATTTAATTTTAAAGAAAAAGATTTAATGAAAAGGCAACACTTTTACATGTTAAGGAACTCACAAGTGCTGTACATTAATAAAGTATGTATGTACAGTGCTGTAAGAGAAAATCCATGCTGAACATCTCGTTCAGAGTAAGTAGTTTCAATACCTTCTTACGTTTTTGAGCATCCAAGTCACACATCCATTTGACAGTGAGAATTTGTTTGTGATCACACCCGAGCCGACACTCCCGTCACTTCAAAACAAGTTTCAAAACGGTCAAATGCTTCACGGGATGACGATCCCATGTCAGCTTCAACTTGTACATTAAGGTCATATTCTTTCTCGACACTTTCAATGAGTTTAACATCATTTGAAGTCCAATGTCTGACTCATAATCCATTCCTCTATGTCTTCAGCATAAATTTCTGAGCATCCAGTAATTTTCAAAAGAATGTTTTTGAATTCCTCAAGCGGCATGTCATTCACATTTTCTCTCTTCTCCTATCTTTCTTTTTTCTTGGGGTTTTTATTTTTTTTCTCATTTTCGGTCTCTTCTTCAGTCTAATTTATTTTTCTGAAATTCTGAAAGCAATTCGGATAGACAGGGTTCGGATAATTGGAGCTCTATTGTACTAATACGACTTCTCGGCTCTATAATTCATGCAAGATTTTGGTTTTCTTCGCTAAACAGCTCCACTTTTTCCGATATTAGACCTTTTTCTTCCAATTTTGTATCTTCATCTTTTTCAAATTCTCTTTCACTTCATCCAGCTATCTCTTTCTGGGGATGTCCAACTGTTCTTTCACCCTCCACTCTTATTCTGTATATTGTTTCGTTGCTCTTTCAATACTTATTCCACCTTCCAAGTGTTCCAACCACTGTATTTCTTGTGCTTTTCTTATATTTATCATATCTTTTTCTTTATAGAGCTTACTTAATTCTGAATTACTTTTAAACCTTCTCATATCTCCATCCCTAATTGATCCGTGTATTTTTCTTTCAATTGTAATAAGAAATATTTCTTTTTTTCTTAGTATTAGCCAAAGTTTTTGCTGCATAAGTTACAATAAGACTGATAATAGTTTCATGTAGTTTTATTTTTAACCTTCCTAAGAGCATAGAAAATTTAAGCAAGTTAAAGAACATCTGTTTTCAGCAGATATTCTAATCTCTATTTCAGGTTTTATTTTAAATTTATTTGGTAATAATAGAACCAAGATATTTAAATCCAGTCATCCTTTCAAAACTGAGCTCAGTTCACTGGTAGCAAAGTCTCATTTTTCATCCATCACAAAATATTTAGTTGTTAACCAAAAGTGCCACTGCTTTTTGTCTCCTTTTAAATGTCTTTATATTTTTCAATTAAACATTTCTCAGTTCTAAACATCAAGTTCACATCATCCACAAAGCAAAAATTTGCAAATACTTTAAAATATAAGGACGTAAAAATATCATTTATCAATCCCAAATTTTAATGTTATGATCTTAAGTAACATAAAATTCAAATTTGTTGTAAACAATAAATATTGGGTTTTGTGTTTAAGCACATTCATATAAACAGTATACAAATTATAAATTGTAAAACAATATTTTTCTCAGATATTTTGATTTTCTTAAATATTTCAACTGAACATAAATTTTCTTTGGGCTGTATTAAGGTAACAGGTTAAACTTGATAATTTTATTTATTTTGCATGCATTCCATTAATATTTTATAAAGAATGCATTCATAAAATCTCAAACAATATAAAATAGTACAATTTTGAACATTTTAACTGTGAATTTATTTATTCTTCACACACACATACATTGGAAAATAATGTATTTATCTTTCAAAGTTCTTTACATACAACTCAAATCTCTTATTTGTTTTCAGTGTTTCCAAAATATTTTTAAAAACCTATTTTTCAAACTGCTTTCGTTTGTTTATTTAGATATCACAAAATACTACCATATTAAAAAGCCCAGTAGAATTTGAAAATAAGCATATCCCCTTAGGAAAACAATTCTAGTACCCAAAGTAGTTTATTTATTTATTTGCATTATTAAAACACCTGTTACCATCATTTATGATAAACAATACACAAATTTTAAATTGGTTCATTTTTATCTTTTTGCTTACATTTTATTTCTAACTTTTTAGATTGTATTTTTTATATGAATTAATATAGCATTTAAAAACACTTTTATTAAGTCTTTATATTTTTTCCATTTTTTAGAATTTTTATATTTCTAAATACTTTTTTACACTTATGGAAAATTTTATAAGTGTACAAATGGGAAATGAAACTTAATATCAGTAAATTACAAAATAGAAATAAAAATATTTGGAAAAAAATTTTACCAACAAAACAAAACATAATTTTTAAAAAATGAAAAAAAAATATATTCATTAAAAATAAAAGTTACAAACCGGTATTTGATTATCAGAAGAGACTATTAATATATATTAGTCTATAAATAATAAATAAAAATAATTTGATATATCGACACAGTAAAGTTCATTTAAGCCACAGCCAAACTTTTAAATACAAAATGACTCCCACTACATGAAGAAAATGCAATTTGGTAAACTTCATTTTAGATAGACTAATGTGACATATATAGTAAGAAAACTTAAATTTCTGTATTTCATGGAAAATAATAAATAGAATGTTATATGTGTTCACCCATTTAACATTTCTGATTCTCTTAAAAGGTGTCAGAACAGGGTAAGAAAAAATTTAAAATTCAAAGAACGAAGAAATCTCTTTATAAAAGAGAGTTTTATCTTTAAATAAAAAATTTATACAAACTTCTTGTTTTAAGGAGTATAAATTTGAAGTTTATATGATGTAAGATTTCTGAAGTACATTTAAGTTATTAATTTTGGTCAATCTCAGTTTTGAAATTTTTTAGGTAGATATTTAATAGGCATTGTTGAAATTTTAAATAATTCAAAAAATATATTTGAAAGTATTTTTGTAGCTTTGCAATGATTCAGAATTCCCTTCACAATTATATAAATTGAATATCTATCGTCACAACTCTATATTATACAGTCCTTTTTTTAGACGAATATCTAGATTAAAAGAGCAAAACATGGTTACTTTTGGTAAAAAAATATGAAATTAAAGACATTTCTATTCATTTTTGGGATATTTACATTGATTAAAACGACACTACAAACAGTGATGTATCTGAAAATCTAAATCATTTATCCAAGTATAAATAAACTAAAACTTGTTATATAAAACAAAGTACACATATTTCTCTCTCATTAGGCATGCAAAGAATTAAAAAATGTTTAATAAGTAAGACCCTTATCTAAACTAATGATGTTTCAAAGCAAATGTTTATCTTCTTCCCAAATGAAACAAAGATTTTTAATTAAACTATGGGAACGAAATAAAAATTTATTCTTGAACTCACTCCACATTCCTTAATGTTATTCATTAGCTTTTTTCTGATTTTCGAGAACTTTTATGGAATTTCCCAGATGACTATTCAGAGAAAAGCCTTCCACATGAGATTGCGGAGCTCTCATCATTCTTCTTACCGGAGATGTATCCTCTTGTGCTCTTTAATTGCAGTATAAGACCCATTAGCGGCACAGAAGTTTCTTTTCCAGACAGAATTCTTCTTGGTGTTGTTTCCAGCATTCTTAGAATAAGAACTTTTTTGCTCTACATTTAATGCAACACATCAAGATTAGACTTTACGT
Organism: Latrodectus elegans; assembly: GCA_030067965.1. NCBI lineage: Eukaryota > Metazoa > Arthropoda > Arachnida > Araneae > Theridiidae > Latrodectus > Latrodectus elegans. Next base: position 64,852,201 of record CM057809.1, read on the forward strand.
TATTCGAAGCCTCTTTTTCTTTCCTAAGAAGCTATCTGTGTTTAATCATGTGTTAAAATTTTCATTAAGAAGATATGTTTTCCAGTTCATTTTTACTTATCACTGTTAAATACACGTGTAGAATAAATCAACTTCATTAGCTTTAATTGGATCTACGATCACTGTAACGCACTGAGGTTAGGAACGTAGAAATAATTTTTTTTAATTAAATTAATTAGGAAAATCTTATAAGTTAATAAAATATTTATCTCAATGAAAGATTTGATTTTTATTTCCATTCATAAAAGTCAATAAAAATAAATAAAAAATTATTAATATATCATAACATGAGAGTTCATTTAGATATGCTAAAAAAAGAAAGATAAATATGGTGCCAAAAAAAACTTGCATTGATTGAAGCATGAATGCTAGATTGTACTTTATAATTAAGTAGATGTGGTTTTCAATTTATACAATAAAAATGATGGTGAAAAATTATTTGCTTATTTGCATTTTAATTATTTAAAATTCAGTATTCTTTAAATACATAATTATGAGCTATTTTCATAATAAGGAATCTGTTTAATGTTAAATTTTCATTTTTTTATGAAAATGAAACAAATTTTAGCAATTAATTATCGTATCCTTCTCATTAAATTCAAATAATTCTTTGATGCATGATGTTTTTATTTTAAAATCTTTCAGGTTATTTCATACCTAATTTAAAATATTTTAATGCTGAAGTAAAAGTTATAATTTTTCTAAACAATTCATTATCTACTATACAAGTTCAATATCCTGCTACGTAAAATCGCAATAGAAATACAGCTAAACTCGCAACGCTTGTTTTTAATCATACCGGAAGTAAGAAGGTTGTGTTTTATTTCCGCTCACACATGTTTTCATGCTCCAGATGATTTTCTATTTTTCATTTAATTGCTTTGCAAAAATAACTGTGAGTTTTAATCTTTAATTTCATGTCTGGTTTTTCCTTTCCCTATAACTGACCAGCAATTTATCATTTAGTTTTTATAATTAGATGATAAAATGTGAAAGGAGGAATTGTGTTATAACAGAATACATCTACAAAAATAGTATAAAGACTGTATTGTTTCATGTGGTAAGATCAAATAATTAAATAAATTTAAATATTTTTCCTTCAATTTATTTATTTATTTTTTAGATTTTGTTGAAAAGTTTCCTATAAACATTATCCAACTTCTTTTACAATTTTTATTCATTAAACTATAGGGATGTACAATCAGACATCTGTGTAATGCAATCAGTTTCACTTAAGTTTGTTTACTATACAAAAGTTTCTAGGAATTTCAATCAATTTTACAAGCATTTCTGAGTGGTTGAAGATAAATATATGGCTTTTGGGGAAAAAAAAAACAAAATAAATATTTCTGTGATGTAAAGTAAATTTTGAAAAATAATATTACAATTTGTAAGTCGGTTCAGTTATAAAATATATAATGACAAGTTCACGAATAGAATGATATATTTTTTCAATTTTTTAAATTAAAAATAAAAGTTAACTAATGTAAAAATAATAAAGTTTGTGCTGGAATATTTTGACAGCCTTGTGTTACATTTTGATGAATAGTTTATTCAGCTAAAAAAATTACTTTCCGGATTAAATCTTTTATTGGATTATTTACTTATTTCAATTTTATGATTGGGCCAAATAAAATTTGAAAACGTGAAAGTTTATTTTTAAAATTTATTTTACTTTACATGTGCGTTTCCGATTCTTATCCTTTGAAAATGATTTCACCCGCTGCTTTTTATTGAATATATTTTATTGGTACAACAACAGTTTCTTTTCATAAGCATTGCCTAGCACATCTATTCATTCCTTAATTTCAAAGAATCGTTTATTTACCATTGAAGAAAGACATGATAAAAACATCTGTAAAGATTTGTCTTTGTGTCATAAAAATACTGAATATCATCCCCATCTGCTTCTTTCAAAACATTTTCAATAAAATGTTTTCTAGTTTCAGACAATGCATGTTTTTTTAAGAAAAAATGAAAACATGTAAATGATATACAACAGATTTGTTGAGTTAGCACCAAATAAAATATTTACACCAGACAATCAAAATAGGTATTTCGCTTGTTAGTTATTTTTATATAACCGTGTATAGTTTTACTTGGTACATTGAATCTATTCCTAAGTTAACTGAATAAGAAATTATTTACTTCAGAAAAACTACTATTAATAGCATTTAAAATTGAAGATGTATTTCAGAGATAAATATTAATTTATATCTTATATAATAATTTTACGTAATATACTATATTATCCACATTAAATATTACATTTTTAAATAGTTTATAGTTTTGGAAATAAATTTTAATTTTTGAATTTAAAAGATACAGTTTATTTCTATAAATATTAATAAAAAAACATGAGAGAGAGAGAGAATTATCTAAAATCAGAGAGCTTTTACACTTAAATAAATAAATTTGTTGGTTGCATACGCTGATGAGAATAAGAATTATTTAAATACTTAGTAGTTATTAGTTAGAGGATAAATAAAATATTTCTCTTGAAAAAAAGATTTAAGTGTGTACACATATTGCAAAATTTTAACGATAATTAAACGGAAACAAATTTTCCATTGCACAAGCACGAGTCGTTATGCTAATTTTTAACATATGGTTAATGGTAAAAAAAAATATTTTCGTTCCTATTTAATCTTCTTTGCTGGGGAGGAGTAAAAAGAAATATTAAAAACTCTTATCAAGTGCTCCATCATCTATTGTTGTAGAATCATTAGTCCCACCGCGAAAAACATTAAATCTTTCAACTGCAGATGATATCAATTATGCCTCTTACTTTAAATCGATACACCACTCATTTTCAGCAAGGTATATTCTTGTTTTTTAAACAAATATTTTCGAATAAAAGGAAAATTTTAACAGCAGGATGTTGAAATGTTCAGATGTGTTTAAATGATGAAAAGTGTAGTGAAATTACTGTTAATATAAAATCTAATAAATTACTGTTTTTAAACAGAAATATTATTGGAATACAATAGTTATTCGATTTAGACTTTCAAAGCTAATATTACTAATGTTGCCATATTAATAATGTTTCTGAACTATTCATTGAAAATGCTCGAATCGAATGTCACAGAAGTTATCTTTGGAGCATCAGCAGTTTGAAATATTTTGTTCATATTAACTGTGTCACATTATTATTAAATGTGCTAACGTGTCATATTAACAATGAATTTTAAAATTCTCTACTTAAATTAATGTATATTTACAACTCTTACTATATGACAATATTTTCACTATATTCTTGATTAAATTTTAAAAAAAATGAACTTATTTATATATTTTTATGTAATAGATATTATTTTAGTTACTTATGCAAAATTGTTCATTTAACTTAATTAATTTCAAAGTAGTAAACTAATAAATTTTCCAATTTCGAGATGAAATTCTTAAAAAATGTATTTGAATAATCGCTGCAACTGAAATCTTTCTTATTTTAGCTAATTTTTTAACGGAATTATTTTTTGCTGGAAAAAAATAATTATTTTTGGTCTACCTTAAAAATAAGTGAATATATATAATTTTAAGAAGCCAGAAAAAATTACCTATGTCTAAAAATGCTGTAATTTCAAATAAACTGATACAAATTTTAAATGGCTTATTGTTGTTTATAAAAAATCTGCGTACTAACTCTAGTGATTATGTTCGAAAAATAAAAAAGCTATTTTTCTAAAAATCCATGTAACTAATGATTTATGGCAACAGCTTTAACTTTATTAACTAAAATATATCATTAAAAAGAAATCATGTATAAAACATGCTCTAAAAGGTGTCATATTTAAATTTTAAGAAGACTTTTTGAAAGAAGCAGCATATTTAAGAAAAGTTAAATATACATCGAAATTCATAAAAAAAATTGCATTTTTAGCTATTGTCAGAACTTTAAATACTCTTTAAACTTATTCATCTTATGAGTAAGGTATTAAATATGTTATTTTTTCTATCAGAATATAATATGAATAGAACTTAAGGCTTTATTTATACACAAACACAAAATAGATTTTTTAGCAGTTAAGAACTTCATTACTTGTAAACTCAAAAATAATAAATTTCTTAGAAATTTATTATTTGCTAGACTTGCAAGACAAGAAATAATATACTCTTGTACATTTTATTTAAACTGCATAAAAATGATACATAATGCGTATTACCGTACAGAACAGTATTTATGTCCCTATGATCAATGAACTGGATGATATTACATTTTAAAAACAATGAGCGGAAGTTAGCAAAAAAAAGTGACAACTTTTGCCTTAAAAATAATTACCATTTTATCGATTATGCATTATCCATTCATTTTCTCCTTTGCTTACTTTAGAAAAATGTTGTTTAGAATTCGGAGAAGATAGATGAATAATAAGGCTCTAAATCTTTTGTATAAGAATGTAAGATAAATTTGCTTGCAAAAAAATGCAGCAAAAGTACCTAAAGTAACATATTACAAATAAATTTGTAATGCTAAGTTTAATAAAAAAACTAATAATAATTTGGAAAATATTGTTGTTGAATATAGTTTTAATTGTAATAGTTTTTAATTCATTTTATTTAAATCTTTGATGCTTTTATCATCTGCTGAATTTCACAGCTTCTATCCAGAAATTTCTCTTTTTTACAAATTATTGTGATTTTTATTTTTATAACTTGTATTTCCTTCACTTTATCACTTGCAAATTAAAATTAGTTTGAATGTAGTTTCCTACTAATTTCAATTAAACACTTGTTGAATGAATTAAAAGTGAATAATAGTAATAGAATTTTAAGAGAGAATAATAAACATATATAAAGAAATATTAATGGTTCCTCTTTTTTAATATTTATGATCCTTTTTTCTTTTATGATTAATCAGGTTAGTATTGTTCTTATGTTGCAACATTTACTTCATTTTGAATTCTTTTTTGCCTTATAATGTATATAATACGAAATTTTGCCTTATAATATACACAAAAAATTTTGAGTGAAAAAAATTAATGATTAAAATATTTTAATGACAGATTGCATTTATTCAAAATACCTTTTAATAAGCTAAAATGTATGTCTTTGATAAAAATAGTTAATGTATCTAAGTTTTAAGCTAGTTCAATATAAAATTTTAATGAAAAATATTAATAAAAAACTTTAGTAGAACTTTTTAAAAACTAACTTTTGTATTGGTGATGATAAGAAAGTTAAATGTGGCAGTATATTTAATACTTTTATATCATATGTTTTATTGAAATATATATATATATATATATATATATATATATATATATATATATATATATATATATATATATATATATATATATATATATATATATATATATTTGTTTTTTTTTTACTCGGGAAAACAAAAATATCTCCCTGTGCACCAAGGAATACCACACAGGGCCCGAAGATACAACAAATGTACTACATAACAAATCCAAATAAATCATGAGATGAAAAAAATAATAAAAGAAGGCAGAGAGACAAAAAAGAGATATAAAAATAAAAAAGGAGTTAGATAACAGCATGGATAAATTTTTAAAAAATTCAAAATTTTCTTTCTTTACTAGGTGTACCAAAATCGGGGGCCACCTGTTATTTAAGTCTTTACAAAGCTCGTTCTTTTCTTCTGAAACAGAAGGGCATTCAAGAAGAATATGAGAAGGGTTGTCACTCCCAGAGTTGCACATGCACATCTCATTGTTTATATATATATATATATATATATATATATATATATATATATATATATATATATATATATATGTGTGTGTGTACAGAAAAGTATTTATTTTTATTGAAAAATACAAAATATAAAATCCTGTGATTAAAAAATTGTATCATCAGTAATGGAATGTATACTTTAAGAAAATTAATCGTTAACATTTTCATTAAATCAGATTTTGATAATTGGAAAAAAATTAATGATTTGAAATTCGTTTGTTAATTAATTTAAGTTCTTCTTCAAACTGCCGATTATTGAATTATTTACGTGAAGTTGGTACCCCGAAATTGTTTACTGAAGAATACATAAGCTAATTTGTTTTCTACTCGCTGAAAAAAAAATGTCTATGTTAAGAAAGATAAAATACCAATTCATTTCAAAATGCAAGCGAAACTTACATTTAAGCAACAGTTAAATTAGAAATACTATGTCATGTGGAAAATTAATTTATTCCTTGTTTTTTCATTTTCTCTTTAGAAAAAAAGAACCCTTCCTGCATTTAAATTAATGAAATTTGTTAGAGAGTTATCTAAAACCGAATGTTCATTTTAAAGAAGAGTATGACAGAAACCTTAAGTAAAAAAATAAAAAAAGTAATCCACTTTGTCTGTATAAAGGTTACTTAATTAAAAAAAAACTTTACGCACATCATATTAAAATAAAAAAGAATTTCTTTAAATAATAATATATTGTTTGAATACCTTACTGTAAAACAGTTCAAATCCAAAACTGATGTTACAAAACTTTAAGCTTTTGATAGTTTAGTTCTTATCCCTTCTTTACTCTAAATTGAACCAAAAGTATTCTATTATTTTGAACTATGAAAAAAAATGCATAACAGTTATAGGATATTATTCATCAGAAAAAACTTCATGCTGAATTATTATGATATTTTGTATTACTATGACAGAAATTCAGTTCCTTCTTGACATCATGTAAGCAATGTCCTTTTATTAAATTCTCATCAGATCTCATTAATTATATTGGTGAATCATGCCTATGCAAAAATAAGTCATGTATCGAGAAAGATGGTCATCAAATCAAAGCAAGATCTGGGAAGCTTATGAAAAAGGGTTTACTCTGGCATTTTGAAGTTGATGCAATTTCATTTTAATCAATCGTTCTGATTATTGTCAAGTTGCATTTGAGACAAGTGCTGGACACGGTGTTTTCAAAGCGTCATATACTAGTTGCTTCTATTAACATTGAAAGATCAACATTCATACTGAAAACATGTACTAAAAAGGAAACTTTCACACGAAACTCTACAGAATATAGTCTTGTTTTCTAACGACCCTGCTTAAAGAAAAATTATATGAATTTTCAAAATTTTTTTCTATGTTGGATTTTAAAAAAAATCTATTTTTCATAGCCAATTATGATTTTATGTTAAAATTCAAATATTTTGGGAAAGATAAGAAATCCTGTGCTAACATTCACTCGCCTTTGATTCCAGTTCAGATGCGGGCTTTTGGATAGAGCGTATTCACAAGCACGAATTAGCGGAAGTATTAGTTGGTAGTTTAAGAAAGACCTTGTTTCATGGCTATTTTACTGACACTTAAGGTAGTTTCAAATGAATGACAAAGTTCGGCTAAGATTTTCATTTGTCTTTAAGAATAATATCACTTCTATAAAAAAAAGTTTTAAATAGATTTGAATTGTAATGTCATTTCTAGAACTGAGACTGTACATATCATTAATATAGTTGTGCAATTATTCTTATATTAATAATATACTAGAAGAAGCATTAAAATAAATACCATTTTAGTCAGATTGTCTCCACTATTTTTACAGCTAAATATAGCTGAACACTGAAGGAAAATCACCTAGACTGATAACAAGTATCATGTTGAATTCTTCTATCGAATTGAGACTTCTTCAAAGTAAATAGAATTTGTATACGTGACATTTGGAATCTCAAACTATGAATGTTAAACACCGCAAAACTTATGATAAACAAGAAAATTATTCAATAACTTTTTTAAATTTATCAAATTTGATTGCGTAGATTCTGCATCTGTTATTATTCGTTCTTTCGTATAAAATATTATATCTCACAATAATACGGTTATACCAAAAGAAATATATATTTATCTTATTACTTAAAAATATCATAAATATAATCATAATTTTACGTGCTTCTAATATATATTAAACCAAGATTGTGTAAGCTTCTAAAAAGTTCTGCAAGTTACCATTTTATAAAGAATTATATAAAAGTATATGTTAAATTATATGTAAATAAATATATAATATTAACACATATATATTAAATGATATTTGATCATATGATCATTGATGCAATTTATAAGTTAAATGCTATTTGATCTTCAAAATAAATATTAATGATATTTTTTATCATATTTTTGAGAGCTCTCTCTCTCTCTCTTTGCCGATTCAAAATTCTAAATACTGTTAATCCTCATTGAACTCTGAATCATTGAAAATTAATGATGATGAGATTGACACATGTGATGTGTCATCATTTAATTCAATTTTCCATGTTCTATTTACAAATGTGAATAATTGGATATAAGGCTTATTTAAATATATAATATCCCATTTTGGTTATATCGAATTGCTCAAAATGGACATAGTTTCAATGTTTGCTAAGGTGTTCCAGATGGACACAACTTTACACAGTATGTAAATATATGTTATAGTAATAATAAAAAAATGCAATAAAAATTTAAGGAAATACTTCTTACATTTTACTTCTAAATAAAGCAACATAGTGGTTTTCTGGTATTTTATTGAGATAAATCCTTATATTAATTTTTGAATAAATTCTTGAAAGTAATCATTGTTAAGAGATAATGCTAATGTTAGATTTGGCATGCTGCTTTTTAAAGTTCCACCCTTCATCAACAGAGATTATAATTGTAGTAAACGTGCATAATATGTATCAATACAAGTGTCTAATAAAATTGTGGTAACTCTGTTATTTCACTGGTCATTGGTGTAGAATAACCAAGTGTGAGCCTTTCGCACAAGAAAATTAAATCAACTACATAGATCAGTTTTCTTCCTTGGTACGAGTTCGCAATTTATGCAGTAATATAATTATTCTTCTTGATGAAGAATAAAATCAATATTCTTAGATTAGAGTTGAGATATTATACGCATGCATAACTGATTCCACTCTTATTGTTTTAGTTCCAAAAAAGTTTTTATTTAATTTAATTTACTATGGTTTACTTCAAAATTTCTAATTTTAAATAAAAATGTAACTTAAACTACTATTTTTACTTTTACATGGAATTTAACGTGTTGCATTTATTATTATAGTAAATTTTTTTTTGGCAGAACACTCTTAAAATAGTTAATGATAAGTCATTATCTCGCATCTTACTAGAATTGGCAACAAATTGCTCTAAATGAATGTTTTCAATTGTTACTACTATTGTAATAATAATTTAATAATTAAAAATGGAAAAAGTAATTACAAATGGGAAAAAATAATTAAAAATTGGAAAAAATAAACTTGATTGTAAATATTTGCTTTGGATTTTAATATACAAAAAATAGTCTAACATTTTATTTTTTGTACAATACTGCAATTGAAACTGAAAATTTATAACGAATTTAACATATATATATCTATATATATATATATATTCTAATATATATATAGTCTTTTTCCACTGTATATCCAGGTTTGATTAGCGTATAACGAGCAATTTACTAAGAACTCAAACGTTGATGATATAAAAGCTTTATCCATTGTTTTCAATATTTCAAATTTTCTTATGAAACTATTTTGTAACAAATAAAGCAAATTTTAATCATTCTTCATAACGCACATATTTATTTCTAATGATTGATCATAACTGAATTGAGCAAAGCTGATTAATAACAATAAAGACCAATCGTTCTTATAAAAATACACCGAGCAATTTAAAGTTAAGAAATATTATTTAAATGAGAAAGCAGAGAAAAATATGTTAAAAATATAATCTTGTTAATAGAATAAAGAAATTTTTCTTGAGGTATTGACTCAATAATGTAGAAACCATAGATCAATGATAATTACAGTAACTGGTGCTATATTTAGAAAAGTTGCTTCAGTCTCCAGTTAAGTTGGATTAAACTTTGCTTTTCGGGTTCATTAAACTATACTCATGAATTTTGGAGACAAGTATTTGGAAATCATAGAATCAACATCATTAAATAATAATTTAGTATAGTTGTATTAATTTTGAAAATATATAATTTAATATAGTTGTATTAATTCAGATTAATCTTTATGGTTTCTAGAGAATTTTCTAAGAGAACTTTTGAATTCTTTTTCTTAATCAAATACATTACGAAATTTGCTGTTATTCTTTGAAACTTCTTTTAACGATTTCATTTCAGAATTTTAAATTTTATGAAATTACATCAGAAATAACCTCTTAACAAAAATAAGTTACGAAAATTTTTATAATTTAGAATATTTTCCATATTTGTATTAAATAATGAAGAAATATTAAGTAAGGAATGAATCAAAGCATTGATTTGAATTCATTCAATTTGAATTTAAAATATTTTTTTCATATTTTAGAGCGAAGAAAGGCATGAGAAAAAGTTTTTGTTTTCAAATTAATTTTGTTGTACCAAAAGAGATTTAATAGAATTCACATGGAATGTATATATCAGCCTGATTTAAAATATCAATAATTTTATATTTCATTACATTGATCGTGCTGATTTTATTTCATACGATTTCAGTTATTGAATGTTAAATTAGTTAAACCATTTATTTAAATAATGTATTACGCTAATATCGTAGAATATATCTGTAATTTAAACTGTGTGCCTTTAAATCAATGATATAATAGCACAATTTTGAATTTAAACATATTATGTGTTAATTTTCAACTACTCTCATTTTTGTGCTGAGCTTGTCTCAGATTTAATCTTAATTCGAATAGATTTATGTAAGTTAAGAAAAAATAGGTTAAATTAATCTAGGATTGAATAAAACCATAACCCCCCCATTTAATTAACTAAATTTCTAATTATAATATTACGAAATACAGTATAAATTTTATATGATGCTTCGCCGTGCACTACTTGTCTAGGGGTCAGCGTGCCTGATTGCAGTTAGGGAGATCCTGGATTCAAATCCTGGTTCGGGCATGGATAAACTTTCTATCTCTATCTATCCTGCCTTTGTCATTTCCTTGTATGAATGGGGTTTCCTACCCTATAAACGGGTACCTATGGCATGTGTGTACTGAAGAAGTCGCGGACTCCACACCAAAATATGGCTCAGTTGGAAAAGTGGAGGGCCCATAATGCCTAGCTGGCATTTGGCTAGCACAGGACAACAACACATTTGATGCTTCGAAATATTCTTTTTCAATTTCAGCTTAAAGAAACATTTAAATGATCAAATATAAAATTAAAAAAGCAAAATTAAAGATTTTAAATGATAGACATGTATCTTGTGTTATCATAATTTGCAGAATTTTATTCCTATGATTATCTTATACTATATCTTTATAACTGAATATCTAATAATCGTTATTTATAAGTTTTTGTAAAAAAATACCGATAAGAAGTACAAATAAAAATGGTGAATCCCATATAGCATTTTTCATTATAAACCCTTTATTGATTTTGCTTCTTTACATATTTATTCAACCATCCAAGTCCTTTGAATAATGAGAATGAATAATGAGACATGATTCTTGAAGGTAAAAGTTATTTTGTAACATGATGATACATACACTCATGCATTATTTTAACCTTGATGACAGAAAAATATTTAACAATGTTGCGAAAATAAGAATATATTTATTGTTAAAGCAGATCATTATCGAATTCTCTCTGCCCATTTGATTCTTAGAAGTTAATATTTGCCCTATAAATTCTGGTATTAACTTCCCATGTATTTCAAAACATCATTATTCTTATAATTCAATGATTCCTTTTGAATTCAAATCATGAATAAATATTTATTAAAATGTTCAATAAACACACGTATTTATTAACTGATATTTAACTTCTTTAAATTGTTTTTTTAATTGATTTTTTGATAAAATGTCATTTTGTGGAATATTGTGTTGTGATTCTTTAAAATTGAATCTTTGTCTAAAACTGCAAAAAAAGAAAGATATAGTTAAAATATATTTTAAAATTGACCATATAATTTAGTTGTTGCAGTTAATTTTAGTTTTGGAAAAATATGCCTAAAATTTATATTTTGATATTTATAAAATATTTAACCGAATAGACTTTAGTTTATGAAAACATATTCATGTTATATTTTTAATTTATAACTACATTTATAATTATTATGTATGTTTATAGTATAAAAATTTGTTTTTATGATGTGTAACTTTAAAATTTTCAGTGCTAAATATGTATTTTTAAACTTAAATAGCTTTCTGATTCTGTCAAGTACTTAAATACAATCATTTCTATAATTAAATTAATTTATAAATAAAAAATTATAAATCAAAAATAATCAAAAATTCTTTAGTTAAAAAATTAAATTTACTTACAAAATGAGTTAAAATTTTCAAAAATAGTGTCAACAAAATATAAAAGTGAGAATATAAAATATGAATAAATTTATAAATACTTCAAAAATTTTATTATTTCCAATATTTTAACATCTTTTATTTTCTAAAATTATTTGTGATTTAATATAGTTGTCGCGTTAAATAATACTCCTCAGAGAAGAAGAAAGCAAAAACAGTAAACATGTATTGTATTTTTCTAGTTCAACAAGTAACAAAATGATATAAGATGTTATATTTAGCAAAATAGTTATCATTGAAATAAATATTTTTTGTTATTGTAAAAATTGAATAATTTATAATTTGAAATTTCGGATTTTTTTAAATGTGAATTACTATATTATTAGGCCTTTATTTTAATTTTTTTATTATATCGTCTTTCTTTACAGAATGTTTCAGCTCACTGAAGGAGAAAAAATTGCTGTACTTTCTGTATGCATTGGCTTGTTGATACTAACAATTATTATCACAGTTTGCGCGGTTTGTTCTCCTTGCTGGCTGCACGTTTGTCTTAAATCCATAGCGAGTAAGTACCGAGAAATTAATCTATAAGCAAAACAGTGGGTAATGTATTACTGATACTATAGTAAAATTTTTGATGATGATGCATGTTTCTTTTTACGTAAGCATATGAAAGACAAAAGAATATTCTGATTACATTTTTAACATCTTCATCTACTTTACTAAATATTTCATGCTATTAGAAAAATTGCTTAGAAATATTAAGCAGTTTATGAAAAAAACCTCATTAAACACTAAAAATCAAAAATCTATGTAAATAAATAAAAATTTGTAAACGCTTAATAAAAAACGAAAGAACAATAAATAATTGTAATATTATAAAGGACGTATTTAAAAATGTCTTATTTGATATACATCATATTATTGGAAGATATAAATTTTTGAAATAGATAGCTTCATTATTTATAACGTTGAGCAATGAAATTATCAATAAAATCTGTAAATCAATTAAAAAATCTGTTAATCAATTAAAAAATCTGTTTTCTAATAATATTTTTAAACTTATAATAAAATATTTTTCATTAATATTAACACACTGAATCTTAAATGAATACTAAATATAATTTTATTATTAAAAACGAAGCGGACTTCTGTGCATAAATTTGAGTAAAATGCATTGTCGTAAGAATTTCAGGGTAACAAAGTTATTAAATGTAAAGAACTTAAAATTAATTGCAAATTAATGCTGTCAATTAAAAGAAAACTTCCAATTCCGAATTTTTTCAAGTAATATTCCCAATTTTAAATGCTTTTTTACAATGACTTTTCCCTTTGTTTGAAGTAAAATAAGCATTCCTTAATCATCAGTATTTAAAACTCCGTTTAAGCACTATTATAGCTTTTCCAATGTATTCAACCGACTTAAAATACATATTTGTTGTAATTCATTTTCCCCCAAATAAATTTGTGGTAACAAATAAGTGTATTTAATTTAATATTTAATAATATTAATAATAAATATCAATAAATAGGCGTCATTTTTACTTGTTATATTAAGAAGTAGAGTTGAGAAGACGAACTTGATTTAGTAGCATGCAAGTTTGTACCTGCGATGTGTTTGCTTCGATCGAGAGAATCTGTATGATTTCACGAGTTGAAGGAGAATTTAGAAAATCAATCTTTAATATTACAGATATTCATTGTAAAAATATTAGATCGAGATAGATTATTTTTTAAGCATACTTTATATTTATTTTAACTCAACTTTTCTAAATTTTAATTCGCATTGTATTAGATCAGGGAAAAAGTTTATAATGCCACAGATATTATTATAAAATCATGGTTAAAATTTGCATATTTCCGCTTTCATTTGAAAATCTCATAAATTGCTCTAAATCACCAAAAAATACAATATTTTTTTTTTATCACATCTTGTAATTTTATAGAAAATATAGAAGAACAAAATACATAAAATATAGTCATGGATGGAGACAATTTTGTCTATCAAAGTTGTTAAGAAAAGGAGTTAAAAAGAAAATTCCAACAAACCCCATTTTTATCTCCAGTTAAAAAGCATAGTAAGTAGATTAAAGTCCTTTTTTTCCATAATTACTCTTTAGGAAACATCTAAAAATAAAATTTCTTTAAAATATAAACTTTTTTAAGTATCCTTTTTCTAGAGTTTTATTGTTTGTTAGAATTTACAACCCAAGATATACAAAACTAATTAAAGTAGTGAAATGATTTACATTATAAATGTGATACCTGTAATAATAATTTGTAAAAAAATGTTCTTCATTGCTTATCGATAAAAATCTCTAAAATTTTCCACAATTAATAAAATTTGGTCTTTTTAATTGATGCCAATTTTTAAAAAATAGATTTCCTGTTTTGCGTTCAGTTAATAACAACTGCTTTTTGTTATTATCTTATATTTAATTTATATATGAAAAATTAATTTAATGAACATATTATTAAGAATAAAATTTAATTTTTCCTTAAAATAAATTACTATTTGAGGGAAAATATTACTCCTAGCTTTATTCTTTCGAAAATAGATTACTCAGTATCATTATTATATTTTTGAGTGAAAATGTATAGTAAAAAAAAGTAGTACACTTAGGTAGCAAAATTAATTGTGCTTTTTCTGTATATTTTCTGTACAACAAATTTTTCTGTATATTAACCTTGAATAATTAAATGTAAAATCTACAGCGAAAACGTTAGTTAGATAAATAAAATTTGTTACCAAAATTTCTAATATTTTATAGAAACTACGAGTATTTATACAGTAATCAGAGTTGTGCCAAATATTTGATACGCTCAAATTCATGCATACAAATTCTACAATATTCAAATTATTTTTAAATAAAATCAAACACTTTGTTTACAAAAAAAAAAAAAAAAAAAAAAAAAAATTACAGACATTCTGTACACCATGTAGCTAAAATATAATACTCTATTTTGCATAGAAAATTATGAAATTTGATTATTAAAGATAAAGCGGCATACTCAATGTGTGTAGAAACAAAAATATTTTCACTTTCCTTTTCCGACACATGTGTTTCTTTATTTTTTACTCCTTTATATGAATACGAAAACAAATGGTAATATTTCTAGACTTTTTTTTGACAGAACACAATTGATAAGATAAACGTAAACTCTTCCGGTGTTCTAGTATTTTGCATGCTTCTTTCTACAAACCTGATTCTGTTTCCGAGATAATGCAGCAAAAATGCCAGATAAGGAAGTTCTGACGTAAACACTATTTGCACAAACCTCTACAACTAAGGCAATATAATGGAGAAGTCTCATACTGAATGAGATAACTACCAATTTGTTATGCATAATGTCATCTTCCCTGTGGACAAAAACATTTCTCTATATAACTTCCTTGATTATTCAAACTTTTTTTTCAATTCAAATTTTTTAGGCATATTACGCTAGAACGAAAATGTCAACAAAACTAATTATAATAAATCTTAAAAGTAAAACATTTTTTCACGAAGTGTTTTATCTTGTTTCATTATAGCGAGTGTTTTAACTCTCTCTATAATTTGCATAGACGAATGTAAATAGCTAATGGTTATACGTATTCTAATTGCTCAACAAAACAATCTTTAAAATTTTAAAATGAGAAATTAAACACTTTTTGTGAACTGTAAAATATAAATAAAAAATAATACTCGTGTGTACAATACAAATACTAAATACTTTACGGAAAAAGATTTAGAATGTAGAAGTATAGTACTCAGAATGAAGGAAAATATATTTATGTCGTAAATAGTAAAAACATTTTCCATGGAGGCTAGTAATTTAAAAATCGAATATAAATTATTCATACTTATGATATATTTGAATAGACTGACACAATCGAGAAATTATTTACTTAAGAAATTTAAACATTTCTTAGAGTAATCTTTAACAAGATTAATAAACATTTGAGAAAAATTAAAACTGAAACATTGCAATTTTTAACAGAATTTTTCAGTTAAAATACTAATTATTTATTCAAAAACTTTAAGTAAATTGTAATGCAACTCCCATAAAAATATTTGTTGAACAAAAAGTAAATTGTTTTACAACTGGAATTATTTTTTAATAATATCTGATGCAGTAAAGTAAATTAATTATTTAATAAAATAAATTCTGAAAAAGCCAATTTTTAATTACAATTGGTTTACCGTAATAAAAATTTTTGAAAGATTGTCAAAATAAACTACTGGCTTATAAAATTTCTACACAAGAAAGAAAGGAAATATCTAAAGGATATTTATTGGACAAATATATTTAAAAAAATTAAATTTTTAAAAGGTTTGAGAGCATAGATCAGTACACAGAACTACATACTCTATCGGCAATAATAACTTTTGAATGAATATGCTAAGTATATGTGTGAGTTTTGTATGAATATAATAATAGCTTTTTATATAGGTATAGAGGAGTCAAACAAAGATGGGAGGACAATAACGCGTGCAGCAGCCCGAACAGCTTCAAAACAATGATATAATTCCTTAATCTTAATCACTAATTTAAGGAGATAAGAAAAGTCACTCAGCAACCTACGACAAGAAGTTTTCTGTTGGGGAGAGAATTTGAGAATGTACGGGCTAAGACAGCAGTTAAACGTTTTCTGTATTAAGGAAGGTCCTTACAGTATCGGCAACAAGCGTCTGTGTGTTATCCTGGGGAAGATAGTTCTTCACAGAGCTAAAAAAAAAAAAGCAGACACACAGACCTTAACACAACAAAAGTATAAATGCCCCAATTCAGAGTGCTATCAATATAAGTAAAAGAAAATCAAAGCCTGAGTTCAAAAGTATCTTATGCTGTCATTCTATGTGATATGCCAGTATAACAATATCGAATGAATAATAATAACGAGCATTCTCTGAAAAGCTACAAACAGAGATGTAACTACTATGATACTGTAAATAAAACCAAGATTCATCTAAAAATACGTCGTCACGCCATTATTTTACCCAAGTTTATCGTTGTTCTGCAAATTGAAGTATGTGATGTAGCATCAAAGGTCACTTTAGATTATGTTGCTGTAAATGTCGTCTATCTGTTTGGGCAGATATATGCTGTCTTATAAGCGACTCTATTTTTTACTTAGGACTCGTGATGGGGCTATATAATTAAAAATATGAGGGTAATATATCTATCCTGTTCGGTTGTTAGTGAGGGAACTACTGAGATCCAGCAAAGCATTCTGTATGATCTCTCATCCTGAACTCATCAATATCATACTTCAGATAGTCAATGGGTCACGACTGCGTTAACAGCAATATTGTCATACACAAAACTGCAATCCTGGTTAAATTATTTAACTCAATAGATTTAGCCTCTATTATATTCTGAAACACGCTGGTAAGAACTTCTCCTTCTTATATGAGGTAGCTCAATTACTTTATATCTGCTTGGTACAAACGGTACAGCTACAGAATATGCAACAAATACATAAGGCCACTACTGAAGGACAGTCAGTACAGACAAAGAGAGACCACTTGTGAATCCAATGATATCCTACATCATTAATACAGTGCTGGGCTAATACGATGATGTCGAGTGTACACTGCTATTAATCATTGAAGAATAGAACAGAGGCGTCATATTCTAATTCACGTACTTTACTTGAGAATGTTATTTCAATTGATGAAAGGAAAATCATTAAAACAAGCATTTGTATACATAAACTTTTTTTTTTTAATTTTTCCATTAAAAAGGCTATTAACATTTCAAAATTATTTAAATTTGTTCCATCATGTTTAACAAAATATTTTATTATGCTGTCTTTATTTAAAGTGAATGACAAAATTACCATAAAAATAATACAACTAGTGAGCAATCTGCTTATACTAAATAAGCAGTAAAAATACATATCTATAAATTCAAATTCTGTAAAAATATAACGAGACAAGAATAAATCAGAATAAATTATTTTCAAAATATTATAGCTCAATAAATGAAATTTTAGTCATAAAATAACTAAAATATGCATAAAAATTCCTATTTTCATAAAGTAAAGAGATTTTGGTGTGTAAAATTTCAATTGAAAAATAAACCATTTTGGTATATATATATATACTTCTAAAAATTTGTTACCTATAAACAATTTTTAACTAAATTAAACAACTTAATATGTTTCACCAGGAAACGAAGAATTCATCACCAAAAGAAAGTTTTTAAAATGGCTTTCTTTTCTTGTATTGTTTTATTTAATCTTTATTAAATAATTTCTAAAAATTGCTAGCCTATTATGAGAACATTTTTCTATTATAAGTCAATCCCATGCGTGACTGCGTGAAGTAAAACTTGCGTGCTTATCTCGATAAAAACAATATCTAAAATCAATGCGAAAATAGGTGTTCTGACAAATGGCTATCCAAACCATCACGTAGTAGACAGTTTGGAGCCCTTCATGTGCGTGCATGTAATGTAGAGAATTTTCCCTCTCGCTGTGTGTGATGAGTAATCAAATAGAAATAGAAATTCACCGATTTCAAAGACTTAACGTTATGTAATATCGATCTTTGGGAGAACTCATTCCTCAAAATCTAAGTATCCATAAAACGAACCACTTCAATCGTATAAGTAGGTAACATAAATATAACTTAAAACGCAAGCTATAAGTTCAATTGTTTTCCGATCCAAGTGATAAATGTTTTCCATAAGCCAGATTATAATTTATAAGTAAGTTTCACTTTGCTTTCAATTAAATTCCGTGAATGTTGTAATTATTTTTTGATTGTGTTACTTAGCGGAATGAATATTTTGAATAATTTTAAGCTGATTACCATTGAAAATATTAAATTCCCCATAATTTAGGCATTTTCTTTAAATTAATTGATAAATAACAATCTTCGTAGGATTTAATCACTTTATTTTATATAAGCATATAAAGTTTAAATTCAAAATCCTTTTTTTCTCTTGTGGATGAATGTTCTCTCTTGTTCTACGTAAATTTATCAAAATGGCTACAAATTTAAATATGTTATGAAAAATCACTTAATTGGAAATCAACAAAATCCTGAAAAGAAAATAAGATTTTAAATTTGCATTTCAAATGTGCAAATTTGATTATTGAGATTTATCCATGATAATATATAAAATATTGCAATCCTATAATAAAATTTTTTCCTTTAAAAAGCTTAGCTGTAAATTTTTCCTAAAGCACGTAATGACTAGATAGATATTCGATTCCACAGTAAATAATAAAATAACTTTCGAAAAACTTATATTACAAAAGAATTTGTTTGAAACATTAAAGAATTCCAAAGAAGTCTTTGTTTCCAAAGTCTTTCATTAATGGCTAGTCTTTCAAAGACGGTGAAAGACATCTTTGCCTTTCTATGGAAATTAAGTTATCCAAACTACTACTTAACTGTTCTGTTAAATATTTTGCATTAGGAAACTTATGCTTTTAATATAAATGTAATATCTTATTAGGTCAAAGATAAATATAGTTTCACGCTGGTAAGCTTGTTTATTGGGCAAAATTTACATTTCCAATTGTGGTAATAAATTATATATGAATCTTTGTTACTCTGGCAATAATATTAGTTATAAAATTATTAAGAGGTAGGTTTGAAATTTTAACTATTGAACATATAATTAGAATTTATCATCTCACAGATAATAACAAAATATAATTTCCTATACATACAAAGCACAACAACAATTTATTCCTATTTTAGTCTGATACTTTTTTAATAGAATTTTTTCATTTAGTTAAGTATTCTATCATTTATTAATAATTCATCGTTCGGAAAACATTTCAGAAAACATAATATACCATATGACTTCAGTTATTAAATTTTTATTGTACACAAACTGAGTGAAAATTCGTTCAAGGAGTAAAAAGAACATAGTCACGCATATCTAGAATAAAAGCAATTTACTTTAAATTTAATTACAGCCAAAATATGCCACCAAAATTATAAGATTCGGTGAAAGACCAATTAAATAGATGAAATTTTTTTCGACGAAAACCAGAATATCAAAGATTTCTATGAGTAACATTTGTGATTTTTAAAACACCCTTAAAAATGAATACTTTTTCTACTTCATACATTCGTTTTAAAAATATATATCCCTTCCTTGATATTTTTTAATCAATACAGCAGATCTGTAACAGCTTCTCTAACTTTGAAGCGGTAACTCATGAATTGGAAAAAAAAATAAATAATGAGGAAAATTTCATCATTGTTTTTCGAAATTTTCTATGTAAAGTTTCTTACACAAATCGAAAATATATTTAAAATTAATACACTTATTTCATTGGTCGTAGTAATGTATTTATCTTATGTATAAGCATACAACTCATTTCATAAAATAATGTATATAAAAAAAAAAATTCAATATAAAGTTCATCATAAAATAACATTGCATACATGAATGTTAGATAGAATCAATTTTTTAGAAACATAATTAAAATTAGTTAAGCAAAATTAAAAAAAATTCTTAAATATAATAATTAAAATAAGAAAAAGTTTAAATAGTAGAGAGAGAGAGAGAGCCCCGCTCAGTTTAAAAACATTAATTTTATCTCAATATAATAGTTGGATAAAAATATAAATTACTCACATTTATTATTATTATTATTTTTTTTTGGTATTCTATTAAATATTTTTTTTTTATTTTCTATAGAAAAACGGAAATTGAAATATGGAAATATTGAAGGCCTTGAGGAAGGTACTTATATCAAATTGTCAGGAACTCCTCAGTACACTGTGGAGTGTGGTCCACCAGTTACGCGCAGCAACAGCAAGCACAATTCATTGCATGGAACTAAAAATGGCCGCAAAAGAGAAGATTCAACTTACAGTAGTATGTCTTCAAGCAGTCAAGGCAATGCGTCTGTTTCGAATTATGTAAGTACAGTCTTTTATGAAGCACGAGAATACGTATAATATTCGAAAATCCAGTACTTATAAGACTAGATTTAAATAATCTTATTGTAATAAGTTATGCATTTATTGCTCTGATGTTATCTGAATCCAATCCTATAAGCATAGTAATTTTGCTTTCTTATATTTAAATTTATAAAAACATTAATAAATTAAAATCTATAAAATTTTTCATTAAAAATAGGATGTGAGAATTATATTTTTATGAAATTTTACTTTTGATAAGTGTAGCGCAAATGAAAATGGTATTGCTGTAATAACTAAACCACTTGAAGGGAAAGGTGATTGCGCATCTTCTCCAGAGGATGCAGAGTGCTGGGAATGCATGTAATATAGTCAGATACTGCCAAATGTATGTGTAATGTGTAATAAAGTAAAAGCACGATAAAAGGCATTGTTCCTGTTATGGATTATCTCAAACGGTGCCAACTTGCGTGTAATATTTAATTGCGGAAAATGTGAGCATAGTGAAATCTATCGTCGAATTCAAAATGTGTTTGCCATGGAGTGTAATGCAAATTGACATTCTGCTGGTGTAGGAATTTTCATAGTGGAAGAAATAGTATTGAGAAGAGTCAACACCTGATCAAGTACATGAGATTACCATCAAGGAAGGAAATTCAGATGTGGACCATCTTGTCAGAATTAAGTAGTGAATCACAACTCGAGAAAGATCGGAGGAAATGTTTATGAGCAAAAGAAGTGCTCACCCTATACTATATGAATTATTGAAATATCTAAAGGTTTTGCATGCAATGGGTGCGTAAACATTTGACCGAAGAGCGATTAATAGCGTATCTTTTATTTATGCAACATTACGGTACAACGAATAATTCCTTTAAAAAGTCATTAATAAGCCGTTGATGAAACATAATATCATTTCTTTAATCCAGTCACCAAAAGCATGAGCATGCAATAGTGACATCCTTCATCACCAAGACCAAATAAGGCTCACTCATCAACAAGAGCTTGTAAAGTCATGTTATTGTCAAAGAACAACTACTGTTTTAATGGCTAGGCATGACTGTCACTATTTCCGTGTGCTATGTCATATTCATAAATTAAAAAAGAATATCAAAAACAGCTGACGTAGAATGCTATCATGTGGGGTTATCCACCTTCATCATAATGTTCGTCCTTATGTCACTGTGGAATGTCGAATTAGGGCCATTGCACTGGGAAATTCTTGAACAGCTCTCTTATCTTTAGGATCTCTAGACGAAGGACTATAGCATCTCCAGTCTATTCAAGAAAGTTCTAAAAGAACGGCGATTGCCAACAGTGATGAAATTTATCGCAGTTGATAATTGGTTTCACGACCAATTCCGGAGTTTCTTCATCCAGGGTATCTCTCATCTTATGGAATATTGTTTCAATTTACAAAGCGACTTTGCCCAGCCTATCTGTTACCTCTGCATTACCTTTTTTCTACATACTAGTTTACATTATATCTTTTATTAAATTGATTGTAATCCCACTTTCATTTGTGCAATTATTATTTCTAAAAATTGCTTGGCATGCTGAATAAAGTAATTAAAATCACACGCCCTTTCTCATAAAATTTTTCTGAAGCCATTTATGTTTTGATATCCATTCATTATACGTTTTTGCCATCACGTGTAACATTTAATTTCTATCCAATAAATGAAAATAAGCATTTTAAACTATTTCAGTCAATGGTATTACGTTAACACACATATGCAGTGTTTTATTCTTTTTAAAATACTTTCACCAATCTGTGAACGATCTTCTGTGAGTAATATAGATGGGGAAAAATCAATATTTATTAATAATTTCTAAAAGTTTTAAATTCATTCTATTAATTTTTTGATTTTTCATAAAAAGCACAAGTCATATATGTCAAATACTTTTTGTAGTATTGGGGAGATACATAAATTATATGATGCAATATTTTATAGGGCTTCATTTTTCATCGATTTCTAAATAACTGTTTTAATCGCTTAAAGTAATTTAAAATTACACGCCGAAAAATATATTTTGCAATTATTAAATGCTGTAAATATTTCTTTGTAATATCAATATTTTGCGATTGTTAAATGTTATCAAATAACTCTTTGTTTATCAAATATTTAATTAAAAAAACATATCTTTTTTATTATTTCATTTTGTAGTTTGTATTCGATATTATAATTTGCAAATTAAATTTTACACTAAATACTCTGTCATATATTTTATGTGGAAAAAAATCATTTTCATTAATTTAATGAAATTAAATAAAAAACAAGATTTATCGATTTTAGAAATTGTGATACAAACGGATCGATAAAAAGAGAATTGTAGATGGAGACAACGAAACAAAAAATGTAAAAGTATTTATAGTTTGTTTTTCTTTTTTAACTTTGAGGATTTTTAAATGAATCAATTTGCTTTGATTAGTTTTAAGAATATTGCTATTTGCTACGCTAAAAGTCTAGTATTAAAAGCAAAAAATGATATATGATACGTATTTCTTAATCTAAATAAAATAAAGCAGTAATAGTTGAGAAAATTAATGCTTAACTTCAGCATTTTTTTGAATTCCTTCATTTTTATGTAACTATTCAAGAAACTATACAAGTCTTAATATATAGTTTGATCAAAAGCCAAATGAAAGCAGTATTATACTTTACTGCAAAATATGTAAATTGAATTTCTTTAGAAAAAGGTTATATTTGAGGTCCATTTAGCAGTACGGAAACTTGACCTATTTGGCGAATTTCCAAGGTTTTTCTGAATCTCATCTAGAAAACCTGCTAATTCAAAAGTGTCATTATTTTTTACTACTATGTTAAGTAAAAAAATTATAAACAATTCATTTTCGGAATGATAATAGACAGTTTAAACCACTACATTTTTGAGAAATGAATTGATAATCTTATTAATCTTTCATGCTTTAAGTTCTCCTGCATCAATATATATTAAGTATTTTTTAATGCATTTCATTTAAATATATTAAATTTTCGATATCATTATAGCAATAAAACAAAAGAAATTAGATTGTAATGTCCAAATAGTTTAAAAGAAAAAGTGCTATGGAAATAACGATGAAACTAATAAAACAAGAATGTGTCTCATCTTAATTCTTAAAATATGAATTTTAAATTGACAGAGTACGATTTTCCTGTATAATACCTTTATTACAATAGACATATAACTAAAACTTTTTGGTTTTAAAAAACGGAGGAAAAAATTAAGAGATTAGCATTACACCTTAATGCAAGGATATTTAAAAGGTAGTATTTGAATCTGATTTTAACACATTTATCCTTTTTTAAGGAATTATTTGGTTATTTTCATCATTTAGAAATGGAAGGAAAAAAACACAGCCTTTTGATTTTAATTATCTAATAATGTATGATGTTTAATCAAAAATCACAATTATGGTTACAAAATTTTAAAATATAAAACTTATAGATACTTATAATTCTTAACATAAATTAAAATCACAAAATATAAACTTAGAATTTATTTATTTATTTTTGAAAAAAGAGAAAAGAATCCACATGAAAATTTTGCAAACTCCTTCTTACATTTACGTAAGCACGATAATTCCCACACAGTAGTAACTTTACCAATCAACCCTCAAACCTTAGTCGAAGTAATTTGTGAATTCAGTTTATATTTTATGAATAGTAGTTTGGAATCCATTTTAACTGTTAGTTCATGTGAACTGTCAACTATTTTTTGCAGGCACAAGAATCACTCATAATACAGCAAATCGAATAAAATCTTCATATTTACTTAGAATTTATAAATTTATAGCCTGAAATGTATAATTTTTACTAACAATAACTTGCGCAAACGAATGATTTTCAGTTATAAAGAAATACTTACAACAGATTTTTTCCTATCACTCATGAACCTATTTTACTAAAATTATTTCATGTTTACTATGCGGCAAAATTAATCAAACTTTATAAACTGACAAATCTCATATTTTGTATGAAAGAAAGTTGAAAATAGTGTTCCTTTTCTATTAAAAGATGTATTTCCTTTTAATCTTAATAGATAAAGATCCTATTAAGATTAAAAGATGTATTAATGTGTGTGTGAGTACAAGTAAATCCTTTTCTTTTATCAAATACCATTTAATGGAAGTAGAAGGAAAAAAATAAAATTATTTTTCAAAAGTTACATTTTATGAGTGTGTAATATTAAATTCTCAGATTTGTTATTCAAAAATCCCAATCAAATTCACAAGTTATATTGATTTCTGAATGTAACATTTATGGAATAAGCTTTGAAATGTATTGTGCTGAAACAGCAGTGTTAAACTCAGTTTTGCTTTAAAAATATATCGCCAGACAGTTGTAAGAAAAGTATTATCATATACAGTACAGTATGTAAGAAAATATTTATCATATAATTTTAAAGACAAAATTATATAAATGTAAAAAAGATCAGAAAAAATTTCATTTTTGAAATACGTAATTTTTTTGGCATGTTATCGATGTTTGAAATCCATATAGTTGATTGATTTTGAAGATTAACTTAAGATGTGTTCGTCTGTAAATTTTAAATTATATAATTGTAGGATTTAGAAAATAAACATTTATGATAATAGGAAACGCCGAAAATGACTATATGTGATCATAAATCGTCAAGGTGAGATTGTTGTTTACTTTTATTATAAAAATATGCGTGTATAAAATATATATGTTATAATTATTCGCCATAATCTAATCTTCTAATATTTTAATATATTATAATAAAACATTACCATAACGGATATCTCTGCAAACTATTTTTCAATCTCATTTGAAAGAAAGTTTTTACAACCAATTACATTTATTTGCCCAAACAATAATATTCATTAACACAATTAGTATAACGAATAAACTATTATAATAAGAAAAATGTAATTGTTTTAATTTCAATGACTATATAGTTTTGTAAATATGTCTTGCAAAACATTGTAACTTCGCATTAACTTTAATTTGAACTGTAATTATCTTTTTATTTATAGAGTGAAGCTTCTGTCGATGCTCCCATAACTGATATTGAACAAGATGCTAATTATGGGCAAGTGACATTCAGTGGCTGGTGCTGCATGCCGGATGGTGCTAACATGGGAAAACTAATCGTGGTTTTAAAGGTATATTAAGGATAGTTCTAACATTCATAAGTATCTTTTACTTGAAACAGTATTAGACTTAAAAATACTTTTATACAGAGAAAATGGAAGAGTAAAAAACAAAATAGGAGAACTCATATATAAGTAAATAATAAATTTAATTATGAAAGAGAATATTTTTGAATTTTTGATTCTTATAGTAGTTAAAAAATGAATTCAACAACAATTTTTAAAAAACACTCTTTTCATGAATGAAGAATATAGTAGTTTTCATATCTAGAAGAATTTACAGTTTTAAAATATGAAAAATAATGAAAAGTAAATATCGTGGAAGAAATGTTTCTTCCCCAAAGAGAAGAAAGAAATTGCGCTATTTTTCGAGTCATTTGTTCGGTGAAGCAGTGAAAATTCCCAAATGCTTCAGAGTGATTGTCTCAGTAAAAGTTTTAGAAATGTGATCTCCCTAAGAGAGTATAAGAAACGAAAGACGAAGAACGAAACTTTATAAGAAACGAACCATGATTCGTTTCTTATAAAGCATGCGTCCTCACCCGACTGATAGATACCTTCTTTAATACGACTCACCTCCCATTTGCCCTTACATCCCATTAAGTCTGAATCAGCAAAATTCTACTGGTAGAGCTAAATAAAAGTCAAATTTAAAGAAAACACTTTTCTTGAAGCAATGCAAAATTCTTTAATCAAGGAACATATGTTAATCATATTATGAATTAATAAATTTTTTCTTTTTATTTTATAATAAAAATATTTATGTTTTAGTTCAAAAATTATCAGAGAAAAAAATTCAAGCATTTCGAGCTTTTATCTTATTACATTCTCGAAATTTTTTTATGAATAGTTTAACTTATTGCTACAATTAATTTTTTAAGCCTAATTTCCTGAAATCTTCAAAAAATGATAAAAATAAAGGATTATTTTGTATATTAAGTGGGAAATATTTGATCCCTACTTCATTGAAAATAAACTAAGATAAAATAATTTTTGTATACCTCTGTTATGAAAATTAATTAAATTTTAATATTCACTTGGTTTGAATAAGATTTTGTGTAATTTAATACACTCTAAATATAATTAAAATATTTTAAGCATTTCCAAGTCTATTGAAATTTAATTAAAAGGGACAATCATTAATAGTAGTTATTGTTAATATTAATAATTTTACCCTGCATAGTTTTCAACGCATTTACAAAGTGTATTAGAACAAACTTGTATGTCTTTCTCATTCCGTTATTTTTACAATATTCATTTTACTTTTGTGAAGTAGAAAATACTTTTTGAAAAAAAAAAAAAAAAAAAAAAAACTAATCTTTTTAATGAAATATAAATATTTTATTTTCAAAAATATCCGCATCTCATTCAAATATCGTTGACTGCTTAAAAAGTATCTAAGTGATTTTAGATAGAAATTTCTGAAAAATATTTTTGGGAATAATTTTTAGTTTTCTAGCTCTTTTAAATATAAATATTTATTTTTCAGTTTACGAAAATTATTCATAGTAAAAGAGGAGGAAGTAATTTATATCAAAAATTTTAATCCTTCTTCCACATATTAAAGTTTACTTTATATTAAAAATGAGATATAACTGCTTATTAACTTTAAATACCAATAAAGTTCCAAGCATTCAAACATATTTATTTTCACTGGTATATCGAATTTTGTAATATAATTTAAAAAATAAAAAGCAATCCTTCAAGAAGTTTTATAATTTCTCTACTTATACATTGTTAAATATTTTGTTTAATCAAAATTAAAAAAAATTTCTGTGCAAATTTTATGGTAAACTTTATGGCCTATGAAATTATTTTTACACATGCCATAAAGTATTTTCAGAATCAGTACTGCAGTAAGCAATCAATAACCACTTATCGCTAAAATATTTTATAATTTTTAATTCTTTTAAAAAAATTAAAAAAAAATTGTTATCTTTCTAATTAGTAAAATTAGAAAGATTATAAATAATTTTTCACCAGTTACATAATGTTTTGCGCAATTTTAAAAAGAAAAATGTTCATGCTTGCTCATTTATTGATTTCAGTAACAAGAATTTATAAACCAAATTAATCAATAACCACACTTAAAAAATAATTATCACATCTAGTTTCCATTCGAAATTAATTTTTTTACATATGTTTTCATGTAAAAAAGATTACAATTAAAAGATATTTGGAATGTTTTGCTTTAATTAAATATAGAAATAATTTTGCAATTCTTTATTCAAATACAGAAATCAAATAAATTCGAAAACAAGTCTTAAATTTGATTTGATTTTCAATTTAAATTCTTTTCTATATTTATAAACGTTAAATATATATATATTTTTTTTGGTGGACATCAAGTCTTTTTCGAAGAGAGATTTTTTCTTATTCACTTTAATAGCGTTGGAAATTTTCCAAATTTTAAGTTTATGTATGATAATATTAATTTTTTTACTATTATGTACTGCTCGAAATTAATCAAGTGAAATAATATTATGTTGTTTATAAATGAATTATATGATGATTCGACTAATATCTAAGCATATAAATTTATGATTTTAATTTTATAACGGATAAAAATTAAAGACACTTTTTAATAGAAGTTTGCAATATAATTTGCTTCAAATTCTTAAAAATATAGTTTTAGCTAAAATGTAAGTTGCTATTTTTAATTTATGTTTAAAAGATATTATTCAATTTCTCATATAATGAAATGCATAATAATTGAAGTCAAATAAAAAAAATGTGTGAACGAATATATAGATTTTGAATTAAGTTATATGTAACTATATATAAGCAGAACATTTTATTTCAATTATAAAGATTTTAAAAAATTCACATCCATATACTTTAAGGAAATTTTATTTTTATATACTTATAAATACTAATCTATGAAATAATAACTTAATAAATACTATACAATGAAATAAACTTTCAATAATTTTCTTGAAATTTCATAGCATATGGATGGAGCATGAACTTACTTTTAATGATGATTTAAATAATGGAAAATATAACATAAATATATCAACAAAAAAAATGAAAGATGAAAAAAGTCTAAAAAATTTGAATTGCGAATAAT
Source organism: Latrodectus elegans (assembly GCA_030067965.1). Classification (NCBI taxonomy): domain Eukaryota; kingdom Metazoa; phylum Arthropoda; class Arachnida; order Araneae; family Theridiidae; genus Latrodectus; species Latrodectus elegans. Next base: position 64,881,482 of record CM057809.1, read on the forward strand.
TACTTGAAAAGTTTGCAAAAAAATAACCGAATTGATACCCTGTCTGAAATGAATCTTACTTAAAAAAAATTACATCTTGTAAAATTTTACAATTTAAAAGAAATGAAGAAATGCATCAAAATAACCGGAATATTGAGTTTTTATAAATTTCAACACAATTTCTTACTTCTCTGAATTCGAAACCATTTAACTGAAAAAGAGGTTTTCAATACAATAAAGTAATATTTGCTACATACTCGTAAAAAAAAAATAAATAATGACCATTACCAAATGCTACGAGTGGCCTATACTTTATTGATATTTATCATTTTTATTTTCATAGAAAATAATGTATAACCTCATTTTAAAGCCTGACTTTTTATGATTTCAAAAATACTTATATTACCACATTACGTTTAAAACACGCATATTTCAATAGGAATGTGATTAATTCCAAAAAAATTACTTTTAAAATCAATATCTTCAATGAAGTTCGAAAATATTGAACTGAAAATTAAACATAAAATTATCTCTCATTTACTGTTCAAAATAAAACATTTATTTAAGTCATAACAACTTAGAATTTTTAAAATTTAATCTGATTTTCTTGTATTCTATTATAACTTACGAATTGATATGATAATCTTGTTTTACATTTCTATTGATCTCATTAATTTATAGGAAGCCCAAGATTTGTTACCAAGACCTTATGGAGGAACGTGTGATCCATATTTAATTTTGCAACTGATTCGTGAAAAAGGTAGAAAGAGATGGTCAAAATCCAGAACTTCAATCATTTACGAATTTCGCACTAGCTCTAAGAAAAAAACTCAACACCCGATTTTCAAGGAAAAATTTAGTATGGACATAAGTAAGGCTGATTTAAAAGAAGATTCTCTGAAGATATCAGCTTTTGATGACGAAAAGTATGCTAATGACTCAGAGCTGGGAGAAATAGTCATCCCTCTTCGTGAATTAAATTTAGATGGTAACGGTGAAGAGATCTGTAAGACTTTAGACTTCTTGGAACCACGAAAGGTAAATACTTAAATACAATTTACGCATATAGCTCATTTTCTTTAAACTTTAATCTGGTAATAAAGAACAATAGACAATATTCTTGTTATTCATTTAATTTTATGCAATTTAGAGCAAAACTAAATATCAGTTGGTCAAATAGTTAAATATAAGTTTTGATCAAAAAATTTATTTTGCATATCTTAAATATTTAAAGAACGCAAGAACATAAAACATGAAAATTTAAAAAGAAGAAATATAAAAACATGCAAGTGCTGAAATGACTTAACCATCATACAAAATAAATAAAGTATTAATTTACAGTTAAAATGCATTTCTATTTAAGATTCATTTTCGCAGAGAAAGAAAATCTATTGTAATCTTACTTAAGCAAATATTTAAAGCAGACTCTTTGATTTTAAATTTAACAATTCTTAAAATGAAGCAAATTCATGTTGCATATCTTATAAACTAGCTGATTTTATTTAGGCTTTTCTTAAAAGTAAATATTTCCATGCATATTTTTGAAAATAATGATAAATTAGATTATCTGAAAGACAACTTTTCAGTGAAGGTTATTAATGAATAAATACGAAATTGGATAAGAATAAATTGAATTTCTTCATATTGATTCTCGCATAATAAAAGTTACTTTTTAAGCATATATGCATAAATTATAAATGCGATACGACAAATTCTGTTAAACTTCCTGGAAATTATTGTTTATCGTGTTTCCTAAATTTTTCCTGAAAACGGAAATGTCAGGTAATTTTTTTTTAATTTAGGAAAACGAAAATATATCCTTGTGCACCAAGGAATGCCACACAAGGCCCGAAGGTACGACAAAAATGTACTACATAACAAATCCAAATAAAATTATTAGGTAACGTCAATTAAATAAAGGGCATTCTAATGCTGAATTAGACTATAAACGATATATTCCTAAAAATGCAATAAATACATCAATACTGTTAAAATACAATAAAATAATTTTGTTGTTGCAATATTAAAAAAGATGCAACAATTGCAAACACATATACTTCGTTTATTAATAGTGAGCATGCACCGTGAGAAATGCCAATACATATTTGCCCCAACACATATTTTTAAACACTGGCAAATAAATATAGTGTAAATATTTACCTACGGAATAACACAACAGATGTCAATTATGTATATTCCTTGCCTCATATCCTGCTTTACCAGCGTGATTATTCAATACATTTCAAATAGTTTGCATAATTTAATGCATTCAATGTATTCTGTAAAGCAGATAAATATGCAATATCCGTTCAGGTAATGCATTTACCTTGTCACATTGTGTAAATTTTATTTTGTTAAAATCTATGTTTTTATGTAATGAAATATTTCAACGCTTATGCCTGCAATAATCATAAATAGCATTTATGGGTAGCATTCATTTAAGTATACAAATGCTTAAACTAAAAAATGAGGATTTCATAGACTGAAAATTAAAAGAATTTAAGCAGTTTTTTCGGGACATATTTTATTCAAATTGTTGCATAAAATACGAACTGTGACAAAAATTTAAAATATGTATATAACAATGAAAATACATTCTTTACTCCTCCAAAAATAAAATATTTAAAGTAAAAAAAATAAATGTTAAAATACTTAAAAATTTGAAATTCATGATGCATATAAATGACTTTAACTTCATCATTAAATTCAAATGTATAATTACGAAGTATATGTTATGAAATTACAGTAAAAATATACATTACTGCTTGAATGAAAAAATAATCGAATCAAGTAATTATTTCGAAAGAAATATCAAAATACAAAGATATCGACGTAACATTTAATTAAAATGTACATAAAATACATAAATTATCATCTCTTATTTATAGGAACATGGAGAAATACTTTTTGGACTAAGCTACTTACCAACGGCGGAAAGACTTACTTTTACTTTGACGAAAGCTCATAATTTACGAGTGACGTCTGATGAGATTGAATCATTTGGTGAGAATATCAGTTTCTTTTTTTAAATACTAAATCTATAAATTTTTAATAATATGTTTTTGAATTGACCAAAGCAGCTAAACAAGCCAAAAGGAAGATAAACAGACTGACTGCCGCTTCAGTAAATGCCTTCTGCAATAGCTGCTATTTCATAATGCAACAGGTTTAGGTCAAACTAATGTAAAATTATTGTGTTAGTTCTCACACTTCATTTAAAAGATCATTTTGTAGAAAGTCTATAAAATTTTATTAATCCTTACTATGACATTTCATTAATAATTTTCTAAGATACGATTGTTTATCTTAACTACAGTCTGTTAAATATGATTTTCTATCGACTAATGACTAGCTCACAAAGCTTAAAAGGAATAAAAAATAGTTCGTTTGAAAATATTTTGATTTTATTGATGAAACATAATAATTAGTTGTAGCACATTTTAACTATTTATTTTCCATAATAAACAATAAATTAAGCAAATTAGCATGCTGCAAATTTCAAATGGCAACCATAAAAATATTAACCAAAAGACTTCTATGAAATTACCTGTAAACTAGTTTATTCTTATATAATCATTACTGGATTTAACAATTATTGTTACAGAGACTAATGGCAAAATTTATTTATTTTTCCTTTACATAGCACCATTTATCAGAGTACTGCTAATGCATAATGGGAAACTTCTGAAAAAAAAGAAGACAACCTCTAGACAAGCTACTACAAATCCTGTATTTAATGAAACTTTGACCTTTGATGTACCTCCATCACAACTTGATCATGTGGTCTTCCTGGTTGTAGCTAGTCATCGTGACCCACAAGATGAATCTCTTTCATCACCGGAAAGTCCTACATCACCTCCAAATAGTTCTGGAGCAAGAAAGAGCCGTCATATAGGAAAAGTTGTCATCGGTTCTTGTGTCAAAGGTTCAGCACTGAATCACTGGAAAGCTATGAAACAGTCTCCGAGGAAACAAGTTACTCAGTGGCATACCCTCAGATGAAGAGTTCTACTCAAACTTCATGAAATCTTATTATGTTTATTTAAAATGTGATGTAAAAAACACATATTTTAAATGAAATGTGAATTTGTGTATATTTAGATTTAGAAAAAACAGTGTGATAAATACAATCTGAAATTTTAGTACCAAAACCAATTTACATATGACAAGTAATTTCTCTGATTATATTAACTCTAGGAATTTAAATAAAGTATTAATATTAGCTGAAGCATAACAAAAAGCATATTTATTATGCAGGATAAATATTCTTTACTGCAGAAATATGTTTATATAAACAGGAGGCTGATATTTTTTAAATCATTTAATTCTTTCATTATGAATGAGACAAATTGGAAACTTAAGAATTTAATGGATACAATTTAGAGAAATGTCAAATTTCAAATAAACGTATTCCTTACATTCTTTTAAAAGCGATTTACTATTATAAGTCTGGAGTTGATGTTTCATCATTTTTATCTTATCATTTATTTAGTGAAATATGTAAGAGCATAAAAATTTAATCTCTTTCTCTGATTTAAAATTCTGCACTTTACCTAATTATATGAATTTATGAAACTAATGCAGCTAATTTTAAGTAATTATAGCTCTTTATAAATACATCTATATATAAGGTGTATAAATATATGTATATATAAACGATTATTCATGAGATGATGTATTTGATTGATGGACACACTAATGTTGCCAAAAAACAAAAAGGAAATACATACAGATAAATTTAATGCTCATACGAGTCCCAAATCACCTGCATTCTTCATACCATTATTGATCGACATACTTATCAAATGTAAACTATGTTTAAAATCGCAGAAACTTTCACAGAAATGAATTTCAAATCAAAAGACACATTTTAAAAATAAATAAAATGTTCTTATAATTATTCTGTATCACCAAGCAATTTTTTTGTAAATATGTACAATTCACACATATTTTCTCATAAAGTTTTAGTGAATGTTAAAATAAAAAATCATATAAAACAAAATTATTTATCACTGAACACCACTTTAGTTATCTGTTAGATTAATTACGTAAATAAATGATATGCAAAAAGAGAATGACTTATATAAAAAATATTCTTTATACAATGTTATGATGTATAAGATAATATGAAAATAAATTTAATATTTTAACATAAAAACTACAGTTACATATAAGCATAATTGCTTAAAAACTCCAATAAAATTAATGAAAGTATTATTGACACATAAGCATAATTACGTAAATTATAAAATAGAAATGATGTGACATTTTTAGAAACCATTTATCCTTTAATATTTGAGCAAATATATGGAAATAAATTGAAATTTTTATTATGAAAACACATTATATTTATTCATACATTTAAAATTACTTTTATATATTATAAAAGAAAACCTACTTAAGTTAATTAGAATGATATTGCCCACAACGGTTATAATTTCATTAATTTAAAAGTAACATTAAATTAATTTATAGTTTGAATATTAGTCGACAGAAAATGCAGACTATAAATCATTAGATATATCACAGAGAAGTGTGAATACTGAACTTATAGTTGTAGTAAGTAGTTTAATGACTATGGAATTAATTATACTTATCAATTCAAATAAACCACAACTGAGCAAAAAAAAAAAAATCAAGAAATAGGTTATTTATTTTAAAACTGTATTATATGTGATCCTTTAATGAGAGAAAATATAAGTGAATAGTCTCTTTTTTAAAAACATTGTATAAATGTAAATAGAGGGATATGTATTTATCTGGGTGGAAGGATATAATTCTAAAAATAGAATATGTAAACCTCAATATATTATTATATTTTAAAATTTTGTCAATATTTTTTGTATCATTATTTTCTTTATTATTTTTTATGCATCATTGAATTCTTACATAATGTAATAATCAACAGAATCAATTATTAAATGATTTTTTTTTAAATATAGGAATTTATTAATTCTGGCTTTTTGTATTTGAATATCAAATTTGAATTTTCAGTGAGAGAAAGAGATTAACTTTGTCATGATGTAGAATTGTGTGCACGTTTAAAAATAGATACCTGTTCTTTCAATGTACTAATGTGTTGTCATATATATGTATTAGTAAGTTAAACATACATTCACTGATGTTGAATGTCTTCATATTGTGCTAAGAGATTTTTTTTTTCTTTTCACATAGGAAGTATTTCTCTTTTCATAGAATCATTTCAAATAAATAAGTTAAAATTTTTTTAAATATTTTTTAATTGTTTCTTCGTATTTTCAGTCTTTAAATTCTTTACAAAAATCTTATTTTGATAACTGAAAATATAAAGCAAAAACAATGAAAAAATCTACTTATTTATTAATTTATAAACAAGTATAAAACTTTGTAGCTTTTTTTCACTTGAAGTTGAGTATTTTCAGAACAAATGTTCTGAACTATTTTATGAATAATGTATGTAGAGTGTAGATTTTGTTAAACGTTGTGAAATATAAAATTTATCTTATGCATGGCAGCCAAAATTGTACTGTGATTTTGTATATATATATATATGAATCTTGTATTTTGTTTCAGTGTTTATGCTATATATTAATACATAAATGCATGTGCAATGTTAACAGGATACAATGAAATAAACATAAATTTAATGTGTAAAATGAAATAAGTATTAAATAAAATTTTGTGACAGTCAAAAATGTTTCATTTATCACAAGAGATGCAAGATACAAAACACACATTTCACTTCACTTTAAAATATTAAAGAAATTATTATAATACAGACTGTTTTTATTATAACCACATAAAAAATAAGAATAATTATTCAAATAACACAGAAAACTAACCAGTAATATATATAAGTAAACACTGGATTCAGGTAACAGTTAAGTAAATACAAAATTCAATCCTTGTTTTTTAAACGCTGATTAATCGCTCATGTTCAAGAAAACAGCTTTAAATATCACCAACAATAATATATAGGCCTTAATTAATCAATAAAAGTAGTCAAACGTTTCTAAAGTAATAAATTCGTATAATTAAATGCATCAATTAAATTATTTACATTAATGAAGTGCAAATTTTCTGTTTAAAAGTTTCTTAAATCATTCAACTCAAATATATACATATAATTTTTTTATACTTTTACAGAAAAAAAAAACTAGAAAATATTTCACACTTTTACTTTCTAAATATTAAGCAGATAACTTATTTTCAAAAACATAAACTTTCAAAAAGAGTTTTAAAAAGTAGATAACAAAGAGTTTTAAGCAATTGTTTGTCCTTAAAATTTACTGTCTTTGGTTTAATGAATCATTTACCTAAATTTTTCCAGGTGAAAAAATTATGAAATTATAAAAATGTAACATAACACAATAAAAGATGAACAAAATTAAGTGTACATAATATCGTATATAGAAGGATGATTTGTATCTAAATTAATTAAATGCCGTTATTTAAGCATGAAACTTCAATGATGAAACAGAAAGAATCAAAACAAATAATAGCCAATAATTTAACTTTTAATGACACACACTCCTGGAATATTGAGAAAAAATTTTGCAAAAGAAAACAATTTTGGGAAAATGGTGAATATTTGCAGCTATTAAAGCTTAAAAGAAAATCGTTAGAATGTAGAATAATATGACTGAATGTAAGAGGAAACATGAATTTTTTCTTAAGTTATATAAAAATTGTAGTGTCCTTTTAGAAATGCATTTATTATGTAGATGGATAAATTGAGAAAAGTAGAGAGATACCATTGAATTAAGCTTGAGGGCTGTATAAAAAAAAACCTTAATCTTAGCAATAAGGTATGTTTACATTTGCAATTTTAAAGCTGATAACTGTAGACTGCTTCAATGCATTTGTTCTCATTTTAAAGTGTTTAGAAATTCTTTACATTTTTCTAAATTACTGATTGATAAAATTAGTTTATCCTCAATAGATAATTTTTCGAAATTTAAGAATCCCATAATACAACAATTTGGTACCAGAAATGAAATCTGTAAGTGTATGTTTGTGACATAACTACAAGACAAAATGGTGGGGAATTTAAAAAAAAAAAATTCTATGAAACAGCTGAGAAATTAAAGCTGGGCAAAATAAACTGATATAGGTAGTGAATGTCAAATTAAACAGATTAAAGCTGAGATAAATATAAAGCAAGAAACATTAAAGAATGAAATAAAATTCAGGCTAGAGAAGCTACAAGAGCAACTGATAAGTTTACTAGCAAAGTGAACTGAAATAAGAAATTTAACAAAAAACTGTCATATTGAAAAAATCATTTTCTTCTTTCAACTTAAGAAAATAATGCGGAAAACAAAGAAAAATTTTAATTGCAAAGTAAATTACAAAAGTTCTGGGAAGAAGTGAAACAAAAATATAGACAAAAACTTGAAGATGCTAATGTAATCAGTCTCTTCTTGCAGTAATCAAATTAAGCACCTATAATGATAAGAGACATTCAAATGTGTCAAGAAAATGTAATTTTTAATCATGATGGAAAGTGAAGGCTCTCATAAAAAGCCACACTGTTGACTGCTAGAATTAGCGATCCTGCAGACATGATTCAATGATAGATTCACACCAGAAGTTTTATAATGACTATGCACTCGCTCATCTTTGCTCCCAACATTCAAAAGTTCAAACAGTGTTTTTAAAATCGAATAAGGCTAATTCCATTCAACCAATGGAACACAGTATAATTGCCAATTTTTAGAAACAGTATGTAATAGATATTAAATGACAAAGGAAATAATAACCTAAATGAACATGTAGATGGCCACAAAGAACCGAATTCTATAACAGCTAATTAAAAATATGCAGAAATCTAGATTGGCAACATGCAGGAAAAAGATTTTCTTTGATGAATAATTAGTATGCAAAAGTATGAAAGCCTAAAAGGAGATTCAAATGTATAAGCAAGCCTCACTTTATCTGCAATTTATAACATTTACAAGTTGGTCATTAAATACTCATTATCTTAAATACTTTATTAAAGCCTAATGCTTTAATAATCAACCATAATGCTTCAAGTGAAGAAAACGATTACAAACCAGAACATAACAGAAATATGAGCGTTTTGGATTACACTGAGTAGCTTTTAATTATGTATAAGCTCTGAAAATTTCATCTATCCATGTTTAAAATGAGAATTCTAGGTAAATTGTACTTTGTTATTTCATATGGATGTAAAATATTTTTAAATAAAAGTATTTTCACATCATCTATTTCCACTGTATACAAACCTTTTCTTTGATGTTACAAAAAATCGTAAAAGCTATTAATGAAGTTTCTGAGTATATTTTTAAGTGATTTTTTGTTGAGGTCCCAATCTATCACACAAAAATAGTTTTCCTCTTTGTTTATATATATAATGTACCCGTAAAACACACAATATAATGCAGTATTACACAAACATCAAAATATCAAAACAGATGCTAATATAAGTAGTTTGAATAGGTTAAATATTAAAATTTTTTAACATATTTTAACCAACAAGATATATATATATGCTTGAAATTATAAAATAAAATTTAGCAAAACAAATTTTTGGAAAAAGATCTTTTTGGTTTACTACTATATACCAAAAATGTTTCCGATGAAAACATTAGGTATAAAGAAGTACTGTTAACATAATAAAAAAAATTACAAATAAAAGTGGAAATATTGTTAAAATAGCTTCTACAGCATAAGGAGAATTTTTTTTCTTTGAAGAAAAGGAAACTCACAAAAGGGATTAAATACAAAATAATAATAATAAAATAATTATGAGCAAAATTAGATAATTTTTCTCTAATTAGAAAATTAAGAACTATATGCATCATTCTTAATTTAAAAACTATTCATAAAATAATAAAATAAGGAGTCATAATTATATTTTTATAACACATGTAATATTATTATTAATACATTATTAATCTTTAAAATATTGTATATAAGCTTAGAAATATAAATGTGATATACTTACATAAAAAATAATAAATTAACATAATTATTCCTTAAGAAGAATCAATAATTTCTATAACATATTTTAAAAATTATAACATTGTAATGAAAAATGAATAATTGGCCACAGGTATACATAAATGAGTCTTGAAATGTAATCAAACATTATCACATGTTTTGTCAATACTGAAGTAATATACAAATAATATGATGTAATAACTAAGCATATGAGATATGACATCACAATTTCTTCAGAATCACATTTTAAAGTGAGCTAAAAATAAAAAATAATTAAATATTTGGTAAAAATATGCAATATAAATTTAAATTTCTTTACATATTTCAATAAATAAATATAGCTTGAAATATGAAATAACTCTGTGTGTGTGTTTTTCATAAGTAATTATATATTATTGATAGATACATTCACGGAGAAATCATATAACTTTAATTTGAAAGTCTGACATAGAATATAGTCTTAACTTATGTTTGATATTGTTAAATAAAATTTTAATAAATAGTCTGATTTACAACATATAGATTCATAATGATAGTAACAATAAAAACTAATGATAATAAATAAACCTTTAAATATTCAATAAAAAAAAACATTGACAGTTTATATATATATATATATGTATGTATGTATATAAACAAACATATAATATATATATATATATATATATATATATATATATATATATATATATATATATATATATATATATATATATATATATATATATATAGATAGATAGATAGATATGGGTATAATGATCATTACTTTTTCTGCAAGCTCCAACATATAATGACTGGTGGATTGGTTTGTTGCTCAACAGTCATTTTTGGTACAAAGGCTAATTAGACCAGGAGCAACAGTTTAAAGTAGATTCCAAACCACTACAAACATTGAGTTAGGAAATGAACTCAAGAACTATTGCATAGAAAGCCAGAGCACTCATTATCTGTTGGGAATGAGCTACCAGCTTATTCACAACAGATGATGAAACTTGCAGAAATCAGCAATTATCCTTCAGTAGGCACCTTTACTGTTGAAACTCAATGAAATCCAAGCTGTAAGTGTTACAGAGGACATGTTAATAAGAGTATTCATTATATGGTGTTGAAAATAGTAATGTTAGAACTCCTTTAAGTTTTATAAATTGAAGACCAATGAGTGTTTGGTTGTCCAACGCAGCCATTGCAGGCATTAATTTTTCTGTGAGATACCATTGGATGATTGCAATCATTCTGGAATTGTTGCAAGTACTGATTGCCAAGTACATTTGTCATTACAAACTGAAGAAGCTCTATATATCAAAGCTCTAAAACTTATAAAACAAGAGTACAATGAAGATGTCCCTAAAAGTGCTGCAGTATATGTTAATGTCCCACAGTATCTGATGATTAATTGTTAGATCAGGTCGAAGAATGTTAAACTTATTGATTGCTGTAGATGGTTAGTGTTTAATGATGCTTTGCACATCTAAATTATGTGAACGAAAAATGCTGTTGGAAAATCGAATTGATTCAACACAATGTTATATTAGTTCTAACACAATGCAGTGTTTCCTTTAGTGTAGTGCATGCAACAAAGTAGGCTGTTAAGAACGATCATCTATTTGTGCAGGATTTGACACATGCAGCTTTTTGAGTGGGCACAATCGGATCTTACCTATATTCTGCTACACTAAGGATCGCTGATAATGTAGTAGCAATCTTCCTTCTAGCAGTTTTCAATCCATAATTGATAGTCAGGGCTATGGTGGCCTAGTTAGTTAAGAGTGATCATGAATGAACAAAAACACTCACGATAGATCTGAGCAGCCTGTCTGGCTCTTAAACATAGCACTGTTTGTCAATACTTGTAACTAGAAAATACTTCCATGTTATACATTGAATTTACAGCAAAGAAGTTACATTTTAAGCCTGCTAAAAAGTTATTTGTTCAATAGTTACTAGAAAAACACGCAAAATATATTCACTTTGCATACTTTTCTTGGGATGAATGGGATATGTTTCTGTTATTCAGATTATTTTAATTGTTGTGTATTTATGCTAAGCTAGTTCAACAAGCATTCTTTGTAAGTTTCTAGTACAACATATTCAGAGCGTGCAACAGGAATCAGAAAAAATCAGGGACAGAAATTTACTGAACACAATGTACACTGATATACTACAACTTTTAATATCTTTGTAAAAAAGATTTATTTAAATATATTAAAATGATTTTTAATATATTAGAAACAGTTATAATATATTTGTAAAATAGATTAATTAATATACAGACAGTTAAAAAATGAAACAATTACTTTAAGTATTAATGTACTTCTTTTTAATATTCATTAAAATAATTTTTGATTACTTTACCACTTATAAAATTTAAACCTATGGGTAAACAAAATTTAGTATAGCTAAAATAAAAAGAGTTACACAGATGATAAAAATAGACTAAATAAGCTTATAAAGCTATCTTCTTATTACTATCTTAAATATTTTTTATTTTTTATGCTATCAAATTTTACAAAAAAATTGGAATGCCAAATTTTTAAAAATTTAAGTCAAGTCATCTTTTCAAAAAAAATTATGATGCAACTTTTAAGCACCTCATTAGTTCTAGAAAAAAAAATATATGGATAGAATCTTTCTTAATTATTAAAATCATGTGCTTTCAAAACTGCACTTCTAAATAGAGAAAAAATTCCATATTCTTCTAAGTATTCAGATGTTTTGATAGACTTATCAGTTATTTTGTAAAATGTCTATGCTAAAAAATGATCAAATATTTATTTTATTTTACAGGTATTGTATTCATCCAAATTAAATATTATCTTTATATGATTAATAATTAATCATTCTATTATAGTTAAGTTGCAATACAAACAAATAAAGTCAACTCAGATTTAATTCTGAAAAACTTATGATTATTATATAGCAAATGCTTTTAACCTCTTTGCGACTTATATAAGCATTTCCTAAGGACGAATGTGAGGCCCGGGTTGTTCACTGTGCTTTCCTTGAGAACTAGCCTAGTGATAAGGTGGCCTAGATATGTATTTTAAGTTGGAACAATTTTTAATAACCACTAGATGACACTCTGTTTCCATTACATTTAAACTGAACGTAGTTTTAGTATTCTGACCTTCAGAGTGTTCATATTCTGCCCCCCTCCCTTTTTTTTTTTTTTTTTGTATTTTGCTGCTCATCAGTGGCTGAAGAGGGGAGAAAGCGTAATGTAAGCAAACACAACTCGGCACTTTAAATTTAAACATGATATAAGATTTTTCACTTATGATAGCACTTTTAGTTACATTCTCGCTACTGTAAGGAATCTTTTAGGGTTTTAGCATCAGTTTTGTTACAGTTTGTATTGCTTTGGGATATATTTTCCACACATCTCTTATTATTTTGGAAAGTCTTGACTGCAGATTATTGTAGGGAGGAATCATTATTTATCAAAGGATGAATAGAGTCATATGATAATGAACCAATTAGAAAAAAAATTCAACAAACATTTTATAATAGCATATCATGCAATATAGGAATTTGCATTTCTTCATGTTTCGAGATTTTCTACACTCAGTCTTCATTTTAAATTTTGTTGTTTCTTCTTATAAATAGCCCTTATTAAATATTTTTTTATTATTTTTAAAGTATATTAATGTGTTTTGTCAGTTAAACTTTTGAAATAATTGAAATAGACATTCAAGAGATTTTAAGCAAACTTTTTTTATACATTTTCCGATAAACTGAAAGAAAAACATTAAATGTTAAATTTCATTTAAATGTTAAGTTTCAACAGTATGAGACATATTATGAAATAATCTAAAATGCTACCAAAAATTATGGTGGTAGGACTAAAACTTCATTATTTGCCATTTTTTTCTAATGTTAGGCCTTGTGAAGCAAAACCCCCATTCTTTAGTATAACTCCTTTCACTTCCACTTCGTCCTCAGCATGCGTCTTAAAGTTGTGAAAAGGTTAAGAAAAGAGTTGATTGATGCAATTAAGGACTGAAATTATTTTATTCATAAAATTTATCACTAAACTGAAATCATTTATTAAGAGAATGACTAATTTTCAGAACAGTTAATACAGAAATAATATAATGTTAATTTGCAAAAAATAAAAAATTCCAAAGAAATTTAGATGAAATTTATTGAAAATTGATGATTTTATAATAATTATCATATTTAATGAATTTTATTATAATGATCTTTTCACTGTCCATTTTCTGAAGATGGAATGGAACTAATGCTAACAATTTAGACTCTCACTCAAGATAATTTTTTTTATTTGAATAAAGGAAGAATTTAATTTAGTATTTAATAGTAATTTTAAGTAACTTCGAATTTATTCATAGAGAATTTTAGTCTGAGAATCTTGGAATCATTATTCCAAAATTGATGATTGTAATACATAAAATATTGATATAAAATACATAAGATAATAAGTAAGATATAAAATGCATAAGATTTATAAAATTATATGCAATAAAAATATTTAAAATCTAGACACTTCAAGAGAATCATTCCTCCTCTTGATTCATTCCCTATATCCAGTTCACAAAAATTAGATTCATGATGAAAAAGGAGGAAACTTTTTTTATTTAAAATGGTTAAGTTTTTAACTTTCCAAAATGATGAAATGTATAAAAAATTGAGAAACAGTATTTATTTTGTATGAAGAAAATTATATTCTCAGTATTAGCAGAAAAAGAATGAGAAAATAAACACTGAAAATTGAGATGAAGATAGTTTGTCATAAATTTTATGATACAAAAATTAACTTTAGAATCATCTTTATTTTAACTATAAGTAAATAAAAATTTTACATTTTTAGCTTAATGGATGACTGCAAACATAATCTGCTTAAAAATATTTTTAATAACTTAAATTTTTTAATTAGAATTGTTTTTATAAATACAAGTCACATCTTTGACATTTTTCTGAAATTAGTTTTTAATAATTTGCAAATTTTACTTTGTAAGATTTAATAAAATCCAGAAAAATACAGGATTTATTTTCATTATTCTGAGATTGTTTACAAAATATATGTTGCATAAGTAATATATTTTTTTGCATCAAAATGTGAAAAAAATTGAATCTATAAGACTACAAAATTTTTGGGATAATATCAAAAAATTTTTGCAATTTTTCAAAATGAAAAGAATTTTTAAAAGATTGTACATGCAGCACATATCCTCATGAACATAAAATCTCCTATATACAAAAGATCGAATCAAAGAAAAAAATGAATTACATCATATAACATAATATTAAAAACATTAACCTAAGTGATTTATTCTGGCATAATTGATATAGATATAGAAGATTGTAAAATTTATAAAATGATAAGTAATAAAAAATAACAGTTCAGTAATACATTGTTCTTATGACAACTAAAGCAGAAAAAAATCTCAAGAGTTTCTAGCAGATAACTAATAAATAGATAGCGGATAAAGAAAATTTATCTCAGTTCAAATGAATTAAAATACAAAGACACAATTATATTTGATGCAGTATTGGATTATTGTAAAATACATTAATATTCCTTTGTATATTTATTTCATTAGTGAAAAGGAACATATTTTACTCACTTTCAGTATTATTGACATTGGTATGGACAGCAAACCAAATATTAATCTAAAATAAAAAAAATATCAATAAAGCAGAAATATTATAAAAATGAAAAATTAACTATTCATTTACACACAACATTGGAAGTTAAATTTTCAAGTGTGAAAAAGATTTATATATATATATATATATATATATATATATATATATATATATATATATTAATATTATTATTATTTTCCATATGAAGACATTTTTTCATTAATACTTAATTTTATAATTCTTACTGTAGTATTTTTTTTTAATATTAATATTAAAAAAAAATTAATATTAATTATAATAATGCAATATTTTAAACTTTCTTTATACCAAACATTATTATTACACACCTTGCATTCCAAATTTTGTTAAAATTTGTAAAAAGAAATGTTACCATCACCATAGACATGAAATTAATTAAAATAGATATTCATTATTTATTCCATTTTATAGTCTTTGAAAGAAAAAAATTCTTATTGCATTATTGTTTTTTTAAAAACTATATTAGATTTTCTTAGAGAATGATTTGTAAAAATGGAATGATTTAATATTTTTTAAAAACCAAATTTAAAAATGTATGGTTCTACTACACAAAAGCTAAAGAAATGCAAATAATTAACATAAGCTAAAGCTTCAATAAATAAAAAAATTAATATGCAAACAATGATTCAAAGTCAACAAAATTACTAAAATTTTGAAAGAGAGGAAATGCAAATAAAATTTATTTATGATTATTTCTTTAATTTTAAGCAGCAAATTCATAATTTAATCTTTGTATTTCATATTTTAGATAACAAGTTCTTGTTC
This sequence comes from Latrodectus elegans, assembly GCA_030067965.1. NCBI lineage: Eukaryota > Metazoa > Arthropoda > Arachnida > Araneae > Theridiidae > Latrodectus > Latrodectus elegans. Next base: position 64,897,814 of record CM057809.1, read on the forward strand.
AGAACATATTTGAGAAAAATTTAAATATGTGAATTGAAATAACTGATTGGAAATTTCACTGTACTTTGTTCCTTTATGAAAAAAATACTCTCCTAAACAAATCATATTTATTGATGTGACATAGAAAACATTCAAATTTACTTATAGTTAATAACTCTATGATAACATTCTTTAAGGCACTATTATACATCTCAGAAATGTTGATTATTATCCACATGATACAATTCTTCTAACAAGCATGTCACATTTCTTTCTATTTTTTGTCAGACAAGTATGAGAAAAGAGCTAGTTATTTCTTTTACCACATCTTTAAGGTTCATGTATTGAAAAATATGACATGCAGCAATTACAGGATGTGCATTAAAAAGCACACTTACATTTTGAAAGCAGTGTATTTAATTGTAGATTTGAAAACACTTATTTTAATCAATACTCAGTTAATCAACAAAATCATAAAGCATATAGAAACAATGTGCAGGATTTGTAGAGATTTTCAAGAAACAAACTTTAGGAGTTTTTAAAATAATTATAGACATACAACATTAATAAAAGTATAAATATGTTTTACATAAATTAGATTAAAAATTAATGATTACTTTAAAAACATTAAATAAGTTAATAGCTATAATGGGAAGCATTTCATTTAAATATTCAAAATTGTTCACACTAATTACTTAAAGTTTAAGTAATTAGTGTGAACAATTACATAATAACATAATAATAATTACAATTATAATGTTTAAGTTAAACATTATAATTTAGTAATGAATTTCTCTGTAGAGATTTTTTACTTGTTTACATTTTATTGTATACTGAAAAGATATAAAAATCTGTTAAAATAAGAATACTCAAAATAGATTGGGTTGACAATAATGAAAATTAAATAAATTACTTAAATTTTAAAAGGAAGAGATTGCTTATTTTCGAACTATTATTATTTGATAAAAAGTATTTTTTCTGTTTGATTTTAAATTATTCAAGTTTCCCTCTTTGTTCTAGACTTATTTTAATAAACTATTCAATGTTTGCCATTCTGATTATTATATATGAATACATCAATATTAAAATGACAGTATTCTAACTTATATGACTTTTTAAAAATTTATTGTTAATAGAGATAAAAGATTTTTACAGTGATGAAGCTCCATGATGACACACATTTTTTAATTAATATTGCTTCAGTTTAATTTGGTTTGTCATTTAGTGTCATTTTGCACACAACAGCTAATTAAAATGGAAACTACAGACACAAAAGTAGTCTCCAAACTATTACAAACACCTACATCTAAGATGAAAATCGAACCCACAAAATGTTGAAAAAAAAATGGGTTCTTTCCTTTATTAACTTGCAAGTTTGATCTCGTTCTTAGGCATACTCCATTATAAATTTAATAAGCTCATTTATATATTGTAAATACCTATATTTATGAAGTGACATTAATGACACATCTAACCTTAACATACTGATTTTTCTTTGATTAAATTATAGTTCACCAAAAATCCACCAGCAAAAGAGACTTAGAAGATCAGTAGAAGCGAATTTAACACTTTCCTCGTGTGATAATAATTTCTTTATTTGTGTATTTTGAATACAATTTCAAAATCAGACAGATGTTTCTAATGATAAATTTCTCTATGAAGTCAATGATAATTTTTTTTAAAATACTAAATCATTAAGATATGTTTATTTGGACAAAGTCAGACGTTATTTCCTGCATTTTACTTGTGATTATTTGATTTGTTACTTATAACAGATTGAGGAATTGGCTATGAAATGTTTTGTGCTATTAAATATTGCAATAGGTACAAAATTCGCAAAATTCATGAAATTGATAAATTTATATTACAAAAAATAAATGTCCTAAGAAGTAATTAAAAATCATTAGAAGTTATTTACTGTTTTATGTAAATAAATTCAAATTTCAAGGAATTCCCAAGGCCCAAGTAAAAAACTGAATACATGAGCAGCAGATAGCTAAGTAAGTGAAAATTTTTCTCAGACACTTGAGCATTCGTTGTGATATTGCTTTGTAGGATTTTCATACTAGAACAATAGGCATCATTCATAAAGTTAACCTAGAAACTTTTGATTTATATTTTTGGGCTTTGTAAAAATATACTCAATTCATGACTTACAGTATAAAAATACATTTCAAGCATCAACTGTAAAGTGCTTTGCAATCAGTTTACAATTAGTTTTTCATTATAAATTATTGAAACAGTTCGCACATAGTTTCAGTATACATATTTTCCATTAATCTAAAATGCTTGACAGTAAAATTTCCCTTATATAATGCAAAATTTCAGTTATATATATAATAAATTCTTTCTGAATACTATTTTGTTATAATTCTATTTCCTAAATTTCAATTATAAGTTTTGTCTTAAATTCAATTTATGTAAAACATTTAAAGTTACTAGCAATATATGTAAATTCTTAAAGTTCCTTAAGCTTCTACCTTTAAAATTTATTGATTGCAACTTTTAATTCACTGTACATGTAAAATTTTAGCATTTTTTTCTAAAAAAAATATTTATTTAAACTGATTTGTTTTAAAATCATTAGTTGCAATGCAAGAGTAAATAAGAACTTACATAACAAGAAAATTCTTCTTCTGAATAAATTTGAAAGATTTGTAGCAATAAAATTGTAACTGTAAAAGATTTTTGAAGTTTTCTTTATACATAATTTTATTTTATTTTTTATCTGAGCAAATATACAAAAAAAACATTCAATGTTATATAAATATGTTACTATAAAAGATATTAGATTTAAACGTACAGAGCTTTGTAGAAATGACAAAATCTTCTTAATATCCAGGAATGAATGAAGATTAAGAGAAATATGAAAGAAATCAAACACACTGAATGTAATACTGCCAAGGAATCATAAGTTATAACTAAAAGAAAAAGATTATATAAATTACATAATCACAAAATGAGTGAAATTCGAAAAATATTTACAGCTACAGTATCAAATTCAAAGATCTCAGTTACCTACAATAACGCAGGGAGTTCATATTAACTTTCTTAAATTTAATTTTATTAACATCCTAACTTTTTAGAAAAAGATAGTATCTAAAATATACATATATGATAGAAAACATGATAACCATTATAAACAATAAAATAAAAATTCTCAGTAGAAAATACACAAATATTATTTTGAAACATTCACATCACAATAAGCTATAAATAATTTTAGCTTCAAACTGAAATCATTTTTCTGATAGCTCTATTTATTAAAAGTTGTGTTATTAAAAAAAATAAAAATCCTAAAATTCTTAATTATTACATTTACAGAAGAGTCCACCAATTCTTGCACAAATAAGATAAAGAAACTATGAATATTTATTACTTAACATATACTATGAGTGAGCCCCAGCACATATTTCCCTACTTAACCCAGATTTGGCCTTAACAAGTTAGGTGGAGGTAGCTGGATGGGAATCTTCATTATTTAAAAGCAAGGGTCAAGCAGAAGACACTCCAATATTTGATCTGTCATACCCAAAATTATCATTTCATTTGGAAGGCATTGCAATCATAGCCTATTTAAATACCTCAGTCACCCTTAGAGAATACCAAAAATTTTCAGTTAACTTACTAGCTTCGAATAAAAAGACTGACAATTTAACCAACCAGAACACTGCAACCTCAAGGTATACTATTAAAGCTAAGAATGCCTTAAATAAATTTTCATCTCAATTCATTTTGGAAGGTACCAAAAATTCATAAAAATTAATTTAAATAGAATTCTTATTCATTTAGAGACAACTGCTATAAAACTGACAATAGAACTATGTGTATTAACAAATATTAATTGCTTAAAAGAATATATGCTACATGAAATTTCTATAAATAATTAATAACTTAGGTAAAATTTAATAACTTAGGTTTTAAAATATTCAAGATCATTTTAAAACCTAAGTTATTAAATTTTATCCTTTTTTACAGGAGGAAAGGAATATAATTAGGTATTTTTTAAAGCCTGCCAATTATTTGTAAACAAAGTCACTCATTTTTATTTAATCAAATCAATGCTAAAATAAATGTTATGTATTATTTTATGAGAGTCTGAATACTTTTGAATGAAATTTTATCTGTATATTGCTCTTCAAACACTTTTTGAAAAATAATAGCAATGGAAACTTAAAAAATAATATAATGTTACGAATAGATATTTAATTTCTCTTTGAAGAATCTTACAGCCTTTTTTTGTGTTCAAAATTATTGCATAGAAATTTAATGTCATCCCTTGATTTTACCATTGCAGTTAACAAAGAAAATTATTTAGAACACAGCATTGTTTTCAACAATTTATAGTAGTTTCAAAAGTAATTTTTATGGAAAGAAAGCTAATCATCTAATTTACAAAAATAACTATTTTTCTTTTAAACTGTGATGTATTCAGATAAAAATAAATATGATACTTAAAAGAAATGATTTATAATATAAATTGGTTGTTTACTAAAATGTAGATGAGTTGTAAGCATTGCTTTTTATTTCAAATACATTCCATTTTCAGTTAACTGTATTTATGTTTAGTAATAATTTTATTAAAAAGAGGAAAAAGTTATAGAATACAATTAATAAATCATACTCTCATATTTATCTTAAGATGTTTACACAAGAATTTCAGTTTTATCATTTATTTTTTATTGTTGTTTTTTTATAAGATTAATGTTTCTTGTTACAAATGACATTATCATAATAATATAGAAAAAGAATGAATACATAAATTTAATACTAGAATATTAAAGTAATTTGCAAGATCTAGTAGAGAAAGAGAAATTTATGATAAAATATTTAATCAGACAATAGCAGTGCACAGTTCATTACTCATATATTTGAGAATAAATATTTTTGGCAATTTAAAGTCATTTATTACATTGATAATAGCTTTTAAAAGATGAACTACTCAACAGATGAGATAAGCACATATTAATTACTCAATTAAAACAGATGTGTATTGATAGATTAAAATCATTGGAGTTATTTTTTATAACCACATATTTATGATAAAATTATCAAACCATTCAAATTAAAATTACATTATCTTAAAAATGAAAGATATTACATTTTTTCCATAATAACTTTGTGCACTTAAAGGAAAGTAAATTTTTTACATATTTCAGTAACAACTGCAACAGTAAAATTTAATTTTATTACCATTATTTAATTATTTTTCAAACAAAAGTCATAACCTGAGTTTTAATTTGCAATTTCGTTGTAGAACATATTAATTTTTATAATTTAAAAGAAAAAAAAATTCCACTGAAATCACAAAATGGTTTGTAAATTTTTTTGAGATAATATTTCCTAATGTGCTATTTTGGAAATTCCTATCACAAACTTACCAATTTGATGTTAGTGATTTATATACAATACATAAATATTTACATGGCCAAAAAAGCATTTCAGTAATAGAAATGAAAAATATATACAGTAATCAGAAGTGTCTTGGAGAAAAGGAAGTAGACAGCAAATTTCTAAATCTGTGAGAAAATCCTGAAAATAAATTTTGTCTTAAAATCAAAAATTAATTTTACCAATTTAGATAAATTAAAAATTAACAGAGAGAGGAAATAATTTACTGCTACAGATGAAAAAGAAATTTTAACTACATAATTAACATACTTAACTTTAAAAAGCAGTGTATGTTAATATTAATAGAACTAAACTTTTAAAGATGCCATCAGATTTTAATGTCCTATCAAAATAAATAAAACTTGTAAACACTCCCTGAAACCATCTCAACAGTGCAAATTCAAGGGGAATTATCCACCTAGTTCAAAATTTATTATGGAGTTAAAAAGGGTGATGCATTAGCATGTTTTTTGTCATAGCTTTAGAGAAAGTGATCGAAGATGCTGGCATTACATTTAATAAATCGAGCATATTTTGATATATGCAATGTCGAAGACATAACTGCAAGACCTAGGGTTGCACTGGGTTAAAGCTTTTTAGCACTGGAGGAACCAGTCAAAAAATGAACCTAAGAGTGAATGTTGAGAAAACAAAACACATATATTTTGGAAAGATGGAAATAATCCTTAAATTGTTCAAAATACATTCTTTTGAATTTGAATCTTTAAAAAATTTCTCCAACCTAGGATTAAAAAATAAAATATCAAACTGACATAAACCTTGAAATAATGTGAAGAATTATCACATAAAATTACTGCTTCTTCTCATGACTGATATCTACTGAAACTATTAAACATCACTACTGAAGTCTCACTTAATTTAAAGAAAAACAAAGATTTTACTGCAGAAAGTATCAGTCAATTTTGATTTATGACTCAGAAACATAGATTTCTTTCAAAAAAGGAAGAGAAAATCTGAGCGAACTTCAAAAGGAAGAACTTGCAAAGAATATTGGTGCTGCCATTGATAATAACTGGCAAAAAAGATATAAATTAAAAAATATATAAGGTTTTTAGCTAAGCAGAATGAGATAGGTAGGGAATGTAGTAATGAGCCTCGAATGAACAACATTAAGAGTTTTTAATGCTACCCTTTTTAAAGAAAGTCCCAAAAAATATATGAAGAGACTGTGGATGAGGACTTTGCCACCTTAGAAGTGAAGAACTGGAAATCAATTGCTGAGAGAAGAGCAGAATGGGAAAATTTCTTGAGGTAGGCACAGGCCCACAAAGGGCTGTTGTACCAATGCTTGACACAATAACAATTTCATGTAAATTTTATTTATAGATGCAAAAAAAAGAACATTGAATTACAATAAGAAATGCAAAGAATGCATTGAATTTATAATATTATTCACAAAAAAGAGAAACTACTTTAAAAATTTACTGCAGAAGAAACTTAAATTTAGAAAAATAATTAATTTAATCACAAAAATTAAAAATACTTACTAAAAGCTGTAGTCAAAATCACCTGCAATAACATCTATAAAATTAAAATAAAATGAACCTTAGTTTCATTCTATTTCATATATTTAAAAGAAAAAGAAATGTTTAATGAAGATAATATAGCACAATGAAATATCATATTGTACAGTAAATTATTGCAATTGTAAAGCAATCAGATAATTAGTATGCATAATTATGTGTAATAGTATGAAAGAAACAAGCAAAGAATTAGATTACATACTGTATTTGATATATATAGAAAGGATCCAAAAATATATAATGTAATATAAATATAATTCAATAGATATCAGAGGCCATTTGGTTGCTATACTGAGTGAAATTGAACTACAGATCACAAATGGAGAACACACTTTTATCATCACTAAGATTTCATGAATGTTTCATTAGCAGGCTCTTGTCAAAATAGAGTCATGCAATGGTGTCACAGCAAAATTATGAGTGTAGAATGGAATCTTGTAATTACAGGAGCATGTGGAGATCTTGTTTGTTTCTAAAAATGGTATCTAATATGGAGAGGTATCAATTCCTTTTTAATATTTCTCTTTTGTGTGTGTGTGTGTTTTATTTACAAAAAAAAAAAAAATTATGTAATATACATTCTACTTTTAAGAAATCTATCTTTAAAAATATGTTAAAAGATAACGGACTCTAATTCAAAGAAATAAATTTAGATAAGTAACAACCCATTGTATGCCATGTACTCCAAGGCAGTTATTTTTATTTTTTTCATTTGGAGCGTGTGATTGTATATGGATATTTTGCATATCTTCTTTGAACATTAAGTAACCATTCATGATTACTTTATATGGGTTTAGCATATAGCAGCTAATTATTCAAATCTATAATATAAAAATAAAAAATATATATAAAAATAAAAAATATATAAAAATAAAAAAATATATAAAAATAAAAAAATCATATCTTGATACAGATTCCATGAATAAAATTCTATTTTTTACAGTTTGTGCATAAATTTAATGAAGATGATTAATGCAAATAATATATTTTTAATAAACATTTTAGATATTAATAAAGAAGTGCAAAATAAAGTAAATATCTAACCCTATTTTTAATAAAATAATTACAAAGCATTAAAAGATTAACTTTACATTAGGTTTATATATGAAGAAATTAATATAAATTAGTTAAATACTGAATACACAAAAGTTTTATTTTTTGTTATGGATTAAAATAAGCTTCTATTACGATAATTAGTAAAACATTTTATCAAAAGTAAATTATTTTATTTGCAAGTTTATAAAAAATAGAAATTTAAAAGAAATCTATCGGTAATTACATCATTTTTATATAAAAATCTACTTATTACGATGCATAATCATCCAAAGGGCATGAAAAAATTCAAAAAACAAAATAAAAAATACATCAACAAACAAAGGAACAAGCATTTTACAAAAATTAAGAAAAAAATTGACCAGGCAAGGTAAGACTGTAGCAATTAGCATAGAGCTTAATGTAATATGCTCATATATTAATCTAAAAAATATTAAGAATACTTAAATAATGAGAATTTCCTATACATATTACAACATATATTTTATAATATATTCTTATAAATATAATATTTTTGTAAAACATTACATTTATAAGCATATCAAGAAGCACAGAAGGAAAAATGAGACAACATTAGTAAGCAGAAAGTGGTGATCATAAACATCACATTAACGAAATTAAACTTATAATGTTAAGGATATTTTAGATAGAAAAATATTCAGAAAATTGTGACTTGTACTCAGTATTATCCATGCAAACTAATGAGAAAATATTAAAAACATAATTATTCTTCAATGAGATTCCAAAATTTTATAAAAAATAATACCCAAATAAAATAGTCATAAATTTTGTAAACAATTTTGTACTATAAACTTCTGATGCAAACTAAAAATTTATATACTTAACGTTTTCAAATCAGAATGATTTAATTTATGATCAACCGGGGACAAATAACTATTTTGTATGAAATTTGTTTAACAACAATTTAACTTCAAAAAGTGAAATTTATTTGTTCTTTTAATTGTTTTCACAAATAAAACACTTATTTCAGTATTATTTTAATACAGCAATATTTTTTCATGAAAGTTAATTTCAATTTAAATGTAACAAATTTTTAGATAAAATGCTTAGTTTTTATTTAACTTATACTGAGGTATTTATATAAATTAAAAAACTTAAAAAGTGTATGTCATAAAACTTTTTTTTGTCTTATTTTCATGTCAGATTAAAGTCATGGAATGATTATCAGCAAATTATATTTATACATTTTTGCATACCTTAAAAAAAACCCACAAAGAATTTCTTTATTAGAGATAATATCAATATTATTCTGTCATGTGGACAAAATAAAGTTTATAAAATATGATATACAGTGGAACTTTGATCTAAAAGCATAATTTGCCATTGAATTCTATTTGTAATGTGAAAGAATCTTTATATTATTGCAATCAGCATAAATGTGTGAAATATTTTTATTCCAAAAAACCTACATATATTATATGATTAATCTACTTTTCATAATGTATTTTCTTCTTTTTACAAGAAATTGTTAAAAGACAAAAGTTTAAAAATTTCCTAAAAAATTAAACTCTATATTAAAATCAAATTAATTTGTGGTGCACACAGCTGCAGATTTATTAAATTGATGATTCCTAACATGCAATGCAATTTTCCTATGCTTCTAAAATTTCCCCTTTCACTAGAATTTATAGTTTGTTGTGGTGTTTTCTTTTGAATTGTGTGAAACATTCTATATTTCTATGAATCTAACTGTATAAATGTTTTAAAATTTGAGAAGATTATCTGTTCCATGGGTTGCAGCAAAGAAATAGTGTAGAAAGAAAAGAACTAGACATTGAGAAATTTTAATTTTAAAAAATCATATTCTCTGCCAGAAAGAAGCATTGTCAATACAAAGTGAAACAACAAGGAGCAAATTCTTTCTAAGCAGATATATTTTTACAGATTGGGAAATGTCCTGATTCAATCTGTAAAAAGTATTACGCCATTCAAATCCTTTTGTTGGAAAGCCACATGATATTTGAACAGTTCTTTTACAAATTATATTTCATGAAGATTTCTTGATTAAATAATTACAACACTGCTTTCATTTTCCCATCACCTCCCAACAACTTCTCCACTACTTTAACATAAGTTTTTTTTTTCAATATATCTTTTTCTACAAGAGACTTCTATTCTCAGAATTAAAAAACTGGTTTGGAATAGACCTCAGAATTCACATTATAATTTATTACTCACAACATGTTTCTTCACTGTATCACTCAAAATGACCACAAAATGCTGCTTCTCTTTAAATTTTAGGAAGCACCCATGATTTACCTTTAATTCTATTTTTTTCTATTATTCATGATCCTAACATTTTCCTAATGAAGTAGAAAAAACTTTGCTTTCTAACAAACTATATTTTCGTTAGGAAAATCTTGCATTTGCTTTTCTTTTCTTCCTACACTAAAAATCTCTCAATATCATCAAAGATTTTTAATGATTACAGATTAAGTAAAAATCCTTATAGCTTTCAAATAGTTTATCTCATTCTTGATTTTGAAGAAATGCAAGTTCTTGATGTAAATTAGTTATTTACATCAACTAAACATGCACACTTCTCATCCTTATTTTTCACTAATTTGGTTTGTCTTTAATGACATTTTTTCTCACTATATCCTGGTCTGCTTGATTTATTTTCTTGGAGATTAAATATCATGAAAATGTAAGCAATTATATATTTTGTAATACAAAATAAATTAATATGTTTGAACTTTCTTCACTATATTAAGGTGAGTTGGATAAAAACAATAGAATTGCACAGCTAAGATGCAGGTTAAATAATTACATTCTAGATACAATCCTGATAGCTGAATGCTAAATTTTATTATGATGTGAATGAAGAAAATATATAGTTAAAAGATGCAAAACAAATCAAATTTTCTAACAACTCTTACAACTAATACTTTATTTTCAACTAAACTATTCACTTTAAATCATAAAGTTGTATTTAATACTAAAAGGAACTATTTTTTGTGACCAACATGTAGCTGATTTTTGTGACCAACATTATACATAGGAACAATAACACTAAGAACAAAGAAATTTCCAAGATTGATATTTTTACACACTTAGTATATTTACAGTTACATTTTGTATTTCATTACAGTTTTGTCTTCATAACTAATTTAAACTTTAAATAAAATTAAACAAAATTTATATCTTATGTTTAATTTTATTATGAATTTGAATTATAATTAAGAATATTAAGTTTTAATTATGATATACAATTCATAGAATTTAATACAAAATATGATTTTCGCAACTGTAAAAATCATAAATAAGGCTAATTTTTATCTTTATTAAACTAAATGCATAATTATAATAATCAATACAATTGTTAAAACTTATAAACATTCTGAAACAGCATTTAAATAGTTTATTGCTTAATTCTCTTTTTTTTTAAATTAAACTATACTTCATGTCAAGCAATATTTAATTTTTAAATTTAAGAAAAAAGCAGATTAATTTATGAAAAAGTGAATTCAAGTTCTGGAATTTATAAATTAATTTCTCTTTTCCAATCAGGGGATACATCAATGTTCAATGAATCTTAATTTTGCAACAAAAAATTGGATTTAAATCACAAATTAAAATTTAATATAAAAATTAGAATTATGTTATACATTATTATAAAACAATTTTTTGACATAAAAAACTAAAAATGATTATATGAATGGAAAATTATTGATTTCAAAATATTGTCTACATTAAGTAAAATAAAATTACCTATGTTTCTTTTTTGTCATTTATGATACTAGTGTCATATTTCAATGTCATGTCATAGTGTATTTTTGTCATTTAGAAACTTTTTATGAGAGGTATTTTATTCTACTGCATTTTTTTGTGAATTATTTGATATGGGTGTGCTTATTAAGCAAAGTTTGGCTGTATACCATATTACAAATTTTAACGATCTTTTTAATTCAAATGTGGTCAACAGGTAATCAGTGATATCTATTAAGTTTTAATCTTAGTGATAATTTTCATGAGAGATTATGTGAAGACATAACCTTAAATATATGTTAACCTTTAAAACAGTGCATAATTAAAGGAATGCCTTTAAACCAGATTCAATTAAAAATTTTTATGATGACAAGACCAATATATCAGTTGAAAATTCTAATATATTTTAATCATGTAGTGCATGTGTTTGAAAAGGAGGAAAATAATTAAGGTATCATTCATCACTAGACTATTGTTTACAGTTTCAAAACTGCAAAACGTAGCATTTTTATATTTACTCTACATAAAATTAGTAATTTGAACAGCATTTTCCACATCTAAAGATAAATTTCATTGTACATTTTACATTTTCCTTTTTACTGCACTTTAAAATACAACTATACTTCAGGCATTTGAAAAGATATTATAATATGTGAAATATATTGCAATTTCAATGTGAATAGTATTATATAATGTGAAGAAGAAACATGATGTATAAAATTAAATTGGATAAAAAACACAGAATTTACATTAAAAAAAAGCTGACTATAATTTTAGCTGAATGACATAATTTTTTTGTCAAAAATAATAAATCAAATGAACGAAATTGTTTCAGAATATATTAGTAATTTAGCCTAGTTTACTATTTTGTATATTAGATAAGTTTTATTAACATGGTATTAAGAATTTATTAAAAAACAGATATTTATTGCAAAACTTTCATTTATAAAATGCATTTTTACATTCATTAAAATATCCAAACATATAATTATATAATAGAAATATTTTGAAGAAAAATTTTATTTTCATGGACATACAAGAAATAATTTTCTTTACAAAGGTTAATTTCATCAGTGTCTACATTTTTAAAAAAGATATCAAGCCACCAAAATATCCCTGCATTAAATGGAAATTGAACCAGTGAGCTGTTAAATAGAAAGCAATAGTACAAACCACTCAACAACCAACTTTGTTTAAATATCATAAAAATATAAATATTAGAAAATAAAAGTTAAAAAATTTTAAATCCTATTAATTTAATCAATGTCCTTATTATGCTTCTATGTAGAACTAATTAAAATTTTGCTTGAAAAATCATACTAAGTCTTGTTAATTATTTCTATGTTTATTCTGGCAAAATAATTTTATTGAATTTTTAAAATCAATGAAAACGTAATTGCAAAAATTTAAAATATAACTTTTATTTTACAATTCATTGTAATATCAGTTTCAAAAGAAATAAGATTTTAAACTGATGAAATAAATTTTCAGTAAAAGTTATAAATTTAGTTTTGAACTATATGATACTTGGAATCAGACTTCCAAATACGTGACGCAAGCAGTGGACAGACAAGCTAATGGGTTACAGTTTTGTAAAGCCATTTTAATAAGCACACATAAATTGCCATCTGAGAGGACTTTTTGTAGACGGTGGGCCATATCCACACACAGCAAGAGAGGACACTTGCAAATTTATGAATCCAACCTATGTGCATGTAGAAGTAAATCAGTCACTTAACAACAGTAGCTATTATTGAACAAAGGACTCTGAAGTCCACTGGCTACATTTAAAGTGAGGTTTACATTTAAGTTTTTGAAATTATTCTCTAAGATTACTTTGATTTATAAGTGAAAAATATAAAATATGCAAAATGTACTAGCATATAAAGGAAAGGTAGTAAAGTATCATAATAAAAATATTGTAAAAGCTTATATTGAAAAGATATAATTTTATAATTATGTTAAATTCAATTTGTTTTCATGAATACTAGAAGTAAATTAACAACAAAATTTTACAAAAAGATTAAATTATGAAACATAATTATACTTACATGACATGCAAGCAAAATGTGCTTCAAATAATTCACATCCCTTCCCAAATATAAAAAGACGTATGAAAACACATAACTCACTGATGCAATTTGTACTATTTGATCACTAAAACAAAAAAGGGTTGTGTATAAGATATATTAATTACTTTCAAACAAACTAAAAATACATACAAGTAAATGTAAAGAATATATTTAAAAATTCAAAAATTGGTAAAAAAATGATTGAAAAAATTTTAACTTTTTATAAAATTTATCTATGCAGGGAAACAAAATAAGAAAATCCAATTTCATTTTATTTATATAAAACAATCAGCTTTTTATCAAAAAATATTTAGTTTAATTTGCAATCTAAAAAGTAAATATAATTTAAGTATCAAGCAAGGTGCTTAAAACAATGTAAAATGGAAGAATAAAATTTGAATACAACAGTTTAGAAATAATTACACATGTTAACTTTATTTAACTCTTAAAAAATTACAAAAAAAGAAATTTACTACAAAGTAACACACTAAGTGCAAATATTATGAAACAATTCTTAAAGGAAATAATATTCAATAAAAGCAAAATCTTGGCAACAATTTATTGGAATGAAAACATTTATATATTTTATAATTTAAAAATTAAATTTCAAATTCCTAAATATTTTATACTTTTTTGCTAAAATATGTGTATATGTTTCTATGTTTTTTTAAACCAATATTCATAGCATGATAGTTAACAATGAAAAACAATGTTAATAGAAAGTACTAAAGCTGTAAAATGACACAAATTATAATTTTTTTTTTTTTTTTTACCAAAGCTAAAAACAACAGAAACAGGCACAGAATTTGTAAATAAAAAGCATAGATAAATTAAGTAGTTATCTATGTAAATTTCAACTCATAATCGATAGTTTTTAGGTTAATATTAACTAGACAGCAGCTTTATGCTCCCAGAATGTAGATCTAGTGAAAAGAATAATAGCAAATGTTCTTTTAATAGCAATAAACTCTTAGATACTATTTTAACTTTCTGAGCATTTTCAAAATTGATTAACTGAATATATGTATTTTAATTCTGTGACTATATATATACACACATAGATATGTGTAATAAAGTTGTGATAATTAGTAACAAAATTATAATACAAATATGAAAAGCATATTAATTTGTTAAAAATCAAAATCATTTGATAGAGGAAAGTAGAAAAATATCCTAATGCATAAATTAAGATATTTTTCTCTTTTAATCTGCATTAAAAGGTAGGGTTTGACAATTCATATTATATATATTTATTTTTAAATACATCCAATAATCTCAAATGATAGTTCATTTTCACACATTTTTCTTTTCATAAGTTGAAAATATTAATTTTGCCAACTTTCTAAATTTTCCTCATACAAAAAAAAAAAGGAAAAAGAGAATGGTTAGTCTTTAATTGATTTAACTTAAAAAAGGAATATTAGTGAACTGTAGCATACTTACAGTCAAAGAAACAGGAATATTTGTTGTTATTGTGAGAAAATATCTTCATAATAAAATATTATATACAAGATTTAACCTTTGCACGTGTCTTTCTTAACAGTCATTATTGATGATGCAGAAATAGCATCTGCAAGTTACAAGGGGTTAATTCAGACATTTCAGTTTGTCATAAATTTATTTGTTTTTAAAGAATAATTCAATGGATCTTTTAGGGAAACACAAGACATCAAATACAAGCATTCTAATGTTGTTATAATACATAGTACGGAAGCGACAGAATCCAGCTAGAATCATTGAGTGGTCATACTTGCATAACTATGCTCACAGACATGACTGATTGCTCAGAGATATTTGGGTAAGAAACATGATCTATGTGGTTAGCCTACATCTACATACTTATTAATTTTAATTGAATGACATTCAAGCAAAATATATTTTCATAAATACAATGTACACTATAAAAGGAAATAAAAAATTTAAAAGAACAAACAATAAAATAAAAAAGTGAAATTACATGTTAAGAAAGAGTGACTTTGTAACTTTTATTAAAGCTAGTTTAAGCTCAAAATTTTGTTAATTGTAAGTTGAAACAGCAGTTATTTTCTTTTACTAAAAAGATAGTTAAAAAAATCTGCTTGAAAATAGAACCAATTATATTTTGTAACAAATTAGATATATCTACTACTAAAACTTTGGATGTAAAAAATAAAAACAAAGTATTGATGCCAAGAACCCAAATTTCTGAATAGTACAACAGTTTTAAATAGGGGAATGTGAGTTTTGACAATAATGCAAAGAAAGAAAAACCTAGAGCTGGAATATATTTGTAGCACAGGTTTTTATAAAAAAAGCAAAACAAAGGAATAAAATTCCACTATTACGATTTATTTCTACCCATGAAACAATATAACGTTTTCCTAAAATCTATCAGAATAGAAAATGAGATCTTTCTCTAAAATATCATTCAAAAATAAGCAACAAAGTATATAAAATATAAATCAGAAAAAAGTTTGTTCAATTGAACAAACTTTTTTCACATATAAAAAGGCCTAAATGTTTAAATCTTAACAAAGGTGAAGCTGATTGCTATTTTTATATTTTTTTATCCTTTCATCAATTTGTATTTAGTGGGAGTTACAAAGAAACATTTTGATAAATTTTTACTTTCTTCATTGCATTTGATAATCCATTTTATAAATTTTTTTATTTTAAATTTTTAGATGCTTTCAACTATTTTCATAGTTGAAAACTCTCTGATAATTTCTTTTCACAATATGATGCTAGGTTCAATTTAAAACCTTGTTTGTACAACAATACGATAATCATTCAAATATAAAGATACATTAACGATATTCTCCAGTCTAACCACAAGATAATTTTCTTCATTTTATGAAGCTTAATGATTATGATTTAAGTTTTTAAAAAAGGATGTGAAAAGATATGTAAATTCTGGATATATATTTTATTAAAAATATTACATATATTTAATATATGCTTAGTTTTAATGCCTATGTATAGAATTTTTGATAACTTGCTGGTTTGATATGTTTGTCACTCAATATTTACTTTTAGCATATGAAAATTAATTAGACAAGGACTTATAGCTAAAAATCGACTCCAAACCACTACAAACATACAAGTGTGAGTTGGGATTACAGCACAAGAGCTGTTAAACTAAAGGCCAGACAGCTAACAGTTTAGCTGCAAGGTTGGCTTAATAATCTGAAGAATTATTCACAAAATTGTAGAAAAGATAAATCACCTATAGCTTAAAAAATACAAAGTAAAAGGCAAAAATGAAGCAATATTTGATTTAAAAGATATAAAAGTTCCCCAAAATTTTTATTTTAAAACATTTTATGAAGTTATAAAAAGCCAGTATAACCAAGCATTTGTAAAAGTTTATATTGTTTAACAGTTCAATATTTTTAATGAACATAAAAAATATTTACTAAGAATTTACAATCACCAGATGATAATTTAACACTTAATAAATTATGAAATTAGTATCTTCAAATTGAAACATAAACTAGTCCACATTGTAGCAAACTTAGCATGCTTACAATTTAAAATAATGAATGTAACAGGTCAACTTAAAAAACGAAAACGAGTCATTTAAATAATTTAACATAATAAAAGAAAACGAATCACTGTAAGTTATTATTCTAAGTTTATTAAATTAGCACACACAACAACTATGATACTATTAAGTACTTCAAAAGTTCAATACATCTAAAAAACTTTATAAGAAATATAATAAAAATCTAATGAAATTCCTTCACTATGTAAAGAATATTATGCTTAATGTTTTTCTTAAAATAAATAGAAAATTGAATACATCCTATTCTCCTGATTTGTATCTTCATTCATAAAATTCTTCATTTCAAACACAAAAATTAAGTTTGGAAATTAATTAATGGGCAATAATCTCACTAAATATTGCAAACTATTATTATTTTTCAAATTTAGACAGGTAACTTTTACTGAGAACTCTTTTTTCTTTTCTTAACCTAATGTTCAATAATATTGCGTAAAACAAAAATTACATATGTGTGTGAAATAGATTGAAATAGTAAATAAAGAAGTGCAAATATTTTAAATAGTGTTTGCTCTTATCAATCATGAAAATTTTTTAAGTGAATTAAGTAAGCAATTTTTACATTGTAAAAATATTCAAAATGTAAATGAATTACTTTTAAAAGGTAAATGAATGTATGGTTTAATTTTTCGTTTTCCTGAGATAAATTAATGTATATAATCAAGTGTTTTTACATTATAGAAGTAGTACAGAATTACATGGGGTGAAGTAACAATTTGAGATACTAATATTGAAATAAATAACTTGGTAAGAGATATTTCACCAATACTAACTTTATCAACAAAAGCTATAAATTATAAAAAAGAGCTTTCAAAATCCTTGGAATTACTTGAAGTTATAGTTAAAGAATTGAATATTTAGATTCTCATTTTTAAGGCATTAAACTTTTCAATGTTTTGTCAGAAACATTTTTTTTTAGAAAAGACTAAAAAACAATTGCTAAAAAGGAATATGTAATTTATCCAGTTTTATAATCTGAAATTTTAGGAAAATTTTTTAATTACATAAAAATTCTCTAGTAAAAATTTAAATAACAAACCTAATACATGCAGTAATTTTAAGCATTGTAAAATACATTGTTTTATCGTTAAGTGAAGGCTAGTCACTTATTTTTTGTCATACTATTAGTTTGAATATAAAAAACATAAAATAACTATTAAAAATACTTTTCTAATAAAAATTATAATTTTTTCACATTTTTAAAAGACAAAAAAATTTATAGTTAATATCTTGGCATCAACCCAGATATTTCTGTGCCACAGTTGCATACATATTTGGACAATAGGGATTTAGCTTGCAATCAGTTATTTTTTAAAAAATAGCATTAACATTAAAAGAATTTGTACAGGGCAAGATGGAATAAGCTCATTGAGAAGGCCAGGACCCACACAGGGTTGTAGTGCCATTGTTGACTGATTGATTGATTAAAAGAATTTGTTGACATTATTAACATCATTTTTTGGTTAGAGAAAAGTCATTAACTCAACTATTTACTAAAAAAATTTTATTGTTTTTTTCATTGAATATAAGAATATGTATATTTCCTTCTTTATAACATTAAGTTAATTATATAAAAAAGTATGTATGAGATGCTATGCTAAATAAGAAAATATTTATATGACACCAAGTGAAACCAAAAGATAATTGATTCAATTCTTGAAGAAACTGATGCAGTAAATGTTTGCAAAAAACTAATATCAAGATTCTCTAAAAAGAAAATACATAGTTTATAAATTGAAGAAGCCAAGATATTATATTTGTCACATACACTTCTATTTTCAAATAAACATTTAGATTCAGAAACGTTTACTAAAATATCTGAAAAACTACATTTATAATTAATCACACAGATACTGCTATATGAATAAGGACATTGCAGTTATCAGAGAAAAAAGAAATGGAAAGTATAAATTTAAAATTATTTCTTAACAAAATTTGTAAAACTGAAATATTGTAATATAAAAATAATAACACTTCTGATAAAGCGATAATTACTAATTTTTTATAATCATGCAATGTTTTTTCATCAAATTAAAGTAGTTTTGAATATTGTTATTCCAACACTTTACAGAATTTTGGCGGTTTTTTTATGCAAATATAGTTTAAGATTTTAAAGCTCAATGACAAGTACTTTAAGCACTGGAGTTAAATAATAAACTGTTCAAGATATTGTAGAGACAAAGGAATTTTTTCATTGCTGTAAGTACTTGTTATCAACAAAATCAGTAAAAAAACAATAGTCATAGTTGAATGGAATATTTTTATTGGTTTTTACTTTGGAACAATTTTGAAACATCAGTTTCAAAAAAGTAATTCTCTTTTCTTGTTTGTTTTTTCATAACTCAAAAGAATATATTTTCCCTTCATTTAGACCTTTTAGTTTTAGAAGGGGCAGAGCTATACATGTGGTATAATGGGGCACACCGTTTGTATGGCAGTAACCCTGATAGTCGGTGGGTCTTTCTAATTTAGAAGCAAGAGCCAAATAGAAGGCACCACACTGGCCCTGCTACCACCAGCAAAGCTATTTCACTCAGAGGATTTTACAACCACAACTATTTTAAATGTTTCAGTTGTCATTAGTGAATTTTGAAAATCTTAAGTTGGGTAGGCATATAAACTTTAATCTTTAGGTAATGAGAACAAAGTCTGCAAAAATAAAAACACAGAGACTTGACTTAAAAGAATTTAAAAATTTCATGTATTATTGTCATGTAAATATTATTTAAAGAATTATGTAAAGAAAACTATCCAATAAAATTTAAAGAATGCAAATGCATGAATTTATATGTTTTACACAAATTTTAATATTGTAAGAAATTTAACTTTTTCATTTGTTAGTTATTTTTGTTACAGTGATTATAAGATATGTGAGTTGAAAGAAATTTTCATTTCCCATAAATACAAAAAATTAATAGATATATGAGTAATAACACATAATTTTAGTAGTCATGTATTATGTTGAAAGAATGCAAAGTTTGAAATAGTAGATTTCAATAAATATTTAAAACAATAAATGTTTATAAATAAATAAATTTTCTGAATTTTTCAGAAATTAATAAAAATTATGTAACATTTAATATGCTTAAAAATTTCAATAAAATACAATATACACTTATTGTTATAATTAAAAATAAAATAAATGCTATATTTTTAATTTTATAATACATATAAATTATACGGTATTAACAAACTCTTAAAACAATGGTTACCTCCAAAACTGTAGGAATATGGTTAATGAGATGGTTAAAAATTAAGGTTTTGAATGTTTTTAGTGAGCAATTTTGGGGACACAAGCTGGTAATTCCAGTTAAAGAGTTATTTAAATTTATAATTAATAGTTTACTTTAAGATTTTATTTTTAAAGTAATAAATGTAACCCTTTGCGGTTCAGTGTTCCAGGTGATGGAACACCAAACTTTAAATTGTTATCAAATTGTTGCATTTTATGATAAAAAGGTGAAATTTGGCTTAAAATGTTCCTTAAGTTCTTTTTTTTGATAATAGATGGCACCACTACATAAGACGATCAATAATTTTCAATTATAGCAGACTATTTAAATCCCTTAATTTTTAAGGAATATTTCCGAATTTTTTTCCTAATAAAAATAATTGTTTGAAAAGAAATTTATATGTTATTGTTGCCAGTATTTTGAACTATTGATTCTATATTACTTCAAATTTTTTCCGCATAAAGTATATGCAGAATTATCTGATAAAACAAGAGGTTCCATCACGTAGAACACTGAGCCGCAACGCCATTTTTCTTTATGCAATTTAGAGCGCGATTAGCCTTGAACTCAATGCTGAGGGGAACAGCTGTGTTTATTTTTTACTGTTTTTCTCTCTTTTGGAGTGTAATAAACTAATGTTGAGGAATGTTCAAGGAAGGATTACTTACATAGATAATATTTCTACACCTTTATTGGCCTCTTGAATTGGGAAGCTTCAATGTGGTATAGAATTATATCAGTTAGTTCGAATCCTCTCTAGTTAGAGAAGCATTATTTTTATGCTCTTGATTTTTCTTTTTGCTGCTATTCATTTTTAAATATTGTGTATATATATATTTTTGAATTTATATATTTTTAGTTTACATTTTGCAAATATAATTTTAATTTCTAGCTAATTTTTTTATGTGTTAATTGAAAGTAAATGCCACATAGAAGTCTAAGTGTTTCTGAAGCAATAAAAATGCTTCAAAAATTGCCCTCTGTTAGTGGATCAGAACATATGGATAGTAATAGTGATACAGAGAAATATGTTAATAAGCCACTTGATCAGTTTTGGTCTGATAATGTGTTGTCAGATGCCAGTAAAAATGATGGCGATGATTTATTTCAACAAGGCTCCTTTATGCAGCCCCAAAACCTTACTTGGATAACTAAAAAAAATTTACAAAAATCTTTATTTCACTTTATTTAATTTACTTTTAATGGTATAAAGGAGAAGGCCTTGTGATGCACTGTGGACCATGTTAAATCTGCTACGTAGGTGTAATGCAATGTTTTTTCATTCATATGCAAAAACATTTACACATATATGGGCTTCACTGCAATGCTTGCCTTTTACAACCTTTGCAGCGCAGTGTTTCCTGTGATGGAACACCCACAAAATCGAAATGGTACATGCAATCTTTACAAAATTTTAAATGTATACTGACATAGGCTTAAATAGACAACCTACAAATTTTTTTGTTAACATTTCAACTTTAAAGGGTAGTGCATCTGAAAGGGTAACTTTTACAAATATAATATTAATATGAAGTAGTATTATAATTCCAACTTAAAGTTGCAAGCATTACACACACTCTTATTAACATTACTTTCAGATATATCTGGGAATATATAATTTAAGGATATGCTGTTCTTAGAAATAAAAATTAAAATTCTCTTAGTCATATAATCAATAATTATTTTAATACATTTTGCAAAAAGGGTAAATAGAAATTTTAAAACTCATAACTGTTGGTTGCACATAAAACTTTAAAAGTGGAAAATACAGAAAATATATTACTGGATAATCATAAATCTAAACATTCCTTATTGCTGATGGTATAAATATCAACTTTCTTATATAATCTCAGACCCTTACATAGAAATTGAAATGCCATTAAAATTTACTAAACTATTAATTATACTTTCAAGAATGTATTAAGTTGAATAACAAAATTACTTGAAGTTATCATCAAGTTTCATTTTCTGAAAATCATAAACTGAAATATGTGCATTTATATCTAAGTTAAGCATAAAAATATTTATTAGTTTTAAGAAATTATTTTAAAACATTTCTCACATTTAACAATTTAATCACAAAAAAAAAAGTTATTTTATGAAATACCATTATAATGCTGAAATGTACATGAGTTATCTATTTTGGTTTGCAGTTGAAATTAAAATGTTTTGAATAAGATTTTTATGCTGTAGAAAATTTCATAAATATCACAACAGCAACATTAGTAACACAAGAAAAGTTAAATTTTATGTTCTTGAAAAATGCAATTTCAATATAAAATTATAAGTGTCATATGAAACAAACTTAACTTTAACTTTTTTTCCAGTTGAAAGTATATATCTGTAGCAAACTACTGAAAAAAGCATAAGTAAAATCTAATTCTTTATGTATCCTACAGATAAGTACATCTTGATATGAAAACAATAATTTGATAAATAAATCAATATAACATAGGAATGTAAAGATATTGTGTATTTAAATGTTCACACAGATATTTATAAGCATAAAATGTTCACAGCCCCAACATTTAAAGTACAACACAAACTTGTAATTGTATTTACACCAGTTTTTACTGTTTAAAATATGCACTTTAATTAATGATTCAAGCTTACTTAATTGATTTCAGTTTTAGTAAATGATTTTCTAATACAGATCAAGATTTCAATTTATATTTCAATTTACTTTTCATGCATGTAGAATCTGCAAGTTGAGCATATTTGAAGAAAGGAAGAAACCAATGAAATCAGAAGATAAAATGCACCAAATGTTCCATACATGTATGTATTCAATTTGTAATCTGCATAATAAAAATTTTATTTAACATAGGAATAAATTATCGTATAATAACATTAATGTACCTGAAAATAATAGAATATATTTGCTGTAGTATATTTTTAGATATATAACATGCATGAGAAAAACTGGAAGCAAACTGATCAATTTATGGCATTTAAAATAAAAAAAGCTATAAAAATTCAAAATAAAACATCTGTTTAGATGAAAACAAATTAATTAAAAAGTTCAAATTAATATTTATACAAAAGCAAATTTCTAATTATTTTCAAAATTATAAGGTGCTTAACTGAAAGAAATAATTCAAGACTATCTCCTCAAGGTAAAATATTAATAAAACAAAACAAAGAAATTATACATAAAATTATAAATATTTCAATTTTGTACAAAATTATAAAATTTAATCATAACAAAGTTATAAGTATTTACGCACTTATTTTTTTGCAAGGAGTTAAATACATGATTGTAGAATAGAAAGGTTTTAAAAAAGCAGAGCATTTTGAATGTATAAAAGGTAACTATTTCCCATTTTTTAACAACAAACATTTGCAAAATACATTTAGAGAATATGATTCAAGGTAATGTATTATTCAATAAAACAGAAATGATTAAGGTAAGTTTTTATACATAAAACCATAGTTTCAAATTAGTATGAAATATTTTTCAGTATTATCCAGATGAAAGAAAAAGAGGTAAGAAAGATGATGTATTAAGTCAATGTCAAAAATTCTAACTGCTTTAATTTTAGACTGGCTTTAAAGTATAAACCATAAACTAAGAGAAATATATAAACATTTCTATGGAAATAAAATTCATTGTTTGAATTATTAGCATGTCCTTAATTTTTTACTATAACATACGTATATGTGGTCAGTTCATACATAGTAAGTAAAGGGAATCTTTGGAACAGACACTTGTTTTTTTGGCATTGTTAAATACAATTGAGTTAGAGTTATAGCTGAAAATATATGACAACATGAGTCTCCCAAATATCTCTCTATCATGTTCAAACAAATCAGTCTAAAAACTGCTCACATGCAGTATATATGTGTTAACTGCAACAGTTAACATACATGATATATAGTTGTAATAAAAATTTGGGATAGCATATTATATAAGTCATAAACTACATTCAGTGGCAAAACAATTCATGATAGCCAAATCTTACAGTGCCCACATTAGTTTTCCTGATCACTGGGTCTAAGTTGTGTAGCATATGCCTCAGTTAGGTGATCAGCCTAATGCAATACCTCCAGTGTTTATTTCCCAAGCATACTTGGTACTCATTTTAATTGACCTACTGGAGGTATGAAAGACTGAGTCAACCTAGCCTAGTGTGAGGACTGAACCTCAGACCTGCGCCTTGGGAGTGAGATGTGCTATCACTTTGCCAACAGGATTCATAATATAGATCTTATTAAGGCCCTGCTAGACCTCCGTTGGGGAAAATCGAATCCTATGTTAATCCTATGGATAATATTTTGATGTTTCACAAGTGCTATTTTCATGATAGAAACTTCCGGTCTTTTGCAAATTATAAAAAACAGAGCTACTGTCACTTCGACGTCCATTTTTAGCATTTAAAATTTTTCAAATATTTTTAAAATGTCAAAATATCTCCATCCAAGTAAATTTTAACCAAATTCTAATTTCATTCAGGTTGTACAAAATTTGGTTTAAAGATATTTCATTTTTTTCTCCGTACAGTTACAAAATGAACATTTTTGTTTTTTTTAAGCTAAAAATATTTTTGATTGCATTAATATTTTGAAACGAATTTTGATTACAAATCAAACTCATTCTTATTTATGAAAATCCACCTCTGTACACAACGCCACCTAATCAAACTGGAAAATTTTTAAAGCCAAACTTGACTGAGTTTTCTACCTCATTACAGTAACCTAAAGAAGGAGGAATTTCTGAGAAAAACTTCTCCCCATACGATTCCCGCTGTTTTACCCTGTGCTTGGCAAACAATTCCAAATCGAGCAAGACGAATTAGCTTTTCTCACTCATGAAATAGAAAAGGCATCTGTAAATAATGCATGTTAGATTTCTGTTTATTAGCGTTAGAAAAGTAGCTATGATATGTACTTTTAAATCAACTATTATTATTTTCATTTAAGTAAATTAGCAAAATAAAATATTATAAACTGTTTTATGTTACCTTGTTCAATTATATTATATACTACGATTTTGAAATAAGACTAAATATGTATTAAAAATTTAAACTACTTTATGTGTGAAGATGTAAAAAAATGCATTTTACAATAGACACACACACATACATATATATATATATGTGTGTGTGTATATATATATACATATACATATATATACATATATATATGTATGTATATATATATATACATATATATGTATATACATATATACACACATATATATATATGTGTGTGTATATATATGTATATATATATAAATAAATAAATAAATAAATATATATATATATATATATATATATATATTGAGAAGAATATATTTCTTATAAAATAAAATATCTAATAATAAGAACAATAAGTTTATTAGAATAATAGTGAGACAAATATTTTAATTTGATTTTTAATCATTTTCCAAAATTATTGAGTTTTTACCTTTACAAACATTTGGACATTTAATTTTATTTTCAACTTATTTCATGAAAAAAAAATACATTATAAGGTATGATTAATAATCATATGATACCAGCATATTGCGTCTGTTAAGAAATTGAACACTTTAAATTTGAAAAATTATATATATCTTTGAAAAAAAATTGGGTTTGCAGTATAACTTAAGCAGAAAAACCTAAAAGCATTTCAATAACCAAACGAACGATAACAATATATTACAACACACTACAATACAGATGACTTCAATGCTCTTAGGGGAATCATTTTATGCTCATGAAATTTATTTGAGAAGAATATTGTCCTGCGCAACGCAAATGACATTATTTTTGACAAAAAAGGAATAAAAGTAATAAAATATCAAAAGAATGAATAAATATCCTGTAGCACTTAAGGCGATATAAAATATGTAACTGAAGTTATAGTATTGATGTTCGAGTAGAAATGCTTGAGAGAGAATATCAGGAAAGAGATTGAGAATCAATTAGATATGCTCAAAGTGACTAGTCTAGAAATAGTGTGATTGAATGACTTTCAGTCTCTGTATGGCTACAACAATAATTAAATCATCAATCACCTTGTTGTCACTAAGATGGGATATGCAGTACAATACCGTCTCCAAAAGCTTTCTAATGCAGCCATTCCAAACTATTCAACCGCAAGATTCTGTTGAACATATTATTCACTTTGACGCATTTCTCAATTGATGTTGAATGCTGTTTTCCGAAAATTCAAAATTCTTGTAAATTCATTTCAACGCTTTTACCATTTTAAATGTATTTGGATATTTTCTCATTAATTAAACTCTGTAAAATTAGTCTATTTTAAACATGAAAAAAAATGATTATAGTACGAAAAGAAAACTTCATTTTTCCACTACAAGGAAATCGATGAAAAATCGAATGAAATATATAAGTCAGTTTCAGCATAAATCAGGGTAAGTTATTTATTAGTAAAGCTATCCAAAATCTTTTTTAATGTTGTAAAGAAAAGTTTTTTAGTATTAATTTAGTTTTACATTAATTTCAGTGCAAGTTCATTTTCTAACACTGTGTGTGTGTGTTTCAAATGGACTTAAAATGGAACCATGTGGGATATTCATAGATAAAAATTTGCCTCATTTAGCTGCCACGCCAGATGGAATAATAGGCAAAGAGGGTATTGTTGAAATCAAATGCCCATATACATGTCGCGATGTACATCCCAATGAATTTATAAAGAAATCTAAATTCAATTTCTGGCAAAAAGATGGAAAAACAAAAGAAATTAATGGCATAAATAAAAATCATAAATTTTACTATCAAATCCAAGGACAATTACATATTAGTGAAAGAAACTTTTGTTGGTTTGCCACTTGGTCCCCAAATGGAATTAAAACATTATTTTTAGAGATGATGTATTTTGGGAGACACAAATGAAAACTAAATTAAATGATTTTTATTTTGACTGTCTTTTGCCAGAACTAATCGATCCACGTTATCCTAGATCAATGGACATAAGAAATCCAACTTATATAATTGAGGAGCAAACAAAAAAAAAAAGACAAAAAAAGCTGAAAAATTTAAATCCAAAAAAATAAAAGTTTAACTATACGAATTTGTATGTTTATGTTTGTATATAGAGTGTTTGTGTGTGTGTGTATATATATATGTTTCTGTTTTTCCTTCATGAAATGTGAATTGCTCAAGCATTTCTTTACTTTATTAACAGATTTATTTTAATTACTATTTTACCTCATATATATTTTAAGGTATTAACTAAATTTCCCATATGCTCATGAAATTGTATTATATTTTACTCGTATTACAATGAAATTATATTTTTCTTGTATGCTATAAGTTGTATTTGCATTTGATTATTTGTTGACAAATAAACCTAATTTATGAAATTGTATTATATTTTACTCGTATTACTATGAAGTTATATTTTTCTCGTATGCTATAAGTTGCATTTGCATTTGATTATTCGATGACAAATATAAACCTAATTTATATTTCTCCCAATTTTACTCTAAACTTATTTTAATCTAATTTACCTGTTTGTTTTTATAAGGCATATTTAGTGCTAATCTAATTTTGTTTTTATCAAGCCAGGGGGAAATATCTAATAAAATAACTGAAGAGTTTTAAAATCTTCAGAATTAAAGTAAATTTCACAACACATTTTACACCAGAATATCAAGTTTTTAAAAAACGTGTACTTCTAATTATAACTTAGTTAATTTTATTTATATAGAGGAATAAAGTTAGGGACTTGTGAGATGAAAGATAAGAGATGAATCTCTCTTTCAAGCTCTAAGTAATTCTAATTATATAAAATAGATGTAATGATTATTACATAAATAATTACAGTTACAATATTTTTATGAAAATTACGATAGGATTATATAGATAGATAGAAAATCGTAACGTTATTTTCATAAAAATATTTATTGTAACTGTAATTATTTATATAATCATTTCATCTATTATAATTAGAATATATATATATGTGTGTGTGTGTGTGTGTGTTAGTTTAAAAAAAACTTGAAAAAAATTAAATATTTTTATATTGAGTTAGTTTTGTAAATAATAGTTTTTAATTATTTGTTGCATTCATATTGAAAATCATCTTAAGTCAATGGATCAAGTCTCATAAAATCAAATTGAACCAAGGCACTTAAAAAAAATATTTTTAATCATTCATATAGTATTTTAGGTTTTATTTGAATTCTGATAATCATTTTTGACCATTTGATTAGTAACTGTAAAATCACTCAACATTTGCAATTTGTCTTCATATATTTTAGTGCGAATAATAAAAACCGAACTCTAAAATATAAATAAATAATATTTTCTTTAGAATCACTGGCAGCTCATTTTCCATAAGACAGCAACAGGTAATTCCGGTGTCAGTTCGTTGAGCATTTGTACTGACCCACTTTCCCCCACCCCTATTCTAAGAACCCTGAGGGTAATTTGAGATAAACATCTGTTAGGAGCGAATTTAAAACTCTCTTTTTGGCTGTTTTTATGGCATTAGTACTTTAATTTTTCACGATATAAAGCGCCAATTCTGGCAGACTCCCTAACTTCGAAGGATTGATTGAAAAGTAATTTCAACCAATAATAATGTTTGGGATACTCCCCTCTACAAGCTTTGAGAACTAACACCAGATGGGGCAACAAGACAACAGAAGTTCTCACGTAGGTCTGGAATAGCCTTAAGAGCAAAAAAAGATTATTTAAATATAAATTACTAATAATTAAAAAAATTGGAAAACTGATAATAATTTAAAAAATATATATGCAGCAAACTGGATGAAAATTGGTTTTAATATTTATAACTTGAAATATAAAAATAAATATACAAAGTAATATTTGTTTGTGCCTTTAACAAAAATATAAAATCTTCTAATGACAAAGATAGAAAAATATAAAATTAATTCTCATAAACAATATGATAATCTTAACAGCAATACAAGCCTTACAGTAATTCCTTTAGCTATTTATAATATAGTGAATGAGATGCATGAGTGCCTATGTTTATCAAACATGAAGAATATCCATAGGCCAATATGGGGCTTATTGAATTGTATTATAATATTATATTGGTGTATTGTATTAAAAGGCCAGTTGAGCTGAGTGATTTGTTGCTATATGTTAATTTTTATACACAAGGGCTAATTAGATCAGTACCTACAGTTAAAAAAGTTCTGGATCACTACAAACTTCCAAGCCCAAGGTGGGATTCGAACTTACAAAGTGATGGATCAGTAGCTAAACATTTTCTCGGTGAAAGAAAGCCACCATAATATTGACAAAATATGGTTGTGCATCATCTTACTAAAATGCAGCATTTCATAGAATTTGAAAAAGGTTTGGTTTGTTTGTCGTTCAACGGTCATTTTTTGCACACAAGGGCTAATTAGACTGGGACCTACGGTTTAAAGTGGATTTCAAACCACTACAAACATCCATGCCTGAGGTGGTATTCAAACCCACAAACTGTTGAACCGAAGGTAAGAGCACTAACCATTCGGCTGCCAGCTCGGCGAATTTGAAAAAGATACAACTATAAGCTTTATCAGTTAATGCTTAAAATGCTGCCAATGACAATGGAAATCTTTGAGATCTGTATCAAATACTACTGTAAGTTATAAATTAATATGAAAATGGTGAATGCACTGAGAGTATGTAAATTCTACACAATAACATCAATATGACAATTATGATATAAAAACAGAATCAGGATTCCCCAGAAAACATGACATCATATGCTATATGTTATGAGAAATATTTTTCATTCCTATTTGGAGATTTTTTAAAAGAGGAGGGCCAATGTCTTTAGGATTTGCTGCTGTCATGCATTGTTAAACAACATAGCATTCATTAACTGTCCAAGCCTCACAGGAATGAAAGCTCTGAAAGAGCCCCTAATTTTGGTTCAAGAGCCATAAAATTTAATATTATAGTGGATAGATTTTAAGAAGGAATTAATAAATTTGCAAGGACATGGAATGTATATCAAATAGGTCTGTAGTCTTACAGGATTGCAATCTAAATGATACACTAGAAATTGAACTTAATTTTCAACAACCATGATTTTTGGAATGGAAGGTTAAATATTCTACCCCAAATCACTAGTGAAAAATGAGAAAAAGTTTTATGTCTGTGCGTTTTTTATGCATATCTATTGGAGAAATTGCAAAAAGATTTTTCTGGATTTTTTACCTTGTTGAAAAAGATGTAAATAACCACTATACATATGAAAGATCCTCCTGAAATGCAGAAATGCATCAAATGTTAAAATGATTTACAGCAGCTTTTAACAGTAAGCTACTTATAGTCAAGATATAAATACACTTGTTTTTTGCATGGATGTTTATTGGTTTGGATACTTGGGAGTTTTCTGGGCTTCTTCATTAACAAATGAATATGACCTATTTAAGAAATCTAGCAAAATAAGCGAATTTGAAAATTTTTATTTAAGGATCCAATTGATGTTTCTAATTCATAAATAAAAAAATTATCAGCTGCTTTGATACTGAAAAGTATTATACTAATTCAGAGCCAAAGCAGGCTTTCAGGCAAGACAAAAGCTTTCTCAGTATACACACTGAATCAAACTAAGAGAATTAAAATATAAAATTTGAATGAAGGTATGTAGATGATGTACCACTTTACACAGAAGCAGGAAAAAACTTCTTATTCAGCAAATGAAACAACCATTTCTATGTTAACTCTAACAAAAACATTGCATTCATTTAGGTCTATGAGAGTTGTGAATGGAAAAAATTAATCCCTATTGCAACTTCAAAAGAAAAACAGTTCAAAGAAGAAATTTTCCTTGAAAAATCAACAAAGTGATTTAGAAATAAATGATTTACATTTGTTAAGCTTATTGAATTGTAGTTGACAAATTTAATTTTGAATGTTTAATTGAAAGAGTGTTAAAAAGTTTTCTTCAATAGAATTGTTCTTATTACTGTCTTACTATTGCTCATGTTTATGTTCATGAAAATTATGCCATAGTAGTTAATATATTTTGATGTGAACAGTAACAATAACTAATTATGAATAAGTTTCTGTACCAATTATAACCTTCAGAGAGTGACTTTCTAATCAATTATAAAGTAATTAATAAAGAACACAGGAAAAATTATTAAGGATTAATGATATTTATAACACAGTTGACAAAAATCAATACTAATAAAATTAATGTTGTCCTTAATATGTGGTTAAAATCACAATAAATGTAAGAACAGCATCCATTATTCTAATAAAAAAATCTGTATGCATTTGACTTACTCTTTAAGAATTTATTTTAATTAAAAATATTGGTATATAAACTTACTCAAAGTATCGAACATTAATTGTATTTATTAAATAATTCTGCATACATGTACATATTATCAGAGTTGAAATCCATTTGGCAAGATATTGCATATTAAAAATAGATAATACATCATACAGTAATATATTTTCTCTTTTTCTTAAATTTCAAATTATTTATTTTATACTGGTATATTTTGATTTTTGAATAATATTAAAGTGTTTTAAATATTAAAATCAAATATTATCATTTAAGTTATACAGGAACTAAAAATATTTCTACGGAGAAACAGCAGAGTATTTTTAATTGCAAAAAGAATTCATTGAGTCATATATTCTAAACTCAAAATATATGACACACTTTTACCTTTTTAGCTTGCTTTCAAGAATATGAGTCACTTTCAAAAATTGAGCTATGAATGATGTATCCTTTAAAATACTGCATGATCATGTTTTGCACAACTACTTAATGAAGAATTTTTCTCTTTCAATGAAAAATTCATAACATTAGTTCTGCTTTTAATAACGCAAAGAATTCTTCAGCAACAGGTGTATTATTATAATAATGTTCATAAAAATATTACTAAAACGAAAATATCTACTTTGAATTTTTGACTGTGGTTTTCTTGTTTCTCATATAAAATATTTGCAAAGTAATATTTATTTTTGAAAATAAACAAGACTGAATTTAATAGAAAATAATTTTATAATTATTACTTTAAATTATTAAAAATTATATTTTTTATTTAATTAATATTTCTCCTAAAATGTACAATATTGAAGTTCACATATGAAGTATTTCACTATATTTTAAATATTGTAGAAACTAATTTTTTACAAGTGTTAAAGACAAAGCTTGAAACAAAATATTTCATATCATATATATATGAAGAAATAATTGAATAGTAGATTTTATTTAAAAAAAATTATTTTTTAACTAATCTATTATTTTAACTAAGCGCTTTAAACTGAATTCAACTTTGTTTGAAAATAATTTTAAAACACTTGAACAAATAATGAAAATCTTACAATGTATTTCAAAAACTTTTATAATTAAAATAAAAATTCAAATTTGAGATTTCTAAAAACAATCATTGAAATTCTCAGACTTATGAAATGTGATTTTTTATTTTAAATTTAGAAACTTTAAATTACAAAATTATTTTATATTTATTTATTTTTCTTTGAAATTTCATGGCTTAAGCTGTAGGCAATGCTACCATGTTTACTTGGAGATTTTATCAAAACTATTGTTGTCATCAATTGAAATACAATATATTTCAAATGTTCATGCATGCATAATATATATATATATATATATATATATAAATCTGTTGAGAAATAAAACCTGTTTCCTAATTCTATATTATTAACCATTTATATATATATATATATATATATATATATATATATATATATATATATATATATATATATATATATAGTTTCTATTTTTTTAGTTCTCAGTTCACAATTTGATATCATGTTATTCCAAATAAACATAATGATCTGCTACTGACAATTATTAAGCAAATAGAAATTATATGGCACAACAAACAGTATTTTAATTTAATATGAATCACATCTTAAATTAAAGATGGAGCACTACAGAAATATACCTGGATATTGATAACACATATAAGACAAGTTATTGAATTATGTTGTGACATGCAAGAATCATTTTGTATCAAAGGAAAAGTAGTCAAAATAATATGACAGGAAGAATGATTTGGGTGCACGAATAAGCAATAGCATGAATGGTAACAAGAACAGTTAAATCATTGATATGTACATCATTAATTGCATGTACAAAAATCCTGTGAATTGGAATAAGAACTCAGTGGTCCAATTTATAGCAACAAATAATACTGCTGCAAATACATCAGGCGTGTTTGGGATGTTCATCAATCAATGTGAAAGTTTTAAGATAGCTGATATAAAATTTTTATCCCAAAAATAACAGATCAGAAATTTTAACTCAATATAGAAGTTTATTTTTAAATTACATTTCTAGATAAAATTTTGTTTGTTACAGATAAAACACAGCAACAACTACTGAGGAAAAAATTTAAATTTAAAACTGAGCATACAGAAATTATATTATAAACAGAAAATAATGTTTGAAGTTTTATCATTGCATTATACACTAAAAATACTGTATGAAATTTTGGTTTGTTTTCTGCTCAATGATTACTTTTGCACAAGAGAACTAATTAAACAAGGAAATGTAATATAAAGTGAGGATTCCATACCAATTAACAAAACCCAGCTGGAAATCAAAACCACAAGCAAGGTTAGAACAATAGTCACAAAGTTTTGTACAGCTCTGTAATTATTTCATATAATTTAACTAAAATGCAATTGATATTTAAAATATACTCTGATAAAAATAGGAGTCATTCATGAAACCAATTAAATCAAAAGTTCAGCTTTCCTTTTTTAAGTAAATTTTTAATGAATAATGTCAACTAACAAAAACAACACCCTTCTTAATATGAAAGGTTTTTATTAAATATACTACACTTCCATTTGTTTAGACTTTTTAATTTCCTTCCTAGAAAGTTGGGCATTTAAAAATATCTGAACTTAAAACTTTTGTGAGTCTGAAATTTTTATATTTTGCAATCTTATTTAAATAATTTTTTATCACTTTGTGTCAATACAATTATTATTATTCTGTACCAATCTGTATAACTTCACAAATGTATGCAAATTACATTATGAAACTGCAAACTTAAACAATTATATTGTTGGAGACAAATTTCAAGTATATATTATTCATAAAATAATAATATCTTTTGCAATCAGGATGATGTTACTTTTTTTATTCTTTTCCTGATATACTGATCTAGAAATTCACAGCACTCTTTAATTTAGTACAATAATTGACAAAATTTAAAAGAAGTATTTCAATAATTTTAAAAACTTCATTCATAAATACAAATACATTAAAATTATATTAATTAAGTTCATAATACAAAAAATAAAGTTTAAATCCTATAATTTAATTACAAAAAAATAATTATGTATACATGATAATAAATACTTGTTTCTTACACAGCAGAGACTTAATCTTTAATCATTTCAATCAGAGAAAAAATTATATATTTTAATAAACATACCATATTTGGAGTAACTATACAGATCATTATGATTTTCTTCATAATGAGTTACTTCAATAACATGTGATTCTTTGGATCTTGCCATTGTCACATCAAATATTTAATTCTATTACCACAAACCTGAAAAACCATATATATATATATATATATATATATATATATATATATATATATATATATATATATATATATATATATATATATATAAGCAGTTAAGCCATTTATGAGTAAAATTACTATTAGCATAAAACAATTGATGTTAAATGTTAAATCATATAGATAATAATAACTCCAGAGCTCTTTACTTTAAAATAAATATTTCAAAATATTCTTTAAATAATTACAAAATTGATATAAACATTGTCCACTAATAATAATATGTGGTCAAACTTTCTATAAATCTCTCATTACTAATATCAGAATATTGCAATTCAGTTAACCTGAAATTTATACAATCGAATTATAAACCAGAAGTATTTGAAATTCATTCTTAAATTTTTTTAATATTTACTATACAAGTTAGAAGAGTAAAAATTCAGTATAAGGTATATGTTATAAATAGTTTGAATATTTCTTTTGTTGCTGTTATTAAGAATAACCAATAGATGATTAATTGAGAAACAAAATGGAATAACCATTGAGAAAAAAAAAATTTTTTTTTCATATTATCTTCACATGTCTATCACTGAATTTAAATCAATATAAAAAAATGTTTTTCTATTGAATGAAAATATTTAAATTTTTATTAGATACTTGAGTAAATTGTGCAAATGTATATATTTCAATATCATGGTAGTAGGAGATTATGAAAAATATAATTGACTAAGAATAAGATACATTTAAAAATGTTGATTAAGTAATTGATTTTTCATAAAAACTGGATAAATTTTTTCAATACTGAAACTATTTTGTTTTTACTGAAATTTTCTTACCTGATATTTATTTGCTAATTGAAATAAGCCATTGAAATTTCCAGTCAAAATTTAAATTTCTTTCTGAAAATGAAAAAAGTCAAAATATTAATATGTGACTGATTCAGGTATATTTTAATTAATATTAATGCATTTCCTAATTTTCTTAACATTACTGAATTCAAGCTTATGTTTCATTTTAGTCAAAATGTACAAAGGAAAAAACGACTGTGATTTTTTAAAAATATTAACACTTTAAAGCTTCTGACATCAATATCTCTTCAGTCTTAATAGAATCCCTTATTTTTAGTCAATTATTTACCCATTGTTTGAAATTCGAAATTACGTAAGCATAAAAGCAAAAATATAGTTGTGTTGAAATGAGTATTTGAAATATATAAATTTATAACAATTGTGAATAAAAAGAAAATTTCCCAATACTATTCTTTTCCAAAATCAGCAACAGCATGAAAGTGGAAAAGAAATAAAAAATATTCAATATATGGAAAAAGAATATATATTTAAATAAAATTTCAAAAATATTAGGTAATGGTAGCGAATGTGTTTCCTTTAAAAATGACTACAGTATTTTAAAAGCTACAAATCAAAAATATTAAATATAAAAGATGCTCATGATAATGTTATGATCACGTTAAAACAATACTCTATGACAAGCGAGAGTCTAAAAGGAAAATTATCTTACTATGACAAATATTTTGAATGATGTCACACACCCAAATAACTAACAAAAACACTTTAGGGTAGTAAATTATAAAATAAGATTTTTCATTTATAAAAAGAAATAACTACTGTAGAGGTTTAGTTTGCTAGTCACCCAATGGATATTTTTCGTATACGAGGGCTAACTGGACCAGGACCTACAATTTTAAGTGGAATAAAAACCACTAACATCATCCAAACCCAAGGTGGGATTCAAATACATAAACTGTTGAATAGAAAGCCACACAACTAACTAATTGGAATGCCAGCTCCACTATTGCAGAGGAAAAACAAATTAAAACGATGAAGCAATCAGGTTTTAAGTGATGATTTTAAATTATACAGAAATCTATTCATATTTAATACATGGTGCAAGTAATATAAGATTATATTAAGCTGTCACATTTATAATATTTTTTATCTGAATAGAGATGTTACATATGTTTCTGTTTTAAGCATTACAATGAACTGTATTTGTAAGTACACATATGACATACAGTATAACAATATGAAATGAAATTGACCATATAAATAAGAAAAAAATCACCAAAGATCAGGTTTGTCATTACTCATAAGTTACAAAAAAGAATATTACAAACTTTATAAAATAAGAAATATACTAGCGTTGAGTTACTTTTTTAAATTTTCTACAAAATCTTTATACTAAATAATGATAAATTTAAACTTTGCATATCAATATAAAATTTTTGAATTGGTTATTCTTCATAAACTGGTTATTTTCTAGTACAAACTGGTTATTTTCTAAAAGAAGAATTTTTTTTCAAAAAGCAAGAACAAATAATGAGAATGTCCAAAGTAAACCTGAGAAAAAAGTATGAGTCTCGTGCAATTATTTGCATTCAATCGTAAGCTATGAGTAAATGCAATGTGATTCTGCAAAACCTGCCTGATGGTCATTAAGATTTTATAAGTTATTTTCTTAAAATTGTTTACTGAATGCTTTTGAGTAATTACACTGATTTTACAAATAATTCTTTTCTGCCATTTTATATAATATTTAATAATATATCATAGGAAAAACTAAAATTGCTTCAAATGGGAAAATTTGTCTTCCTTACATATTTTAAAAAGTAACCCCATCCACCAGCAGTGTTAGTTGAATGTATCAAAGAAAAATATAAATTCGTAAAAATTTTATTCACTTGATTATGATAATTTTTAAGAATAAAGCAAAATTATTGCAAAAAATAAGTAAATAAATAAATCTTTAGTCATAAATCATGAACCAAGTATCACATACATTTTAAAAATAATGAATACATATAATATAATTATTATAATAAATTGTTACAAATAATTTTCTTAAAGCTACTATTATTTAAATATCATTGCAACATGTGACAAAAAGGTAATTAATTATTGCCTACTTATACCAAGTTCTTTTATTTTCTTTAAGTAGTCTGTAACCACAATTTCAGTACGTTAATGTAATCATACAACTTTATAATTCAGCAAATGAAGCTGATATTAGTGATTAAGAAATATTTTCAGATACAGTTTTTACAATATTAATACTGAACTTTATTTTAAATTATTAAATTTTTTAATGAATTTTATATCTCACTAACATCATGAAAATGAACACATGCTTTTAAAAATTACTAACCAATTAATATTATGTGTATGCATGAGTGTTGCTAACACAGATTGAAATCATGCATTATTTAAAATAATTAGGTATTATTCAGATAAATCCTTATCACATTTTTTTGATATTTGTGAACAGGAAACTTTAGGCTTCTGGTTATAACAAACATATTTAGAATGAGACTTTTTTAATCATAACTATATCTATTCCTATTACCATCCGAAATTCTCTATATAAAATATTAAATTAACCAAACAAACAATATATGATCAATATTCCTCTTAATAATCAATTTCATATTAAAAACGGATTTTTTTGGTATACATTGGACAAAAATATTATAAAACTTTTAATGAATCTTAAACTAAGATAAATGAATTACTCAAATTGACTAGTTGGGTCTTTTTACAATCAATAACCCAATTTTAGTACTCAAGGGTACTCGAATTTACTAATTAACAAAATAAATGTACGACAGAGGTTCTTCATAATTATTTAAATAAAATCAATAAGAAAAAGTTAATCAATGTCACTTCACTTTTATAAACTCTTTTTGAAATAGATACATTATAATAAAAAGTTAAAGATTATCTCAGTTATATAACATGATAGTGTTAATTTGTAATACTGATAATTTAATAATATAAAAAACTATAATCACAATTCAAGAAAAAATTAATCGAAGTATTTTTTTTCCTACGTCAGTCAGTGGCATTTATCTGCCATAAGACTTCTGGCGGCCGAATAAAATTCAGTCTTAGTAAAGTTGTCAGAGTCAAAAGCAAGTGAGTAAATTTTGTGCTAAACAAGTTACCCGCATTCCAGAAAAGAATTGTGAAGGCCGCCGCGTTCAAGCCCTGAGAAGGACAATATTTTGGCTTACAAAAAGAATTCACTTTAGGCCATGACAAACGCTGTTACTCATTTAGCACTACCCAGGAGGCACGTATAGCTTAAAGCCGGCTACGGACGCGAGCAACATTACCTCCCAAAATAAATCGAAGTAAAGATGAAGATTGTAGGGAAAATATTAAAATGTAGGAATTACTCACGATAAATTGTAGAAAATGCTTAGAAGATGATACATTTATAAGAAAAGGTGACTTCTTATAATCATAATTTTTCTAAGAAACACATGTTATCAAACACCGATATGATGAGCAAATAGCACATTTGTTTATTTTGATATTTCTAACACTTCTATATCGTAACATCTGATACCAATCCTATAATTTGAACTTAAGAGAAATATAGGAATTATGAGGACAGGCACGCCGCAACGTTGGAGGTTTTGGTGATATTAAGCGAAAAATTTTGAACACTGCTGGCACGATGTATATTTGCATCATTGTCCATGATGCATCCGTAGCTTTAACAGTAAAAATGCAACATTGCAGGGTACACTTGATTCTCCAAAATATCTAGGTATTTCATGGGCTTTTCTTTGCTCTCGAAGAACACCAAGGCCCCACTACGGTGACAATAAAACGTGTTCAATGTTATGATACTCCTACCAATCTCTTGCACAATGCAAGCAAAACAAAGTGGATGTTTCATGGATTCGTGTGGTTTTCGCCAAATTTGACATTTATCGTAAGTTAAAAATAAGATGTAGCGTGATTCATTCGACTACGTTAAATGAATGTACTTGCAAACCTCGGATATCTAATATCTATCTTCCTGATACCACTACAAATAATTTTTTTTTTTAATTTTAGGCAAAAATGTGTGGTTTTCTCGCCTGTAGCTAACTATACATTCTTATCTTCAGCAATTCTCTGTCGATGGTTCGAGTGGAAATATTTTGGAAAAAGTTTTGGTTGACTATTTTTGTCATTTGAAACATAGTAAAATCCCCGTTTTGATGTACAATTCGTCGCGGATCATGCATTTGGAAAACTGTGCTTGAGCTGCAGTGACGTCTTCAGGACAATGATTGTATGTTATCATTCCATCTTTGGAAACCTTTAATATGGCTTCTTTTGAAAATCCATTGAGATTTTCTGTCTTCGAAATAGAGAGCCCATCTAAGCGGACATTTGCGATATAAATATTTGTATGGATGGTTTCCAGTGATACGTAAAGTTTCAGGCCAAGAAAAAATTATATCTTATATAATAGGAATATTAATAGGAATGATCTCAGTCAAAATTGTCTGCATAGTTTAAAAAAATGTTGAGTAAGAAATATCAATTGAAATCGGGAATAATTTTGACTCACACCAATTTATATTGAATCATTTTCTATCAAATTGAAAGCTTGGAAGTTTTTTAGTCATGCAATAAGTTACAGCTTATAGATGACCATATTGCGAAAACGGATGTATAAGATAAAAAAAAGTGAATAAAGGAATGCTAGATAAGACTATTAAAACTGTGGTTCATAAAATGTACATTTAACCTTTTGCCACTTTGTAATTTTCTAGATATGTACAAAATATGAGCTCAAGGGAAAGCACTGTTAGGAGTGGCATTAGTTCATAAATTTCTGTAAAATACGAAAAAGCTGAATGTAGGAAATACTAAATAAATAATTCTTGATTATAATAATTCATATCGAGTTTTTTACTTTCAAAATGTTTGTCTGGAAGCTTTTTGGCATGAATAAAGTTTTAGTTTCATGAAAAATCATATCCAATAGGGACGAATGGAGTTCATGAATAACTGATGAGGGAACAGCAGCTGAGATTTTGAACAGCTATAACATGTGATTTCCATGAAATCTTTTGTTATGGAGTTGCTTGCTTAAATGTTTATCATACAAGCACTGAATTTTAACTCAACAAAAAAATCAGATCTCTGCTAGGAACGATATTATTCAAAATATGACTGTGCAATACAAAAAAAGTTGAATAAAAGAATGACAGATGAGAACATGATTAACTGTGACATATACCAATGTATATATATATTTTGATATCAAAATAATCGGCTTGATAATTTCTAGTCATTTTTTTAATTTTAAGTGCAATTACAAAGACATTATTTGCGTTTGGGGTGACCTTAGTCGAAAATTGAATGAACGATAGATAAAAAAAAAAAATGCTGAATAAAGGAAATACTATATACGTGAGTAGCTCTAATCTATATCAATTCATATCAGTTTTCTTAGTATCAGAATGTTTGTATGTAAGTTTTCTGACATGAACCCCCAAAAAAATTAATAAAATAAAAAAAAACCATGTCAGGGGCGAACAGTCTGGAAATAATAGAAAATGGAATACTAAATCAGAATGAGAATAAATCTGACACACGTATTCATATCTAATCTATGCTATCAAAACAATTGATTGAGTATTTTCTAGTTATGCATTGAATTTCAGCTAAAGTATGAGTAATGCCAATTTTTTAGAGATAACTTTATTAAAAATGGTTGAAAAATACAGAAAAGTTAAATCACGGAAAACTAGATGAGACCGCGATAAACTTTGACACGTACGAATTCATATTATACCTTTTGCTGTAAAAACCTTCTGTTATAAGAATCTTAGCCATGCAATAAATTTTATTTCACAGAAAAGCTATACCTTTATATCAAGGGTGATTAATTCAATATACAGCTGTATAGTGCAAAACATTTGAACAAGAGAGAAATAGATGAGTTATTTGGCATTTATTTTAATTTTGGCACATATCCATAGATATCGGACTTTTTGCAAAGAAAATGTTCGGTTGCATCTTTTCTAGCCTATCTCAACGTGTCAACTTGATGAAAAATAGTTTTCGTATTAGGTGTGACATTAATCTAAAAATGGTTGCATAATACAAAAATTTGAATAAAAATGTATTAGCTGAGATTACATAAAGTATTGATGTAAATAAGTTTTTATAGGAGCCTTAAGTAAAAGATATGATTCTTATTTTGACTGAAACTTGGTGTATGGTGATGAATATTACCAAACGAACAACTAAAAATATTCAATAAATGCTAGTATATGGGGTATTTTATAGTTATTCACGAATTTATCTAGCACCCTCTTATTTATTTTTTTGTCTTATATAATTATTTTTTAACTATTTAATTATACAGTTTAGTTTCCTTTTTTGGCGGAAGTAGATTTTTTTTTTGAGTTGAAAGTTTTTGCATGTTTTTATAAACATATAACTGAATATTTTGATGCAGTATATCTGATGTAAATTGGCACATATCAGAGTTATATTAACCAAATAATCGCTAGTTATTAAATGCCCAATATTTATTGAATAATTGAGTACTTTTTTTAATTCAAATCTAAGTTAAATGAAATGTTCTTCTAAAGTTTTTAAAAGAGTATGATTGTAATTATTTTATATGATATAATCTGTTTAACTATAAAAAATTTTAAGTATCTCTTCTCTTGTATTATTTAAAAATTTGATTTTGAATTTTAATAATTTTTTCAGATGATCTTTACAATTTATTTTTACTTCATTTTATATGCGAAGGAATTCACTTATGAACTTGAAAGAAACTAGCTAAAAGGAAACTTATTAAATAAAATACTTTTGTTTTATAGCATGTTCTCAGTAAATGTGTGTTTCACCCACTTTATTTTGGAATGCCGTCAGCAAAGACAAAAGAAAGGTAATAAGTAAGTAGTTAACAAGATTAGACGATATGAAATAGTTATTGCCGAACATTTCGGGAGTAAATGATCTTACCTTGAAGGCTGATAGAGACATGAGGAAAAATAAAAAAGTTGTAAGGTAGTAGCAATTTAATTCGAAGCGACACCTTATTTATAAAA
The DNA here is from genome assembly GCA_030067965.1 of Latrodectus elegans. Lineage (NCBI taxonomy): Eukaryota > Metazoa > Arthropoda > Arachnida > Araneae > Theridiidae > Latrodectus > Latrodectus elegans. Next base: position 64,940,678 of record CM057809.1, read on the forward strand.
ATAGGAAGAAAAGAAACTTTCATTACCTACATTTGTTTTTGTTAAGAGTTAAAGTCTAATGGGTTGAGGTCCGGTAAGCATTATTATCATTTGAAAAAATTCGATAGCGATTCGTCCTCTGAATGTCATCGTGAGATATCATTGAGAGTTTGCGTGAAGTTATGTGCTTTTATGTATAAACCAAACATTTTTTAGTAAGGGCAACTGTAGTATCTTGAAAAAGCTGGCTAATGTGTTCTAGTGGCAGCGTTAAGTATTGGGTGTGCATTTATGTATATTCATGAAACAGAGGTTCAAATAGGAGGTAGTCAGAATATTTATCAAACACCAAGCATTACGAAACATTTTCATCAAACTTTCATAAACCAACACTCCTAATGAAGAAACGCTGAAAATGTGAAAGATTTTCAGAAAATCAGAAATGACTATTCTGTCTATTGTAGATGTTGCCCATTGAAAATTTAACAATTATTCATTCTTTCAAATAAGTCTTAGTAAAAAAGACCTTTCTGAACTTCTAACCATTCAATCACGAAGTTGCATCAGTCGTAACGTTGTTGAGCTTCTTCTGATAATTGTGCTTGCAATGATGTTAGGTAACATAAATGAAGACCTGTCTTTTTTTCAGGATTTGTCATATGTGGCTTTCTTTGAGAGAATCTTCTCTGAACACACTTTTTATAGGCTTAACATAAGATTAGTAGCTATAAATTCTACAAATTCCACTTGTTGCATTTTTACGGTAGATCGTGGTGGATAAATCATACAGCCAGTCTCTCTAAGCTTGTCGTCGTTTTACACCACGAATAATATTATGTTCATCTATGATAAATGTGATTCTGCCGGCAAAAGCTTATGATAGAGACTTGTGGCTTATTTGACATTATACATATTATACCCATTATCTCCGTCACTACATTTGATTGATACCTGATGACCATTTAGCTTTTATTTTTGATGAGAAGGTATTCTATACCATACTTTTACATAATGTACAAATTTCGTTCAGTTCGCATACCAACAGTTTTATTGGTATTTATTAGTCTTAAGAGAATTGTTTTATTTGATTTTGTATTTACACACACACATCCTAACGGTTAAAAAAATTAAGTTTTTTCTAGTAGTCACTTCTACACTTCTAAATACTATAAGTTTTTATTGAAGATGAAACACACATAGACTAATACCATTTACTAGTTGTAGTTTAGTAATTAATCACCATTGTTTAACAAACTTATAATTAATTGTTTTTCCTTATTTTTTTTAATTTTCGAAATGAATTTATAACTTTAAAATTTTACTTCTAGTTATGAGAGAAATCATCTCTCCTTTTAGTTTATGGTTGTTTTTCTATATCTAAATACCTATTTATGATCATACTTGCTGTGTTTTAAAATTAAGGTTATGAGACAGGAATTTAATGATCATCTTGTACGTTATTGAATCAGGCTTTTGTTAATTTTATTTTAAAAAATGCTTAAGAAAGATTAAATAATTTAATATTCGTCATCACGAAGAATATTATTTTAGTGGAGAGTATTTGAATGGAAGGCTATCATTAAGAAACATATAAGTCTTAGCAAGCAAGTATTTAAATAAATATTGAAAGACAGAAATCATTACTAATTTTTCCTAAATAATAATATTTCTTTCTTTAGTGGTAATAATATATTGATTTGCAGTTTTTTTCCAATAGCAACAATAATACTCATATAATTTCAATGAAAAATTGAGTTATTGTTTTGAATATGATTCTATCAAATAATTTGTTACTGTTGACTCGTGATTGGTTTTTATTAGACATATGACTTAAGTAAGGATACACCCTAACAAAAAGTTATGATAGAAGAATAGAACTCTTAAAATGTAGAAAAACTGAATAACTTATTATTTTTGTTTGATTTCATTTTTAGAAGGTTGTGACATTTGAAAACCGAGAAAATTTTAAGCTCATTTTTTTTTATCTTTCACTTAAAATTGGGATTTTTTTTTGAGGTTTACTGGTGCAAAGCCCAATATTTAACATTTTTGCTCCGTACAATATTTAACACTGAAGGTAAAAAATTCTGTGTTATATGATTAGGCAAATGTTTCAGATGGAATGTATTAAAAGTTCAAGAAAAATTCATGTAAAGGATTAAGATAGATAAAAATCTTAAATAGAATTAAATAAACTAATTGTGCGTAAAAAGGCAAACAAGTTTCTATGTGGCTTCAACCCAATCAAGACCGATAAAATTAAATTTGTGGTATTAAAAAACACTATGCGTAAATCATTGAAATTGGCACAGACAGTTAAAATGTGATGTACTGTATTATACAGTCTATTATACATGTACAGTGTATTATACATATACATATATTGTCTCTATATGGCACATTACACTTGTCACAGATAAAAATAAGTGTTTGTGTATAAATCTAATATGTCCAATACGAAGGCGTGTGTGTTTTACAGCAACTCTCTACATGGGAGTAACTGGAAATTGAAGAATGTGGGAGGATATACAATATAATTTACTTTTCATCAGCAAATCCCAATTTTTCTGCCATTGGGAGGAAATAACATCTTTGCCAATTTGTTTAATTTCTAAAAATGCTAATGCTTTATGCAAAGTGTCAGAGGCCTTTTTAGCAAGTTCATTCCCAGTAAAGCCAACATGACTAAGAACACAGCAAAACACAATGGCAAACCCAATATTCTTCAATACATTTAAAATATCTAATTTTCACAATAATTGGATGGCATTTATCATTAAAATGGTCTAATTGCATGATCACACTCATGCTATCTGTATAGATGCAGTTTTTGGATGAGAGCTGGATTGCATTATTTCTAGAGCACGTTTAATAGCAACAGCTTCAGTTGTATGCACAGAATGTGATGCATGCAGTTTATAGCAGTAATCTGTATTTCCAACAACAATATCACAACCAACATGACCACACCATTTTGAACTATCAATATGTACAGGGTAGATGTAGCTAATTAATTGTATCCAGCAAAGAGTTTGATTAAATTGACAATAGGGATATTCCAAGGCGGAAATTTTAGAGCATGTGTAATTTGGATATGTAAATCTGGGGACTCAGATGAAGACAGGAGTGAGTTTAAAATGGTACACTCATAGTAATTATTTAACCTTCTTAGAGATAAATAAATAATCATGGATCTCAAAGGGTGTTGTGAAGCTGATAACATTTTAAAATATTAATGTAGAGAGAGTTGCTTATGTCTCAGATCAAGAGGTAACTGCTACCAAATTACACAAATGCTCTGAACAGGAGAAGTTCGGAATGCTCCAGAACAGATTCGTAAAGCTGAGTGATGTATAGGGTCTAATATGCGCAAAACTGATGATCTAGCTGATCCATGAATTACCCTATCATAGTCAATTCGAGATGGAATAATTGACTGATACACACGGAGATCTGCACAACAAGTGGCTTTAGAGAGCACTGTCAGAATATTTAGTGATCTTTCGCACCTGTAGCGCAAATCAAAGATATGTAGTAGGAAAGTTAACTTTTTGTCAAATATATAAGCCCAAGAAATGACATCTGATTAACTACAGGTATAGTTGTGCCCGATATTTTAATTTCTAGATCAGGATGAGGCACAGCTTTTCTGCAAAATGGATACAATTACTTTTAGAAGGGGACAAAGTGTGCTCATTTGCATTACAACAAGCAAAAAGATTATTGAAAGCAGTTTGTAATTGCCGTTCAATCAGTCACATATTGGAACCTTGGTAAGAAATTTGGAGATCGTCAACATATAATGTTCCATGGACTGATAGTTGCAATATATGAAGAATGTTGCTGATGCAAATGTTAAGAATCAGAAACATTTATGACACTTCCTTGATAAATCCCCTCAATAAATGGGTTAGATAAAGCAAATCCTATATGGGCATTAAAAATACGAGAACTTAAAAAAATTCTGAATAAAAATGGGTAAGTTTCCTCTGAAATTAAAATTATATAAAATATGAAGAATTCCATAACACCATGTCTTATCATTGGTTTTTTTCTATAACAAAAAAAAAAAAAAAAAAAAAAAAAAAAAGACAGCAAATGATGTCTTCGTACAAAGGCATTCCTAATTTGTGTTTTCAGGTATGCAATGTTGTTAAGAGTGGATCAACCTTTCTGGAATCCACTTTGATAAAGTAATATGTACTGATTGTCTGCAAGTACATAAACAAGACTGTGTTGACCATGCACTCCAAAGATTTAACAAGTATTGGAATAATAATTGATTTTCTCCAGAGACTGGGATAGACATGTTCATTGCATATTCTAGTGAATAGAACAATAATATTTATTAAAGATTGATGACTAAGATGACAAAGCATCTTATATGAGATACCGTCTGGTACCGAAATAGTATTTTTAGTTTAGGACAGTGCTCTCTACAGATCCAGCAAAGAGAAATTACAATTATATTGATGTAGGGCTTTATCATGAAGCTTTACAGGTTTCTTCTCAGCTTGCTCCTTAGTTCTGAGAAATTTAGGGTTATAAAAGACTGGACTAGATACCCTTGCAAAAGTTTCATCTAAAAGATCAGCAATATTATATTGATAAGAAACTGTGCCAGCTCTTGTATGCAGTATTGGATAGAAAAATCCTGATACAAACCGCTGGCTTCTTTAACTTTCTTCCCTCTTTAACTTTCTTTAACTCTGCTAGAAGTTGATGATATGATGAAGGAGACATATCTCATCCAAGATTCTTTTTGACTATTTTGTCGCACTTGAAGAGCAAAAGCTTTAGCTTTTTTGAAAGCTATGAGGTTTTCCATGATAGGTAGGACACCTGCGAAAAACAGCCCACAACCTTATTTGTTTCTTGAATGACACTTGGCATAATGGTTCCACCATTGTTTATGACATATGCGTGGGATTGGGGAGCGCTTGGGAATAGTGTTTTTGGTAGCATATAGAAGTGTATAAATAACTTTTTACACAACATCATTAATATTCTCACTTCAAACCCTGCTGTCAGTAATCACCGCTAATTGAGTGTAATGAGGCCAGTCTGCACGATGATAAGAATAAGAAGACTGGAAGACTTGTGGTCTGCTTATATCAGTTTGGTTTGTAATTATAGGAAAATGATCACTGTTATATAAATACTTATCAACACTAAAATTTAATAAAAGCAGACATGATAGAGAGCAAATAGCTAAATCTAATGAATGAAAAGTTCTTGATGGTTGGTGTAAATAGGTTATTTCTGTGAAATTTAGAAGGCAGATATATTGTTATTATAAATAAACTGTTCAATTATGTGACCATGAAGATTTGTATTATCACTACCTCATAAGGTGTTTTGACCCTTAAAGTTACCAAGCAAAATAAAGGGTGTATGTAGTTGATCCAGTAAATTGTTGAAATCGCTTTCATGGATCACAGCATGGGACGGTAAGTAAAGGCTACAAATAGTATTGAGACATGTTGAATGTATGCGTATTAAAACAGCCTGTAATGATGTGTTAAGGGATTGTACAGAGTTAGTAATGTTACAAGACACAAGAATGCATACACCTCCAGTGACTGTATCTTGGTTAAAATCTTTACTCACACACTTATAACCACGCAATTTTAAACAGTACTGAGGCTTCAAGAATGTTTCTTGGGTGGCAAAACACATTGGATTATACAGGTTAATAGTTGTTTTTATATCTTCTATATGAGTGCAAAAGCCTTGACAATTCCAAGAAGCTAAATCTACCATTAAGTTAAACTGAATGCTCCGGTATTGGAGGAAGCCATTTGGGATTCAGATGAATAGGAGTAAGACGACTTAGGAGTGTTTCATCATCTAAAGGATCTATCTTCTTTATACTTGTCTTAGAGGAAGTAAAGGTTCTTTTACTATTTATAGATGATTTATGGAGCCTTTTTCTTGCATTCTTTAATTTTTGGGAACGTTGAGACTTAGATTTTGCGAAAGACTGGGCAGAAATTCCTTTCAGAATAGGTAAGACCTTCGTATTAGAAATATTTGAGGATAAGTACAGAAAACTTAAGAAATCTGTTTGGGTACTACAAGATTTCATGACTTTTTTTACTGTTTGTGAATAGCCAATACCTTGTTGAGGGGTACTGGATGACACTGTACCCTGGTTTTGGGGTGATAAAAGTTTTATTTTTATAGTAATAATTTCTTTTTCTAATATCCAGGTTGGGCATGATCGGGAGTACGAGGCATGTTTACCACTGCAGTTAACGCATTTTTTGTAATTGATACGAACTACTCTCATGTCCGATAGATGCACATCGAGTACAAGTCAAAGGTCCTATACAGGTAGTTTTTTCATGCCCGAATCGCAGACAGTTAAAGCAACATAAAGAATTTGGAATGTAGGGTCGAACACTACAAATTAGATACTTACTTTATTAGATTGGGGTAGTATAGGAATTGCAAATGTGAGTATGAGGTTCTTAGTTTTTATAATTGTGCCTTCTCTCCTGATTGTAATGCGCTTCACGTGTTGTACTTTTTGGTCAAGAAGATTATCCAGAATTTCCTCCCCTAAAACATTAAATAGATCATCTGCTGAAATTATTCCCCGTGTAGAATTTAACCTGTTAAGAGGAGATTCTATAACATCTACGTCATTAAGAAATTTCAGTTTTATGATGGCTTTAGCTTGTTCAATTGATAAATCTTTAACTAAGGGATCACCAGATTTCATCTTAGCAACATTTTTGGCATTTTCAACTGTACCAATAAAACTGTAATTAATTAAGAAAGGGGAAAAAACTATCGAAATTGCCCTCAGTTCCTTTTATAACAAAATATTTCTGATCATGTATCATTTGATGCTCCATAGGGAGTAAGAAATTAGAAGTACACTCCATAAAAATAGGTTAATTATTTCAAAGCCACAAGACACCAATCACCACCGAGCCCAACAAATGAATGCAGAAAACTGCTCCAGTGCTTGCCAGACCCTATACTCTTTCAATATATCTCTGAAGTGGCGTCCAGCCTTATCGAGTTACACAACAGATATATTCTCGCTTGATCCATGTAAGCCAATTGATGCGTTGAGGACCACAACACACCTTTCGTTCACATGAAGTAGAGGCCAAAGTAATGTGTTGGTCTGTGGGAGCATCAATTACCTGGATCCTTCATTCCAGGGACACAGATTTCAACGCATGACATACACGTGGGTGATTTAGATCCCAAGAGAAGCTAATACCAACAGGGCTATGATAGTTACTCAAGGGAAGCCGTCAACCTCTTACGAGGCAACCACAATGAGGAAGAAGAGGAAGAAAAAGCAGAAGAGGAGAGAAGAAAATAAAGAAGAGAACAGTTCACAAGTGTACCACGGGATTGTGACATCAGTGTTTACATAAAGAAATTTAACCCCCTGAGAGACTTTCTCTTTAAAATTTAATCTTCCATTATGTTTCAGTGTAATATCAAACTATGTAACTTTTAAAAGATATTTCTTTCAAATAATATAGTTTAAAGCGTTCCGAAATTTTTCTGGAAATTTGCAAGTGTTTTTACAATGCAAATATTTATGGCAAATTTTATGAATTCAAACGGTTGAATATCTAGGCTGTTATTACGTATAAAGCTTACGCATTTTCAATTCAAAACATAATTTAAATGTAGCTTTTATTTTAAATATCTGGACAGTTGTTTCTGAAGCCATTAGGTACCAACGTTTGGGAAAAAAAGAGGAAATCGTAGTATTCTTATACAGCGGGACATCCAGTGACTGTATCATCGTAACTCCAGAAATGGCTAAGTCCTTGTAATTTACAAACATAGACAGATCAGAGGACTACTAGACTTATCATGGTATCTTAGAAGTAATATTTAATTTGGAGGACATTGGAACCATGACATATTTTATGTGTTCTAGCGTAATTAGTAATTTACGGGAAATGTTATTGACTGAAAATTTCAAAATTACAGATTAGTAGTTAATATTACTTATAAGTGTTTTTCAATTGTCTAATGGAAATGGAAATAAAGGTTATGTTAGTTATACTATTAAAACAGTTATGAAATCCAATGAAATGTTAAGCATTTCCACTATTATTTATTATATTATTTTAACTTACAGTTAAAGTTACTTCGAGCTCCACGACTATATTAAAACATGTCTATAAAAGTAACAATTTTATAAATATATATTCGCTGAATTTTTATGTCTCAAAGTTTTCACGTTTCATTGCGCAAAACTGAGTTTTGTCATAAACTGCAATCATTTAAGTCCAGTTTTTTTCAGAGGCCATGTGAGGATGTAAATTAACTGTGAAACCTATAATTAGTTTTACACAAAATAGTACGCCTTGTTGAGCCCTTCAAAATTAATGGGATATTCTGTTATTGGAAATATGTGAACGATAAGCAATTTCGAATGGAAACATAAGAACTTTGTTGCGAATTAGTTGAGGAAAATTCACATGGAACTGTAATTTATTTAGAAATTGAACAGAAATACATATTGAGTAATTATGCGCGAGGTATGAAGTCTTATAATGTACGTACTTTAATTCAGGTTGCTCTGAAAAATCACGAAATACTTTCTTTTTTTACCTTTGTTCTTAGCATTAGAAATATAAAAATATTCATTGTAAATAAAGACATTTTTTTAAACAGAAACAAAATATAAATAAGAAAACACACTTCCATGATAAACAAAGAATTTAATGATTTATAAGATACTACAGTTACGAAAATTTTACAATTTTTTATAAAATTGATTTTAATAGTAAAAAAATTGATTCTTAAAAAATAAGTTGTTGATGTACAATTGCATACTTCCCTAGTTATAGCCCAGACTGTAGCTAGTTATGGCCAGAATTATAGCCTTGTATAGCACACAGGTATTGTAAATGAATATTAATGAGTAAATATTTTAAGTAGGAATTTAATGAAAGGATTCCCTAATAGTGATATGACAATGCCGAATACATACTACACTGCTTGAAAAAAGTAAAGGACTCTCATATTTTACATATTTTGCTTACAATTTAGTGCAATCAATATAAATTTTCTTTTTTCTTTTATTAAACTGTTTTTCTTTTATTTTCAGTGAGGAATTTTAATTTTTTGCCACTTAGGAAGTATTATAAAATAGTATTTAAGGATTTTTTGTGGGGGAAAAAAGAATGATACCTGCGGAAATATTCTCATTTTGGAATCCGTAGCAGTTTAATATATTTAAACATTGTTTTTTAAATTGTCTTTCTTTAAAAAGATATATTTTGTTGAAAAAAAAATCCTTAATTTTTCTGCAGTTAAAATGCTTTGGGAGAAACGTTTAGGGAATTTCTAAAAGGCCAAATTGTGGCATATAAAGATACTGGAAAAGAGGGGCAAGAGAAATTGCAGGGCACCTACACATCAGCTGAAATAGTGTTTCTAACTTCTTTAAAAATGCAAAGATTCAGAGGAAAGTAAAGACCGGTATATCTAAAGAATTGACTCAACGTGGTCAAAGGAAAATCCTTAAAGAACTTTAAAAATGCGTGGAAGCATTGGAAAAGCACAAGACCTTTTTTTTTCTTTTGGTGTATCAATTTTAATGGCCAGCAGAGTTATTATTAAAAAACGAAGTTTTGCAGGTAAATTAATGCTCTTGAATTTAGAAAACAAAGTATGCATAGAATTGTTGAAAATTCTTATTTTAGAAAATGTCTTATTTCTTGCACTCTCCTATGAGAAAGAGATACTTAAAACTTTTACATGAAAATTTATTTTCCATTTTAGCTATTAAGTGTTTTTATTGAATGTTAAATCTTGAAAAGAATTAATTTGCTGAAAGTTAGGAAAATAACGTAGTGTAATTAATTTGAAAAGATACACTCATGAAAATTGATTTTCCTTGTGCAAACAATACAAACGATTGTGGTCATTTAACTTTAAACTGCTTTTAAAGATAGGACTCTCATTCTTTTGAAGAACATGAAACATTTTTGGCCGTAAGCTGAGGAGTATTAAATGAAACATGGCGAAACAAGCTCCAGAAAAGTGGTTTGAATGCACCTGTAGACAACAAGTCACTTAAATGAAAAAAGAGATTACTTTGAAAAAATAGAAATGTAACATAGATATTGTATAGAAGATTAAGAGTTTCAATAGACGCATTCTGAGGAGTTAAACATCAGGCTGAAAAGATATTTGCACTTCTTTTGTCTTGGCAGGCTAAATTGTCCCTCATTTTCTATGCAAAATGTGATTATTACTGACACGACAAATGAGTTTGGAATGAGAATAAATTTATTATATAGGATTTTTATTTCCGTCATTTCAGTAATGCAGGGTCAAAGGTATGAATATGAGACAGTAAGACTTAATACTCTGTCCAGTCACATTAATGTGATCACCTGTCAAGAGACAAAATAATCACTTTTTACTGAGCGGACTGGTGCGAGACGTACAGGAAGAGAGTCAATTAGGTGTTCACTGGGATGTTGAGTCATACCGACAACGGAGCCGTCATCAGCTGCTGTAGATCACACGGAAGAGGATCACTGCCTTGAAAACTTAATCGAGATAGTCTCGTATATTAAGTCAGGTGAGTTTGCTGACCAGGGGAGAGCGGTAAACTTATCCTGATATTTTACGAATTACACACGTACACCACTAGCTGTATAATACATCGCATTGCCTTGTTGGTGAATGCTATCATTCTGAGGAAAAACAATGAGCATGTAAGGGTGGACATAGTTCACAAGGAGAAATGCGTGCTTGTATTCACCTATTGTACCTTCCCCAATGATGAATGAATCCAGAAAATTCCAGGAAAACATTTCCTAGACCATAATGTTCTCGGCTACTACCACAATGGTTGCCTAGTGTTTGCTTTTAGAGGTTTCACTTTGTATACGCCAACGTCCATCTGTGTGATGGAGCATAAAACGTGATTCATAAACTCTACCTGTCGGTACTCAGTGTGAGTCCAGTTGCGGTATTCACGTGCAAATTCCAGTCTTCATCGCAGATGAGCAGAAGTAAGTATAGGAACATAAAGAAGGTCTCTGCTTCGGTGGTACAAACACAGCAACGTTAGCGGAAAAGTAGTTAAGAAGACACTGTTGGTATTCACGTGCAAATTCCAGTCTTCATCGCAGATGAGCAGAAGTAAGTATAGGAACATAAAGAAGGTATCTGCTTCGGTGGTACAAACACAGCAACGTTAGCGGAAAAGTAGTTAAGAAGACACTGTTGGTATTCACGTGCAAATTCCAGTCTTCATCGTAGATGAGCAGAAGTAAGTATAGGAACATAAAGAAGGTATCTGCTTCGGTGGTACAAACACAGCAACGTTAGCGGAAAAGTAGTTAAGAAGACACTGTTGGTATTCCCTTGATGCATTTGGGCAGTCAGTTACTCAATGGTAGCACGTCTTTTCGCTGGAATGCATCTCTGCAGCCTTCGTTCACCTCTGTCATCTGTGCCCCGTGGTGCATCTCACTTGCGAAATTGCTGGTTTTGTATAGTATCATTTTGCTATGCAGGGTACACTTTTACTATGTGGGCACGCGAAAAGGTTCACCAACTTAGTGGTTTTTAAATGTTTCTACCCTTGGCCAAAAAGCCACTGTACATGCCCTTTTGGACGTTAGATAAGCTGCTTTATTTCTGCATTACGGCAAAGATTGCAATGTTTTTCAAAGTCCTCATATACCTTTTATATACACTCAACTGCACTGCGCTGTCACCTGCCTTCTGTGATTGGTTATTTAACGTTGACATTGAAAGTGCGTAATGGTCATATTAATGTGACTGGGCTGTGTATCATAACTAATTCTACAATTGTTGACGATTCTGCAAATTTTATGAATAATAAAACAAAGATTTTCTCTCTAACCTTTTGTTGAAAATATTTTAAAAGAAAGCTCTTCAATATATTAAGTGGTTAAAGTTCATTGGATTGTAATTCGATAAAATATTTTAAGATTTTTTAGAGGTTGCATTCTAGTTCGATCATCATTTCCCTCAGCAAAAATAACATGTACCAATTGAAAAGTAATAGGATATTTAAAATTAGTCAAAATTGGTCATTTAAATCGTTAGATTTAAATATCTCACTATTTATATATAATAATCTTACCAACATAAAATGCTTTCTTCTTTCATGTTTTCCTTTAACTCTTCAAATGTATTTTAACTTTTCTTCATTGAATTCCAACAAGACATCGGCATTTCTAAATTGGGAATATTTTTCACAATCTATTTCTCATATTGAAACTTTAAGCTATCCTACTATTATTTTTTTATATTGAATGTTCCTTGATATGTTATTAATTCACACACATATACAATACATGTGTAGTCTTATAATCTTCTAACTTATTTTTTTGTTTTCCAAAAATTTAAGTTTAATTTCATTTCTTAAATATATAAAACTAAATGTTTCATTTCACTTGTAAAAAATGACTTTTATAACATCTCAATTCACACACACATTATATACATGTTGTGAAATCATTTTTATACTTCAAAAAATATTTCATGTAAGATGTGTGCCTCCAATAATTTTCAGACTTCGGAAAGTATGTATTACTATACTAACTAGTCAGTTTATAAAAGTGGATCTATAAAAATTAATTTCTTTACGAAACTATGTCTTAAAATATTGTAAATATAAGTAATATATTAAAAGTCACCAAGTTTTTTGTGTATATTCTATAAGTGTTCCATGTAATTCTTGTAGGTAAAACTATACACAATGCCACCAGAAGCTGGAGTCTTTTCTCGTATTTTTTTAGCACCATGCTTTTAATTGTCATTATCATAACACTGATCCGTTCTGAAAGCTCTACTGTTATTTTTGATAGAGCGGTTGTGAAAATAAAGTTTTTAAAGTGCATCCAAAAAGAAGTTTCAAAGAGATTAGTTTTTTTTTTGGCATGAGAAAAGAAGAATAATAAATGGATGTACTCTTTTCAACTTTTCCAGTCCCACAATTCTCAAGTTCTTCATTCATATTATCGTCGTATTTGATTGTTTGAACTATGTGTATAACTGACAGAAGCATTCATATTAATGTATCTGTTGAATCTAGGGATGTAAAAGGTGCAGTATTAATTGTATGGTAACTTGTAGAATCATCAACCAGCTACTGATACAACAATTCTGCTTCAGACACATTGCCTTCTAATACAAGAAAAATGACACATATAATCTTGTCAGTGGCATTACATAAAAAACAGTTACTTTGGCAAAATTTCTTTGAAAAAGTAAAATGAGGTTATACGGTAATTTCCCTACATTACTTAAGTTTGTACATATGATACTTTTGAATATATAACGTTTTCAGAATGAATGCCTCGTTTCTATAATAACTATATGTTTCGGTTTTGAAATTATTTTAAAAAGACTGATTTTTTGCTTTAGAAAAATTTAACTTATTTAATTAAAAGAATAATCTATAAATGAAATGATCTTTTCAAATAAATGAAATATTATTTGCTACTTAATTTTTAATTAATTTTCCTAATTATTTCCAGTTTTTTAAATTTAAAAGTAACATAAACAGTTAATGTTTAAAAGGAATTAATTCCATTAATTATTAATATTTGTTTGATTATTTTAAAATAATCCCAATAATGAATAAACAGGATTATGTTGCTTAAAGAGCAAAAACATTTACGTTACTAATTTCATAACTTACTAAAGAAAGAAAATTTTAATTTGCTTTCAGTGGATATTTAGTTTCTATAAACAAATAAAATTAATTTATATTTAATGGGTAAACCACAAGTTTTTTCGTATCAATGTTTTTTTATTTATTTGCAATAAAACGATAACATTTGATGACATATTTGCATTTGTATATTTTGTTATTATAGTGGTAAAAGAGCTTTTAACTTCCAAATTGAAATAATGGAATTACAATTCTTAAAAAGATATCATATGATTGCTCTTCTCATTTAACGCTATTTTTTTACTGAACATAATATTCGATAATTATTTTTAAAACTTTAATTATGAAATTTTTTTTAATCCGGTGCTATTTCATTTTTCTGTCAATGTTTTGAGAAAGTTCGCATATTACCGAAGTATTTTTTTGCTTCTTTCGGAATTTTTTCACATTGAATTTAATTAGTTGTGGGCTTAAAAACTATTTCTTTCATTTAAATAGTTTATAATTTTTTTATTTAGACATTTCAAATATTTCCGAATACTTTCATAAAGAATAGTGAGACAAGTTATGCTGCTTCATTTATATTGCTGGATTACTATAATTTTCTCTAGGAAAGAAAATGTTTGTAAAAATTTGTTTCTGCATGAAATTTTTTAAACACAATGACTTAAAACTAAATGCAAAATCCCTGTTTTAACAGTTTATAATATTTTTTGTATTATTTCATAAAGATTCTCTAAGTGAATTTCACATTCTGAGTTATGATTACCTCGTAAATTATGAAATTTCATTTTCTAATAAAAGATAGAGATTCATAAATCAAAATAAGCTGCATTTTGATTGGAAGTAAAAAATTTTGTATTGTGACTAAATATATTATAGATATTTTTGTATTGTGACTAATCACTTTATAGATATAATTTTGAAAATTATTTTATGTAATGAAAATATTATTTGGAAATTTATAGGCATTATTATGCTTTATAAACATTATTTTGAAATTATTATTTCAGCAGAATTCTCAGGATCCATTTAGATGTCTTTATGATGTAGATAGAAAATAAATGTGATTTTCGAAAATGAAAGGAAATAAATTAAAAAAAATTGTTATTAGAAAATTGATTAAGAAGTACACTGTAAAGTGAATTTTAATTTTAGAATTTACTTTATTGAAAAGTATAGAAAAATTTATAGGAAGTAATTTTTTCAAAAATTTCTATTTCTGGGAGAGATATTTTTAATATTTTGTAGAAATATCTTCTTTTAAGATATATTTAATTTTTCCTCAGAAAATCTTCACTAAGATATAATAATTATTTTAAGTTATGCAATACTTTTTAAGAGGTAGATTATTTCTTAAAACAAATTTATATTACTCTCTAACACATAATAAGTTGTTACTATTCATGTTAAGAGAATTAGCCATAATAATTTTTTATTTTCCTTGGATTTTGTAGTGAATAACATTTCTTAATCATTTTTTATAATTTTGATAGTCTAAAGTTTGGTAGTAATTTAAACTATGATCTAAACAGAAAATATATTTTGGCAGAGAAGTATCATATTTATGCATCTTTTACTATTGAAAGAATTATGAGTTTCCCATACGTAAATAAAATTAAAACATTTTATTTAAATAAATACTGAATAAGTTCATTTGAAATGTATATTGTGTTACATGAATGAATTAAAAACTTCAAACTAAAATGAAAAATTTCAGTAATTTTTAGCAAAATAATTATTTCACAGATTTATTGTACAGATAGGAACATTTAACAATTTTCTATTAAGTAAAACTACCACAATGATGTATGCCAATGAAACTATGCATATTTTGTATTGATTAAAAAAAGTTAAAATGATTAAATACTAATATTTATTGAAAATTAATCATCTTCACTATTCCTATTTATTTTACCCATTTTTATGGATAAAATATGAGTGATTCATTTATCTAACCGATTAACTCCATAAAAACCAAATGATAAAAAAAGTAAATATTTTTTAAGATTAACATTTTTTATATTATTTACTTATGAGGTTTTTGTAGTGTTAATTCTTATTATAAGTAAAATTTGTTCAGTATATATGTAATTTTATACTTTATACAGCTATAGAATTAAAACTTTAAAAAATATTGTTCATCGAATTTTCAACAGAAACATCCGTGTATAGCATCAATTAACATGTTCATTTGTACTGTTTCTTTGTAGTTTCTTAGCAAACATCTTAGCCAAATTTGTGCACCTGAAATTAATGAAATATAAATAAAAGCATATAAAAAGACACAATAAGAAAACAGCAGAATGAATAAGTTAGAAATTTTTATAATATAGTTAATGTCTCACAAAATCATTTAAACTTTTAACAACAGTTATTGATATAAGAAAGGAGCAAACCATACTTTTACTAATAGGTTCACTCTCAGGTAAAAATAAAAAGTAAATTTTTTCGAACAATTCAAAGTTCAAATAATAAAGATAAGTATCTATGATGTAATTAAAGTTTGCCAATCACCACTTAAATGAAAAAGGGACTTTACTGTTTGATGTGATTAAAACAGTTGAAAGCAAACTGTTAAATGTAGTTAATAAAGATTTTGACATGAATATAAACAAAGTATTGAACCATCAGTCTCGTCTCTGTACTTCGCAAAAGTTATGTTTTCGAAGAGTAAAATCTTCCTATATATTTAATAGGCTCCTGTTTATGCATATTAAATAATTAGAATAATAATAAACTTAAAATATAGTGGATATAATAAATAATTTTTTTCATTTTTCTTAGAATTTAATACATTTTACACTTTTGCTCAGCTTACTTAGATGTGTTTATAAAAATAAACACTCAGGACAGTTATAGATAGAATATGAGTTTTGTTTTTGTTTGAATCTTTTTGAATAATTTAAGCAATAAAGTGAGGGGATATCCTATCAAAAAGGTGTTTCTTAATGAGGCATATACTTATGTTAAATTAGAGAATGTTAGATGAAAGATGAAACTTATTTTACGCTCCCTTGAGAAATATATTTTTCTCCAATATAGGATAAATAATCTGTTTGTAATTTTAAAGAACTTTGAGACAAAATTTAAAAAAAAGTACTATTTAATTAACGTTTAATTAAAGTGTTTTAGAAAGACAATAGTAAACATTTAAGTCTATTAACTATACTGTAGCTTAAAGTTAGAAAAGTTAGTTTTTAACAGTGCTGAAAATACAATCAGTTAGTCAATGTGTATATTACTGTTTAAAAAAGTGATTAAAAGTAAATTTTAAAATGTAATTAATTAAAGACACATTTCAAGAGTTTTCAACCAACGCGTGCAAGAAACACTTTATTATAATTTCACGAACAAACAAGCTTATATTTCCATGAACATGATACAACATAGAGGCACATAATAAACATTTCAGCTTTTCACAAACATCATTAAATATAATATTTATATCCTTACATAGAATAACGGAGTTGGAAACTAACCTTTGATTTTCTTAATGTAATTAAGAAAACAGTTTTAAGGAAATCTATATTAATTCCTTAAAGAAATTAACAGAAAACTTAAATAAGTTTGGGGAATGAATACTGTGTAATACATATATTAAACACATCAGAGTTCTAAAATAAGATCAAATATTTATACGTTTGTGATGTAATTTTTCAACAACGATATGACATGTGTGACAAGTTACTAATATCACAAATGCAAAATTACTTTATCAAAATTTAAATTCCCTACTTTTCTTACATCTTGATAGTTGATTTCAAAGAAAGAAGGGAAAATTTTATAGCATAAAATTTTGTAATACAAAATCATACAATTGATTTTATAAGATATATTTGTCCACTCATACTATTACATTATGCTTCATATTTGAATATTCGAACAAATAAATTTCGCTGGGAGAAAATCTAATGCTCCATAAAATTTTGTTTATTAACTTAAAATATTTTAGAAACTAATTATACGTATCAATATTTTAATATGAAGTAAAAATGAAATACAAAAGCGTAAATCAAAGATATCTTTGATCACAAATTATCCATTTTTTGATAAAGTAAAACAATATTATAAATGTATAAACTTCCATTTTCTAAGCTACTAAGACATTTTAAGGATATAGACAAAGCTAATTTCTCCATAGATTTACTTAGATCCACAGTTAAAAATTCTGCATTTACAGAAAACATTATAAATTCTCTGTTAATAGATTTAGCAGAATCATTCAACATACATAACATATAATGACATGTATTTTATATAGTTAACACAGATGTTCAATGATTTAAGGAAAGAGAGCGAGCTTCGTCATATAAATAACTAAATTACATTTATTTCTTTGAATGCATGAATGTTATCAACACAATTTTGCATTTGTAATAAAATTGTACAAATGTTGAAATGTATATCATTATTATAACAGCATGCCATTTATCTTACATTTTTTATAATTTCGAGGTATATTTTTTATTAGTAGATAAATTTATTTTTTCCTTTTATAATTTATCTTATTTTCTACTTTAAAAATTCTATAAGAGAAACCAATAGCACCAGTTATATACCATAGGACAATGATGACATGTCCTAATTGATATGATTTGCGGTGTATATAATGATATATATATATATATATATATAATATATATAATATATATATATATATATATATATAATATATATATATACATATATATATATATAATACATATTTGCAAAATGTAGTATTTATATTTGCTAAGTTTATTAAGCTTTCAGGCAGTATGAGAGGAACACTCTATAGCAACAAGTTTCCAAATGCTTGCAAATGAGCTTCAATTTTATATTACCAAGGATTAAACATAAACAATTTTAGAAATTATTTTAGCTCTATAAAAAGCGCAGAAGAGCAGCATTATATAAAGATAATATATATTTATCAAATTTATGAAATCAGTTATGTTAATAACTATATTGTAAATATATTCATTGTGTGAAGGATAGTAAATTTTCAATTGCCCAATAAAGAAATGCATAGGATTTTACTCTTAACAATGAGCATTCTGTAATGATAGATTTTCTTAATTTGAAAGTAAAAAGTACTTTTTTTTATAATAATAGTAAAACATGTACATTTTCCAATACTTTTATAAAAATATAAGTTCTTTAATTTAATTTACGAAATATATTGTAAAACTGTTAAACTAGTTTAAGTATGTAAATACACTATTTTCTAAGGAAATATATTTAAAGTTTAATATTAGAAATTTTTAGAATATAAGTAAGCAATTTTTATTGATATAATGATGATTAAATCACAGTTTAAATAACAGTGCAGAAAAAATAAGTGAAAATGATTTTAAATGCTACAGCAATCATAGGATAAACATAATTTAATTAATTAAAGTGAATTATATGCTTAAGGGTTTAATAAAGGTATTGAAATTAATTATATTTCATTAATTATTTTCAAAGAAAAAAATATAAAACAGAGGCGTGCATTAGGAAGGACAAACCCTTTAAGCAAAATGTTCGAATTGTTTCTCAAGGTAAAGCGCATTTAAAGTTAGTTGTTTTTATATTATAGACTATACATTTGAGTCTAATAATCAAGCCAGATTATAAATGATTAAATACATATATTTTAAACCAATATTTAAAAATATAATAGGACACAATTTTTTATTTGATAATATAGTTTTAAAAGAAACATGAGGATTGGACATTTGAAAAGTAGTTTTTAATTAATAACTTATTTATTAATTTGATGACGGATCCATTAAATTTCTATTAATAATAATAATTGAGAAATCAGTCCCTAAAAATGGAAAAGGACATGGAATTAATCTGTATTGCTCAAAATTTTTAATTAATTATTCAGACATATATTTCTCATTAAGTGCAAGATATATATAAATGATATAATAATATATATAATAAAATATATTCTCTCTCTTTTAATCACATTTCCATGTGAAGTATTCTGAATTTTCTTTAATTTCCTTATCTCATTTCTTACCACATTTTATTTAAATTTGTCAAGCAATCTTTTATTGTCTGACTAAAGTATATTTTTGAAAATCAAGCTAATTATTCTGCAAAAAATTGCTCTTAGATTTAATAATATATGGGAGCTTACATTTGTTTAATGATTATGAGATATGATTGTTTCATCACGCATCATAATATTTAATTAATTTTTATTTCGTTCATGGAAAATTGTGTCGGTGTGCCTTTATTTATTTAATTATCATAAGTTGTTGAATTTACTCCTTTTTCTTGTTTACATTAAATGATTTATGAAGAAAAACTGTCAAAAATGTCTAATATTTCAAAAGTAAAAAAAAAAAAATTAAACAGCATTAAATTACGACTCCTTCCAAACCTCATAAAATTTAAAAATATTCTGTAGCAACATTCTTTTTAATTTTTCGTACAAGTTGTTAAATAATTTTATGCATTCAAAATTTATGCAATTAGAAATTTAAATTAATACAAAAGTTAAGAATTAGATTGTTTGCATTCTAATTTTTATTGAATTCTAATTTGTTATTTCTATAATTCTTTATTTCTATTGATTTTAAATTTATTTTTATTTATATTATGATAAAAATACATGTAAATAAAATAAAACAAACACTATTAGTAACAAAATAGAAATATTTAATATACAATTATGCGTTAATTGGAAAAATTCACATTTTGAATGTTTTGTACTCTACAAGTACAATATTGTCAGTACATGTGACTGTACAATTAAGGAAATTTTAATCAAAATCACATGTAAAATTATCAATAAATAAAACAAAGTACGAAATATTTTCTGAACTATAATATATTTTTGTAAGATCTTTTTTTTCTAAATTCTAATATTCTAATTTAAAATTCTGAAAAATAGCTGTAATATTTGGAAATTTTTCAGTTCCTTATTATTTTTCCATCAATAATTATTTAATTTTGTTCATAATAGAGACTAAATTAAAAATTATACTTTTTTCTTAAGTACTATAAATATAGCTTATTCCATAAAGAATTTACTTTTCTTCAGACTTATTTTCAACTTATAAGTGCATATAACTTCTGAAAAAATCTTTGTAAAATTTAGAGCACTCTTTCAGTTTATGGTTTAATTTAATGAATTGAATACATTTGGATGAAAATTTGTCAAACAGTACTTTTGATTTCATGAAATGAAGGAGGAACCAAAAATATATTTGCCTTTAAAAATAAACATTCTAAAATTTATATGTTTTATTTAGGAATGTTAACATTTTGTGTTATTTAGAATACTTCTAATAGACTTTTTTAACTACTTTTTAAAAGGCTACTGTATTTCAATATCACTCCAGTCTTCGATATAGCATCGCATAAAATAAAATATTTACTAAACACATTTTCAAAAATACTTCGAGAATAATGCTGCTCTCCGTTTCACAATATCATTCTCGCATTTACAATACATTCAACAACACTAAGAAACAACATAAGCAGTACACAAAAATTACGCTGAAAAAGTATTTATCGAAGCCAGCGCTTTCCTCTTCATATGAACGCATAATCAAAAGACATCCACTGGTCGGTACAATGCTGTGTACCCGCAGCATCTAGCTCGAAGATGATCCACAAACACAAGTGCCTCCGTGACATGTTCCACTAAAGCAGAACATTCACACATCAATACATATGTTATTCCCCCTTCTGGGAAAAGTTTTTTGTGGAAAGTTAGTCTCTTCAATCCTAAATGCTTAGGTAAACACTTGTAAACTTGACGAGCACCTGTCCAGGTCAACCAATTCTTCTCTAATTTTTCCCTATCTTCTCCGGGAAACACTCGAAATGCCGAAATAATATATCCAGTTCCATCGTCAATAGTATGCTTCGTTAAGCCATCCAGAGATGGTTTCACAATAGTGGCTACTTCTTCATATCCAGCTAAAAAAAGAAAATAAGTATAGTTTAAATATATACAAGAATGATAATTTTCTGTAGCGTTGAACCATGAAGTTAAAAAGCAGACACATTTGTTTAATTATAAATCCAGAAGTTTTATATCAATGACAAATGTTAGTAATTAAATCTAAATGATTTATCCTAAATACTTTCAAGGAAATGTGTTGAGAAAAGCTTATTTTTAAATAATATTAATGGACACTTTTAGGTAAAGAATTTCTAGTTATTTATTTGTTCGTCTTAAGGAGAGAATTTAAATAATCAGTTAAGTCAACAATAAAATAAGCTACATTTTTTATTAAAAATTAGACAATATTGGTAATAATTTTCTAAATATTTAAACTATGATCAGAATTTAGTTTTAAGATCTCACACACACACACACACACGCACGCACACACACACACACACACACACACACACACACACACACACACACACACACACACACACACACACTCACACACACACACACACACACACACACACACACACGCACACACACACACACACACACACACACACACACACACACTCGCTCTCACTCACACTCACTCACACACACACACACACACACACACACACACACACACACACACACACACACACACACAGTTTATTGTTTAATTATACCTTTTAATTTTAGTAACTTTCATACTTTTAGTAATATAAAAAATTAAATTTAATTTTGCATTGCATAAAACGAATTTTTTTGGAATCCTAAATTGGGATAGAAGTGAGCTATCTACTTAGAGAAGAAGGAAGGAAAATACAAAAGCTATTAAGAATATAATGCGATTTGAAAACTGCTCTCAAGTGAAACTGAAAAGGCGACGAGTTCATGACAAAAGATGCTTGTGGGAGGTCGGGGTGTGGCTGTTAGGAAGGTGGAGTCCCGGTTACGTGAAAAGCTTTGTAATTAAAATTGCGGATAAAACAGGTATTTAACGAAGTGAGCATTGATATGTCAGAACAATGCGCTCAGGAGGAAACTGGATACTACAATGGGTATTTCATAAAGAATACCCGGTTGCAAATCAAGAAATTTTGTATATTTTTAATGAGGAGTAGAAATAACAATAAAAAAATAAAGAGTAGTGGTAGTTATAATTTTATAATTTTAAGAATAAAATTTAAATTTTGCTTCAAATAATTTTTGTATGTAAATTCATAAATAATATTATAATAAATAGAGATTTATTTATTTGTTGTATATTTTTACAAATAACACTTTTTTTTTGAATAATTAAAATCTTTATGATAAATATAAAACATAATATGTGACATTACTAAGATCACACTCATAGTTATAACTTGTACAAATATTATTTGAGAACTTTGTACAAATATTAGCTGAGAACTTTGTACTTTGTACAAATATTAGCTGAGAAATATGTAGTTACTATTATAAAAGTGTTGAAGAACTGGGTTATTTTTCCGTCATTTAATAATTTTAAATAAGAATATAACTTCAGTTAAGAGATGTTAAAGGTGGTTTTATTTACATTTTGGAAGCTAGAAATTCAGACATTTTGAGATCTAAAATTTATAAGAATTAAGAAAAGAGCTCTACACAAATGCTGCAATTTGTATTTATTTTTAACATTAAAAATTAGGTTGAACTAAGTAAAATAATATTTCTGAAATATATAATTAAACTTCTTAGTAAATAACAACGGAGAATATATAACACATCAAGATAGACTACATTAATTACGTCAACAATATAATTGGGGATAATAAGGAATTTTTATTAATCATTGAATGAAAACTATTCAGAAATAAAATGCTGCAAACTAGTCTTTGTATATTTGTTTAAAAATGTAAATAAATAGATAAATTTTATTAAATCTATAAATGAGCAAACGTTTTACCCACTGATAAAGAAGCAAATAAAATTCAACTCTTTCGGTTTGTTCATGGATAGTAAGTTCATATTGCTGTTCATGATTATATATAATTATCAATGAAGTCAAGAAATACGCCATATTTAGTATTATCATTTTGGAAAATGTAACTATGATGATGCTCCAAGAAGTCTAGCGCCATCGATCTCAACTTGTCATTAACAAAATGTCAATTTATGGAAAATGCATGTAAGAGAATATAGAGATACCATCGTACAAAAAAAACTACACTGATACTACCATATCACAGATAATGGTTTCAAAACAAAGGCTCACTGGAAACTCTGGCCTGGCTCCTCCAAAAATGAACAAAATAAATACAGGCTATATGGTTTTTCTTTAACACTATGTAATACCAGTATTTTATGTAATATAATGACAATCAGTTAAAACATCACTCTGGCTATCTTTATGAGAGGTTTTGTGGTTAACGACCGACATTATATAAACATCACTAGAAATATTAATTTTATCAATCATTGTTGAAATTATATTTGAAGAATTTATTACGTAATCTAACAGTCAAAGTTACATATCCGAATCACATTCAAAATCATCTAACTGATTTCTGTAACTTTATAATAATTTTACAAGTCGTTAAGGAATTCATCCAACTCTGACTACGAAAACTAATAAACTGCTTGCAATTTTTGTTTTTTTACGCAATACAATTTGTGCAAAAAAAAAATGTTTGCTGAGAATGGTTTTAAAATTCATTGATTTTTTTAAAAAATAAATACTGTACACACACACATAATGAAAATGCATTCAACTCTTAATCTTCTATTTTTAGTACGTTTATATGTTTGATAAAACATTATGTAACAAAAAAAATTTATATACAAATGAATTATTTTATATAAATATATATAAGTTACATTTATGTTATCCTTCCTTATATGTGTATTTAAAGTATTCATAATGAAGAATTTTTGCATTTAATTAAATTATTAAAAAATTGCATTAATAATTGCTATTTAAAATGTGTTTTAGTTTTCCTATGTGTTTATATGCATACATTTTAAGGTGAGTTGATTGCATTTTTACATATTAAATTGAAAACACTTTTTAAATATTCCCTCTCTAATGTTATAAATTAGTTCGATATTTAGCTTTATTTTGACAAATATCTGTAATAAAAAACTTTCCTTAAAAATCAAACTGGTCACATATTGACTAGGAGATGGATAAATATTAATTTTTCTGTGAAAACATTTGTGTTTCTTTGAGTTTGCATGGATGTTTGTTTACGTTATTGATTTGATTTTTATTTACAGTAGTATTCTAACAAGTATAGACTTTTTTGGAAAATAAAATTTTCTTGGAAACGTATTACTGTGTTCAAACATATTCTTTTCTAAAGACAGGTATTAAATAAATACATTTGAAATAATATTTGGCGTGGAAAATTCCCTTTCATTTTTTAATTGTATTTCAGATAAACTAAGCATGTATTGTTACAGTCAAAATATTAGATTCACTAAAATTGAAGGAAATGTATGAGATCAAAAAGTATGATTTAATAATAAATTGAAAGCGTAAATTGAGTTATATTTGCTACAGAGCCTCTTAAAAAGCAATATTTCTTGTGTGAAATGAACAATGCATTAAAACACCACCACAAAATGAAGTCACTGTCTGGTAGTTTATCTGTGTGTCACTGAGTATAAACCTTGATTCCCTTTCATTATTAATCTGCGATTCTATTTGACATGAGCAGCGAAATTGCTGATTAAATTGATGATTCTCTAATCTCATTAAATGCTGTGTAGATGATAAGGATTGATTTTGGAGATGAAATCAATTGAGGACAGTGAACATATCAAAGGTAATTTATTGAATATGAGGTGTTAATGTTGTCATCTGTAAGTATTACTGTATACTATCCAAACTATTTATCTTAAATTTTTAAGACGAGTTTTGCACGTCTTTACTATTTATATAAATACATAATCACTATAAATTTGAGCTTACGGATCATTCAACAGAAGTTCAAGGAAAAAATTTTAAATTTTATATTCAAATATATGATTAATTTTTTAAGTTCCATTACGCATTTAGATTAATTAACTAAAGAATAATATTTAAAGCTTTTTTCATCTTATAGAAAAATAAACTATATAAGCAATAATAGAAAATAGTTTATACTTTGAAAATTTTTACAATGCCTACATTAAAATGCTTGTATGTTATAGTTTCCTACGTAGATATCTTTTAAAAAGCATAATAAAGTATAATTTAATGTTTTAACGTTTAATTACTTCTAATTGTTTTGACATTAATTCACAATGTGGAGTTATTTTATCAAACATATTTATATAAAAAATTAGATTCTATGCTATCATTATATTCGTATTCTATATTATTTGCATACGTTTTACATAGGAATCTTGAAGTAGTTGCATAATTTATAAAATTTTGCAATCTTAAATTTTAGCAAAAAATGTGTGTGTTTTTTTGATAAATAAGAAAAATAAAAATCTTATTTATATGTATTTTAATGTACATCGAATTATTAAGAAATATTCATCATGTAAATTTTTAATCATTTACAATGTTAAATAATTTTTTATATTTTGGGGTTAAACATTTTTTTTTTAGATTTTGCTAGTATTTATGAAAATATCTGAAACTAATTTAAAAATGGACTTTAAAAGTACAATAAAAATAAATAAAACAAGTGAAAAATTGAATAAATATCCTAATATCAAATTTAATTTCATTTTGCCGGAAATATTTTCTTACGTATGAGTACCGTGAGTTCATATAAGCTCAGTATTAAAGTTTGAAAAAAGATGAAAGAAATAAGTTATTTCGTAATGCTGAAATAACTTCCTTTAAACATCTTTTAATAGTTAAACTCTATGCTTACATTATTAAAAAATAGTAAAGAAATTTAATAAAATTGTTTAGATTAATGAACCGGATATGTGCTTATTTCGATTAAAGAAATCATTTCAGTACTAGGTTTTGCCCTTTTTCAAAACTAATATTAGATAATGTCCCTTACTTACTATGTTTGTTATTATATTTTCTATTTAAAATAATGTTTGTTAAGTTTCTGCACATTTATCATATAAAATCAAAATTTAAGCTTGTTAAGAAACAAAGCAAATTTCATTTAGAGTTCAGAATATATTTAGTAATTATTCATTAATTCTGAAATTTAACGAGCATAATAGGAAATAAATTGTGGAATTTTCCTTTAACATAATGCTTAGAAATAGTTTCCTAAAAAGCAGCGCAATTAACTTTATAGATAAAAATTATTTAGTATAAGCTTATAAGTAGTAATAATAGCTTTAGTATAGCAATAATTAAGAAACCATATTAATATGTTATTATCAATATGGTTTCTTTATTATTGCTTTTAAGTTAATCTTCCTTCGCATCCACATTAGAGTTTTAAGAACATCTAAATACAGTATCAAGAGAAGAATACGGTTATCTTAAAGAGCTTCAAGAACGATGTTCTGTTATTCAACATAAAACGATCTATTTATGCTGAACATATGGAGAAAACAGCGCATACTTACTCAAAATCAACCTCGGTCCATTTAGATGGCTTCATATTTCTTTCTTACCTGCTACATTCATTCATTCATCCACAACATTGATAATATAATATATTTTTAATGTAATGTAATATAATTTGTTAGCTCATAATACATTTTGAATGATCAGATTTTATAGAATACGCAAATATTGAAAAGATGAGATTATAATTCAAAATAATAAAAAAAGTTGCGTTTGCTTCATTAAGTCATGAAAATATTTTTGGATGATTTATATATTAAAAATAAAGTTAATTTTTTTTTATCTATTTGGGTAGTCGTTGTCAATAAAATTACAAATGATATCGTAATTTTTGAAGTTATTTCTTTCATCTCTTTTTTTAAAGTAAATTGTTCTTAGTTATGGATTTTTCTCTAATATTTTTATGAAATATTTTTCATATTTTTTCTACTTAATTTTTAGAAATGAGTAAATGAAAAGACATTTTTATTATTTTAGATAGTAGATAGGAATAAAGTGGGTAGGAAAATAGGAATAAAGTAGATAGGAATATAGTAGATAGGAATAAAATGTTTCGCGTATTAAAGTTTTTGTTTGTTATGATTGAATGGTGAAGTATTGCATATTATGTTTCATACTTTTAATGTAAATAATTAAGTAATTAAGAATTTATGATATTATAATTCCGAAAAAAAATTCAATTTATAAAAAAATCCATTCCAACAACAAAAAAATTTCATCTTTTTAATTTCCTCCAACTCAAGAGATTTCTTTCCACATTTACATTTCATTCATGAATAATATTTAATATTCATTGTTTTCTTAGAAATTTATTTGAATATTATTTAAATGCCAATATATTCTCAGAAAAGTTTCAAAGAAGCTAAAATTAGTTCAAAAATCAAACGTAGAATAGCAAGGATTTTTTAAGGTTTATTTATATAAATTGATTTACATTTAAAAAGAGGAAATTTAAATTATTGAATTTATTTTAAGGAATATAAATCAAAAGTTATGATTCAAAAATCATAAACTTTCTAATTGTAATAAAATTTTCTAAATAATTAAATACTTTAGAGCTGGTTATCATATGATAAAAATTCATGAAATTCAATGAATTTTTTGATAACTTCCTGTTGTCTTGGATTTTGTCTTGAGATACTAAGATGCACACCCACCGAATTTGATAAAGAGGATGAAGCTTCTAAAAAATTTGAGAATTTATAACAAAAGACAACTATAATTATTCATATATATTATACTCATGTTTTTTTTTCTTTTAGATTTAATACTGAAGTTAAGATTTATAAATGGTCACGAAGTTGTTATTTACAGTTCTCTTAAAGTGATTTAATTATTAATTGAAGAAGAAATATTTTACAATTAAAATATTCATTATTTAAAACTATTCTCAGAGCTTTTACCTTTAATAACAATGGTGACCTATGTAAAGGACGAAAGAAGATAATATGTATGTGTATGTGATCTGAGAGTTAATATTACTTAAATTACATAATTACATTACAAAAGTTGTGTTATTTTGGAAACACGTAAACAGCCACGTTTTAGATAACAAAATGCCATAATTCTATAATGTATCTCTAAATCTATCATGCAAGTTTATCTTCCTGAAACTTAAATATATTTCGAAAAATTGTCTTTAATTTTCAAGTAATTTAATATCAAAATTTTAAAATTATTCAGAAAACATTTTATGATTTTGTTTGATTAAAATATTATAATCAATATAAATAACCTTCCCATATCAATAGTTTACAACATACTAAATTTTAATTAAAAGTTATTTTAGGAAAAATAATTATTAAAATCAATGTAATAGAGCTTCCAACAAAAACAGCACAGATTTAAATATTTTCAAGCTAAATAATGAGTCAAACATATTTTTTTGCAAAATCATTTACATAAAAGAAGACTATGCATTCTTAATTAGAGTAACAACGCATGACGCCACTAATCATACAAGAAATTCATCGCAGAATACTTGTCTCATAGAACTTTTTTAATTCCATCTAATTGGGCAGGAATCAGTTTGGATTAGCAAGATTTCAGATTATTTAAAATTCTTCAATAAAATTTTTAACAAATATAAGAACAAAATCAAAATGAAAATTAATGGTAAGAAAGAAGCAAAAATGTATACAAATTGGGGGGAGAGGTATGTTAAAAAGTTTTTTTTTACTTCAAAATATCTCTCTATTGCTCTTTTTTGGCATAAATACTTTATCCTTTGCTTATTTACCAAACAAATCACTGAAATGCTAAATTTATACGACTGTTTTTATAGTCAATATTGATTTTGTCTTATGACGCTTCTTTTTTCCTTTATTCTATTTCCCTCATTTTACTTCAGTCTAGAATTTCAAATTATGAGAACTAAATCAAGCAGATTTTAATCCATGTTGCATGAGTAAATAAATTGATGTCAGCAAATTGCCATTCGGTATTTTGAAACATTTATGATAAAAAATTTAAGAGAGGACACAATTTACCCTTTTTACATTTGTATAATTTATACTCAGATTTAGAAATACAGAATTAACTTTTTACGTAATTTTAATACTATTCTCATATAAAATTTAATATATATAATAAGCAAAGGTATTTAACTAGTGTATATGGTATTGCATGATTTTCATGTGCTGTCGTGTGTGTGTAAGAAACAAAAATCAATTTTAAAGCAGTTTTTGTTTACAAAATGCTTTTATCACTTTATTGACTTCTAATCATTATTCTTTGAAGAACTCTAATTTTGCTTATGTATAACTATTCTCTTATAAGGTGCTACTCGCGTAATATATATACACAAACTCAGGGGAATGACAAACTCAATAAATGTAACGCTTACAATGTCCATATCTGTTTATTTGACCGAGGAGCCTTGGGTAGCGAAGCGTGTGTCTCGGTTAGATGGGCAGCCTAACGTGAAATACCCAAATGTTTAGTTCCCAAACATGCTTGGTACTCAGTTTTATCAACCCACTGAATGAGAGTAAGACTGAGTCGACCTTACCCAGCCCGAGTATTGAATCTCAGATCTGTGTCTTGAGAAGCGCGAAGCTCTACTACTACGCCACCATGCTTCATATTATATATATATATATATATATATATATATATATATATATATATATATATATATATATATATATATATATATATATATATATATATATATTCAACTTTTATCAATATATCGAGTATTGAAGTGAAGTTATATTCAGATGAAGAAAGGGAATATATCAAGCACAAATGAAATTTTATCAAAATAATACTTGTTATGATTAAAAATAAAATTTATCAAAAAGCATTAGAAGTATAAAAGAAATGTCTCTGCCTATTTCATACAATTTTTTTTATTAAAAGGAAATGCGAAGAAGAAATTTCAAAGAACACCTCGAATATTTTTAAGGAAAATAAATAGAATATCCAGAAGTTCTTTCTCGCAGAAGGCGTGCTTGTTGGATTTCTCGAAGTGTCTCTAAGGTATATTAACAGTTCTTGCATGGTTCATTACTAATCTGAACTGTCTAAATATTTGTCTGTTTATTTGACTTGCTGCACAAAATAGCTGCATATGCCTGGCATTCTAACGATAAAAATCACTTTGAAAATTTTTTTTATTATTCATGATACTTCCGTAGTGTGTTGAATAGTAATTTATTTATTATTTTTAACTTATTTTATAGTATTTTTTCGTCTTTAAAGATTTTAGAGATTGAAATTCTGTCATGTTAGAAAATAAATATTGGACTGAAATATCAGATTTACAGAGTGTATTTAATTGCCACAAGATGTTTTTGAAAACTGACATTTTTCGTAAGAAATGGAAAAGTTAATAAAAACAAGTTCTGGTAAATTGTTTTAATGAAAAATTAATTAAAATTATATTATCAATAATCTCATTATACTTAACTTTTAAATAGAATAATCAGTTTTTGATTTATATCTTTTACATTTCTTAAAATATATACTTTAAAGTCCAACTATTTTACTGTAAGTGTCAAAAGAAATATTTCTTTTAATTATATTAATATTCAAAGCTTAATTATTATCATTATTTTGAGAATATTTATATGTAAGATTTAAATATCTATTATTTTTTATGTGCATGTAGTTGATGGGGAAATTACGTTTCAAAAATGAATTAAAGTAGCATTATATTGATAAGATATAATTACTTTATATCGTAAATTATCAAATACTTTTTAGCTACATTAAAACTATGATGCATTTATTTGCCAAATTAACTGCAATTCGCATAAAATAGTTTTTTGAACAGATTAAAAAAATGAGCGTGTTACTTGTTTTTGATCGATAATTTCTATGCGATTTCGTCATTGCCTTTGTTTTTCGTATGCCTCTATAGCGAAAAGATCATTACACATTTCTGTTCATGCGATGTTTGGAACATAATTTTTTGTTGGCTGTTTTATCTTTGGGTTGTCAAAGTAAGGGGTTTTCTTTTTTATTTTTACTAGACCATTGTTGAAAATATATCGTTGAAGTCAACACGAACGTAATAAGCATTTGCAAGAATTTGTCATTATTAACAGGGAGAAAAAAAAGGAAAATATATAATTTGTGCTATAATGACTAATAATAAAAAATATAGCAGCTCTTTTTATCTAAATTTTGGCTGATTTGAAACATTGACGTTTTACAATGTTACCTTGACTTTTTGAGTTATGTTTACGAACATGTTTTTGTTCTCATCCTTTAGTTATTCAAAAGCTTAGGAAGAATTCATTTTTATTAAAGTGAATCTATTTGTACTTTTAGCATTTTGTAAAAAAAATTGATGCATTCTAAGAAGTTTTCTTCAATTTGTATTAACTATAATTTTCTCTGAAAACTTGCGAAGAGAAAGGATTTATACTAGTACAATTGTGTTATACTGAATTATATTTTCCTAGAAAAATACTTGATACAGCATAACTTAAGTATGTTAAATGTTTTACTAAGCAAATAATACGAATGAGATAATTTCATAAGTTTCTTCATTCATCCACTAAAGCTTGTTTACTTATAAATATAAGATCAGGCCAAAACTGCAGAATGCTCTTTAAATTTGTTCAGATATAAAGGGTAGGAAGAGCCAAACCATTTTATTGTTTTCTTTGAATGATAGGAGAACAATATTTATCTTGAGTAAACATTTTTTCTATTTTTTTAGATAAGAGCTAAAATGGTAGCTACATTTATTGCTTCTCAAAATATATTTTTTTTTTATATTTTTTTATGGAAAGTTAGAGAACTTATTCAAACAGGGGTGAAGTGTTCACAAATGCCAATCTACTCTATAAATACATATTTTACACTTTTCTTTAACTTATTTCATCTTTCATTATAAAACTTCTATCATTAGAAACGGAGAAGTTTTTTTAATATTTTTATCATATCGATGCAAACATTTATATAGATAAATGTAACACTTATTATTAGCCAAAGTTATTATTTAAACTGAAGAACTTACCTATGATTAAATAATAATTAATTTCGTCTATAAATGTTTTATTAGTAATTAGTACATAATTATCCTTAAAATTAGTCTTTGATTATTTAAACAGAATACTTCTGCTTAATAAATATCGACGAAGGAGAGAAACGAGGGGATGCTGTTTTCTTTTCGTTACTTTATTTGTTTTCATGTGTAAGTTTCGATATTCACATATACAAGGGAAATGTGGTATTGTTTTTGCTATAAATCATAAATCCAAAGAAATGTTACAGAGAGTGATAAGATACCAGTAAATTATAGTGAAATTATGAAAATCTAATACTTGATTTATTCCTTTTCTTTTCTTCTTTAGTTTCCTAACTTATAAAATAATATCATTGTATTTCATTATTTTTTATTAAATGAAATCAATTTTAAGCTTCTTCGACATAACAGTGAAAATACTATTAGTTATCTTGATTATGCGCAGACTATAAGATAAAAATTATGTTTCAAGATTAATTGAGACAAATTTTTATAGATGGTTTTAATTTTAAGCAAGTATTCATGATGTTTTGTGATCACCTTATCTAATAAAATACACCTTTTGCAAATGCATGCTTATAATTATGATATGTTTCTATGGTTTCTTTATTATAAAAGAAGTAAAAGTTATATTCTTCTTGCAACAGAAATATTAAAATGGAAAAATTATTCATTATTTTTAAGGATAGTAATGTTTTATTTTTTGCTTCAATCATTTCTGCAATATTGTTTTAAAAGGACTCTTCGATATTAATCCAAATAAATAAATAATGCAATTATTTAATTTATTAATTAAAATATAGCTGTTGCTTACACACACATTAAGTAAATACATCATCAGAACTAAGTTAATACTCAGTTTCCTATATGCATGAATCATAAGTTTACAAATAAGAACCTTATAAGGTTTTTATGTGTTTGTAAAGTGAATGCGGAATGAAATGGACTTGCAATACATTTTCAAAGATTTCCATATAGGATTCAAATTCCAAGAAATACAGCAATCTATTTTGAATATTTTTTATTTTAAAAGTATCATTCGTTTATATCTATTGTTACTTTTTACTATAAATAGATTTGAAGTAGGTTTTGTTCTAAACTTTAAAACACTAGGTAATATGCCTACAAACAAATCTTTCAGTGGTCATTTGAAACCATAAAAACAATATTAATAAGAAGTCTTTATTTATTTTTTATTGAATTAGAATGCTCATAATCTTATTTATCACATTTAAAAAAATTGTCTCTTATAACAAGTTAATATACCAAGTTCTTGATATATGACAGTTTTTGAATGATTCATAGATTCAAGTAGAGAACTTCTGTTCTGTTTGCTCATAAACTCGTAACACAACATTTTTAATTCCTACTGGACAGAATATTTTAGGTATTTTAAGTAAATTCTTAAAATACCTAAAATATTCTGTCCAGTCAATACACTTTTAAGTAAATTCTTAAAAGTATATTGACTATAAATATTATATAAAATTTTATAAACCAAAAATTATTTTACAAATAAAGCATATTTATTATTTTTTATTTCATTTATTCCTTGAACACAATAATTAAGTATTCTAAATTCTATTTATATAAAACATCAATTTCAAAAAACAATCTCCTACTTCAAATTTCGGTGGAAGGTTAGAAAACAAGTTAATTTGCTATGGAAAATTATTAATCATTGAAAGGAATAAAATGGTTTGCTTAATTTTCTGGAAGCTAAGTACTTGGAATGTGTTAGTATGTTAACTAATTAAGAAAGAACCCTACCTATAATTGAAAGTATATCACACTTATTTTTAATTCTATTCAAGAATCATTAGTATCATTAAATACACTTATTTACCATTACAATATTAATTATCAATAGGAATGTAAATATACTGAAATGAAGCTGAGAAAATCTTCGTTTAATGGAAAGAATGAGGAATTGCAGTATTTCTCTGCAATGAAACTTTTGTAAAGAATACTTTGCTGGGCTGTGTGTGTACAACTTTGCTTTATTATTTTAAGTTGCAGATGAATATCGCTTAATTTTGATCAGAAATTCTAGTTTAATTACTAACATAGAATATTTTATTGAATTAAAAATATAATGATAAGCGGATGTGCTACACACTTTTTGAAATAAAATTTACTGCTTACCAACTTTCTTATTTTTTCAAGTAAATTATTTTTCTTTGAACTGTAATTACTGTAAGAGAACTTGTTATCTATTCAAAATATATAAATTAAATATAAATAATAATAATAAAAGATCTTTTTATTTATAGGAGACCAAATTTGATAATTTTATTTTCAGAAAAATATAACTTACTCAATTCTATACATAATAAGAATTATTTTTTTTGTCTTGACTCAGCTAGGCTGACAATATGGGGTGCGCTGCTCCACTTTTTCATACTGAACCAGGTGTGGAGTCCGACTGCTTCAGTACACACATGCCATAGGGACCCGTTTATAGGGTAAGCAACCATTCACACCACATACATACACAGAAAGGACAAAAACAGGATAGATAGAGAAAGTACATCCATGCCCGAAGCGGGATTCGAACCCAAGACCTCCCCATCCACAGTCAGGCACTCTGACCACTAGACAGGGTGGTCGGCATATGAAGTATTAAAACACTTTTAAAGGCTTATATATTAATGAAACTATTAAGCATTATAATGTAAAAAATATTAGAAAATAATGAATACTAAGCACAAAATGACTGAAATCGGTCACAATTTTATCACACACATAAATGAATTTCTCACACATAATTATTCATAAAAATTCGAACAAAGTGGTTGAGGCACTGACTATATGTTATGCAATACTATTGACATTTATATAAAACTTTGAAATACATTCATATTTCGAATCATAAGATTTAAGTACTTCTTCAAATATAATTTATAATAAAATAAAATAAAATATAGTAAATATAATTTGTTTATAACGGAAACTTTTTACAGTCATGCAACAATAAACATGTAAGTAA
Source organism: Latrodectus elegans (assembly GCA_030067965.1). Taxonomy (NCBI): domain Eukaryota; kingdom Metazoa; phylum Arthropoda; class Arachnida; order Araneae; family Theridiidae; genus Latrodectus; species Latrodectus elegans. The sequence goes on from CM057809.1 coordinate 64,976,155, forward strand.
TTTTGTTAATTATATTAAACTGTATACATTTATAAAATAATTTTTATTTACTTCTCGCAAAAACAATTCCTACAGATTAAGATTTTTCAAAAACATTTCCATTAAAATTGAATTGAATGGTAATATAGATACATTTTGGAACAGATTATACAATACGAACAACCAAAGATTCTGTTTTAAAATTTTTATTTCCCGCATCTGTTATAAAAGTCAAATATTTCTTACATATGTAAAAGGAATTCAGTTCTTTTGTTTTGTTCTTTACCACTCAGCATATTTATTAATATCAAATTTGAGAAATTTTTGAATATTCAAGTTTATAGTTCAGAGTTAAACCTCTCGTACATAATTAAATTTATCATTCAAATTATTTAGTTTAAATGGTGTTTTTAATCGAAATTTGTTTGATTATGAAAAATGTCCTTTTTAAATATCTGTTTCATATAAAATAATATAATTGAAAGAATGTGAGAAAATTTATATACATATATATATATATATAATATATATATATATATATATATAATATATATATAAAGAACATTTTTAAAACTATAGTATTATTCGATAGTATTTAATTAATTGAAGAGCAATCAATTTTGAAATCAGAAATCGGTAATATAATTCACTTATCGAGAAAAAGCTAATTATTGCTTTTGAATCATTCTTCATATTTCTATTCTTTTTATTTTAATCTATCTTTTAGATATTAATTGAAAAAACTATGATTTTTTTTAAACATAAAAAATCAACTCCTCAAAATAATAATATGCACATTTTAACTAAAATATTTATCTTATGTATGTGAAGATTAGAAATTATATTTTAACATTTCTACAATAAAAACATGCATTTGCCTATACAAGAGTTTTCTTTTTAAATGTAACAATATTTATATCAAAAATTCTACAATAAGTAAGGAAACAAATATACAATTCTTTTTTTATTCTTCAACAAAATTGAATATTTTTAAAATATACATGAAATATTTAATTTGCTATTTTATTTGGTTATTTTTGAGTTGTAAAGGTTATTTAAGGTATTTTGTATTCATTTCTAAAATATATTATACATACTTAGACGATCCAGGAAAGTTATTGCGTGACATTTTTGTAAGTAAATTTAAAAAATAAGTCCTTCACATTATACAGGTATGTTTTATGTATAACATTTTTGACATGGTTACAAGAATAAAAATGGAATTTTAAGTATATAAACGTAAAAGTACATATAACTGTAAGAAATAATTTGAAATTACATTTAGTTGAATTAAAAACTACTAAATATGCAGTATTACATGGAAAATCATTATTAACATTATAATTCTCTAAATGTTTGCAGCACGATTCATATTTTGGGTATATTTATATTCAGCTACTAAAATGCATCATTTAAGCTATACTCTTTAATATATAAGTATTTACAACTATTTGTAAAATTGAAATTAATGGAAAATTTTCACTTTTAAATAATAAAATTCAAGAGTTATTACATGAAAAAAGATTAGTGGATAATTAGTTTCTGTTTAATCAGACAAATAATCTAAAAAATTTATGAAACAAGAGAACATAATTACAAACATGTGTCTATACTTTAATTTTTCATTACTTCCGATATCCAATAAATTGTGTTCCACTAGCAATCCAACAATTATTTTTTGACTGTTGTGATTTAGATATACTGATAAAAGATATTTCATTTATATTGCTATTAATTCAAAAGGAACACTAAAATTATAAAAAGAACACTAAAATTAAAATTATAACAAAAATTATAACTAAGGAAACATAAATTTTCACAACTTAGCATTAAAAGGTTTCTTAGATCTACATTAGTAATGTTGAAACGTGAGTAATAAATTTTGTGATATGGATGAACCAGCTACACTAAACGATTATCAAAATGAGAATTACTAGTTAAATGTCAAAATTTTCAATATCACTCAAAATGAATATTGGTACATTATGTCTAATATTGTGTCTGTACTCAAATGTCATAGTTATATATTTAAAAATTCGAAGAAAAAATAATAAACACACATTTATTTATTTATTTTTACTTTAAGTATGTGTAGACCTCTATTTGGTTGGAGTTTAAAGTCAAAAGTTTATGGTAATCAATTTACAGCAAAACTATCTATGAAAACATTCTTCAGTAGGAAATAGACTCAAAGGTTGAGTTTAGTTAACACAAACATTATATACTGAAATTTCTTTTTTTCATAACTCTGAATATATTAATGAAATCAATTACTTTATTTTTTCACACCAATTATTTTTATATAATCTTTATTTAAGTGTCTTTAAAAAGCGTACTCAATTGTAAGGGAAATTCTTAATAAAATAACTAAACAATGAAATCTCTTAAAGGAATTCAATCTTAAAATCAATCAACAAAATAAAAGAAAAAACTTAGTTTATAGAAATGCAACTAATTAAAAAATATTATCTTGAAGGCATACAAAGAGTTTTGTCCTAAACACTAAAAAAGTACAGATTGCTTTATCTACATTATTTTTTAAGAGCACCCGATGAGTTGGAATGTAGATTCAACATTGAATCTGACGGCTATATTGAATATATAAATAATATAATTAAAGACTTAAAATTTAATGCAAAGGTTCAATGCCATGACTTAAATTACTCCAATTTAAAAGTGCCCATTTATTTACGAAAATCAGAAACATTATTTTAGGAAAATCATCTCACTCAAAAATGAGAATATAAATATTTTTACAGAGATTTTATCACGTGAATCACATTACCGTGAGAGAAAAACAATGTCTATTTTTTGACGCGAGTGATAAAACATACGATATAGATATTTTTCGATGAATAATTTGAAATCAAAACGCAAAAGGTGCAGAGTAGAAATGACGAATGTATGTGTAGAGTGAAAATGATGAATATGATTTAGAATGAATTAATGGTGAAAACAATTTTGATTCCGTGCTTCATCTTTGCTTTGCGTGACTGAATGTATCAGTATTGCTGATCATGCCTCAGAACACGTTTTCAAACAAAAATAATGGTTATGTGTTTGATTGAGAATTCTTTGAAACAAAACAGCAAAGTATTCTCTAGAAAACCTTTTTATATTTAAAACAGTAGGAATTAAGAAAGAGTTCATTTTAAACTAAAATTGCATACTTCCTCTTATGAATAGTTAACACATCTATTAATCTTCTTTGGAATGCATGGCTTTTACAGGGGCGAGTATAACATCGAAATTGATTGATTCCATTATTTTTATATCATATTATTTCAGTGTTTTAGGAAGTTGAGTTAATTTCATCGAGAAGCTATTAATAAAAAAATCAAACAATTCAGTTTTATTAAGCAGATTAAAAAAATTAACAAAAGTGTCAAATGGATAATTTATCTAATCGAAATGTATTCAGTTAGAAATTAGTTTTTATTATACTAAAAAGTGTTGTTTTTATAAGCAATAAAACACGAGCTCTGCCTTATACTGCTTATAATTTTAAATTCTTGAATGAATTACAATTAATATTCAATGTTTGGCATCAATGCTACTTTAAAAATTTTCTATTAAGCACTAAAATTAATTAATAGTATATTTTTTATTTAAATTTCTATAAAAAATATTTATTTTTCACAAAAAAATAAAATGTGTAATTTACACATTTCGTTTTTTTGAAACTTGAAAAACAACTTCAGAGGCTATAACTTCATAATATGTAAAGTGGTAGTTTAGTTTTGATATATTAATAGATTTATTTGGTTTTTCAGAGCTTGTTATCATTTTTAGTTTAATGAACTTATAATACTATATGAAATCAATTAATCTTAAATGTTTTGCTTTCAATTTATTTTGAGAGGCATATTTTAAAACATATAATTTAATTCTAGATGTAGCTTAAATGTTATGTTACTATTTGTTGTTTCTAATTTCCCATTTGCTCTGATGGAGTCAGCCCAGGCCAAAGAAACCGTTGACATTAATAGATGTCCAATATAAGAAATGAATAATTTTGGGTATCCTCTTTGTCTAGTCCAAGATGTTCTGAGTTGATGCCTGTTCTTGCCGGCATTTAGGGCAAAAAGAATACGTATTGCTAACCCAAGACCTTTCAAGTACCCACTGGAAATTCGGAACAGATGCTTGTTTGTTTACCTCTCACAAGGGAGAGATAGGGAAAATAATGTCCTTTTTTGCCTCATCACTAGAATCAAATTGGATCATTTGTTACAGATATAAAATATAAAAACTCTAAAATTTCAAATTTCTTGCATATAGAAATTGAATTTAATTCTTTATTTGTTTTCTTCTTATTTGAAAATCTCTTATTTATAGAAACATTAGTTTTATGTACAATTATAGGAATACAATTGAAATTTCATTTCATAAACCATAAGGCCAAATGTTGGATTAACTATATCATTTATTAAAATGGATTTATCTCGTAATAGATAATTCATAAATATTTATTTTCCATAATATAAAATAAAACACACTTTCTACTATGCTTCTAATATTTAAAGACAGTTAAATTTTTATGGATTTTAATTTATTCGAAATCTTGTCAAACCATTTTTTTTATTGTGAGACATTGTGTTGGTTTTTGACACTTTAAACAAAATGTTCTAAAAATGGTGGAGGATTTCATCTCCTGTTGCACGAGTTCTTTAAATTTAATAAATTGTGTAACTTGAGCAAAGATTTTAACACGATAAATCGAAGTGTTTCAACAGTTTATAAATTAGAGATATTTACTTGGTATGTCAATACACTTTAGATTTATCATTTCAACTATTTCTTACCATCTTAATAATAAATAAAGTGATAAATAAGATATGAAATATACATTCTTAAAAGAACCTACGCATCTTACACATTTTTCTTTCCTAAGATAGAGCTAATAATATTAATAAGAATGTGGTTCTCTATGAAATAGTAAGTTTTAAACATTGAAGAAATAAATTGTTTTGCAAAAATAGAAAGCCACTTAGATTTAAAAAATGTTTTCTCTTCAAATTTATTTTCACATATTTAACAATATTTAATTTCATCTTCAGTCTATTCATAGCAACATACAATGTTTTACTCTTTAGATTATAGGAAACCTCAATTCGTAGTGTTACAAACAACTATTGGCTTTAAATCTTTTGTATCAGATATAGACGCTTTCGCTTTATAGAAAGCGCCTAATATATATAGAGTTATTGTGAAGTAGCTTTGATATTCGAATTCATTTTAATCTTAGAATTTCATTAACTCGGCAATGAACAGACATATTATACTTTTACGCAAATAACATATTGATCTTCTATTTCCGTAAGCTCTTTCCCTCGAGATAATTAATGTCTGTTCGAAAGAATCTCGGTTCAGAAAACTTACATACAACGGTATATACGAAGTTGTGGTTTGCATTTAAAATGCTTATATATCGATCTGTAAACATTGGATTGTTGATTTAAGAAAGTATTATAACTGTTAAAATTACCCCTGAAAAAAAGAAAAAATCCATTTTGGTATCCTTCAATAACTTTGTTTTTATGTTATGAGAATGTTATTTATAAAATTTTCAGAAAGAATATATATGCAGTGTACTTCAGATACTTTTCTCAAAAGGTATTTTTAAAACGATTATTTTCTGTCGTTGTAATTATGTGAAAAACTTAATATTATTGTAAACAGGACTATATATTGTATTATATCTTACCCGTTATTTTAGCAATCAAAGTAATTTGAGTTAGTGAAAAAGTTTTGCTTGTTTTCCTTATATTCAGTTTGCTTAGTTCAGCATATATTTTGTACTAAATCAGTAGTGGTTTTGTAACCTAAAAATCAGACACCAAAAATTCGAAATGTTTCCTTATTATTAACTTGAATTATATGACTTTCCCACACAGTAATATAATAATTAGAAAAAGGAAGAGTTTTGTTTAAGCGATTCAAATAAATTTTGCAATATTAGTTTTAAAATTAAATTTAGTAACACACACACACAAAATCAATGTTTAGGAATTAGAATATGAGGTTGTTAATAAATAATGGCGTAAAATAAGGAAATTTTATTTTTGTATTCTCAGTAATTTGGTTAATGTAAATTTTACTTTATTTTAGTCGGAAAAATTAGATTGGAAATTTTTCTTTACAGATTCATAAAAAGGCGTAAATGAACTGTTCTTGAGAAAAATATCTTTTCTCATACATTTAAAGTAAAAAGATAGAAGTGGATCGTGAATTTTACATTATAATTGGTTAATTAGTAGAATTATCTTAAATACGGCATTCAGAAAACCTAATTTGAACTCATCTTTAGGAATAGAGAATTTAAAAAAAGTAATTATTAATGTAGTAGGAAGTTATCCCTCTGAGCTATGGAAATTTATATCATTCAAATGAACTCTTCATTCTTCAACACTTTAAATAAATTCGATAAATTTATTTTAACACGGAAAAATATCTATCTTTTTTCTGTTAAACAACAATTATGTTTAAATAAAATTTAGATATTCCTCATATATATTGCTTTCAAATTCATAAATATTATATACAGATAACACATCTCATTGAAACTTTTCCTTTATGTATTTACTACCGAGATTTTATTTTCTTATTTATGTTTTATTTCCTTATTTACCATTTCTTCAATATTTCTTAATGTTTAATATTTTTCAAAATTTCCTAATCTATTTCAATATTTTTCAAAGATTAATATAATTTTTAAATGTCTTTTTTTGTACAAAACTACAATTTTTATAATGATTACAAATATTTATATAATTTATTAGATTTAGAAACTTAACACTATTCTTTTTCTTTATTATTAAACATATCTCTCTTTTTCTTTTTAAAAACTTATATGCTGTGCCCTAATTGAATATAAAGATTAGCTTTATCTATCGAAATGATCTTTGATATATTCATCCTTAAGCAGACAGGGCACGGATTCGTTAATGCTTAATGGGTTGCCTTTCAAACGTTTCCTTTGATTATAATTATTGAAGCCCTGAAATGAAATCAGGGAACGGAGAGGAGCTCCTGCAGGGCTTATCGCCAATACTAGATTTTCTGGAAGCCATGAATCTTCCCTGTCAATTACAGACTTTTCCTTGCAATTTCGGATGAAGTATATTTGCTTTCGAGACCGCTCACGTTAGCATCTGCTCCTGTCGTTGAAATGTCGAGCATTGCTCTTCATCAGGTAAATATTGCTTAAGGTTCACTTATCCGGTCTAAAATCTTAAACCTTGAACTTTTAAAAACTTTATTGTGTATTAAGGTCGAGTGTTGCTATATTTGTTGCTGGAGACATGTCATATAGAGTAATTCTATTTAAAAATGAAATAAAAATATCAATGTGTATTTACAACAAATATAAATATTAATTATGACATATTTTTTTGTTAATGGTATGTTTGAATTTACATAAGAGTTTTACATACATTTGAAGAAGGAATGATAGTTTGTCACAATGTAACTAAAAGAAAAGGTGTTTTTTAAAATTGATGTCAAATTATAAGGAATTCACGGAGGAACGAGGACAAAAGTGACAAATTTTAATAAAAATCTGAGAGCATAAGTTTGTGTAAAAAAAAAAAAACTTGAGATTGTTCATATGTGTAATAGCAGAAACTACTCTACAATGTTTTTATTCGATTAAAATTTATGTAATGGTAATAATGATATTAACTAAAGATAAATAAATTTTTGTATGCTAAAGAAAATTGATTAATATACTAGATAGATTGTGCATTTGAATATAAACAAAGTATGCTGACTCACGCTTAATTTTAAATGAATACCAATAATAATAATAGATGTCATGAAATAATTTCATGTTGACTAGCTTCAAGTTTATAAATTGCTAAATTTTAATATTATTTTATATAATAATAGAAAATGAAATTCATCATTACAGAAAAATCAAACTAGTTTAAGATATGATCAATAATTTAATGCATTGTCGAATGCAATTTAAATATAAAATTTATTCAGGTATCGACAAATATGAATTTAATAAATCACTAACTTCATCAGGAAAACTGTACTTAGTATTTAAGATTGATATAAATGAAAGTTCCTTAGATAATTTTCAAAATATTGTGTATTAAAATAAGATTGAAAAATATCAATGCAACGCTTATAATTAAAAATATTCAAATAAATTTTTTTCAGCAGTTGCATTGAACATTATATATATATATATTATACTAATTTCAATATAATTTATTTATAATATTTGGTATTCAGGGCCATTTTACTTATACTCATTGAATCTTTTATCTTCATAATTTCCAATTCTTCTTTTATTAATATACAAAATCATAGTGAGATTAAAAAGATCTATTTTACTTTTATCCTAAGAAAGTGTAAGGCTCATATTAAACAAATATTTTTCCTTTTGTCACCTAAACTTTCTCTGGTAAACATACACTCTAACTTTTATAGGCATTTAGTTGATTTTTACTATATTTAAATCTATTTATCAGAATTAAACATAATGTTTTTTATATATCTTTTAACACTCATACCTTTGTAAAAACATTATGGATAAAAAAAAATTCTTATTAAAAAATCACTTCATAAAGAAACGCGCAAAATTATGATAGATTAATAATATTTGATAGTGATTATGTCCAAATACTTACGTTAAATTTTCTCGCAGACTCTATAAGAAAAAAATATTTATTTCTTAATGTAAAATATTACTGCATTTTAAATCATATTTGTTGATAGATTTAAAATTCTACATCAAAATGGATAATAATAAAATAATTTTTATCAAAAATTTCATTTTCTTCGCATTGAAATTCAGAAAAAATATTTCTGACCTTTTTCTTCAACTTCGGTTCATCGAAGACAAAGATTTAAAATAAGAAAAAATATGTTGGCAAAAATCATAAAACGCGAATTTAAAAAAAAATACTAAAAAAAAAAAACCTATTCTTTTTTTAAACACAAAGAATATTTCTGCAAAATTCATAAAGAAATTCATTTTAATTTCGGATTTTAATCCAAAGCAATCAAAAGGAAGGAGAAAATTTAATAAATTTTATTCTATTTCCATTTTAACCGACAAGATGTTCTGAGAAGAATTTTCGCACATATACTAAACTCATGTCGCATTCAAAACTATTTTTAGTTTATTTTATAATTTATTGAAGAAATATATATCTTTAGAATCACAGATATTCATATCCTCATAATAATGTAAATTCTTGTTCGTTATTTTCAAAAATAGAAATTTCTTTAAATGAAAGTTTTAAAGTTCTCGAAATTTCTGATATGTTTTCTTTATTGTTGAGAGAAAGAAACACTCCAGTTATCCTTCTCCAAAATGGATTCTGCTGCATGGTCATGATGTAGGAATGTTTTAGTATGAGTTTGTTGACGAAAAATGAAGAGTAGTAGAACGAATACATCTGACGGTAAACAATTTTGAAAAATCGTTCTCTCGTTTCTCAAGCAACGCAACTTACAGACCAAAGAAAGAAAAATAAAAGCAAAAAAAAGAACTTTTTCTCCTGTACTGAATCTTCTGTTGGAAACAGTGAACAACATGGCTCATTTTTCACTGTTATTGGAAAGCTGAATAATCAATGGAAACTCGCATATAACTTGAGAGGGGCATATTTTTTACAAGATAGAAAACGAGAATAAATTTAATTAAAAAAGAGGAAAATTATTTATAAGGTTTCAACTGCTGCATTCAGGACATAAATAATTAAATTATTATTTTTTTTATGTTTCATGAGCTTTAATAGGGAATATTTTCAAATTAAAATAATTACTTAAAAATTCCAGCTTCAATAAAGGTTTTAAAATGGATGATCTTTATACATTAGAAAACAGATACTATATAATTTTCTGGTTGAAATATGCCTATTTATTTATTTTTGAGATAAAAATTACTTAATTAAGATAATTTCATATGTACTTAACAAATGTTAAAAAAAATAATTAACCATGATAATTATGATTCTTATATAAAAAGGTAATTTTATAAGTGCCTCTAAATAAATCTTGTAAAATTTAATTTATCGATCTAATTTACTAATTAAAGCACTTTTTGATAAATGGAGATATTTCAAAATCTCTTACTTTGTACGAGCTTAAGCACATTGGAAAACTAATTAAATGTATGCATAAAATGTTTAATCTCTTTTAACGATTTTATGTACAATTTTAATGTAGTTTTCTAATAAATAACGAAGAGTATTGGACAGCTTTTAAAAATTTTTATTTCAAATAAAAATTAGTTATTTTTAATTTATTTATTTTGTTAAAATGCTTTAAATTTAATTTTTCAAAAATAAGTAAACAGTAGTAATTAATTTATAACCATTATCGGTAATAGTTAAATATTCTATATATGAAGAAAATAAATCAGATGAATATTGTAATTGATCAACAATTTGATAAAATGCGTTTAATGCAATTAAGTGTCTTGATAATATATTCTATATTTAAGAGTTTAATGTTACCTATCAAATGCAAAAGTAAATAAAAGGACTTAGAATATGAATTAATTAAGTAATACACATTACAAACCATGTGATACTCTTTAAGCTAATTAAGATTACTCTTTCGAAAACAACATTTCAATTATCCATAAATAGAATTGCTCGTAAATAAATAAGGCTGAATCTGTAGACCTGAAGGAAGAACATTCTACTGAAACATTTTTAATCCTATTTTAAAGGAGAAATTTTAAAAGCTTAAAGTCACAAAATATCAAAGTTGAATGCATGTTAATTAGGGACATCGTGAAATCAGTTACCTTTGTATAATTAACCGGTAATAAAATAAAACTTTAAAGGATTGTTGGAAACAAATAATCCTCGCGAAGTTGAAAAATATTCAAAATGAATAGAGGGATAATAATACATATTTAAATGCATTATAAATATACTGAAGTCATTATCGTCCTGCTCTACCTGATGGTACTTAAAAGATCAAATTATTCAAATTAATTAACTTATAATATTAAAAAGTACTTGATTCGTTCACAGAGTCAGATATGAATAATTTAATACGGCTCTTTTCTACTTATACATCAGCACAAGAGATAGAGCAAAAATGGACGCAAATACTAAAAAGGCGTACAGCCACAAAATTCTACAAATGAAAGGAAAAATTAAGTATTATAAATTACACGCACACATCTAGCATACAGAAGTGACAGAGAGAGAGAGAGAGAGAGGGAAAGACACTATATATAATTTAGATTAAAAATTAAACAATACGTTAAAACAAATTCAATTGAAAAAGTAATGAAAGCAAATTGAATAATTTTTTACTGTTCCTAAAATGACGTAAAATCTAATATTATTTCAGTTTTTCATATCATATTTCAAGTACATTTAAATACGTTCAATCAATAGTTATTCAATATATATATGTATATATATATGCTTTGTTATCTGAAATAAATTATTAGTTACATTAAGACTAAAATGCTCCTTGGTTAATTAAAGCTGGTATTTCAAATCAGGAATGACAAATTATAGAATACATTTTTATTTGCAGAACATAGGTGGCGCTATCGTAGGCTGTTGCTAATTTGTGAAATTCGTTAAACCGAAATGCATAAGTACCATTTACATACAGAAAACATTCTGTAATTACTGAGTTAGTGATACGGAAAATATGGCGAAGTTCTAATAAAATTTTCATTCATTTACAAATTTAATAAGTTATAAACTGAACATATTTCTCAAGAAATTGATGAGGTATAAAGGTTTATTGGCGTTTTTCAAAAATATATCAAAAATCAAATTAGTTTGCTCTGTTAAGCTCAAAGTTTAGAACTGTAATTATTTTTAAAGATATACTGAATTAAAATTTACGTATTGCATAAATTCCCGTAATTATTTTTAGCGACATTTTCTTTGTACTTAACATGCAATAATAAATCATTCGGGAAACTGATGAGACAAAATATTAACTACTATCAATTCAGATAAATGGTATCTTATACTTATCAATAATCTTTTTATTCACTGAATATGTCTCTGAGAGTGTTTGTGGTAAAATGGACTGAGATTCACAGTAAATAGATTGAGGTAATTTTGGTTTTAGTTTTCTGCTTACATATTTTTAAGCAGACACCTCAAACAAAAAATACATATATGGATATTTAAATGCAATGTAATTATTATTTCTGTAACCTTTTCTTCTATATATAAACCCAGGGGCAAGGAATACAGACCTAGGGGTAAGACCGCACAGTTTAGAATAATGGTTCCAAGTTCAATTCCAATCATTGTTGAACCACTGGAGATAAATTTTACGTATTTGGATTCGATATATTGGAGTAGGTGCTTAGAAATTTGCATGGTATCCTTCTATCTTTGTAGTTCATGAATATGAGTGGCTCATTATTTAAAAAAAAGCTATCTTAAAAATTAAATATGAGTATATATTCAGATGACAAGTACAGGTGTTTTAAGTTGTGTTAAGACAACCACCCTACTCGAATGGTGCTTCAAATATTATTTATCTTTCAAATATAAATGCATCCCTCTCTTTATCCATATATACTCATCTCAATCAGTGTTGCATGGATTCTGAAATATTTTTCAGCTACAGTTTTTCCCTCGCAAATATATTTTTATATATAAGAATTTTCTGAAGTTAGCAATGTAATGCGGATTAATCTAGTGCATTCAAACATGTTATTTTCAAATTACACTTCATAATAAAACATTTCGTTTATATTTTCTGTTTTAATTTTTTAAAGTTTTAAAATTTTAATGAAAATCTTAGTCATTCAAAGGTTAATTGAACTATGCGCATGGTGACAAGAAACCTTGCTGCATTCATTCTGACTTCCTGATTACAAGCATAATCCAGATTAGGAAACATTTATAACAGATTTTTGAGTATATAACAATTTAAATACAGAGTTATTGTAATGCTATTTTTTTTAACAAAATTCTATTATAAAATTTAGAAATAATAAATATTGTAAATTAAAAAACGAATACCAAAAAATCATATATATGTACATATAATATACAAACCCCAATTGTCTAATGAATTGATTTGTGTTTTGTCTGTTGACGTCATATCACAGAGATAAAAGAGAAAACCCCAATTTATTAGTATCTTGAAGAACTCTCCTCAGGGATAAATCATTGTAGTCATGTTTTCTGCGGGAGTCCAAAAAAAAAAAAAAAAAAAAAAAAAAAAAAAGGGAATGAAATTATGCGGGAGTCTAAAAAAGAGAATTGCAAGTTTATGGATCAGTTCAATATTCAGAATTCAGACTAACGAACAAAAGTGAGTGGGAAGCTAAATGTAAAATTGAGAGAAGTTTGAGATTAAGTTTGTGGTTAAATATAGAAATTTATATAGTTGAGAGCGTGAATGTGTAAATAAAATTGGTGACAAGATTTATTGGTTCTGAGAGTGATAACCAAGGAGACTGTAATAGCTCACGAGTTCCTGTGTACTTTTCGTATCTTTTCTTACTGTGATTTCTTATTTTAATTAGAACTTTATTAATTAATTACCTCTCTTCAATCAAATTATAAAATATATTTGGTTTAATTTTATTACTATGAACATACATATTTCCAAAATATACATTATTATGATGAACATAAATTTTTTTTTAAACATATGGAGTAAAAAAGTTAAAAAAAAAAGTTTATTCTTAACATCGATAATTGCATTATAAAAGCACATTTGTTAGTTTGAATCCTTAAAACTAAATAGGTTTATTTACGCTGAGTGTTATTTTTGTATAAGTACTGTAAAATGTCAACGTATCTCATTCAGATATTAAAAAACAATCGCATAAACTTTCAAATTCCGTAATATTCATTTTGATCTATTAAAAACTATATAAATTAAGAAAGTTATTTTGGTTAAATGTTAGAGAGACTATATATATATATATATTGGTGTAGAAAAGACAGAGGTGTATACTTTCAAATTCTATAACTTCATATTTCTTCATATTTTTCCCCATGAATATATACATGAATATATATGCTATTTTGATTTTAATTTAGAAAAGAATTTAATTTGAATGAAGTAAAATCATTTAAACTGTTAAATAAAGTATTCATTGTAATGGGGGAAAATATTAAGTTATTAAAATAATGATGGAAAAGAATATGTATTGAGAAATCTTTTGACAAATATTATAAACTGAAATAACTCGGCTTAAATTTAGTTATATTTTGTATACAAATTTTATGCTACTATTTATTGCTTCAGTAAAAATTCAAATACTTGACTATATTTAAACTTTAAAATGATATGAATAAAAAAATGAAACATTCTATAATGCCCCTTTAATAATAGCCAAATACTTTCAACTGAGAGAATTATGTAATATTTTATTAGAAAAACAACATGCAGTTATATTATCGTAAGAAAATATTAGAATCTAATGTTTATAAATTTCGAAAAAATAAAAATAATCAAGCAATTTTAAACGATTTCAGATTGTACCCTCAACTGAGTTCACAATAGAACAAAATTCGGTACATTTAATTGGATTCATTTCAGTTCTTAACAGAAATTTCTTCATCTGCTTAACTGTTTTTTGGTTTGATGTTTTTCAGTTTTTTAACTGTTTTTCGGTTTTTTGGTTTGATTTGTCGCTCAACGGTAATTTTTTGCACACGAAGGCTAATTAGACCGGGACCTACGGTTTAAAGTGGATTCCGAACCACTACAAACATCCATGCCCTAGGTGGGACTCGGACCCACGAACTGTTGAACCGAAGGCAAGAGCGCTAACCATTCGGCTGCCAGCTCGGTTTCATATGCTTAACATTCCATGTGTAATTTTAGTACAAAAAAGTTACTTCCCTACATAAACATTCTTATGAAATTATATTGGAATCAAAGAAATTTGAAATTCATAGCAAGGTTTAACAGTTTTTAAAATTGGAATTTTTATTTGAAAGTTGTGCTTCTGAATTTTGATATAATGTTATAAAAATTGAGCAAATGTATATGCTAATGGCTTTAAAGAAAAACTTAAGTATATTATTAATATCAATTGACTTAGTTTAATATATTAACTATGTAAAATGTTTAAAAAAATTTATAATTTTTTATGTCCAATATGATTATTCACATGTGAGGACACATAAAGTTATATTATTATAAAAATAAATAAATAATTATTCATTGTAGGAAATTTAGCACATAACTATCTCTTGCATAAATTTATTTTATACTATTTTACCATTATATGGATAAAAAATTCATTAATGCAATTAAAGTTAGAAAGCATTTCTGATAATCAGGCATATTACTATTTGAAAAAGCAACATAAAAATTATTAGAATACATCTAAATTCCAAAAAATAATTTTATGTAGTAATTTCTAAATTTTTTGTCTTTAATGTGAAACAATGTACTTCTTTACTGTAGGATCAGTTACGTTCGTTTTCGATTATCGATCATCACCGGTAGTGATTTTAAGGATTGTTTTAATCTAGAGATATATTCTGGAGATTTCTTGGATTTTACCCTTCTTAACGTATTTTACAGTTGTGCTGTGAAAATATTAGAAAGACACGAGGAACGTAACGTTACAAGAAATAATTCCTCAACGGAACTATTTTTTACTACAGCGTTACTTACTGCTTTCTCATTTTTTTAGTATTTATTATACTAAAAATATATATATATTTGATATCTATTATACAAGTTGCTTCATGGTCAGCTAGATCTTCATACTTATCCAGGATCCAATATTTATTGGATTATTTTGAAATTTCAAGTTAAATATTCTACTTTTGTTTAGCTGATCTAAGTACCTAGTTTATTTGTGGGAGGGAGGGTGTAGTTTTCATAAGGAATATATATGACTCTTGCTTACTTTACTTCAACTCATTTTGCATTTGCACCTGAGGAGATTCAGCATAATTCTAAGGTTAACTTAGAATTATGCTGTATATTAATGCTGTATTGCTTTATAATATTTCTTATATATGCACGATTTTAATTAATCAAATATTTTAAAAGTTGAGGAGTAGAAAATTAAAATTTTAAAAAATGCTACAATATTTTTGAATTCTAAAAGCCATGAAATTTTTATTTTAAATATTAACCAATGGTTTCAATTCAGTAATTTTGCTTAATGACACTATTTTTAACACCCCAAAAATCTATATAATCCAAATCATTAAAATGCACTTTAGATATTCTCAATGTGTTCTTAAGACACTTTAGGAGTTAGAGATATAATTTTTTACATAAGGATCGAACACTTTTTCTAAAATAATGAAATATATTTTTTATGCCAAAATCTAAAAAAAAAAAAAAAAACAATAAGTTCGATGTAAGGGAAAATATAACAATTTAATAAAATGCATTTTTGAAATTGGTTCTAAAATTTCTGAAATAAAAAGAATAATTGGTTTTCTTCGAGATTTTCCTTGACCTAAAAATGAAACATATATGTAAAATTGTATGTTCAGTTATAATAACAAACTTACTTAAATAAATTTTGTGATAACATATATTTCTCATTTTAAAAAGTCTTAACATGATAATTAGGATTTTAAGCCTAATGTATTACTATTATTTGTAGCTATGTATCCATCATGTAAGATACATTTCTGAATATTAGTTTGAATAGATCTCACACAATAAAGAAACTGTTTGGAAAATATTCAAAATTTTACTATCTCAATACCTTTGAATGTATTTGCTTAGAATTACAAAAATTAATAACATATTCTTTATTAAAGGAAAAGTATTAAATATGACCCGTTATTTTAAGTGTATACTTTGAAACTTAATATTTGACATTGTAAACAGCCAACACGAGAGATGATTTCATTTTTAATTTAAAAAAATTTAATATCTATAATCAAGACTATATTATTCGGACATAATATTTTAGAAAACTATATATATATATATATATATATATATATATATATATATATATATATATATATATATATATATATATATATATATATATATATATATATATATATCAGAAACTTCGGGATCAAATAAAAATGAATTTTTATATTAGAACAAAATACAAACAAATAAACATTTTTTTTACTAATCTGTATTTTTTAATTGTTTGGAAAATTTATAGTAATTAATACAGCTAATTTATAATAAAGTTATTTTTGTAGTCAAAAATGCAAAAAGAATGTCAAAATTGTTTAATTTAGTATTACATTAAAAAAAAATTAGCGATAAAACATTTTAAATCTAAAAATTCGTATTATATCCGTAAAAGTCGTAGAGCTAAAAGGGAAATAAAACTTAATGTTTAACATATTTGGCTGTTTTTAACGAGGAACAAAATGCGCCTTGTTATTGCATTGTTTTCTATGTAAGATGTTTAATTTCAAAGTATTGCAACCCAAATGAAGCTTTATTTTAAATTTATTAAAACAATACACATAAATAGAATGTTGTAAATTTAGTCATAGAAAATATTAATTTCGCTAAAACACAAAACAAATTCTTGAACAGTCAAAGAAACTTTAGTTTGAAATCAAAGAAGTTATATAGCTATCAGAGAAAAGTTGTAGTGAAAAGTAACGAAAATATGTCATTATTTATTCATTCATTCTAGTAAAGTGTTTCTAGCTTTTTACAAAAATACATTTATTTATCAGGCACACAAGAAAGATAAAACTGCCTTTGATAATTTATTATATAAATAATCAAGTACTTTTCGTTTCGCCTTCTTTAATCTTAAATTTTTCCATTTGCTTTGACTAAATTTAATGATTACCAAAATAAAAATGCTTGAAATGTATTTGAATTTTAGATGATAAGAATACATAAGCAATGAGTACAGAATAATTATTTAACCTTAATTTCTTCTAAAAAATTATCTAGAAGTAACTTATAAAAATAGTAAATGAATTATTCATAAAAGCTTGCGCAAATTTTGTTTATCATTAATTTATCAAATTGTTATGAATTTAAAATGCTATAAATCATATATCTATATAAATAGAATTATATCTATACACATATGTATTCTGAAAATTAGGAACTTTTTCAATTTAAATAAGGGAATCTGTTTTAAGAGAAGTAAATTTATTTAAACAATTTTTGAAAATATTTCTATCAAAATAAATATTTTTGAAGATTATACATCTTTCTCTCTTTTAATCATTTAAATTGTTACATTTTACTAAATATTGTTGTTACATTTTATAGTTAAATTTCAAGCAAAATTGAACTTGGTGTTCCTAAAATCTAAACCTACGATTTACAAGTATTATGTTTTAACATTCTATATATATATATATATATATATATATATATATATATATATATATATATATATATATATATATATATATATATATATATATATATATTGAAATATATTCATAAGATATCATGAAATATAAATATAGTTTAATATTAAATATATATTATTGATTTGTAAATATTCATTCAATTTACTAAAATATTCTTAGTTTTTGATTCAATATCTGTATTTTTCTAGAAATGTTGAAAAAACTGCATCAATAACATTTCCAAAAATTGTATACTATAAATAAAATTAATTATTCTTAAGGGCAGAATGAAAAGTTAGCATTTGAAAAATTCACATTGAAAATAATAGTATTCATTAGCACATAATTTCTTTAATACTTATTATTGACAACTTAATTATATACGTCTTTCTTAATTGGTAACTCAATATTTGTAGCTTTAGTAATTGGTTATTTGATACTTTAATATTTAATAATTGGTAACTGGGTGATTTCTTAAAATGAGTATGTCAATAACAGACTCAAATTTAAAGACTTAAATCTTATATGTCAATGGATTTTCTAAGTCCATTCATTTTATTTTTTAAAGAAAATACTATAAACAATTATTTTTGGTTTTACTCAGTATTTTGCTTGCTAACTATTTCATCGGAAATTTAATATTCTAGTGATTTGATTCTAAGTGGAGAAAACCAAGCAAAAATACAATTTCTAGAAGTTTTATGTTTCTCCAATTAAATTTATTTCAAGCAATAGAATATTTTTTTTCTTTCGCGTAGCATGTCTAAAGTATCAAATTAATTTATGTTGAGTAAAAAAACTCATGATATAAAATTAAATGTTATACAAAATCGAAAATACATAATCATTTATAAAAAATTCATTGAGAGAAATGTAATTATTTTAAAATGATTAATTTTGAGATAAGTTTATACATCTTTCTTGAAATATTATTATTGAAATATATTTTAATCTTTCATAAAATTCAATTTTTTTTTATTCATTTTAATGCCTTTTCGAGACAATAGCAATTTTTGTAATCGTTTCCTTCATGAAACGTGACATGATACTCAAATAATCTCAAAGTCATGAATAAAAAACAGATTTGAAAGTTTACTCGAAAAGTATGTAGGATCAAAAGTCCTTTTTTAGCTATTTTCTTCTCTTTTTGCTTTTGCTCAACATTTCAGTAACAAAATCCTCATTTACACATACATCTCATCAGAAAACGTTTTCATTCAAAGACGAATATTATGTATTTAAAAAGTACATTTAGCGTATGGTAATGGCTAATGATAGAATTTAAAACATTCTATGCAATCAATGATTTTCAGGCAATATCATAAGTGTGTTTTAGGTGAAGAATTTTTTGAGCTCTTAACACTGGAACCCCTCTGACCTTTCTAGTGTTAATGCCTTGAGGTCATTTTGACTCAAAAGCAGTTTGATTTCCGATTTTCTCTAAAAGTTACTAACGGAATTGAATGAAATTTCTCGACTTTTCATATTCTCATACCAATAATGTGTGAAAATATATGATATTTAAATACTTATCATTTTTTGTTTTTAATACTTATACCTAAAGCCGCGGAATGGGTCATTTCCACCCCATTATAATCACAAGTACTAAATTTGCAATTCAATGTTTCCTGGAATGGGAAAAAATGTTTCAACTCGCTTTCCATTTCCCAAATATAAGCAGAACAATACTTCAAGATCAGTAGATTGTTACTACTTAATTAATTATGTTACTACTGAAGAAAATTAAATCATGCTATAGAGTACAAATCTATAAACGTACACATTTTAAGAGATTAAATTTCTAAGTTCTAAAAGAAATATTAGTTGTAGGTAACTGCCAAAATTAAAAGTGAAAGTTGATATTAAATGCTATGAATATTAGCAAATTTAAGGAAATCACCTCTTATAACATTTATCAACTCATATTCATTAATAAAATATGAAACTTAATAATATAGCTCCTCTAATAGCAGAAACACATTTCACCTAAAAGATTTGCACGAGACTTTCCGATAAAAAGAAATGCTGTATATGGAAATATGGAATAAATACGTATAATACGGAAATTATTTAATGCTTCAATATTATTCGAGATCTCTCAATCGTTCTGGTGCCCTTACTACTTTTTGCATCAGATTTGGTTTGATTGCGTTTAGTTTTTGCATGCAAAGACGAATTAGACTGAATCTTACTGTTTAAAGTAGATTTTGAACTATTCAGGTATGCAAACCTGAGATGGGAGTCAAGCCTAATGAACTGTTGAGCCAAAGATCAGAGCGGTGACTATTCAGCTATCAGCTTGGCTTTTTTCCCCTAGAAAATATTTTTCTCTTCTGTATTGATATATGAATATTGTATGTTTCCAGGGGGATGTTTTAAGCAATGTCAAGGTATTATTTTATTGGATAATTATAGTGTTAGTTGCTTTGCAGTTCAACAAAGATTCTAAACTGTAGGCCACTAGCAGCAGAAGTTACGTTTGCACCAGATGTTCAACACTCTGAAAAGTCAAATTTTCAAGTGAAATAATATAAAATTTTTTCGATTAAGTACAAACATGTAGAACATATTTTGTAATAAAAGGCCCTTGACGTAGGTATAATCGTGTCTTACATTACCATTCTATATATTTTATTTGTAGTTGATATTGAAAGTTTGGTAGATAAGTTTTTCGCTAACCAACAAATGCTCAATTTTTTGGTTAAATGATAACAAAATCAATTTTGCCTTATCTATTCGAATTATATTTTCTTTACACTTTGAATAAAAATGCAATGCCAAAGGACTTATGCATTTCAAAAGGATGATACAGTGTGGAATATTTTATTATAATTTAAACTTTATCATAAGTATTTAATAATAAACTAAAATAATCGTGAGAATTTCAAAGTAAATTATGCTTGAAACAAATTTTAAATACAATTATAAACTTAAAATTAATTTTATGGTTAAATTAAATAAAGAATACTAAATGCGAAATAATTTTGCCCTTTTATTCGTGGTATAAATAGTAAATTGTAATATCATCAAATTAAAATAAAGTTTTTCTCCGAATAATTTTTATTTAAAATTATGTAGAGAAATATCTTATACTATTTGCATGTTTTTACTGTTTTATTTTGTAATCACAAAATAACTATATTATATTATAATAATTATAAAATATTTATAAGTAAAATGATAAAATCAAGTAAAATACGTTATTTAAAAGTTTTAAAATGTTATAAACTTTGAAGTATTTATAAATGAAAAAAACATTGCTAATATTTTCTTATACAGTTTGTTAAAGTTATTCGAAAAATTACACCAGTTAAGCAACTAATTTGAAGATTGTTTTTAGAGGCTTAATAATACATTTTCAAGAGATATTTTAGTAATTTACCTTCATTATCTTTAAGTCACCTCATATCATATTCTGTTGAATTGTATTAATCTGTTACAGTAGTAAAGTAAGTGGAAAAGAGAGAAAATTCTCTGAAAATCAATCTTAATCTCTGGAAATTGGTACGAAGAAAAATATCCTACGTTTTTGGATTAAGGGATCAAAAGTTTAAGCTTGGAAAAAGATTCAGGGTGGCTGTTTATCCTATATACCTTAAAGAGTAGAAATAAGAGAGAATAATGTGGATATATTTTCTCCCATAAAATTCTCTAAGTACTTTACTTTTAAGGAGTTCTTCATCAAAAATTTTAAAAATTTCAGATGAAGAATATAAAACTCAAGTTGATTACTTCTAAACCTCATATTGAGAAATAATAATAATTTTTTTTTATAATAAATGATCATAAGAATATAATTCACTATTGTTTAAGATATTATTTTTAACCTTCTCACATTTAGTATAAATTAAACAATTTAGAAGTAATTTTTCCACTATATATTTACTAAAACCTGAATTCTGTTTTGAAGATTAATATTATTATTTCGACTAACATATACAGAGAACTAACATATACGAATAAATGTTTCAAACATTTTATTCGGCTTTTGTTAAAAGCACGCCAACACTTGTGCTCTTTAAAGAGCACAAGTGTTGGCGTGCTTTTAACAAAAGCCGAATAAAATGTTTGAAACATTTAAATCCACTTTAAATATTCCACAGAATCAGTGTGTAGTGACACTTTCTCTGATGCGTAATCAATAGACATTTTGCTTGAAAACAAAAGTTTCTTTTTCTTATTTGGGTATTTTAGTTATGGTGTATTTGTATCACACTTAGTTTAACAATGAACAAATAGTAATGATCCGAATAATATCTTAAGGCAACTAAGTGACACAGTAAATACCTAAGTTGGAATATTTTCTAAATTTCAAACTATATTAGTAAAAGGGCAGCTCACTCTTAAGAACTTTTACTGTGTACAATGTTTTTCTGTAAGATTACATTCGTTGGATAAGAATTAAACCATTATCTCTTCACATTTCATTATCAAAATGCTACAGATCAATTTATTATATACGTATTTATAAAATATAAGTAGATTATAATAATATATGATATCATATAAGTAATTAAATAATAAATGACAGATTTTGTGGAAATAAGGCCTTTGGTTAGATTTTGTAACTTAGTTAAATGTTACTGCATCGAAATACCTTTTCGAATCTGAAGAAAACTATTATTGATATAGTAAAAACAAGATTTTAAATAAAACATTTTCACACAATATTAAGCATTTATAATAAATGTAGTGATTGTACATAGAGTAAACTACATTAATTTTAGACATTCGTATACCAAATGGGTAATTAAAAATTTCTATGAGTTATATTTTAAAACAAAACTGTTAAAATATCATATTTGATGAAAAATTTTAAGCAAGAATAGGAAATTAATTTCGTGATATATACTATGTGAGATGTATATATATTTTAATTATATAAAGTAAATTTAGATAGAGGAATCTCTCTTCCTTTATATTTCTTCCTCCATTTAATAATCTATTCCAATATAGAATTTAACTTTTATTCTCAGCATATATATATATATATATATATGCTGAATAAAAGTTAAATGTATATAATATATATATAATATATATATATATATATATATATATACATATATATATATATATATATATATATATATATATATATATATATATATATATATATATAATACATATATATATATATATAATATCTTCAAGTTTGT
This sequence comes from Latrodectus elegans, assembly GCA_030067965.1. Classification (NCBI taxonomy): domain Eukaryota; kingdom Metazoa; phylum Arthropoda; class Arachnida; order Araneae; family Theridiidae; genus Latrodectus; species Latrodectus elegans. The sequence goes on from CM057809.1 coordinate 64,999,547, forward strand.
TACTACTGTGTTAATGTGAAACATTATTTATTTATTTTCGGCATTCAAAACTTCTAGATCTTTTAAAATTTTAGAAAATATATTTCATATTTCAATTTTCTTTTCAAAATATAAAGTTATTTTAAAATGCTTATTTCATGCAAATTCCTTACTTAATATATTATAAATAATGTATTCCAAATGGGTATTTCCAAATAAGACATTAAATCTGGTAACAATAAAAGAAATAAATTAAAAAATATTAAATCTTGTAACAAAAAAAAAGATATTATAAAAGGTACGGCTTCTATCTGAAAAATATTTATAAAATAATCTGATATACTATTTATTAGGTTGAATGAAATTTTAAATTAATTATGTATAGAAACAAAAATATAAAATATGTGGTAATAGAATATTTTATAAATTTTTCAATTTAACCTTATTATATAAAGAGAAGGTGTTACTGAAATAGGAAGTGATTAACAAAAGGTAACCCTTATAACCGGAAAAGTTCTGAGTTTTATTGTGTTTGATTTTCAGAAAAGTGAGCGGAATGAAAAGCAAACACCTTTACGAAGTTAATTTTCAACTCTTAATTCTACAGCATGAATAAAATGAATCGATTTTATGACATAACTCATTTTATCACATGTTAATCAGGATTTTTAACTATCCAGATTGTTCTGCATTAATAAACATCAAATCATGAACACATAGTATGATATATTAACTGAAAAACCAGTTTTAACTATAATTATTTATTTCAATGTGTTCACGTATTATCAGAAAACTAATAAAAATTAAAAACTTATTTTACTGATTTTATGAAATTCTAACAAAATATGAATTTAAGAATAAAAGAAAGATTAATTGAAAATTAATGTCATAAGGAAGCATTATCTAGAAAATGAGACAAAAATACTTGTTTATGAACAATTGTGGTGAGATGTAAAATGTCATTTTTTAGTATTTAACTTATAATAAGAAATACATAGAACTAACACAGAAATGTTGCATAATTATTAGAACAGGATAACTTAATTGGAGGAAAAAATAATGTCAAAATTACTCTTTAAAATACACTAAATGTTTCGCTCATTTTGGAGGAAGTCTAGTTCTATCACTTTTATTCAAGGAATCCCAAACGAGTTAAGTTTATTTTAAGTCCATGGACTAAACGCCCATTAATTTTTGTAAGTAAATTAACTTCTTAACACGCTCGCTGCCAATCTTGTGCAAGTGTGTGATATGATGTATACGTTAAAATGTTAATCACGGACAGCGCATGGTTCGGGATGAGGTTTTAGTAGCCGATCACGTGTTCGCAAGGGATGGGATGCGTATTTCCATTTATGCTTCGCTAAATTCGACATTATATATTAGATTTTCCTGATGATATTAGTGTTGAGAAAAAAGTTAGAAAAGCACATGGCTTATAATTTATTTGTTGAAAAATGTCCTCATTTTTGAGATAAGAAAGGAATGGTTTTCTGATGAAAGTCCATTTCTTCCATCCAACGCTAACTATCAACTCATCCTTATATGTTCAGCAGCTAACGTGTTGAAACTATTATATTAAAATTAAGTCCTAGAAATATTAAAATTTAGTCCGATATATATATATATATATATATATATATATATATATCGAAATTTTGAATACAAGGTAATGTAGAGATATTTCATTTTAACGCAATGTTTATTCTCTACTTTTCTTTTCTAATATAGATTATGTTAGGAAAAATACCTCCCATAAACTATGCGAATAAATAAAAACCTTGTATTCAGTCACGTTTTGCCCTTAATTTAACTGTTGCCTGACTCTAGAGAAAAAGATATCTTACAGTAGTTTAGTTATGTAAATGTTTCTTTAAACGAAATTAAAACACATAATGTCTATCTCTTTCTTTCTATTTTATTCTAACACGAAATCAAAACACGCTATAATATGCGTTATTTTATATATGGAGGTTTATAAAAGAAATATATTCTGTGTTATATATCCTTAATGAAAAATGTTCGTAATACCTTTTGAAACCATAATGCAAACACAAAGAAACTTCAGCAATTACTCATCTTAAGAGGTTATTTTTAATTTATATAATGAAATAAATTTAATAAAACACAATAAAATATAATGGCAAGGATAAGATACTTTTCTTATTAAGAGGGAATCCTCAATATATTTATCAAGGAAAATGATCATCTTAATATTTTCAGCACATAATTACAGTTTCATAAGGTTATTATTTTGTTTTATTGGAATCTGCATAATGTATATGAAATATTTTGTTATATTTCTAGACAAACGTTTGTTTTTACTCTCATTTAATTCATGATACTTTGGCTTAGGAATACATGGTTTCTTAGTATAAGATAAAAATTAAATATTGAAATATAAATTTTATTTACTAAATAAAGCCAATTTTATTTCTACAAAAAAATATTTACTCATTTAGTTTACTTGCCAAAATTTATGATAAATAACTATACACTTAATCGGTTTTAAAGTTGTGCTTAAAATAATTATCAACAATTAATATTAGTAAATATAGATCTTAAAATACATGCTTCTTTAAATATTAGTAAGTAATGTTTTTTTTATTAGTGTGTTAATATTTTTTATTAGTGAATTATAATATTAGAAAAGAGCAACTTTAAAAGTAAGTATAATTATCAGTTTTTATGTTGAAATGTATGTATGAGGAAGCCCGGTGGCTTAGTGGCAGCGTTTCACGCTCCCAAGGCATAGGTTCGATCCTCGGGCTGGGCAAGATCGACTCACACTTTCATCTCTTTAGTCGGTAGATAAAGTGAGTACCAAGATTGGGAACTAAACACTAAGGGTTTCACTTTAGGTGAACAATCTAATTGGAACTTATGCTTTGCACCCCAACTCCATCGATCATGAAAACTGTTATGGGCACAGTAGGCCTTGGCCCACATGGGGTGTTGTGCCACGGAGTTTAGTTTATGAGGTTTATTTAAGCACATCCTAAAATTTTAAAAGCAAAAAATAACTATATCAATATTTTACTCATATTTTTATCATAATAAACATTTATATAAAATTTTTACATTTTTTATATGATATAAAGCTAAATAAATCCTAAATTTATCAAAAAATTAGTTTTTACTCAAAGACTACAAAATTTGATTATAAATAGGAAAAATTTAATAAATGAACTAAATATATAAACTGATGATTTATATTATATATAAAAATAATGTTAATGCTACAATGTTATTTTTAGAATTTACTTGAAAAGCGATCAAATCAGTAAAATTAAATTTTAGTTCTAAAAGTACGTTTCATTCAGAAAACATTTTGCTATTTTACTAACAAAGAATATGAAAGCTCATTTAAATCCCTATTTTTATACTTTTCAAAAGCTTAGATGACTAAGCAAAATGCGTTTATTTGATTTTAATAAATTTTAGCAGTAATATATTCAACAAATTTAGTCAACCACTCAAAAATACTTATTGATAATCAGATATTTATATTTATATATACTTATTTTATATTTGCTATTAAAATGAAATTCTATGATAAAATATATGTATCACATATATGTTTCATGACGAGGGATTATTGATAATTTGTTAATGGCTTCTTGTATGCGAGAGTTCATTCAGTTAAAACATTTGTGTAAAAATAATTCAAATGACACATGGGGTGAGAGTCGAATCTTCATCTTGCTGATCTGAAAATCAGAGTGTTGAACATTTATTTACCACCTAGGTATTTTAAATTTGTTAGATATTAGGCATGAATTCGAGGGATAAATTAATTATTTTGAAATTCACTTGGCGAAATATTATGTATTCTGATTATGTTATGTATTCTGACAATAATAAAATTAAAAAATAATTTAATATCACCAGCATGGTACAAAATAAAAAAAAGTGGTATTCTTTATTTAATTATATTCCAAAATTGTTAAGCGTTTAATCAGCTTATCATAAATACTTGTATACAATGTTTTTACATGTATGATTTTTTCACATATTGATACACTACATTAACTAAAATTGTCATGTCGTGTAACTATATTGAAAATTTAATAAAATGCTTAAATTTAGCTAAAGGAAATTAAAAGTTTACGATACTGATTTCATATAAATAGAAAAAATTCACCTTTCAATTTAAATGCTGTAAGAGTAAAGAAATCAAGATATTAAATTTTATTTTTACTTAAATCGTTTTTCAATTTTTTTTTGAAATATTAAAAACGTGATCTGAATGTTATGAGTGAAATAATTAATGCTCAATAATTATAAATTATTCATTAATATGTAATGGGCATCGATAAAACTACTCAAGGAATAAACTTTAAATAAAATTTATTTTTGCTTCAGAAGATTAAATTTGAGATTTTACGATGGCACTGAATAAAAATTAAAGTTTAGTAAATATAAACTTATTAAACTAACTCTATTAATTAACTTGATATCAAATTACTTAGTCTAAAAATGAATTATGTATCAAGTAGTTTACTTTACACACCCTAATGTAATTATTTTAAATAGGTTTTAAATACTAATGCAATAGAAATACTTCATTTTAATGCACAATATTATATAATAGTATAGTAGTATGAATAAGAATACTAATAAGTTTTGAAAGAATTTTTAATATTGTTAAGAGAGAAATTAAAATGTAAAATACCTTTACATAAATGATAGAATTTTGGTATGAAAATCAACATTTTATTTTTCATTTTGTATTTTAAAGCAAAAAATAAAGTGAGATTTATTTTATCAATATATGTAAATATATTTTTGTATAGGATTCTCTCTATAAAACACATGCTTTTATATTGTAATTTCAAGACCCAGGTTAAATATATATATATATATAGTAACCATCAAGCTAAATTTCAATATAAAAGTTAAAAACTTTATAAAATAGGAATTCACAACAAACAATTTGAAGACAATAAGGAAAATTCATCCTACTAATTTTCTTTGTATCTTGAATTTATGCACTGATTACTTTATTTGTACCACATAACAGTTGTCTTAATGTTTATAAAAGAAAGAATTCATTTAAATTAGAATGACATAAAATTTGGAATTACTACCTTAACTTTTAGTTTTGTGATTTATACTGGAATTTATAACATAGAATTAGCTTTGTAAATTTGATATGAATACTTAAAATTGTCTTAATTATTCGTTTTGGATTTTCGATCTTCTCCAACAAACACAATTCACATTTTCATGAAGTAAATAAAATAGTTTTTTGTATGATTCAAATGTAAGCGTAAATTGAAATAATTTAGTTGTTTCCACACAAAGTATTTATTACATGACAGCGAATCGTCTGATTATTGGGATTTTCTTTGCATAAAGCATATATTCAAATATATGATTTTAAGCATATGTACGCTAGTATAGATTGAGATGTCAACGGTGAAATTATCTTGAAATATCTTTAAAAAAATTTCAAAAATATAATAAAAATATTCGCTTTATTATTTTGACTTGTATGAGAAGATCTTCCTGAAAAACAGTTATTTCTGAAAGACTAACTTTCTAAATAAATGACAAGAAGAGATAACTTGAGCTAATATTTTGTAAAAATATGGAGTATTCTGTTTTTTAATTCCTGCATACTCTTAAACTCTCGATATAGAGAGTTAAACATGCAATTAGAAGACATCTTTGATAACATTGACTCTTTAAAATAATAGAATAACTTTATGAATAAATACTTTTAATAATTATTATATGTTGAAGCTGAGAAGGCAATTCTGAAATATCACTTCAATTACGCTTCTTGCTATGTAATTTTCATTAAATGCAGAAGAAACTAGACACTTCTTACGGAGTTGCGCTCAGAAAAATTTGGTATTTTTATTTTGTTTAGTGTAAAACCAATTGATTATTGAGTTTTCATAAACAGTACATTTAAAATAGAGTATTACTCGTACTCACGATTCATTGATTATGCCTTAATTAGCTTAACAAATAATTGTTTATCTTTTAGAATCAGATTCCAGTTAATACGAACTAAAAGTAGAATTTTGATTTTCTGAAGACTCCCATCTCATGAGAGTGAAAATTGTATGTCATAATAAAATCACTATGAAAGTTGAAAAAAGTTGTTTTTTATTGTAAGATGGATTCTCGGCAATTTTACGGAGCCGTGATTATTTGTAATTGGTTTTAGATGCCTATTGCAGAAGAATTACAATAAACTTATAATCAGCTACTTAGACATACAAAAATGAGCTCCATGAAATTTAATTTAGATTAGTCATAACAAAATCATGAATACAATTGATTTGAAGTCATCACTTACTTTATAATTATCATTTTTTCTTAAAGTATTAGAATATATATTTTAATTACTAAAGGGTGCAACAATTATATATTTTTAATGCAAATCATAATTTTCAGCATTTTACAATACATCAAATAATTAAAGCAATAAATTTAAATTTATTAATTTTTTCAAAAAATAAGTAAATAAATTATGAAGATAGTACTAATAATTATAGTTATCACTTCTTTTCTACAAGAATTGATAAAAGAAAAGAAAGAATTCATAAGAGTAAAGAGAGCATATATAATTTTAAACCCATCCTAACAAAAACCACAATAACAATAAGGATTTTATTACTATTATAAATGCTAATTCAACTTATCAATCATTTAAAACTTCATTTTTTTTTAACCTAAAAAGGAAAACAAATTTTTTTTTCTTAAAATAGTTTTATCACATTAAACCACAATTTGTTACTTAATACTTTTGAAATTGCCCTAAGTAGACTCTTTGTCAATTTCTTGCGAAAATATTTCACTTATAATACTTTAGCTAAAAATTGTGGTTCTCATTTTAAGAAACAGAAAGTTTTCTCTCGTATTTTATTTGCATAAGGTAACTGATAATTTGACATTAATAATATCATGTTTCTGTTCTTCCTTAAAATGATTGAGAAAGCGATATCTGCAGGCAGTTACCTATTTCTGAAAGAAATGAGAAATATTATTCTTCATGATAAGACGGTCTGCTACAAAAGAATTCATGAGATCGCTTTTGTCGATAGAATAAGTCGGCTAAGGATGACTTCGATGAAAAGAAAAAGATGCCTCTAGTTTCAATGTATGACACGGCTTTCTTTCTTTTTTCTTTTATCTTCATCGAGCTAATCATCGGAGGGCATTGTTAAAGTCTTATTACCTTCCTTGCAATAAAAAGTAATCATCATAATGACTTCGAATATTTTTTTATTTAAGTTGAACTTTAGTAGGAGATTTAATGTTAGTTATAATCTGTGTGTTATAACATCAAAAGCAAAAAATATTGGCTAATAATAGAAAATATGAATTTTACTTTTTAAACTCAATAAAATACAATGAATTTATTGATAACGCTGCAAAAGTATAAAAAATTTTTGTAAAGTGTACTGTGCTTATTTACGTTTTTACAAAGCAGAAAAGGTTGAATGGAAATTCTTTTATTTTAATTATATGTAAACATAATAGTTTAAGCAAATCTGATTTTAAAGTTAATGTAATATTAGTAATCAAAGAGTGGGAAATACACTTTGATCCATATGAATGAAACATTTTTGAAAAAGTTAAACTAAAGCAAAAAGGAATCAGAAGTCTGAATTGGCATTGATCTGAGGTGCAACACCCATCTCCTGTTTTTCAATAGTAGCTGGGATCGAATCCAGGAAATCCAGATGTTAAACAATGGGAAAACTGCCTCAGCACTAGGTCAACAATAAGTACACTTGTAAAAAAGATATCGAATAAGATAAAGAAAGTTAATAAATGTGAGAGATAAATTTGGAAGTTAATTATTGAGGGACCCATATTAAGACTATTTAGTTGGTAACATGAGACAGTGACTTGTCATAAAATTGTCTAATACAAACATGCGCGAAAATTTCGCTTCCTGCATTTCCTAGTCTAAAATGTTAAAGACACGGATTAATAGCACAGTGGTAAAACTCAACGGATTGAAAATTCAAGTAAAAAAATGTACATTACTTATCTTTCAGATACAAACAACACTTAAATTTTTAGGTACATTTACAAAGTGTTGTGCTGAAAGTTATTAACCAGAAACTATATGTTGTTGTTGTTATAAATGACACTTGGACAAACGAGCGTCTTTCGTTTTAATCAGAGCACCATGAAGGTGAAAGTACGACTTTTGCTCTTCAAATCCTCCGATAGATGGCAGCCCCAGAGGATCTACACCCTCTATTTTGGCATTGATCTGAAGGGGAAGTAAATTTCTTCAGACCATTGCACCCATGGTAACTGCTCAACGACCGACCACAGGACTTTCGATTCCACAGATTTATCGAGCACGTATATAGCATGTACTCGGTGGGTCTTTGGCGGCATTGGGAATCGGACCCCACCCTTCCGGATGGAAGGCCGATACCTAACCACTAGGCTATCCTAAGTATATGTAGTATTGATAATTAATTTTTAAGGAGTCTATATATATATATATATATATATATATATATATATATATATATATATATATATATATATATATATATATATATATATATATATATATATATATATATTCTCATGTTATCCTTAATTGCGATACAATGAAAGAAATGAATTGCTGTGGTAAAATAAGCACAAATCTTACTTTGTAAACTATTTAACTCTAATGTGAGCAATTTAACCTAGTTTAAGCCTTGATTATTTTTAGTTTGGCTAAAGTTTATAAGATATATTCTATAACTGCTGAAGAAACAATCACCCAATGCAGAAAGACCGCAATGAGCATCTAATATTTGTACCAAAGATTTTTAACTAGATGATGCTGCATGTCAATGTGAACCAAATAACTTCCTCTTATAAAAAAAAAAACTTCAGAAAATTTAAAGTATAATTACAACCTTTTTTTTTTACTGGCAGTGGCAAGACAATGTGTGTTTCATAACATGAAAAAATGAATATCATTCTTACTCTTAACATTCATTATTTCTATAACCTTCTTCTCATTTGTAGGAATAAAATGTTTGTGTAAAATTAATTAAAAAATATTTTCGAATCACCTTTATTTCAGCCTTCTTGTGTCAAAAAAAGATATGAATGTTTCCTTTTTAATATAATACACATTTTAATTTCACATTTTAATTTCATAATTTCTTTTAAATTTGATTTAATATAAATATATATTAATTTCAGAAAGTGAAATGGATTGGAGTTATCAACATTTACATATTAAAAAAATTGAAAAAATGTTTGAAAATAAAAATATTCATGTTTTTTAAATGTTTATTCAGTTTAAAGTGAAGCACTTCAAAATGTACTTAATGTGAAGTACTTTTAAAGATAATAAATTATAGAAGTAACAATATAATTGAAACTGGATGAAATGGATGAAAATTGAAACTGAAAGTTAAAAAGAAGTTAAATTGTGTAATGTATGTATAATAAACCGAGAATGTAATTTTTAGTTTGATCGAAAATGGTATAAAATTATGCATTTTTGTTGCACAAAGTATGTTGAATAATAGCTTTATTTCCATTGTTATATTGTAAATGAAAATTAATATTTAATTAAGTTATTTAAAAATGAATGTATGTATTAATTTGTGTCCATTGTTATTTTTTAAATTAATCATTGAAGTAATTAATCAAATGAAACACGGACAATTGTACAAATATAAGTAATTATAAATAATTTTTAACTAATTATTTGATTAGCAAAAATATTGAGTTAATTTCCATAAATATACACTTAAGGGAAGCATGAAATCCCATACTCCCTTCTCTGATTTATGCATTGTTAACTGTTTCATGTAATTTTCTATTAATTTTTCATTATATTTGTCTCATGTATAAAGTATATATATACACATAAATTTATTTTTAAAATACAATGCACATTAACTTGATTCAACATCATGCTATTGAATTGAAGCTTTCCATTTTCAGCAAATTCTTTATACTGTCAAATTGAAAGATCTATTACAAGAATAATATTCTGAGATTTCAGGAAACAATATTTTACTTTCAGTAAGTTTAAAAAAATGAACTTTCTCTTAAAGCTTAGGGTGTATGCTTAAAAAGTAACCAAATTATTAAAAAATATGTAAGTCTGGTAAATGAAAAATTTCCCAGAATTTTAATTCTAAAGTTTTGTTTCCTCACTTACAAGTTATAGCTGTTTTATTTATTTAGTAAAAATATTATTTTTTTGTAATTATTTAATATCTTAATTGATATAATTGATAAAGTTTCATCAAGCTTTTTATTCACCAAGAAAAATAATGCTGGATACAAATACTAAGGAGATATTTCATGTTTAGTATTGAATATTTTACTTATAAGTACTTCTGTGCAAACATGGTTTACATAAATTCTGTTTTTATTAGAATAATGTTTTAAAATTTGGGAATTTATGATGTATTTATTAATGAATGCTTACAAAAATATGATAGGATTATTAAATATTTTATTTTTTTTTCAAAATACATATCTATAAATTTCTAATTATATAGAAGATATTATATATTCTCAGTTAAAAAAATTTAATTAAAAAATAAAAGGATACTAGAAATGAAGAAAAAATAAGTTTGAACACTTTTTAACAGAAAAATAATGAAAATGAATTTGATAGAAAAGTTTAAATAAGGTTTTCTCTTTGTCACATAAAAAAAGATTTATTCCTCTGTAGTTGAATAATTCAAGTAAAAATGCAATTAAGTTTCAATTAAATTCGAAACCTAAGAGCATACATTTATTTTTTTATATACTATGAATTGTGTAGAACCGAATTTTTTTAACCACAAACTATTTTATGCTTCCAAGAGCATGCGTAAGAAAACAGGAAATTAAAGAAACAATTTGATAAATTACTCCGAAAGCATTTCTAAGATAGTTTAGATGTTGCTAGCCTTAAAAATGTAAAAAAAAAGTCAAATATAATTTTGATTATATTATGCAAATTCTTTTAAATGTTAGCTTTTCATTTCGCGAGATGGTCATGCAAAAACAAAAAAGTCAATTTACCATTATTTTAACTAATTACGGCACAATAATGAGTACTGGTTTTATATTTTTTAGAATATATTTTTAAGCAGCATTTTTTAATAAGTTTACTGTATATATAGTAAATATATAAGTATTTAGAATGCTATAGAGTTTGAAAGTTTAATAATTGTAAGTTTTCCTACTAATATGTAGGTGTAATATGGTAAAATCTGGATGAATATATTTTTTATTTGTTACATAACTTTAAATACGTTGATACAATGATTTTTAATCTGCAAAAGCAATCGATAGAAGAAAGAGTGTGTAAGCAATACATTAAATGTTCTTATCTAAAAATGCATTTATTTCATTTAATTAGTAGTTTCAAGATATTGTGAATAAATATTTAATATAATTATAAAAAATGATTTGTGATTAAAGCTGGATATTAAAATGACAATAAACCATTTGATTTTCAACCAATGCATTTAATGATTTTTCCACATTTACTAATATATACTTAAGTATGAATTGAATATATTTTTAGATATCATAGATAACCTTCTATTATAAGAAATAAAAGAAAGCATGGAATTAGTTTAACCTTTAAACAGAGCTATGAATTCTGAGCGTTACTTTCCTATACTTACTGATTTTATTTGTGAATGATAAAAAAAAACAATAAAATAAACTAAAATATTTTTTTTATATGGAAGGCAAAAAGCATTCTATATTATTCTTAATATTTGACGTTAAAAATATTGGCAGTCAAATAAGAGCGTGCTTAATATTCATTTGATAAAATTATTCATCTGCATTTCTTCATGTAACTCTGTGCGTAATAATTACAACAACACATTAACCAACCAATGTAAAATAATATAATTACATTTTATTACCTTATATGAAATCTATCCATCTGCTGTTGTGATTATATAAACTATGATGAAATTTGACACAGAATAAAAAGGAGTCAAAATAGAGAGATGGCAGTTAACAAAACATTCCTTAAAACATTTTCTGAATGAAATTTTATGAGCTTTATTAAATAACTCATTATTTTAGTATTTTTCTTGATAGTTGAGTAATTTATATAGGTTTCACATTTTTATTCAGTTTTTTAATGGATTGCTTTTCTTGGTAATTTTCATTCTAAAGTTATTTCAGTTCTGCATGTAAAACAGGCAGTCATAAAATTCACTTTTACTTCAGCAATACATCTACATCTCGTTAAACTGAATTCTTTTTCAACATAATATTAATCAAATAGATACTTAAAGTCTTATAAAATCTTCTTTTTAGTAAGAAGATGAAGAACTTAAAGAGAATTAGTCAATAAAACAACTGATTCAAGAGTAATAAAATTTAGCTTGTGAGTTAAACTTTTATTTAGTCAGAGCATGTAATTTTCATTTCTTCTTCCAAGTAAATAAATTTTAATCTCTTTTTAAAGTCCTCTTATAAAGTTTAATCCCTTAAAATTTTATGAAGAGCGTTACAACTTCCAAACTTGTAAATTTAAAACAATACATTAAGGTGAATCGCAGCGTGATGAGAACAATAGTATAAATCAATAATAATAAATATTTAATTGTCTTATACACTATCATATATCATGAAAGTTGCATTTTTGATTAAATATTTTTACTTATGTTACAATAGAAAGAATTATATTTTTTTTCTTTTACCTAAAGCATATTTTATTTGTATTATGAGGAAATTGCATGCTAGATTATTATTTCCTGTCGAATTGTTGTGCAAAACAAGTTTCTTTCACAAGCATAAATATTTGAGAATGCATTCTAAAGACCAGCTATTCTTGAATAAATTATACAAGAAAGATTGATGAAATACTCTCTATATTTAGAAACGTATGCAAATATGAACAGAACACGCAAAAACTTTCTGTAAACAAAAACTAAAAACGGCATGTTGAATATGAATGAACTCCGTTTACTCTGCATTTCGAAATAGAAAGTATATTAAACATTTAAATTTTTATTTTAGCACTGAAATATATTGAAATCATACGGACAAGTTTTAGTTTTGCAGCTAAAATTTTTTCAATGATCTAGGAAAAATATTTAAAGCTAAATATATGAATTTCTATACTAAATGTCAAAGAATTAGGATTTTAATGTTTTGAAATTCTGAGGCATTTCTTATTGAATTTCACGATGAAACTGAATATATAAGCAGACTGTTTTAAAGAAATTTATTCTAATTTTATTCATGTTGAATTACATATAAATTGAAAAAAAAAACGTATTCAAGATTAAATTTTATTTCACCTTAAAAAAAATTAGGAAACCATATTAATGATAGTCATGATAAAGGGCACTAAGATATTTCTAATGTATTTTTAATGCTTAATATATTTTACTAATCTAATTCACACTGGTTAATATTTTGTATAAATACAGAAAAATGTTTAGTGTTTAATTGGTTGGGAAAATAATTGCTTATTGTGAGGGAATTTTATAAATACAGAATATTTAAAAAACTAATGTGTATTTATTGTTTTTTAATAAAATATATTTTAAATAAATAAAATATCTTTACTCTTACAAATATAAAATAATTATTTAAAAAAAAAGAATTCTAAAAGATTTTTTTTAATCAGTTAAGTGTTTGTGTTATTTATTTTAACAAACAATGTTCCCCAGTTATCATTTTCTTTAGTGAGATTTTCAATAATTACTCAGAAAGTTTCTAAGATCCATTATTTTTAGAATTTAGAATGCATCTAAGCAACCTAAGTATGTTTACAATTTTGAAATCAATCACAGTAGAATTTTATGCGCATAATTTGCGTTTCATTATCAGTGTTGACAAAGATTAAAAGACCTTTCTTTTCTTAATGGTTTGAACTTAGTTAGTTATAAGACCAGCTGAGATTTTAATTAAGTATTATTAAAATAGCGAAACATTATTTATTTATAAAAATTTCTGTGAAATTTTACAAATCGCATTTTGCTATCTGAGGATTTTGTCTAGAACAATGATTAGTAATCCATATCGCAAACTTGATAAATAATCAAATTAATAATGATGACTAAATTATGATTCCATGTTCATGAAAGCTTTTCAGAAATTAACAATGAGTTACTTTTTCATGCAAATTTCTCCCAATGCAACTCAAAAAAATTATCTGGCATATTCTATACACGGATAAGTATAAGACCCAAGAAATGAAACATTCATTCTAATAAACTAATGAATGTTAATATAATTTATCATCAATTAAGTGATAATTATAATAATTATAAATTAATATATAATTGAAATATAAGATATATAATTGACAATTAATTGATAGCATCAATTAATTAATAACGGGTACTGATTATTGTAAAGGATCTTGAATTTTTATTCATTAATTTTTTTTATCTTTCTGATAATGAAATTTGAACAATGCATTTCTGACTGTGTATCAATAAAAAATTAAAATTAGTTTTAAAACATCAATTTCTTTAAAATGGGATAAATTTGAAATAATATGTTTGCAAAGGTGATACAGATTCGTTAATTTTGTGCAATGTTCATTATAAAAATTATGTATTCAAAATACTATATTAGATTCAAGTAGAATTGACAAATATTTTTAGATCCATTTGCTTTTTGAGTTTCTACATTTTGTATATTTTTTGATTATCTTTATATAGTAGAAAATATTCATAAATCTAAAATAAATTAAACGTTGAGTATATTAAGATTTCATCTACTTTACAATATATTTGAAATAGTAATTAAAACGTTTTACGAGAATCTTTTAAGCATGCATTATTGGAGCTCAAAAACTACAGGAAAAACATATTTACTATATGAAATGAAAAAATATGTTTTAATTTAAAAAATCTGACTTATTCAGAAAAATATTAAGTTTATAAAAAAAATGCAACATGTTTTTTAGTAAAAATGGACTTTGAAATCATTTTCATGTAAATAATATCGTAAAAGCGGAGATAAAATTAAAACAAATTCACTTCGCGGGAAACTATTTTTGATTCAAATTTGTAAATGACTTAAAATTAATCTTTTTTAGAAATCAATGCATGACATATACTTACAAATAGCTGGAATAATCATCGAAAATACATTCACCCGGCTTCAATAAAATAAATTGTACTTTCTATAAATAGAAATAATTGGATTTCATTCTAAAGATCAAGATTCATGCTTTGAAATGGAAGTATTGTTACTCAACACAAATTTTACAGCAGAGTTTTTTCAGCTTCGAAAAATTGTATAATTGTAGGATAAATATTTTTTGTTTGATTCTACAATAATATTTTTAAAAAATTTAAATTTTAAAGTTAGTAAATTAAGTTTCAAAAATGCATTAATTATAAAAATTTTATAACGTATTACTGATGATAAAGACTTTCATTTTATAATCATATATAAATCGGAAAAAGAGAAATATTTCTATAAACAATAAAAATGATACACATAAGGATTTCACATATTTTCCATAAGAAAAAGTATATGAAATCTTTATAATATATAATAAATCTTTATTTGAAGTGTTAAATATTCATGAAAAATTACTTGTATCAGGTAAGAATGGAAGAAAGTTTTTACAAATTTAATTGAAACTTTGACAGTAGACTATTTCATAGATTAAATATATTCTAATCATGATAATTTTAGTTTAATTGTGATTATTTACATTCATAAATAATATTAAGTGGTTTTAAAAATATCTGTGATTTAACAATTTTTGAGACAGTAAATGAATATAATTTATTTGCAACATTTGTTTATTCTCAAATACAAAAACAAAGTAAAAAAAAATTCTGTGAATATTAAACTGTGAAAACAAAGTAAAATAAAAAAAATAGTTACCTTATTGAACTGCATGAGGACTTATAGTCAAATATATATAATAGTAATAAAAATTAAACTGTTAAAATCTCTATTTTTTCAAGCTGATTAACATTTTCTTCCTGATTTCTTTAAGTTTTCTATAATATTTATCAACTGAACTCTATCATATTGTGTGTGTGATATTTCATAATAGTCTACAAATACATACATTCATAAACTTATTATATGAACAAAACTGACTTATTCTCAAATATATCCAAAATAATAGTTACATGTCCTTTAAATGTGAATTCTCGGAATATATATTTTTACATCTAGAACTTATTTGAATAATAAGTAAAACCCCACATAAATATATTTTAAAATGTAACGCAATGTAATCATAATCTGTTGAAAATTTCCTGATCTATACTTATAGTTAATATATACTAAAATATAACTGTAACACTCTCATTTTTTAATTTATAGAATGTTTACAACAACAATAATATTACGAATTATATATATCAAATAATTTAACAACACCATGTGTATATATAAATATATTAAAAATAAACAACACTATACAGATAGTACTGAGTACTATCTATATTTTGGCAATTGTATAATGTGTGTAATAATATAATCTTAATAATAATAAAATCTTAAAATATTAGATGCATGAATAATTAGTATTTATTATTATTTTTTATATGTATGTAATAAGTATGAATGTATGAATAGAATAATTTTGAGCTAAAAGAAGTTAGAATAAAACTTTTATATTTTAATATTTGTCATGTAAATAAACTCTTTAATCACACTATTGTTAATGTTATTTTGCATATTTAGATTAAGAAATATAGAGTTAGTTCATACATACATTAAATCTTCATACTTCAATAACTTATAAATGAGAAATAATATCCCTATGAATTTTCTTAAAAATACATATAGAAATATTTTAAAAACAATTCCATGAAAGGACAGAGCAATATTAATAAGAAAAATCTGAAATGCAAAATCTAAGTTAAATTTTTTTTACTATGAAATAAATTTTTTCTCCTTTTTATATAATTCTTTTAAGTTTAAAGTGCAATTTTTTTGATGTTAGAAAAATTATAACACAACTTTTAAAGTAAGCTATTTCTAAAATATCTTACATTTCTCAGAGTTTTTCCATAGATTTTAACAAATAATTAATTTTAGAGCTTAATAATTAAAACAAGCATTTCTCTTCTAAAACTTTTATTTCAAAAAAAAAAAAATTATGAATTTTATTACTTAAAATTTTAAATAAATAAGTTAATTGAAACTTTAAGTATCATACAAAGTAATCTAAATTTAATTTTTATTTTATTTTAAACTATTTTTTTATTTCTAAGAAAATCCCACTAAGAGAAAATCGTTTCATAATAATATTTTGTGTACGTAGAGAATTGCTATCATTTAGAAGCGCATACTACTGATATTCCGATGGAGATGTGCCCTATATTTCTACATTATAGGTCTTTGTAAAAAGGCGTCCCACAAGTCATAGGATCATCGATTTCCTTAGAAAATGAATGGAAAAGAAACTTCTTCCTTTCCCCCCTCTTTTTTTGAAAAGCCTAAACAAATATCCTGAAACTTGGTCTATAGTGTGACAGTTAGAATTCAATTTAATAAAAAGGGGTACAGAAACACCATTGAATAGAAATTTCCTTTATTCATTAGCTTTATTTTTGTATAAGAAATTCCTAGTACCAATTTCAATTTGTATTAATAAAAAAAACACTCAAAATAATTATGTAGTGTGTTAGGTAAATGCTATATTTTTGTTGAAAGCCAAAGAAATAAAAATTTCCTAATATCAAAATTTGTTTTATAATGATTTTTTCAATAAAAACTCCTCTTTTTAAAATCAAAATTATTTATTTTCTAACACAAATATTAGATTAAAATAAACTTGAATATAAAAATAGTGTTTATAACCACAAATGTGTGTGATTTCCACTACTTACTTATTTACTCATGAATAATTTATTAGAATTCACATTTTTTGGATACGTGAATACTTCTCATTAAAAGTGGTTATTTTAATACGTCAAAGGTCGATATAATTTTTTAGTATAACTTTTAAATAAAAATATTATGAATTGTTCTTTTTTACTGCTTGAAAACCTATCACATTAACAAATAATTTAATAAAATTGTTTTTAAATTTATACTTCGTTTTCCAATAATTGAATAGCATCATATACTTTAATCCTTTATTCATTCAGAATCTTTTCCAAAAAAAAGTTGTAAGTCCTTCTGTTTATTAACTAATGTGTAAGAAGCTACTACATTATTTCGTGGCCAGAGTAACTAAGTCACAAATTTATTAAGTAATTCCGTGACCAGAAGAACAAAATGGGGTAATTAATACTGTGCATAGGTTGACTATTTTTATTTTTTGGAAACATATTTTCTACGGCCGTATAAAATCAAAAAGGCTAAAAGTTTTCATTCTGTAACAAATAATCGAAATTATTACACTGTTATTGCTTAATATAGAATGTAAATTCTATATAAAATGTATTAAAGCTTAAATTGTGGTTATGGTCTAAAAAAACGTTTTTTTTAATAAATTAAATTGTTTTTCTTGTTTTATATATTTAATTATTAATATTAATAAAAATTAGACGCAAATGAGAAATATTGTAATAGTTTATATGACAATTAAAATGTTAGTAAAATAATATTCTATATAAAGTTTATAAGCAATAATTATCTATTATTGCTATTATTGCAATAATTATTCTATTAAAAATTTATTATCACACATAATGTGGGACATTTCATAAGGGATACACACTAATAATTATAAATTTTAATAAATAGTATATAATTCTCCTTGCAGGCAATTGATTTATACTGAATAATCTATATTTTTTATCAAATTTTACACTAATTATAACACAATTTTGTAACTAATAATTTCTTCTCATCACATTCAAATTTAAATATCATTTATTAGATATAAGTGTAAATGATATTTACTTAAACTATGTTTGAATATTTCTATTTTTGTAGGATCAATTAAAAGTTACAGTAGTAATTTAACAAATTATTCTGATATTTTTAGTCATTTTAGATATTATTAATGTTTTGAAAAAGTTATATAATTTGCATTTTTTATGTGAAAAGTCTTATAATTTAACTTGTAAGTTATTGGGATAAAAGTATTAATATAAATATAAATATTTGTGAAAACCTTTATTTATTATAAATAAAGGTTTTCACAAATATTTATCATTCGCCAAATATTATTTTTATAATATTTTTTGGAACTCAATTTTATGCCTTGCAAACTATCAAAAATTAAAACTTGTTGAAATAATAGTAAAAATAATGTTATGTGTAGTTAGATAAAATAAATAATCTTAATTTCACAAGTGAAAATTAGGGGTTTTTACGTTATATTCTTATCTATTCAATTTTCAAATCCTTAAAAATACTAAAAACAAAATTGAATAAAATGCATCACATATTCTTACAGAAAATTTGTAAATGAATATGGCTTAATATTTATTCACAAATTTCTCATATTATAACATCTAAATAAAGCTAAAAGAAAGACCATAAATAGTAAAAATTGAACTGTAAGTGAGTTCTGCAACATAAAATATAATCGCACATTTTAAGCACACTACTGGCCGCTCAAACTGTGACACCCTGAAGGAAGCATGCAAATAATGGGAAATTTACATCATATGTTTGAGGCTATGAAATAATAAATTCATTAGCACATCACGGGTGACATTTGTTGTTGTTTCACCAGCGTGGCTCCCTGTATCTAGCTTTACTAGTTAGATAGGAACAGGCAGGTGGGAGTCTTCTTTATTTATGAGCAGGGGCCAAGCAGAAGGCTCCTATATTTAATGCTCCAACATCAGAGGTATTATTTCACTTTAAAGCATTGTGACCTTAGTCTTAATGTGACACAGCTGTCTTTAGTGAATATGATGGATCTTCTGTTAAGCAGAAATTTAAACTCACTATCTTTCGATAATGAGAACAATGCCCTGACCAACCAGGGCATGGTGTCCTTTCTCCGGCAACTGTATTACCACTTGCGAATGTCTTACAAAGGGAGCAGAGATTGCTAATTTGAAGTACGACGAGTGTTTTCATGCGCTTTTTTCCTGTGCAAGTTATTTAAATACGCATTGTAAAAATGTAGTGTCTTTTGAGCAAATTTTTCATTTTAACAGACAAATAATAATATCACAGATTTCCGATTATCCTCAAGAAAAATTGATGAAAGTTTTGGACAAAACCAAGAAACTCTGAGGCGGATATGTAATTGTTGGATGCAGGAGGGAACGGCAGTCTGATGTAATAAATCGCAGCCACTTCGTTGTTACACTTTACTTGATGTATAAGGCGTGATTTATGTATGTAAATGATGAACAGTTCTGTCTTATCGGAAACCATAGCGCAAAAGAATTAGTGTGTTACTCATTATTCGATGTCCACTCTTACCATTCGATGTAGTATTCTGCCTGCTTGGTTGGTTGGGTTTTGTGTCGTAAAGTTCAAATAAGAACAAGCTGTGCCTCCTCTGCCTGCATAACCACTATAGTTGGATTCAAGTCTAAAGACACCAGTAGGCACCTTATAGAGACACTTTATAGAAAAACTACTTTAATATTGCGTTATGCATCATCACACTGTTATTGCATTTGGTATCATAGTTAAGGTGGCAATAAATTTCACTCCTTCATTCGCCAAATATGCATTGCTACTACACGTAACAAACAGTGTTACATCTCTGATGTTTCAGAATCCTTGGTCTTTCGATGTCTTCAGCGCTTGCTATCAACTTTATTCTAACAGGATTTTATATGATCAAACGTGGAACGCAATGTTCAAGAGTTCTACATTATCCATCAGATCGAATTGCTTCATTGGCTTGCTTGTTCTCCCAATTTATCCCCAAATGAATATCTGTAATCAACGCTTGTACAATAACTGACTCAGGATATACTACCCGCTGATACACATGATCAACTTTGGCAATATGTGGTAATCACACCAAAATACGTCTATAGCCTCTTGAATTCAATGTCTATAATGTTGGCTACACTAACTACTGATTTGATCATTATCTACACCTCACAAGAAATTACATTTGATCTTTGTATAACGTGTTATTTGTTAAACAAATTTTGCTGTGATATCTCTGTTATATTTTAGTATCCATTTTGGGTTGCCAGTAGTGTTTTACGATTAACATTTTGTTAAATATTATTCGATATAAAATAATACCGAAACTAGAGGCGAAAGAAATATGAGTTAATTCAATTTTCATCATATTAAGTCAAGAATCATAAAACGTTACTGTCTTTGTAAAAATAGACATAAAATATCACAATTCTCTTTCTTATTATTTTACCGTTTTATCTGATATGCTTACAAGCCATGCATATTTCACTGAGGCATTTGTTACAACAGTTTATCGTTATATGTCAATTTATTTATGATGGATTAATCTCCTGAGCTTTGTTATTTGTTACACTTGAATGAAATCCCTTCTATGTCACTTTAAAAGAAATGTTGCTTGCAATAAGTGTATACATAGAAAATATTTTCCTTCGTAACTTTTCTACGTAACTCTTTCCATATATATATATATATATATATATATATATATATATATATATATATATATATATATATATATATATATATATATGTATGCATATATAGGATTAATATTAATGCTTTAGATAAAAATTTAAATACTTTTACAACAAATTTTTGATAATGAAATTACATAGATTTAATAAAGAAAAATTCAAATCATTAGATATAGAAAAATTTCTTTCTGTCACCAAAATATTTTTTTAATTAAATTTTTCCCAGATAAAATTTCCTTTTTATAGTAAATAAATCAGATTTTATTTGTATTTTAATCAGATACATATTTGTAATTTAATTTTTAATAGAAAAATATATAAACAGCATATTTTATTCTATTCTTATAATGTCAAAATAATTTTTAAATACGTTTCACCTGTTTGTTATTTAAATAAAATAAGAATACGAACCAAAATAAAATTCACAATTAATTACTAATTTATTTCTATGTAAGCAAAACCAGAAGTGAAAGTTTAGAAATTACAATGAAATTTTCCAATCTGAGGTAAAGAAAAAAATACCTAATAAAACGCTTTATCTGATATTTCTAATAATATTGTTATGAAAAATATGAAGTAAATATCTGCTTATCTCAATCAATTAAATAATTTATTGAAAAACTTATGAAGAAAATTATTTTCTTTTTTGGGAATTATAAAATGGCTTTAATTTTCAATCGTAAAATTTGGACGTGTCATTAAGTTCTATAATCAAAATGAAAAATATCATAATGAACATCCTATTTAACTACAAATTAGATGGTAAATCTACTAAAAACCATTAACATAAAAGAATTACGATGTTATCTAAATTATAATGAAATTACTACACTCTAATTCGGAAGTTTTATGAATTTTTCAGAAAAATTAAGAGACACATGGCTACAACTATTTATTGAAATATTTCTATTTCTAAATAACATAAAATAAAACATTCATAATTTAAAATATAACAAAAAAAGAAAGAAATCAGATATAAAAATGTATATTCAAAGCATCAAACAACGCAATGGTCCTGATACTTCATGTCTGATTGTCTCATTTACAAAATACAATTATTATATGTTTATTTTAAAAATTATGGCTTGAAAATACCATAATTAAGTTATATATCGAAATTCATGGCTTCGAGATTCATGAATCCTAATAAACACTATAAAATGTAGTAAACTTTGTTGAAATGATAAATAATGTCGTATTACTGTAAAGAATCATGGAACATTAAACGGCAAAAAACTACTTCATTACTATTTTAGCACACCACAAAACGTTATTACTATGATAGCATACCATAGATATGAATATGCTGTCATAGTAAGGATTGACTGATAACTTTTTCAAACAGCACAACGAAACAAAAATTAAAATGCTGAACAATAAAATCGAAGTCAAGATGAATGGAGAGCTGTTTTATTCACAGATGAGTTTTGATTCAATATGGACAAATGACATCCAAAATGCATCGCAATAGAAAGAAGAGACTTGAAATAAATCAATGTTCAGTCTTGAAAAACTGGAAGAGACAGAAAGGCGGGATCGATAGTGTGGGTAGGACTCTGCGCTATTATACATGATATTTTTTATTATGCAAATTTTCAATTTAATGTTTCTTAGGCTTGCAAACAAGACTGATAGCCCATATAGTAATTTATGTGTGTTAAAGTAATTTACGATTCTTTCTTTTGAAATATTATGATGCTAATCATAATTAAACTTGATTTTTAAACCAAATTAACTAAGTTCAACTTAATATACTTGAAGCGGAAATTACGCAGTATTTCAAAATGATATGAAAGGCTCTGCATGAATCTGCTTAAGGCATCAAGATAACGCACTGCTTCTTATCTAACGGTCACGATCACTGCAAAGAATTTTGAGAGTGCACTTCTTGAAAATAATTGAACAATATTCCACAAAGTTTTGTTCATTGTTTAGTCACATTTATTGAACACTAGTATGCTACAAGGGATGCACAGTTCAAAGAAAAAACACATTTTTTCAAAAATCCTGTATTCTTTGGAACAATGCAATTTTCATGTAACCATGTTTCTGTCTTGAAATAGGACTTTTGATTCATTTAAATAATTAAAGATTCTCTATAAATTCATAAGTAGTTTATTTTCTATATTACAATTTCATATATATGTTGTTTCCATTTATGTCCATGCATGATATAAAACAGAAATAACAAATCTATTGAAGTGTTTCTATTCTATGTGTTTCACCTTCTACTATAATTTATTAAATAATGTGGTTATTCTTGAGTGATTGTAGTGAATCCATAGAAATCCACATATGTCTTCAAAATTTATTGTAATCTTAAAGGCTATATAATTATTTGTAAACAAATTTATAAATAGAAAACTGTCTCAATGATAGAACTCCTGTCTTGTTGATGGGAAGTAAATAGCGCAAATGTCGAAAAATAGGAAGTAATTTTTTTCCAATTTCGGGATAACTTAAAAAAAATACGGAAAAAAATTATCGTGTAGATGTAGCTACTGGGGAGGGGGATAACCTAAATGTAAGTGGAAAATGCGAATCGCAAATCGCGACCAGTTTCGTAAGTGATGGATGAGCTTTATCGACATCTGCAATTTTTTAGTAGATACATCAATTCTCTCAGTTGTAAGCGAATTAAATGAGAGTCTCTTATAAGCTGATAACAATGCTGTTATAATTTAAAATAGTTTCAATACACGTGTAGGAAACTGAGAAATGTAAGTAGAAAAGACGATAACTGTTGGCTATTTGAAAAATTTTTGCTTATAAGCAAACTGATGAAAATTTTCAGACGTCTGCCTCATGTAACTAGTTCATTTGTGAAAAAAACTGAAAAATCCAATGAGACTAGCTTTTTTGTAAAGGGACACAAGGTTCAATTTCATAATAGTTTGAGATGTAAATGAATTAATTATTTTATATTTTATTATAATTGTACAATGTTTAATTAGTATGCTTAATATTTAGACATGAGTGTTGTGACTATCATATTTGCAGATATTATTTCAATTAATGAATGAATTAGTTCAAGGTGATAATAGTATGATTCTTAAATATACAGATATCTGCATATAGAATTTAAATGAAGCAGAACATTTTGACAAATTTGGACGTTTATCGGAAATAAATAACAAATCCAGAGAGTTATATTGGAAAGTAGAACGTGTCAGTTTTTTTAATGCCTTCACCTGTCTATAAGATACTTTAAGAGTTTTCTGAAGAGAAGAGGTTCAGTAAATCATCAATCTAGTTATGTAGACTGGCATACATTGATTCTAAATAAGAATTATTTAATCATATATAGTAAAAATAAGAATTAGAAATTTACATATCACATTATGTAAACATTCAATAGAATGAATGAAATTTTTAAGGTTATTTATAATTTTGAAAAATGTTGGATACCAAAAGATTTTCCATCATATCCTAAAATGACTATTCAGTGAAACATAAAACATTTAATTTACTTATAAATAATTTTAATTAATGGAGCCAAGCATCCTATACTTTTAAGTGATGCATCGAATGTTTATTGGGAATTATCATATCTAAATATTTAATCAGACCATTTGCTATGAAAAAATGGCTTATAATTTTTGTTACTAGAATTTACATATATTATTAAATTAAGAATTGCTAAAATAGATTCATCATATATATAATCTAGATCTATAATATTATAGATAATAATTATATATACGTATAGAAATGATACATTTTTATTTAAAAATACAAATTGAATCACATAACACCATAGCATCAGTATATTTTAGCAAATATTACATTTAATACTATATTTTTAGTAAATATTACACATATTATTATACATTTAGCGAATATTATATTTTTAATGCAATTTTATAAATAGTGATTAAAATATTCTCGAGACCTGGAACTTAATTTAAACTTAATTACGCATACTATTTAACTTAACACATCCACATCGTCAATTAAAAGTGCTTAAAGGTTTTATCAAACATTTTTTTGTTGTGGATGTGTTAAGTTAAATAGTATGCCTAATTAAGTTTAAATTAAGTTTCAGGTCTCGAAAATATTTTCATTAGAGTTTACAAAATTAAATTAAAAACTTACCAAGAATCTCCATCTTAGAATTATAAAACTTAAAATTTACAATTTATTGCTATAGTCAAAGTAAATTTTTATTTATTTGAAAGCAGGAAAGTGCCACGTGTAAAAACTGTTTCTTGTGTGAAAATAAATAAATCATAATCAAATTATATCTATAAATAAAGAATGATGTAATAAAAATATTTTATGACATTTTTAAGAAAAATTTTTAAGTTATAAAAATTAGTCATTAAATTAGGTATAAAATGTATTGAGACTGTTAACGGAAAAATGTTGACCCAAATATATTTTTAATAAAATTCTAAAAATAATTATATTTTTAAAAAAATGTATTTTAGGATTAGATCTTTTATCAGAATGAAAAATACCTTTACCTAATAGTTTTGAAATTGTATTTACGTATTTGCTTAAAATTATTTTTATATGAAAGAATTAATTTAATTTTACTTTGGAAGGGACTAAACTCTAGACTTTATTTAACTTAAACTCTACTTGCATATGAACAGCAATATATACCCTAATTCAATATTTGTTTTAGTCACTAAGGATATCTTGCGAATATTTTTCTCAATAAATAGGTAAGAGTAAATTTCCATTACTACTCCATTTCAAAAGTATTATAAAATTTGTATGCTTTACGGTATTTGCATGTAAATCTCCTAAATAATATAAAACATTTAAAACATTAGAAAATTTTTTTAATTAATTTATTAACCATTGAAATAATCTCAGTAATTCAAAACAGGTTTACAGCTAATATTTCGTCAATGAGATTTTTATGTTAATCACCAAACGTTTGCTGAATTCTCGTGGTGTATTTCAGTATTTACATTGCATAAAAATAATTTATTTTTATTAAATTTTAAGCTTATCAGTATTTTTACAGGCTCATTTTTTAAAGTTTATAATTTATGCAATTTATAAATACAATAAAATTATTTTCAAGAAATTTACTTAAAAACAATTTATTTATTCAGGAAATTTAATTATGGTATCACAAATTTATTTTTCCATGATTTTTTGTTTAATGATTTCTTTTATTAAATATAATATAAATCCATTTTTTTATAAAATAACAGCTTTTATGGAAGAAATATTAATTTTAATTTTGCGCAATTGTTTCGTGAAATTAAAAATTACCATTGTTTAAAAATACTACAATGTTTATACATGTCAAGTCTTTTAATTCTACGAAATTTTTTGCGTCTATTTGCTTAATACAGAGCACTAAATTCTTAGTTCTATATATATCATTCAACGATAAATTTTTTGTTCGGTATTCTAAAACTTAATTAACATAAATTTTAAAAAATGCTAATTTCTCTTCGAAGACTTTAATTAATTTGGTAAGTATAATAAAATGTAAAACAAAACAAAGTTTCTTACAAAAGCCTTACTGAATTAAACACCATTTAGTTTTGCAAATGGGATCTCTTAGAATATATTACATTTGGGACCTTACGAACGCTTTCTTAAAGCAAATAATTGTCTTGCATTGCTATTGTTTAAAACAGTTCAATAATGTTTATCAGCAAGTTAAACAGTTAAACATTTTAAAAAGAAATGATATTTTGAAGCAATATATTTTAAACATAATAAATTCACTGAAAACAAGTGCTTCTTATTAAATAACAAAGGACGTTTGTATCAAACATTATTTTATTAAATAACACTGCCTAAAATTTTTTAAGAATTTTTCTTCTTCCGTAAAACTTAAACTGCATCTCAAGAGATAACTAATTTTTCATCATAAAATGAAGCTCATGCAAAATACTAATTATTTTCTCGTATATAACTACAGTAAAGAAAATTAAATTATGAGTAAGTTAATTTCCTTGACAGGAGTTTAATTAATTAAATGTGTTATTTTTCTTAATATGTTATTCTTCAAAAAATTATTTTTTGTAATGATGATTAAAAGTGTAAATATTTAAAAACATTTAATCACTTCTCATTAAAAGACTTACATAAGAAATATAAGCCTCCAGAAAACTAGAAATTGCCATGCCAAAAGTGATATATCAACGGACATGAACCCACTTCTCCCAATTACAATTATAAAATAAATTTAAAGAAGCGATGGCATAATAATGTGATTTTAGGTGAAGAAAAGAGGAAATGATCTTTTAACGCTTAATAACTTTCTAATAATTATTGAATCACAGTCATAAGAAAAATTAAAATCATTCATGATTACTATATTTAAGTAAGCTTAATTTTATTAATAAAAATCAATAATGCACTCTCTGTGGTTTTTCTCATGAATAAATATTATTATTCTCTCATGTAATAAAAATTTTCCTATCTTATAAATACTACCTCTTTAAATATTTGGTAAATAGTTCACAAAATATTTATTTTCTTTACATTAAGTATTATTGTAAATGTCCTGATTACAAAATATACAAAAAATGACTTAAATAAATAATTGTGAATGTAACGCTGGCGATCATTTGTTATTAATAATGCTAGAATTTACAATTAATTCGGCTTCTTTACTTATATAAAATAACTGTTAATTTAAAAATAGATACTCTTGACACATTTTGAAGAATTTAAAATATAATCCACAATTTTTTTTTACTTACCTGTATGCTGTAAATGCTCGGAATTTTGAGGGACTGCTGTTTGACTACGGAGTTGAACTATGATACGTCTTGGGTCAGTGTGGATGGTATTGGTCACAAGATATGTCACAAAAGGAAATTGGCCTAAAGTATAGAGAATATTGTCAGAAGAATTAATTTTAGTACAGTTTTAAGAGATAATAAAAACATCATACATAAAACAGTATCTCTCTAATGCATATTTGGTACTTTATGCACAAATATGATGTGCATAATAATCCTCACATGATCTTGTCTAACAACTAAATAATACAGTAAAATATGTTATACATAGAAATATTTTTAATAATATGTACCTATTAAGTGGCAAAGAAAATCTGCTTTTGTGAATTATGTTTTTAAAATGTTTCATGAACATAAGACTCAGTGTTTCTTCATGCACAAATTAAGTGAAATTAATTGCTATATATATATATATATATATATGTATACTTGTACTTTTTAGCCTTAATGATCTTTTTCGCACTTCTTTTATAAATCTTAATAATGATAAATCTCAGTAATAACAAGCTATTTTTTTAATCTTTCTAATTAAACCATATAGTAGTAAAGATATTAGTTAGAATAAAATAATGGTAGTTAAAATAATTTTGGATGATTAATTTTTTATTAAAAATATATTTTATATATATATATAAATACTAATACTAGTACTTATTGTAAAACTGTTAATATGAGTTTACATAAAAGGAAATCATATTAATTTTATTCTTCCTTATTATCTTCTTCCTAATTATTTACATAATTTCACCTTTCAAAAACTTTAAATTTCAACAATTGAAAAAAAAATTTTCAAATTTAAATACAGTTAAAAACTTTAGTTTTGTAAATTTTATTATATTTTTTATAAATCTAATAAAGTGATACAATTTTGTTTTCTAACATTGCTAAATATCTACAAGTGCTTGATTAAAGGTTACTAAAATCATGTATTTTTCTAGCTACAATTTAGTTTTAAGTAAATATCATTTGGAAAGAATTTTGTTTTGAGCATAGAATCAGGGAATTTGCAAATTGCTTCTTTGGTCGTATTTCTACAGGAATATTGTTCTTCTTTCTCTCATTCTGAATTGAAGAATTTTCATGATGAAGGTACTGTATTAAAGCTATATTACACGTCATAATAAGAACAACTTAATTTTTCCGCCGTGAATTTTACAAATTCATGTTTAAAATTTTTAATAATTACTTTTTAATGGATTTATCTCTTCAATTTTAATTCATTATAATTCTCTTCCTTTGATTTTGAAGATATGTGCTATAAACATTCTTTTAGATGTTTAAATTTTATAGGATTTGAATTCTTTATTCATATATGCATGCCTAAAATATCAATCTAAAATTTAGAAAAAATTGACAATTTTGTACATTTATAAAACTTTATTTTCATGGTGAAACTTTTCTTTCTAGTTAATAGTATTTTACAAGGTTCATATTTTTTTTAGAATACAACATTCTCTAGTCTTTTTGCTAGTTTATTTCTGAACCATTTCGGAAAATCTTATATTTTACAAATGCTATAATTTTTCATATATATTAAAAAGTATGATATTAATTTAACATTTATATTAAAATATTGAATTCAACTTTAGTAGTGAAAAATCATTATTTAAAAATTTCAACACTCCAATTAAAATTATAAAAATGTCGTTATCCATGAATAAACTAGAATTTATAATATTCAAATTAATTAAAATTTTATCATGAAACAAACAAAATACTTATTAACATTCTTTTAAAGATGAATATTCATATGAATTTTACAACACCTAAAATAGGATGCAGAAAAATTCTGAATAATAGAAATATTCTTATTCAAATAACTACAGTAGTGAAAATAAATATATTTTCATGCTTAGTTATGTAATTCATAAATAATAATAAAATTGAAAACTATAAAAATTTAATTCTTAAATGAACATTTGTTAAGGAAGCAAAAACTCATTTGCGTTCTTAGAAAAGAAAAAAATATTATATTACTTTATGAACAAGTAAATGAACAATTAACAGCAAATAGTTTGGAAACTTATGACAAAGAAGTTTACTATCAAGTAGAAGTTCAATTACCAAACATTCATTATATTTTGAAATTTCGTATAAAAAAATTCTTAATCTATATTTTTTAAAGTCATACATTTATAAATTTTCCAATTTTTTTTAAAAATTTATGAATATTCCTAAAGCATCGCATTCTAAAACTTTCAAGTCGGAAAACAATTGCACAGTCAAGGATCAAAGATATTTTTAATCTCAATAGAGAGGTAGTGCTTAAAGAAAATAACTAGATAAATTGACATTTGATGAGGAAAGACAAATATTAGTCTTAAATATCTTCAGAATCTTTTATTTACATATCCTGGTAAGTATTCTGCAAATATTCTCGCAGATTTTTTACTGAATGCCTTTCGGAAATCACTCATCTTTGAACAAAGAGAGCATATCTTGGCAATGTCACGCAAAATGGTAATTGAGTGAATTTTGATTTTTTATAAAGTTTAAGAATAAGCAAGAATATTTCCAAAAACACATTTATGTAATTAATAAATTGTGTTTATAATTCTTTACTCTCCTTATTACTGTTTCATAATGGACCATAACTAAGGAAAGCATTAAGTTCATAAAATACATAAAACAATAAAGAGTAAATTTTAAGGAACTAAGCAAAAAATATCTCTATCTTTCTACCTTAATAGAATTGATTCTCTTTCTCCCTCTCAACATCAGAAAATATCATAGTAAAGAATATGAAATGAAAATGGCGCGTATGTCAATGTTTTCAACAGGAATAGTATGATTTCAGTAATAATGGCACAGTAAAATAGGAAAGTATAAATAAAAATGTTTAAGGAGAAACTCTTAAAATTCTCAGTGCTTTTTCTAGACAAGGAATATAAAATAAAAAAAATTAACTTATTCAAAGTAAAAGTAGTAATTTAACTTAATCAAAACAGAAATTTTAAAAATTGATTCATTTTCCATTGTTGATGTATATCTAAAATTTTAATAAATTTAATGAATAATTAAATTTTTATCATGGTTATTTTTATTACCCTGAATTAAATAAAGCAATGCATAAAATCGATTGCAAGATTTAATTAAATGTAAAATAATTGAAATTAAAGAAAAATCTCTGAAAACTTTTAGGAACATACTAATAGTTGTTTTACTCTAAATTTATATTTCCTAAATATATATATTATGAGCAATAGAAGTTTTCATTATATTAGCAAGTAGAATTTAAATATCATATTTTCATCATATCAGTGTGAGAAAATTTAAAATTATCCTTGAAAAAAGAGAAGTATAAAAGTCTTAAATATTAATAAGATAATACTCAGTGTAGGAAATTATCTATTTTTTAAATACGGAACAATATGGAAAGTTATAAAGTTTCAATTGATAACCACAATAAAATTTTAACAAAAAGAATTATCATTTTTTGATAATCATCAATAAATCCTCCAAATTATCTTAGGTTTCATTACTTTTCACAATGAAAATTATTCAAAGTTTTTGTTTTAAATTAAACTTAATGAAATCAAGAATTGAAATCATATTTCGAAAATCACGAATTTGAAACATCTAAAATTACATTTTACTTAAACATCCTGTTCATGATTATGAGAATTTCTTTTCAGATTATGCATGAAATAGTAAATTTATACAATGTTCTACACGTGTGTTATTTCTTAAATTTTTAATGATATAACCAATTTAAATTATTATATTTAATCAACTAAAATGTTGCGCTTTGTAAAGACCAAATGCTGTTATCTATTAAAGGCTTAGTGTGTCCTTTCGGACTTTAATTGCTATACAGAAATCACAAAAAAACTATCATATTCCTTCAGGTAAAATAATGCTGATTTTATTGTTCTGATTATTTTTTCTTAATTAGAAACTTTTTTTGCAGTTTTAGCGCTTAATAAATTAGGGCTTCCTTTTAATAAGAAATTCATACCTAATTCTAAGAATGTTTACTTAATACTATTAATTAAAAATTGATAGCACAAAAAATA
Source organism: Latrodectus elegans (assembly GCA_030067965.1). NCBI lineage: Eukaryota > Metazoa > Arthropoda > Arachnida > Araneae > Theridiidae > Latrodectus > Latrodectus elegans. Next base: position 65,031,716 of record CM057809.1, read on the forward strand.
TAAATATAAAGCCATATTTAAAAATGCAGTCAAAAATAATTAGTTATAAATAATTAATGCTTTTTCTAAGGGTTTGAATTGCTTCATTCCAATTATATTTTAAATCAATAACTAAACTTTTTTCACAAGAAAGTTCTTGAAACACATGTGTGTTAACACGCTCAATATCTGTATTTAATTAATAAATATTTTAACAATGAAAATAATTTTCATTTATTAATTTCAAGAAACATTTTGAAAAAGCATTTCATAACAGGCGATTGAAAAATATTATGACATTAATTTGCAAGTGTTTTGATGATTATAAACTTATTATATATTCCTTGCAATATACGATTTATTTATCAAAATGCCTGCAATGCATAAGCTTGTTGCAAAAAGCTAAAATCATTATTCTACATTATTTCTTCTCAATTTATAATTTGTAAAAACATAAAGCAACAACTAAAGTCTCCCACAATTAGGTATTAAAATTTTAATTTAAGCCTTTCTTAATTTGTGTGACAAGCACAATTTTTTATAATTAAAATGATAATTTATATTAATCTTTAGTATGCTGAAGTATCTTAAAAATTTATTCCAATAAAATAATTAAATAATAGCTTAGAATAAAATTCATTTCTTTGTATTCCTTTTTTAATTAGAAAATTTTCTCTTGAATTCCTTTTTTAATTTTAATAGAGAAATAATATTTTTATTAATATCAACTCTGGTGTTTACTATTTTATTTGAAATTGACCTTATTGGTGAATGATAGTATGATTGGTGTTTAATTTTATGATATTTTACACACTACACAAGCATTTCTAAAAATGGTTTTTCTCAATGTTTAGAAAAAATATTAAGATAGTTTCCAGTTTCAATAATTTTTCATATGATCGTTGAAGTGAACTCTCTTTATCAGCAATGCTGACACATGAATGATTTCCGAAAGGAAGACAAATCACAAATATGTCAGCTGAACAGGAGCACATAAGGCGGGATGATTACATTGAGATACATCAAAATCACTTACTATGTCTCTCTACATTCATCAGAAGCAATCCCTCAATTGCGTTTTGGGACTCCTTAACCCAAGCGAAGGCTTTTCGATGACGGTTGAGCTGATTGGCCAGCCACTCTTTTGGTGTCAATCGAAGAGCTGTACTAGGAAACGGTAAATCCTGGGATGCGAAGGATCCGTTCTCCCGGAAATCAATGATGATGCATACTTTAGGATCCGTTACTTCTAAGGTATTCATCTCCTGGGGTGACAAAACGCTTTTTTCCTAAAAATGTGGTATAACAACGCATGCAACATAGCATAACAGTGATTTTATTAATAAGGTAATTGCCTAGCTTGGAAGTTCTTCCCGTTTTTAGATAGACGTCTTTACTACACAGATTGAAACTTACCGTTCTTAAATTTTAAATTTTTCCCAAAAAGGAGAGTATCTTAATTTAGTTAAGATTCTGATGGTGAATGTGACAGGAGTTTCTTAATATTATTCAAATTAATTTTAATATTGTGAAACCCATTTTAAGCTTCTCATTTATAATCATTTTCAGCACATGTTAGTTTTATTTTCACAAAAAGACTTTTAATATTAAACTATTTAATTTTTAATTTATACAAATTAAATCAGGCATAGAATGTTAAAGTGATTTTTAGATCTATAATTTTTATAAACCTTTTCTATTAATATATATATATATATATATATATATATATATATATATATATATATATATATATATATATATATATAAAGTATTGGATTTTTCCAGTTTTATTGCTGAAAAATGCTTATAAATTCGAAATTTACGAAAATATTTCGCAAATTTTTCTTTCAGAATTAATACAATTTCCTTTTAGAAAATATAATTAAATCGTTTGAGAATTATCATTGCAAAATAAAAATTCTCATTCATAATCTAAACATTATACATTTGGGAATATTATTACAAATTTAGTAAATTTAATTATTTTCAAAGAATTCACTTTCAAATTTACTGAAAAAAATTACTTTTATTATTGATGAAATTTTGAAAAACATAAAACATTACATTAAACTAAAATTTAAATACATGGGATTAAATTTCTTTTAACCACACACACAAAATGGTTTCATAAAATCTGAATTTTCTTCGTCGTACTTTTCAGGATTTAAACTTTTTTGAAGTTTTTTCTTTTGTGAACTAAGATTTCTGACATATTAAAATTAAAAATCCAATAGAGCCGATTAAAAGTTAAATAAATGCAGAAGTTTTATGGTAACTTATACAAGTATTATTATTTTTTTATAAAAGTGTCTGAAGTTTAATTTAGTTTCTTAAGGATTTTTATTTTTGCATGTCAAAATTTCATATACTTTTTAAATGTGTAGTTTTAGTTTTTAATAAAACATTTCTGCCATTATTATCAGCATATCAAAACTGTTCTGCAAGACAAAAAAATTACTGAAATTTGAACAATTTTTATAAAAGAAAACATTAAGTTATGAAATAATTTTAAAGAAATATTGAAAATTATAAAAATTATATCATTTTGATAAAACCAATATCAAAGGTCAAAATATAAAAAAAAGTTAAGAACCAATAAAATCAAACGATTTTGCAGTATAAATATTGTAATATCATTTTTGATATTTTAATACGGTTCTTATTTAGACTCATTTACTACAAAAGTTAATATATTTATTAATTTTTTTAAATATTAATAAACATCATATATAAACTATTCAAGGAATAATTTTTAAATATGTATATATATCTAAATACTCTAATA